>BPTQ01000008.1:337631150-338271932 GCA_019973895.1 Chrysanthemum seticuspe | reverse complement strand
AAGGTCATTTCTTCCGTCAACAACTATGTATGTACATAGAAAAACATAAGACTAGGGTAGTTAAAGTTTATAAAAAACCGAACTATTCAAAAAAGGTGGTAAAGCAATGGTCGTCCGTCGTAGAAGAAATTGTTAGGATCATTAAGTCATTTCTTGAATAGTCTTGTAGGCATGAATGGGAAGTTCAACTCATCAAATTGATAACGCCTGTAGAAACACTTCAGTCCTGTAGGACGCATTTCTCCGAAGAGACGCAGATTATTATTAACAACTTTGAACTGTTCTAGTAGGAGTAGTTTTAATAGAAAACATCGTAATTGGTAAAGATGACAACGACCCCGTAGACAACCTTATAGACTTCGTTTTAGGCACAGCAGTTGTTTGAGACAACATCGCAATTGTCCACAAAGCCATGAATAACTACTGAGTAGGAAGAGAGGTACAAATCAGGTCAAATCCATCGAATCTAGTTTGGGTAACGACTTATTTACCTTGACGTGATTGCTGCTCGGATAAGTGGGACACATTTATAAACATGGACAAGTCTTGGATAGGAACTAATAGGACCAACAAATCTTATGTTGATGGAGTAGCAGCGTTTATTGATTATGCAGTACACAACTTGCGGAAGATGGGGAACATCGACCCACGAGTTAAGAAAAATGATCTTTCAATGCCATGTCCGTGTACAGATTGTTTAAACCAAATAGAGCATCAAGTAGAGAAAGTGCAGTTCCATTTATTCAGCAATGGGTTTGATCTAAGCTACCTAAACTGGACTAAACATGGAGAGAAGGATGAGTCATCAATAAGTACCGAAACACCTGTTAACGCTACAACAGAGTTTGTTGACGACACGGATTTTGCTTCAGATATTCCAACAGATGCCCCAGCAACAGTAGAAATGGTTAATGCTACAAAAGATAATTTTGATGAGGATGATCTTGTCAAGTTTCAACAATTATTATTAGACGCAGAGAAGCCTCTTTACGCAGGATGTCCTGACTTCACAAAGATGTCCGCAATAGTTAAACTACTCAACTTGAAGGGTAAGTACGGATGTTCTGATAAGTTCTTTACTGAATTACTAGGATTGTTAAAGAAGATGCTGCCTGCTGGTAACGAAATGGTGGAAAAAACTTATCAAGCCAAAAAATATTTGAAATTGATGGGATCAGAATACAAAAAGATACATGTATGTATCAACAACTGCCTTCTTTACTGGAAGGGTGACAAGGATTTGACTGCGTGTCGAACTTGTGGGATATCAAGATGGAAGGTGGATAATAAGACTAAGTGATAAGGTATTAAAAGGTACCTTTTTGAGGGGTCGTTTAAGCCCTTATTTGATCACTTTTGTATCCGTTATTACTTAATATCGTTCCCTTTCACTTTTTAGGTCTCTTGAAGGCAAATTGCTGTAATAGCACTTATTTGGACGAAAAGGCGCGGATATACAAAGAAAATGGCCAAAGTCAAGAATCGAGACACTCCAGCTGCTGAAAACACAAGGTGACGGCGTCACTGCTTAACTGCGACGCCGTCGGAGGATTTTGTGATGGGACAGAAGCCAAAACTCTTATTTTCAAGTGACGACGTCAAGTTATAAAAGAGTAGGCCGTCGCAACTCAGATGGCCTAGATTTGATCCAGACGACGTCAGAGACTGAAGGGGACGGCGTCACAACCACAAGGTGACGCCGTCACAAGCTGATCAAGACTATCACATCATGCGCGCGAAGTAGTTGATATTGTTTTGGCCATAACTTTTGCATACGAACTCGGATTTAGGTGGTTCAAAAGCCCACGCGACCGGAACGAGAAAATCTACAATTTTGTGAAAAAATGGTCGTGATGCCGTCATTCTATAAGTGTGACGCCGTCACCCTTTGCCGACAGAAAATCTGCCTATAAATAGAACATCATAACTTCACTTTTTGTAAGCCCTAAACCCTAAGTCCGATTCCAGGGTTTAGGTAGGTTTTTTCCAGAAACTTAAAGGGTTTCAAACACTCCATAAACATCGTGTAATGATTTGTTTGTTAATCCAATCCTATGGTATGTCTTCAATTATCACAATTGTTGCTTGCTCTTCATTAATTATGCTTGGCTAATTCACCTTGTGTTTGCTTATGATTGTATGAAACTTGTATATAATTAATTAGATCTTATTGATTTCTTAGTGATGCTTGTGTCTATCTTCATCATTAGGGGTGTGACAATTTCAATGAGTCTAATTAGTTTAGTTTATAATTCTTGCACCCTACTGTCTCTTGTTTGATTGGTTGTCTCTTATCTTAATTGTAATTAGCTTAGGAGTGCGACTAGGCTATCGTTGTGTTTAATACTTGATAAATCTTTGATAGTTTATGAATGACTTGGTGGATTTCGTTTACTAAACCAAAGATAACCTTAAAGTTAGTTTATGAATGACTTAGTGGATTTTGTTTACTACACTTAAAGGTGACTTTAAAGAGTTAGGGAATGCACATCTTACGACCTTAGAAAACACAACGCGTTAAGAATAAGGACATGACAATTCAACCATCAATAGGATGTGACATTCAGTAGGTAGAATTGGATAGCTAGCAAGGAGTAATACATCATAAGTAGATACGCTTCACGTTACTGGTAGACCCCTAATTTAGTTAGTACCTTTTGGGATAGTTGACTAGCAACTAATTCCACCCTCCCCTCCAAAACCGAGATTCATAAAATATAAAAATACAAAAATAATCATCCCTCACCTTTAGACTTAAATCGACATACACTTCAGCCTAACGACACTATTCCCCTAGAGAACGATATCAATACCCGTGGCTTACCCTAATTACTACACTACAATGATTAGGTTCACTGCCTAGAGTGTTATAAAACTTGCTCGAAGAAAAGGAAGTTTCCTTGACCCCGAATGACGCGTGTAGCGTTATCAAGTTTTTGGCGCCGTTGCCGGGGAATAGTTATTGTTTAGGCTTGATTTCTATCTCGTTTAGGTCTACTCACAAGATTCCTATCAAGTGAGATTTTTTCTTTTTTATTAGCTTCCTTGTAGTCTATCCCCCTTCTTTGTGCCTTTGTTCGTAAAACTTGTCCATTGACTCTTCCGTTCACCATTATGGAGAACGCGAATCCACTATATCCGCGATTAGGTTATTTCATGAAATATGATATTACCGAAGTGGATTATTCAAGATGGTGGGAAGAAAGTAACCAAGTCCATAAACCTTTTGAGGGTTATACCTCATCTAGTGAAACCTATGCTTCGTTTGAGCCTTCACCTATGATAAACTTTTGTGAACAACCTCCGTGTTTAGAAACTATTTTTAGTGAGGCCCTTAGGAGAACTGACCAAATTTATGAAAACATTATGGTAAGCAACCAAGCATTAAACCATAAGTTGGATCAATTACTAAGTTTGGTTTCATCACAACCTAAGGAAATAGCACATGATGAGCATATAGATGATGTAGATGTGATTGAGGATAAGGTGAAAAGTCTAGACCCACAAGGTATCCCACAAGTTCCACCATCATTTAAGGCATACACACCGCACGTGACTTACCCGGAAGTAGTAGAAGAGACTTTAGGAATCCCAATGGAGGTAGAACATTTGAACCAAACGCAACTGGAGAATATAGGTTTGAATACTTGTAGTCTCAGTCTTACTCTTAGTTCTAGGGAATTTCATAGTGTTGATGAACCGGAACCTCAATCTTTACTTCCATCCTTAAATAAACGAGGAACCGACCCAACCATCAACCAATTTAGTCAGGGTAGTTTTAGGATGAAGGAAGCCATTCGCACACCCCCTTCACCTCACGTGGCATATTTCCACCCTAAGGGTGTGTATCGCTACTATCACCCGCACTTAAACTTAAGTGTAGGGAAAACCTCCCCTTTATCCGTTAAATAAGGGTAGAGTCAGGCTCGTGACTCGAACAAAAACAAGCGCTTCTTGGGAGGCAACCCATGTGTATTTGTTTTTCATTTTTATTTGTGTGTCGTATATCTTCTATTGATTGTTTATTCTCATGTTTGAATTTGTAAAAATGCTTTATTTTGTCTTTAACCTCGTCTTAATTACATATAAAGGTATTTTACATAAGGGATAAGTGTAGGGAGGATTACACACGTTTTCAAAAGAAATGTGAACATGAGAATTACAATTATTTAAAAGATATACAAGTGTGTTTGTTCGAGTCAAATGCTTGTATCGAGTCATAATGGATGTTTTGCAGGAAATTTTTCCAGATTTTAAAGATAAAAATTTTCCAGAATTTTTTCCAGAAAATCGCAGACCAGTTTCTGTCATGATAACCTGAAGGCGTCAGGATCGCAACCTGACGGCGTTAGGAAGGAGCAAAAACAACTGATTACTTTTTCTCGTTTTCTGAGCTACTTATAATTTTTTGGAATTTTATAGGTCTTAATTTTCCAGAAATTCTGTAAACATCCATTCCACAAGCATTATATCTTATTTAAGTCTGGAATTACATCTTGCTGTGATTTTTGTTTGTTCAGTTTGATGCGTTGGGTTGTCTGTTTTCTTAAAGTGTGCAGGTTTAATTTACCAAGAAGAATATACATAAGATTGGAAGGAGCTTTTCACGCATACATTCTTCTTGGAAATGATTTAACCAATACTTTACACACGGATCCTACCGAGCTAATCAGGGGAGTATTAGTTTCTTTCATTTCTTATTACCTTCCATTATCATAACTTTGATACTTTTGGGGAACATTGGGGACAATGTTCAGTTTAAGTGTAAGGAGGAAAAATAAAATGGGAACTTTGAAACTATGCTTATCCTTGATTATTTGCTTTGCCCAATTGTATTTGTGTAATAAACCATGAGAAAATGTCGGTTAGGGTCATTTTGGCACCAAATTTAAAATTTTTCATGACATATAAGAGTGGGCCATTAGTCTTAACAAAAGCGTCTCACAGATAGGAAGTTACATGACAAGCACAAAAACCCTTTACCACCTAAATTCCACCCAAAATATGAGGATCGCCCTTAGATTAGTAGGAATTAAAAGTATTCATCTTTAATGCTTAGAGTGTGAACCGGTAGTATATTAGATTCTAGAACTTGTTTTGTGATGCATTCCGAGATCGCAAGTAAGACTACACTTGTGTAGTTAGGAATAGCTAAATGATAAGAGGCACTAGGATAACCCTTGTTTGATACCCGTAATATAATTACTTCTTCCACATCGGTTGAGTAATTCCCCCACACCCTTTGCGTTGTACTCATCTTTAGTACACGATACCCCTAGTTAACCCCTCAGAGCCTATCCTTTTCGCGGTTCTCGTAATGTTTCGGTTTTCCAGAATATCAATGAAGAGCATTGTTTACACCCCACCCCCAAATATACACCCAAATCGCCTTAGCCTACCCTTTATGCACTCACTTTTAGTGCATTATTGTTATCACCCCAAACCCTTAGTTCAATTATCTGGTTGCTTACATGAGTTGCTAAGTCGAGTCATATCCTTTGTATACAGTTTTGGAACGATTGGGTGTACCCCAAGTGTTTTGATCTTTTCAATTCGGGTCAAATTAGTGTTAGAGTAATAAAAACTCAAGTGTAGGGATGTGTCTATAAATCCCTATCATTTTGATGTTACCGTAGAGGATGGTAGAGTAAAAGTGTATGAAAAAAAAATCGAAAAAAATAGAAAAAGAGAAAAGAAAAAAAAAATAGAGTGAAAAAAAAAAAAAAAAAAAAAAAAAAACATACGGGCTACCATCCTACATCTATCCTTTAAATTTATGTTTGTTTATTTCAGTTAGCTAGAGTCTAGAGTGTCGAGTCTTGGCTTAGCAACGCTATTCTTCGTATGCATTTAACATAGAGATTTTTGACTTATCACCACTATATAGCCTATCCCACCAAACCCTTTGTTTCCCTACCGTAAGCCTAACGTTACAACCCTTTAAAGACCTCTTTGATAGTCTTTCCTAGGTGCTTACGCCAAAGCGATGGAGGTTTGATCTATTCTCAAGCCTATGGTAATCTATGTACTAGGACCGGTTAATGAGTGTTTATCTTCCATTTCCAATTTGTTATATTTCATATACACCCGAGAGAGATGTGAGTATCCAAACACCCCATGTGAGGTACTAGTATGTAATTTCCGTGCTCGTTATGACTTTTGCGGGGCTTATATGTGTTGTGGACTGTTTTAAACCAATGCTTCATTACCTCTAACTTATAAATTAATTGGCTAAAAGCACATTTGCTTGAGGACAAGCAAATACCAAGTGTAGGGATATTTGATAAGGTTTTAAAAGGTACCTTTTTGAGGGGTCGTTTAAGCCCTTATTTGATCACTTTTGTATCCGTTATTACTTAATATCGTTCCTTTTACTTTTTAAGTCTCTTGAAGGCAAATTGCTGTAATAGCACTTATTTGGACGAAAAGGCGCGGATATACGAAGAAAATGGCCAAAGTCAAGAATCGAGACACTCCAGCTGCTGAAAACACAAGGTGACGGCGTCACTGCTTAACTGCGACGCCATCGGAGGATTTTGTGACGGGACAGAAGCCAAAACTCTTATTTTCAAGTGACGACGTCAAGTTATAAAAGAGTAGGCCGTCGCAACTCAGACGGCCTAGATTTGATCCAGACGACGTCAGAGACTGAAGGGGACAGCGTCACAACCACAAGGTGACGCCGTCACAAGCTGATCAAGACTATCACAGCATGCGCGCGAAGTAGTTGATATTGTTTTGGCCATAACTTTTGCATACGAACTCGGATTTAGGTGGTTCAAAAGTCCACGCGACCGGAACGAGAAAATCTACAATTTTGTGAAAAAATAGTCGTGACGCCGTCAATCTATAAGTGTGACGCCGTCACCCTTTGCCGACAGAAAATCTGCCTATAAATAGAACATCATAACTTCACTTTTTGTAAGCCCTAAACCCTAAGTCCGATTCCAGGGTTTAGGTAGGTGTTTTTCCAGCAACTTAAAGGGTTTCAAACACTCCATAAACATCGTGTAATGATTTGTTTGTTAATCCAGTCCTATGGTATGTCTTCAATTATCACAATTGTTGCTTGCTCTTCATTAATTATGCTTGGCTAATTCACCTTGTGTTTGCTTATGATTGTATGAAACTTGTATATAATTAATTAGATCTTATTGATTTCTTAGTGATGCTTGTGTCTATCTTCATCATTAGGGGTGTGACAATTTCAATGAGTCTAATTAGTTTAGTTTATAATTCTTGCACCCTACTGTCTCTTATTTGATTGGTTGTCTCTTATCTTAATTGTAATTAGCTTAGGAGTGCGACTAGGCTATCGTTGTGTTTAATACTTGATAAATCTTTGATAGTTTATGAATGACTTGGTGGATTTCGTTTACTAAACCAAAGATAACCTTAAAGTTAGTTTATGAATGACTTAGTGGATTTTGTTTACTACACTTAAAGGTGACTTTAAAGAGTTAGGGAATGCACACCTTACGACCTTAGAAAACACAACACGTTAAGAATAAGGACGTGACAATTCAACCATCAATAGGATGTGACAATTCAGTAGGTAGAATTGGATAGCTAGCAAGGAGTAATACATCATAAGTAGATACGCTTCACGTTACTGGTAAGTTAGTACCTTTTGGGATAGTTGACTAGCAACTAATTCCACCCTCCCCTCCAAAACCGAGATTCATTAAATATAAAAATACAAAAAATAATCATCCCTCACCTTTAGACTTAAATCGACATACACTTCATCCTAACGACACTATTCCCCTAGAGAACGATATCAATACCCGTGGCTTACCCTAATTACTACACTACAACGATTAGGTTCACTGCCTAGGGTGTTATAAAACTTGCTCGAAGAAAAGGAAGTTTCCTTGACCCCGAACGACGTGTGTAACGTTATCACTAAGAAAGTGTACGAAAACATTCCAGCAAAGGTAATGTGGTACTTTCCAATTATACCAAGACTACAACGACTATTTAAGCTAGAAAGTATTTCAGAGGATTTAAGATGGCACGCGACACGGAGGATAACCGATGGTGTGTTACGTCACCCCGCAGATTCAAAGGCATGGCGTACCACAGATGAAAAATTCCCTGAAATTGCTGAAGATCCAAGAAATCTACGGCTAGGAATATCGGCTGATGGGGTTGACGTCAACTCAGGAAATAGGCATCACAGTGTATGGCCAGTTTTAACGGTCATATACAACCTTCTTCCATGGTTGTGTATGAAAAGAAAGTTTATCATGCTTTCGGTATTAATATCGGGATACCCGGGAAATGATATCGATGTTTTTTTAGAACCGTTAGTTGATGATCTGCAAACCTTATTCGATACAGGGGTTGATACATATGATGCATCCACAAAAGATAACTTTAATCTACGTGCCGTTGTGTTATGGACAATAAATGATTACCCTGCACTTGGTACATTATGTGGCTGCCCGTACAGTGGATTCAAAGGTTGTGTAGTATGTGGGAAAGATACAAACTGTGTTAGACTTTCTGCCTCATCCAAGCAAAGTTATGTTGGTCACAGACGATATCTACCATATGACCATCCGTTCAGAAGGCAAAGGAAGGCATTTAATGGACAACAAGAATTTCTCCCGGCTCCAAACCCAATAACCGGGGAACAAATATACAACGAGGTACAACATATTGAAAATAAGTGGGGAAAAGGAAAACGCACAAACAATAATGCATCCGAAAACCAAGAAGATACGAGAGGTAGAGGTGGGAAGATTCAAAAGCAGAAAAGAAACATAACAGAAGTAGAGGGTAGTTCAAGCCAAGTAAACGGACAAAACGGTGCGTATTGGAAGAAATTCAACATTTGGTATCGAAAACTTAGGTATTGGAGGCATAATTCTGTTCCACATTGTATTGATTTTATGCATGTAGAAAAGAATGTTGCTGAGAGTCTCGTCAGAACTTTGCTACATGTTCCAGGAAAGACGAAAGATGGACTGAATGCTCGATTGGATCTGGCTGAGTTGGGGGTAAAACAAGAGTTGTTTGCTATGCAAGAACAAGACAAAACAACACTACCTCCAGCAGGTTACACATTAACGAATGCTGAAAAAGATATTTTTTGTGAAACTTTACCCAACATTAGGGTACCACAAGGCTATTGTTCAAATTTCTCTTCTTTGGTCAGCCTAAAGGATCGGAAGCTCATTGGCCTAAAATCGCATGACTATCACATGCTAATGCAAGAGTTTCTGCCAATTGCAATACGTTCAATCATGCACCCACCCACACGATATGCTATTATCAGGTTTTGCTTTTTCTTTAAATCAATATGTTGCAAAGAAATAATATTGCAAGAACTAGATAATATGCAAGCAGAACTGGTAGTGACACTATGCCTACTCGAGAAGTTCTTTCCTCCATCATTCTTTGATATTATGATACATTTGACTGTGCACCTAACTAGGGAGGTAAATTTATGCGGTCCCATATGCTTTCGGTGGATGTATCCATTCGAAAGATGTATGAAGGTTATTAAAGGACATGTGCGGAACAGAAATAGACCAGAAGGATGCATTGCTGAGGATACTATTGCGGAAGAAACAATAGAGTTTTTTAGCGAATATCATAAATCCATGAAAACTGATGGTATCCCACCTGATAAACATGAAACAGATGAAAATGAGGAAGGAAAGCCATTGTCGGCCGGCAAATCAACTGAAGTTTCTGTGGAACTCTTTCAGAAAGCACATTTGTATGTAATAAATAATACAGATGAAATTGTACCGTATATCGAGTAAGTCTTACTAACACATGTCTATTTCGTTACTGAAAATAAAATGATGTATCAAATATAATAATCAAACACGTTTTTTCAGGCGACACAAGCAAGTTTTGAAAGCAGAAAACCCGGGTAAACGAATAGCATTTCTGGAGAATGAGCACAATAAATCTTTTGCCAAGTGGTTACGCAAAGAAGTAATTAATCTTATGTTACTCAACATACCCTTTCTAAACCTTATTTCTCAGCTCATTTTGATCTGAAAATTGGTGTACTTATTCTTTTGAGCTAATATATACTTCTAATGAAATTCAGGTTGAGAGAGAGTTACAAATCGACAAAAAAAGTGTATCAGAAACTGTAAGGTGGATATCCTATGGACCACGCGCCACCGTAGTGAAATACGATGCATATCACATCAATGGGTATACTTTTCGTACGAAAGATCATGAAGGCAAAGTTTACCAGAACAGTGGGGTTAGTGTTGAGGCATTAGATATCCACATATCTAAAGAAGTTGCAACCACAAGAAAAGCATATTATTATGGGGTTTTACAGGAGATATGGGAACTAGATTACCGTTACATGCAAATTCCTCTTTTCAAATGTGACTGGGTTAATCACAAAGCTGGTGGTGTGAAACGCGATACTACTCTTGGGTATACATTGGTTGACCTGAATAGTTTAGGCCACAAGGTTGATCCGTTCATATTAGCCGCACAAGCACGACAATTGTTTTATGTGAAAGACCAGGTAGATAAAAAATTGTCTATTGTGTTTAAGACACCTCCCAAGAATTACAAAGATAAGTATGATGAAGCCGATGAGGAATTTAGTACCGTCATTCACCAGCACAATGATAACATATTGCCACGTGTGGATCGACGTGACTTGGGTAACGAATCACGAACTGACTACTATCGAACCGACTGTGGAGGTGTTGTTATACGAAAGTCCAAGTGAACCATGTTATGGTCAAGTTGTCACACTCTACCTTTATCATATTTCACTCTTTTAAAGCATATAGACATTCGATTTTTTGTACTTTTTTAAGAATTTATGTTTATAATACAAAACTTAATATTAGTTAAATCTGTTAGGTATATTTTTTTGTTTAAGGATATGTTGAAAAGAAAGAATTCTCACAGATTGGAGATGTATGGAAGCTGTGCTAGTTGATGTGCTATAGTACATAGTTAATTCTAGTGATGTCATTTTTAAGTCTGTTTGACCATTCTTTAGTCTGGTAGTGCAAAAAATAAAAAACGATTTTTACTGTTTAAATAGTACCGTTACCTAATTTTAGATGGTCAGAAGTATTTATATGGATAATTTTTATTTTTAGAAATCATATTTATCCTTTAATTTCTTTATCCTAATCTTTAAAAGTTTAATTATTTTATTTCGATTAAGTCTCCTCACCAGCACTAAACCCTAATTGCCCTGCACTACCAGTAATTCAATTAACATAAAAGATGGCACAATTAAAGTTTGTAGACAAGCACAATCAAGTGGGATTTCTCAAAAAGCCTGCTGAAAGCACAGGCTTCGAGCAGATAGTGGACTTTCTAAAGGGTAGTCATATCAGGTATGCCCTTACTCATAATCCAACTATCTATGATTCCCTAGTCAAATAGTTCTGGCAGACTGCTACTGCTAGAACTATTGCTGATGGGACACTAGAGTTAAATGCAACTATTGATACGTTAAAGTATTCAATCACCGAGGAATCAGTCAGAAGCAAGCTTCAATTGGCTGATGCCTCAGGGATTTCAATGTTGGCAAATCATGACCTCTTTCAGGGATTGGAAAAGATTGGATATCCAACTGATGGAACATTCACTTTTTGGAAGAGTCATTTTACGCCACAATGGCGTTTCCTTGTGCATCATATTTTACATTGTATGAGCTCTAAAAGTGGAGGATGGGATCAATTTGGAAGCAATATTGCTTCTGCATTGGTCTGTCTCTCCACTGGCAGACTCTTCAATTTTTCAAAAATGATTTTTGATGCCATGGTTGCTAATTCCAAGAATAATAAAAAGTTTTTGATGTACTCAAGATTTTTGCAAATGATCTTAAATGTTGAAACAGCAAGCAAACATCATTACATTGTTCTCCCTTTCACTAAAAAGATATTTGGTAATATGAAAAGGGGTTTTGCAGGGGCACACAAGCTACTTTTGTCTGCTATGTTGCCTTCAGTTGCTACTGACCCTGAAGGTACATCTACATCTGTTCCATCTCCTACTACTACATCAGAAGCTCAGGCTCAACCTACATCTGAACCTGAAAAAACAGAGTTTCAACAGAGGACACCAACACCCCCACCACCTTCACCTTCAGTCCATAAGGAAGAACCACCAGTGATTCCTCAACCACAACCTCCAACACCCACTACTATAGCAGAACCCAGTTCCTTATCTATGGAAGATCTACTTCAACTGGTTCCACAACTGATTTCAAGGGTTGATGAGTTGGAGAAAAAATTAAAGAAGACCAAGAAGTCACTGGGGACTACTCGCAAAAGAGTTAAGAAATTGGAGGGGAAATTCAAACAGACGGGGATAGACATTACAGACTCAGAAGGTGAGGAATCCTCTGAGGAAACTCAAATTAGTCCTCAAGGATCGGAAGCAGCTGAAATCTTGGTTAAGAATTTCAGTCACAAGAAATCCTTTAAGAAGAGACTGGATAAAGAAGCTGCAAGTTCTAGTGGAGTGGATAAGTCTGGTGACTTTACTAACGATAAGTCTGGTGGTGCTGAAATTAAATCTGCTTTTGATGAAGATTTTAATACTGGCTTTGATGCTGAAGTTAATACAAGTACTGAACATATTAATCCTGGTAGTGATCCAGGTAGTACTAGTGAGGAGTTTGTGCATAGGGAAGGCAAAGGAATAGTGCAAGAATCTTCTGAGCCAGTGAAGACCAAAAAGCAACTCGCAGAAGAGGAAGCTAGCTTTGCTGAGATTGCTAGGATTCAAGCAGAGGATGAAGCTGAAGAAGCTAAACGTGCAGAACAAACAAGGGATGATGAGCTGATTGCCAAAAGTCTGCAGGAGGAACCACAATTAACTGAAGAACAAATGAAAAGGAAAGCTGAAGTTCTGGAATCTGCCAAATTCTACACTGATGAAGACTGGGATACTATAAATGCCAGATTATTAGTAAACAGAGATATCCTTCCTGATATTGGCGGAGAAGACTATGCAAGTAAAATGGTTGAGATAATTAATGAGAAGAAGAGGCTTCTCAGAGAGCAGAGACAAAGAGAAAGGATGAACAGATCCTTGACCAAAGCTGAGCAAAGGGATTATATGATCCACTATGTCAAAAGTCAAGGGAATCCTACCTGGAAGTTGAGCCAGTTAAGGAAATTGAAGAATGATGAACTAAAAGCAGAATTTGAAAAAGTAGTGTACCAAAATAAATTTTTTATTCCAATGGATTCAGAGTTGGAAGCTTCAAAGCTTAAAAGGAAGGGTTACAATCTTCAACCAAAGGATGCTAAGAAGCACAAGATTGCAGAGACTGAAAAGGTTGCTGAAGCTGAAAAACTTGGTGATAAGCCAAAAACTGTAAAGAAAGAGGAGGAAGCTGAGGTTAAGCAACCAGTTTTGAATATGACAAGGAAGAAATCCACTGGAAAGAAAGGAGTGAAAAAGGATAAGACAAATGTTAAGAAGGAAGTGGAAGAGTACATGAAGGATAAGGTTGATGAACCATCATCAGAAGAGTTTACCATGGGCTCCATTCCTACAGGTTCAGCACTTCCTGCTAAGATTGCAAAGGTTCAGATCATCAAAAATGGGAAAAAGGTAGTTTACCTGATAGTAAGGGACAATCACACAGACACTATATATGTGAACTTTCCTGGTTTATTGAGTGATTTGTCCAGGGATGATTTGAAGACCATGTACCAGCTGATGATGGAGAAGCATGGTGACGAGAGACCTGAAAAGGAATATGAAAGAGTCCTCTGGGGTGACTTGAAGACCATGTTTAAGACACCAGATGCTGATGATGAAATGTGGAAGCTGGCCTGTCAAGAACAAGTGATCAGATGGAGATATTTCCACACTTGTCAGGTGCACTGTTTGGAATTAGAAGCTACAATTCTTTATATGCTTACAGAAGTGGAGTATCCACTTCCAAACAGTATTTGCAGGGCTATGCTTGAGAAGAAGCTTTTTGGTGAAAGAAAGGATGATGCATGCTATCAGCTTTTGAGGTTAATTGAATCAAAAGCTCAACAGCAATAATACTGGCAGCATAACAGTTAAGTCTGATAGTATTCGTAGTTAGTTCTGTTTATGAAAAACATAATAGTTTATTAGAGTTTAAGGAAGGCATATGTACGCGTAGAGATATCTTAGGAAGAGATATATATATCCTTCTACACGTTTTGTATACTAGGTTTTCCTAAGTGTATAAAGGAACCCTAAAGTATAGTGAAATGAACTTGTACTTAGACGAATAGAAATATTAATAAAATAAGTTTATTAGTGAAATAGTATTTGTGTTCTTCTTGCTTGTTGTTAAGATTCCGCATTAACAATCAAGTACTCGTTTTTAAAGAGTTCTTCATATATATAATTAGTTTGGATTTATCCAAGTTTAGTATATTGTGGTGTTGCACAAGTGTTAATGTGTGTGCATATCAATGTGACTATAAAAGCCATCACCTACAAACCCACATTTTCATTAACAGCACAATAAATGCAACAAACTTGACCATATGGTGTTTAAAGTGAAGAAACGTGTATTTTTTGTGACTATTAATTATCCAATGGCCACATCAAATTTATATTTGTGTGGCCTTTTCTAACATTTAGTCACACAAAGAATGTTTGTTTTGGGTATTTAGTCACATACAATTTATCATAAAGTGGCTAAAAGTGTTAATAAGTGTGACCATATGGTGTTTCAAGTGAAGAAATGTGTGTTTTGTGTGACTATTGATCATCCAATGGCCACATTAAATTTATGTTTGTGTGGCCTTTTCTAACATTTAGTCACACAAAGAATGTTTGTTTTGAGTATTTAGTCACATACAATTAATCATAAAGTGGCTAAAAGTGTTAAGAAGTGTGACCATATGGTGTTTAAAGTGAAGAAACGTGTATTTTGAGTGACTATTGATCATCCAATGGCCACATATTAAGTTACGTGACCATATGTACTGGATTTTGGCTACACTTAAATAATATGTGTGACAAAACGTTTAGTGTGACCATATATGGCATTTGGTCACGGTGTTAGTAGCAAATGTGACTTTATAGATTAGCTTTTGGCAAGCTAACACAAACTAAACTTTAAACACACATATTAACTTACGTGAACATATGTACTGGATTTTGGCTACACTTAACGAATGTGTGACAAAACATTTAGTGTGACCATATATGGCTTTTGGTCACAGTGTTCAAGTGTGTGACATATATTTATCACTGTTTATATGTACATCGTGACTAATGTTGCAACCTCACTTTTCATTTGTCACTCGTTCCAATTTCAGATGTGGCTAAAGAGTTGGCAAAACATATCAGTCACCCTTAAATAATGTGTGACAAAACTTTACTCTATGATTTAGACACACAAAAAATTACTTCATGTGACTAACGCATCAAGGTTACTTGTATTTGTCACGCGTTCCAAATTCATATGTGGCTAAATGATCTGAAACAAAATCACCAGATACCTTTAGCCACACAACGTTCAATTGTGTGGCGATACAGTTCTAATGGTCAAACAATCAAAATTTTCATGTGTGACTAATTAGTACATGTTGTCAATTTTCGTACCTTCAGCCACACAAATATGCGAATGTGTGGCTGTTCCATTTCGTCCATGCGTGACCAAATCCCGTTTTTGTACTAGTGTAAAGCTATTACCAACCCTTATTATTCATCCCAAAAGTCTTGTTACTGCTGTAAAACGTCCAGGAAGGTGGAGAGACGAATTCTCATCCATTGTTTGATTATTCGAAGTTGTACGGTTAGGCCAGACAATTGGAGGCATGTGGTTGCTATATTCCACAATTTCTAATTCTTGTAATCAAAAGCATAGGTATTCTATTGAACCTGTCGTGAATTTATATTCTCTTGAATTATTTGAATTACATTGTTACTACTTGTGTTTTGTTATGATTGTCATGGAGTAATTCTTGAATATACTTGTGTGTAAGGATGTAGGAAATCATAGTAGTGTTCTTATGTGATGCATGTAAATGATCTTGTTTAAATGAGTTTGTTGGAAAATTACTAGTCTTGTTTGATTTGTCGGTAAAACATGTTTAAGAAAAAGGACCGAAAGGATTTCTCTTATGTTTTATTCCAAAAAGTTAAGTGACAAGCTAGTATGGGATATGGTGATTGACACTCACCATGTTTACTTATTGAAACAAGATTAGAAATATTTTCATCATGAAAGGTCGAAAGATTCGTAGGAACAAGTTTAATAAGAACCTTTTACAAACAAATGGATTTTCTAAAGGATAATCATTAGGATAAGGACCGAAAGGATTACCTACATGTTATTGTTCTTAAAATGATTTTACAAAACATAAACCATGGGTTGGAAATCATTTGCTTATGATTTGTGCATCACATCAAGAGTTTACGCCAAGCCTTCATGAACACTTTCTATGATTGCCTATAGACTTCACACAAGTATATGTTTCTTAATATTGATTTTCACTGAACCATAATTTTGAGGAAGCCTTGACAAACTTTCTTGTTACGAGTATTTTAACAAATTAAAACGCAAATCTCTTGGGACGATCTCGACTTACCCACATTTGCTATCGCGAACTAGTATACTTGCTCGTATGTGTTTGATGAGTGTGTAAATACTCATCATTTTTGGTCAAATCTGAACTGCAAAACATTTAAAAATGCTCATAAATGCATCAAAATACTGAAAATATCTCAAAATTTCATTTTATATGTTTCAGATGCAAAATGCTTAAAATCAGATGAAAAATGAGCTAAGTTTGCTAAATTGGCAGTTTCAGTCCCCTGACTTTCAAATCTTGTCAGAAATAGTCCCTGAGCACTTATTTTAAAAGAAAAGTCACCAAAGGTCCTTTTGAAATCATAACTTGTCATAATTAGTCCTTTGGTGAAAAATGTCAAAAGTTTTGAGAATTTACAAGTTTGGTCCTTCAAGTTTCAAATATGACTTTCAAATCTTGTCAGAAATAGTCCCTGAGCACTTATTTTAAAAGAAAAGTCACCAAAGGTCCTTTTGAAATCATAACTTGTCATAATTAGTCCTTTGGTGAAAAATGTCAAAAGTTTTGAGAATTTACAAGTTTGGTCCTTCAAGTTTCAAAATTGGCAAATATAGTCCTTGAAAGTTTGAAAATGTCCTTTCTGGTCCTTGTTCTATTGAAACTTGTCATTTTTGGTCCCTTGGAATAACTTTGAAAATGTGGCAGTTTTGGTCCCTCAAATATCATAAATTGCAAAATAGTCCTTGTTATTAAACAAACCAAACACTTGACCCCTGCCATATACCTTTGGACCCCTGCCAAACCCTTGTGACCCCCCCTGTTTTGACCCCTTGGTCTAAATAATACCCCCCGGTCAAACTTCAGTCAAATCCCGCCAAATCCAAAGTCTCCTTCCTCCACCTGCCTGCCCTGCAACACTCAACCTTACCCCTCACCTCCAGCTCACCCTCTCCACACCATGTCCTCTCCACCTCCACCAAACAAAAAAATGCATTAAATGCTCCCTACTCCCTTGCACTCAACCCCCCAGCTGTTAAAACCATTTTGGCGCCAAAAATCTCATCAATGGCCAAAAATTAGTCAAGTGATCCAAAGGCCAAGATTAAAAGTGAAAAATGATCAGAGGGCTAGTGGAAGACTTTTTGATGATAAATAGAAGGAAGAGAAGTCATAGTTAGGAGTAGTTTTTTAGTTTCAATTTTCATGTATGTCGTGTTGGGATATGAAAAGTGCTGAAGATATCAAAGTACTGAAAATATGAAAGTACTGTAAGCTGCAAAGTACTGGAAGAAGTTAAAGAGTCAAAGTACTGCTAAAGACAGAGTCAAAGTACTGCAAGATAAAGTCAAAGTACTGCTAGAACAAAAGAACTGTTATATTCGTTTATGGAAAGTATTATATTCCATGTTTAGATTACTTGTCGTACAAGGTTATCAATTGTAAACCGACTAGGATATCCTTGAGCCTATAAAAGGACTCCTAGATTGGCATTAGAGGTACGATTTCAGAAAAAGAGTTTTAGAGTTTACGAATTAGTGTTTTAGAGAAAAGTTCGATTATCTTAGAGTTGTATTAAAGTATCTGCATAATAAGCAGATTTAGAGTTTATAATAAAGTTTTTCTTCTTAGCTTTGTTAAGTAAATTCTGCGTACTTGATAAAGATTGCTCAGTGTTTCTTTGTTAATAACTTAGGATTTATCCGAGGTTATTAAACCTTAACAAGCTAGTTAAGTTAGTTTGATTAAAGTATATCGATCCAACAAGTGGTATCAGAGCTTGTGTGGAAACTCTGACTAGGAAGAAACCCTACTTCAACATTATTCAAGATGTCGACTGAAGCTGTTCCACCACCCTCAATCACCTCACTCAGAATTCCAATTATCAAGAAGGGAGAATATGATCTCTGGTGCATGAAGATGAGGCAGTATATTGCCATTACAGACCATGCTTTATGGAATGTAATTGTGAATGGGAATGAAGTTGTTTCAGATCCCATTGTTGTTCCTGGACAACCTACAGCACCAAAGGCAGTCTTACCACAAGCAACCATAAGGAATCAAGAGAAGGCTCTAAACATTTTCTTGTCTGCCATTCCAGATGGTCATCTTCTCAAGTTTCATGATGCTAAAGATGCTAAGCAGCTTTGGGCTGCTCTCAAGACCAGATTTGGAGGGAATGAAGCCTCTAAGAAGATGCACAGAAACTTGCTGAAACAACAGTTTGAAACTTTCACAGTAGGAGAAAGAGAGAGTCTTGATGCTGCATATGATAGGTTTCAGAATCTCCTCAACATGTTGGAGTTATACAAGGCAGAAGTGTCAGTTGAGGATGCTAATTTGAAGTTTCTAAGGAGTCTGCCATCTACATGGCATGTGATTGCTACTATGATCAGAGGACAACAAGGATTGGATGTTATGGACTTTGATGATCTTTATCATCAACTGAAGGTGTATGAACATGAGATGAGTGGTCAACCCAATTCCAAATCTCACAGTATTGCTTTTCTATCATCTGAAAAGAAGAGCAGTACTTCCAAAAGTACTGTTTCTCAAAGTACTGCTGTTTACAATCCCCCATCATATGCTCAGCAGGCCCTACCATCTACCACTTTGAACTCAGATGAAGTTGTGTGCTCCTTCTTTGCACAACAAGCAAGCTTACCTGTCACTTATGAAGAGGATCTAGCACAGATTGAAGAAGATGCACTTGAAGAAATTGATATCAGGTGGCAAGTTGCTTTGATCACTGCAAGGATCAAAAAGTACATGAAGAAGACAGGCAAAAGTATTGATTTCAAACCAAAACAAGGAATAACTTTTGACAAATCTAAAATTGAATGCTTCAATTGTCAAAAGACTGGTCACTTTGCAAGGGCGTGCAGGTTTGCTAAGTATCAAGCAAACAGAACATCTGAGAAGCCTAAACTTGAGCTCAAGGAAATTCCAATAACTGAAACAAAGGCTTTGGTTGCTCAAGAAAAGTTATCAGAAGTTGACTGGAGTGAAGAGTTTGATGATGAACCGGTGACTTACTGTATGGTAGCAGTGGAAGATGCAGTTGAAGACACAGTGGAAGCATTGGACTGGAGTACTACTTTTGATGAAGAATCTGAACATGCTGCTTTGGAATCTGATGATGACTTTGGAGGATTTGATTGGAGCAAAGAAAGTGAAGATGATCCTATTCTTCTTGCTATGGTGGCTACTTCACCAACTCAGTCTCCTATCTCTGAGGTATGCTCAAACTGTTATGAGTTTTATCAAAAATTACTTAACAGTTATGTGATTGAAAGAGATAATTGTATTAGGGCTAGGTCTGAGGTAGCAGGTTATCAAATCACTTTAGAGTCTATAGAAGCTAAAATCATAACACATGAAAATAATGAAATGGCTTGGGCTGAAAAGTATGAACAATAGGATTACCAGTTAAAACTTAGTGAATGGAAACTAAACTGTAAAATTGCTGAAATTGAGAAATTAACTAAGGAAAGAGATGATTTGTTAGCTAAGTTTGCTGCTTGGGGAGAGTCTGGCTTGTCCCATGTTGCTTATGTTGAAAAACAGAGAAGGGCTTACATTAGAACATGCTTAGGATTTGGAATGGACTTTAGTAATGTAGATGAAAACCAACCTAGTGATCAGGATGATGGTGTTTTTGAGGACATAACCACTAGTGATGATGAGCTCATTAACTATGTAGATTCATCTAGTAATAAGGGCTCAGTAAGTGAACCACCTCCTGAATATAAGAAAGACAATGGTTATCATGTTGTTCCTCATCCCATTAGTCATCACCCCTCTAGGCCTGATGTTTCTCGTTATGGTGTTGACAGTCTAGAGTTTAGGAAGAAGCTTGTTGCTCAATCTAGGTCTAAGAAACCCAAAGAAACTGTTGAAAACAATGTTCAAAATCCAGCAGTACCTTTAAACCAAAGTACTGCTCAACAAGCAGTACCTTCTGCAAAACCTTTTCAAAACAGTACTGCTAAACCTTTTTGGGATAATTTTGGTCAAAACAGATTTTATCAGTCATCAAGAAGGCAAAGTAATTTTGGGCATAGACATAGAAGAAATCACTTTGGTCATATGGGTCAAAAACTGTGTTTTGTGTGTTATAGTCCTACTCACTTAATCAAAGATTGTGACAAACACTCAGAATATCTAAGCAAGTTTCCAAGGAATAAGTCTACCCATCAGAGACCTAGAGAGCACAAACTAGTTTGGACTAATTCAAATAGGGTTAATCACAGAAACTTCACACCAGATCATAGATACCCACATTAGAGAAGACCTTCAGTATCTCACAGTACTTTCCAAAGTACTGCTCAGACACAAGGTACTGATAACACTACTTGGAATAGAAATTCTAGGAGATCTCACTATCAACCTAGAAGGTATCATAATTCATATAGGGTATCTAGATCACAAGAACCACCTGTTAAAACTGAATGGGTAAAAAGGGAAAGTACTGCTGAGAGACATACAGTACGTTCAACAAAAAGTGAATCAGATGTTTTTGTGACACAAGAAAATGCTAAAAATCTGGTGAAAGAGATTTATATTGAAAAACCAGAGAGTTTTGAAAATCCACATGCTAAAAATCATAAGATAATTTTGGATCATCATTTGAAAGATAGTGGGAATTACATACTCAAAGAATTTGAGTTTGTAACTCCTCAAGGGGAACACAAGTCAGTAATGGCTTGGGTTCCTAAAAGTTTCTAACTCTTTTCTTTGTGTGCAGGGCAACCCAGAAGAGGAGCTTAAAGATCATCTTATTGTGGATAGTGGTTGCTCTGGAAGTATGACAGGCGATAAAGAGATCCTGTCTGATTTTAGAAATATTAGTGGAGGAAAAGTTGCATTTGGGAATGATCCCAATGGAGGAAGGATTACTGGGAAAGGAACAATTAAAGCTGGTAGAATCGATGTTGAGAATGTCAGATATGTGAAGGAGCTAAAGTTCAATTTGTTGTCAGTCTCTCAAATTTGTGATAAAAAGCATCCTGTGTTATTTACTGACACAGAATGTCTCATCCTTTCTTCTGACTTCAAACCTGTTGATGATGACTTGGTAGTACTTAGAGTACCAAGGACAAATGATGTGTATAGTTTAGACATGAAGAGTCTACATTCTTATGGAAAAGCCACATGTTTGGTGGCTAAAGCAACATCTGAAGAGGCACATCAATGGCATAGAAGATTGGGCCATGTGAATTTCAAGAACATCAACAAACTGGTCAAAGGCAATTTAGTTAGAGGTTTACCTTCAAAGACTTACAAGAATGATCAATCATGTTTGGCATGCAAGAAGGGTAAACAACATAAAGCTTCCTGCAAGAAGCTTGAGGAAAGAACTATTAGAGAACCATTGGAGCTATTACATATGGATTTGTTTGGACCTGTCTCTGTGGCAAGTTTAAATAAGAAGAAGTACTGTTTGGTTATTACTGATGATTGTAGTAGATTCAGTTGGGTTTTCTTTTTGGGCTTTAAAGATGATACCTTTGATGCTATTCAGACTCTAATTATAGCACTTGAAAACCAATTAAGACTCAAGGTTAGAGGTATAAGATGTGACAATGGAACTGAATTCAAGAACAAGCCTATGGATGACTTTTGTGCAAATAAAGGCATAAAAAGGGAGTTTAGTATTGCTAGAACACCACAGCAAAATGGTGTTGCAGAGAGGAAGAATAGGACATTGATTGAAGCAGCTAGGACAATGCTAGCAGATTCCTATCTCCCTATTCAATTTTGGACAGAAGCTGTAAGTACTGCATGCTATATACTCAACAGGGTCTCTGTTACCAAACCACAGATGAAGACACCCTATGAATTGCTGATGGGCAATAAACCCAACATTCGTTTTATGAAGCCTTTTGGATGCCCTCTAACTATTTTGAACACCATTGATAATCTGGGGAAGTTTGATGGCAAGTCTGAAGAAGGTTACTTATTGGGGTATTGCACTAACAGTAAAGGCTTTAGAGTATACAACAGAGTTACTAAGAAGATTCAAGATTGTCTTCATGTTGAGTTTTTAGAAGATCAAGACAATGAGAAAGGAAAAGGTCCTGATTGGATGTTTGATCTTGAGATTTTATCTCCTTCGATGAATTATGTTCCTGTTAGAGAAGAAAATCAACCTCTGCACAATGAAGATGATATCCAATATGTTGTTCATGATGTTCATATTAGACCTGATGCTGTTCCTGATAAAGATCCTGTGAGTCCAAAACAAAGTACTGCTGCTCCTAAGCAAAGTACTGATTCTCCAAAACAAAGTACTGTTGCACCACAATCCTCATTATCTGCTGAGGATCAATCTATTCAAGAGGAACTTAATCAGATGCTTCTTCAAGATGTTTTAGCACATTCTTACACTGATGAACAAAGGAGAGCTTATGAAGAGGCAAAGAAGAAGAACAAGACTGCAGAGTACTCTCACAGTACTTTGGACAGTACTTTTGATCAAAGTACTGCTGCACCTGTTGACAGTACTTTAGATGATTTAGATGATTCTACCATGCCTGGATTAGAAGAAACTGATGATGAGCTTGAAGATGAAGGTATTTTCACAGATTCCAATGAAGGTGCTGATTATACTAACTTGGATGATACATATGCAGTTCCACAGTCTCCAATCTTACGAATTCATAAGAATCATCCAGCTGATCAAATCATTGGTCCCTCTACTTCTGGAGTTATGACAAGACACAAAGCTAAGGGTTTCACAAAACCTCAGAATGCTTTACTTAGCTTTGTGTATAAACAAAACAGGCTGAATCATAAGGACCATCAAACCTGCTTATTTACCTGTTTCATCTCTCAAAAGGAACCCAAGAATATTGCTCAAGCTTTGACTAAAGAAAGTTGGGTTGAAGCTATGCAGGAAGAACTTCTTCAATTTAAACTTCAAGAAGTTTGGGTTTTATGTGATCTTCCAGATGGGAAGAGAGTTATTGGAACCAGATGGGTTTTTAGAGTCAAAAGAGATGGAAGAGGCAATGTTATCAAAAACAAGGCAAGGTTAGTTGCTCAGGGTTATAGACAGGAGGAAGGGGTAGATTATGATGAGGTATTTGCTCCTGTGGCAAGGATTGAAGCAATTAGAATCTTTCTTGCTTTTGCTTCTTATATGGGTTTTCAAGTCTATCAGATGGATGTCAAGAGTGCCTTTCTATATGGTACTATTACAGAAGAGGTGTATGTGAAACAACCTCCAGGTTTTGAAGATCCTAAACACCCAAACAAAGTCTACAAGGTGGTTAAGGCTCTTTATGGCCTTCATCAGGCACCTAGAGCTTGGTATGAGAGGCTCTCTACATTCTTATTACAACATGGATACAGAAGGGGAGCTATAGACAAGACTTTGTTTATCAAGAGAGAAAAGAAAGATATCATGTTAGTTCAAGTTTATGTTGATGATATTATCTTTGGGGCTACCAAACAGTCCATGGTTAAGGATTTTGAGCAGCTGATGCAGAAGGAATTTCAAATGAGTTCAATGGGAGAGTTAACATTCTTTTTAGGACTTCAGGTTAAGCAGTCCAAGGAAGGAATTTGTATTAGCCAAGACAAGTATGTTACAGACATACTTAAGAAGTTTAATTTTGATGATATGAAGGCTGTTACTACACCTATTAAATCTATCAATTCATTGGGTAAAGACGAAGATGGACAGCCTGTTGAAGTCAAGTTATACAGATCTATGATTGGCTCTCTTATGTATCTTACTGCATCAAGACCTGATATCATGTTTGCAGTTTGTCTATGTGCAAGATATCAAGTCTCACCAAAGATCTCTCACCTGAATGCAGTAAAGAGAATTTTCTATTATTTGAAACAACAACCTAAGTTGGGGTTGTGGTATCCTAAAGAGTCACCTTTTCACCTAGAAGCTTTTTCAGATAGTGACTATGCAGGTGATAATTATGATCGAAGATCCACAACTGGTGGATGTCAATATCTTGGAAGAAGGTTAGTCTTCTGACAATGCAAGAAGCAAACAATTGCAGCAACATCATCTACTGAAGCTGAATATGTAGCTGCTGCAAGTTGTTGTGGTCAAGTTCTTTGGATGCAAAATCAACTCTTGGACTATGGGTTCAATTTTAAGAATACTCCTATCAATATTGATAATGAGAGTACTATCTGTATTGTGAAGAATCCTGTGTATCATTCCAAGACAAAGCATATTCAGATTAGGCATCACTTTATCAGAGATTGCTATAAGCATAGGCTCATTAATGTGGTTAAAGTTCACACGGATGACAATGTAGCTGATTTACTCACAAAAGGTTTTGATGTGTCACGATTCAATCACTTGGTCGTGAGCATTGGAATGATTAACTACTAAGCTATGTTTAAGGGGAGGACTATAAGGTGTTAGGTATAGTCCTGTGTATTGCTTGAGGGGAGGATGCTTGTTTATACTTATTTTATATGAAGGTATTTGGCAAAGTACTGTTTTTCCTGAAAGTACTGCTTGTAAAGTACTGTTTGGGAAAGTACTGCTTATGTGGAAAGTACTGTTTGTCGTATTAAAGTACTGTTTCAACGGTAATATTGAAGGGTAATTAAAGCTAACGGTTAGTTTATTTTGGGCAGTGATTTTTCAAATCCTACCTATAAATAACTACTTTCCGATTTTCCCTCTCATATTATTCTTTACATCTTTTCCATACTTATCTCCCAATCAACATCTCTTTATTATTCGATACAATCTTTATTGTGCTCACTTTTTCAACAATGGTGAATCGTTTAACTGTTTCAAAGCACAATATGGTGGCTAATTTGGACAAGACTGAGGCGAATGTGGCTTTCTATGATATAATTGATTATCTTACTGGGTCGCCTATTAGTTATGCTCTTTTAGTTGAGCCGGATATAATTGAACCATGGATTCAAGAATTTTGGGCTAATGCTATGGATAATATGGAGGAGGATGAATACTATATTAGATCAACAGTTGCTGGAAGGACTATCAAGATTACAGAAGCCTCTATTCGCGAAGATTTATTATTTGGTGATGAAGATTGGGCTATTCAATTTGACAAGCAACTGATTTGGGATACTTTTAGGAATCTTGGTTATGAAGGATCTTTGACTAAACAAACTTTCAAGAAAGCATTATTCTGTCCTCAATGGAAGTTCTTGATTCATGTCTTGCTCCATTGCATAAGTTCTAAAAGCACTTCTTGGGAGCAGTTTGGGTCAAATATAGCATCTGCAGTGGTTGGCTTAGCTACAGACAGAGTGTTTAATTTTTCACGGCTTATTTTGGATGGGATGCTATCGCATATATCATCTGGGGAAAATTGGTTGATGTATCCAAGGTTTATACAGGTTTTCTTAAACAAGCAATTGGCTGATATTCCAAAACCTGCTGCTTTACTACCTGTTATTGTGCAACAAGCCAAAATCTATACATTCATGGCTAGGCGCAGTGATTTGTTCAGAGGTGGAGATATTTCATTAACTACTACCATGATGGAAGTTGTTCAAGCTGTACGTGCTGAAGAGAATGAAGAAAGTGAAGGTACTGATTCTGTACAAGGTACTGCTTCACAAAGTGCTGCCTCACAAGGTACTGCATCTGCAAGTACTGCTTCTATTGAAGGTACTGTATCATTACAGGGTGATGTTTCTCCAAGCCCTGAGGTTCAAGCAGAGATTGAGAGAACACCTACTCCATCTCCTCAACAATCTGTTCCTGTTTCAGAGGCGCATTCACATCTTCAAGGTGATGATCATACTATACCTCGTGAAGGTTTGACTATGGATAAAATAACTTTAACACGGGAGTTAGCTACGTTAAACAAGACTGTTGAGCGTCAAGCTAAAGCAATTAGGAAGTTGAAGCGTAACTATTTCTGGTTGAGGAATTTTATTAAACCCTATATTCAAGGTTTCAACTTATGGGTTAAAGAGGAAAACAAACGTCGTAAAGCACTTCGTAAGGAATTAAAACGAAAGAAGGTTCCTAAATCATCTTCTGTCAACTTGGGGAGGAATTCAGAAAAGGAAAATTTGAAAGAAGATGTTACAAAGAAGAAAGAATCTGTAAGTACTGCAGAAAAGATTATTTCAGATTCTGAGGAACAAGAAGTGCAAGTTCAAGGTACTGGTGATCAAGGTACTGAACATCAAAGTACTGATTTTCATGATACATCTAGGCCAGAAGTAATAACACCAATAACTCCAAGGGTATTGAATTTTGAAGAAGAAGCTGGTCCTTCTACAACTGTTTTAGAAGAAGAGGAGGAAGCTACATTCAAACCTATTCATTCTGCGAGTGATGATGAAGTAATTGCTACAATATTAGATTTGTCACAACCACGAGGAGGAGTTACTATTAGAGATGTATAAGAAGAAGAACAACCAAGAACTGATCAACCTGCAATTGATCCAAAAGACAAAGGGAAAGGTATTCTGGTTGAAACTAAGAAAAAGAAACTCACTTTGGCAGAACTTAGAGCATTTGAAGTTGCTAGGAATGAAGCTGCAGCTAGAAAAGTTCAAGAAGAGTTAAATGCTAAATATAGAGAAGAACAAGAAGCTCAAGAAGCTCAGAATAGAGAAGCAGCTCAGAAATTACATGAGGAATTGAATGTTGAAGATACTGAACCTTTACAGTCTCCTACACCTGTTAGATTTATGTCAAGAAGACCTAATTTAGCTAAAGAAAGGAATGCAATGATGGCATATTTAAAAGGCAGAGGATATAAAGGACTTCAGAAGCTAAACTATGTTAATATGAAAAGACTTTATGATGCTGAAACAGAAGCTTATAAGAAAGATGTTGCAGGCATTAAAGACGTTAGAGAAGAAGCTCATTGGACTGAAGCTGAAAGGAAGAAGAGCTTAAAGAGAAAAAGAAAAACTGAAGTTACAGATGTTCAGTTTTCAAAGAAAGAAAAGGTTGAATTAAGATCTAAGACTAGTGATGAATTGAAGAATTATCTCAGAGTGGTAGACTTTGATTATACAAAAGAAGATGATGACATGAAGATGAACAGATCAAAGATCAGTGTTTTCAAAGTTGTGAAATCCAAGAATGATGATTACATGGTTTTTCATAAGGAAGATGAAAGCTTCAAAGTTTTCAAAAGGCTATGGGATTTACTGCATATTATTGATAGAGTAGACCTATTCTACTTATATCATGTTGTAAAGGCTTATTTTGAAGATCATCCATTTGAAGGGATTGGATTGGTTTTACATGGTGATCTCATAACCATGTGGGAAACTGAAGAAGAGAGCACTGATGATATATGGAAGGATCAAGAAAACTGGGAAATAGTTTGCTGGAGATTCTTTGAAGAATCTGGAGTTCATGTTTTGGAGCTAGAAAATGGAACAATGATACACATGTTTGCAGAAAGAAGATACCCTCTTACAGTTGAGCTCATGAGAAGGATGCTAGAGCATGGATTGGAAGTAGAAGAGGCTAATGAAACTGCTTGCATAATTATCAATTTGTTTATAAACTGGACTACCATTGCTGAGAATGATCTATAACTGGTATGAATTTTATTTGAATAAATACTTTTTGATATATCAGTACTTTTATTCAAAGTACTGCTGATCAGATAGTACTTTCATCAAAGTACTGTTTGCTGAACTAAACCAGTTAAATGATTTTTAGAAGAAATCTTTTTGCTAAGTAATAAATATTTTTGAAATAAAGGTTGGATAAATGGTTTTTGTGATGATAACATCAATAAGTTATCAATCCACCATGGTTACAAAAGGATTGACTAATCCATGAGCAAACGGCTCTGGTAAAGATATATCAAATCCGTTTTTAGTTGACAACTTGCTAATAAGTTGGATGGTCATCAACTCACCATATCAGTAATGTGAAGAGTTGGCTAGCCCACAAGAAACGGCTTGTGGTAAAGGCAGTGGAAAAACCATTATTGGTAATTAGTTCACCATTAGATAAAAGAACTAACTAGTCCAGAAGGGTACAGCTTTTGGTAAAGACAAAACAAATCTGTTGATAGCTAGTGGTTTGCTAAAAATCATATGGTTATCAATGTACCATGGTCTTACACACCAAAACATTTGGCTACTCCAGAGATAATGGCTTTGGTAAAGAGTTCTAAATCCATTAAATTTTCAATGATTCACTTGGTAGTGATGAGAATAGTATGCAACTTAAACTGAATTACTGTACAAATTGTCATATGTTGTTGTGTTGCTGAAAAGATGGAGATTGCTGGATGCTGCTATGAAGAGAACAATTCTAAGAGATACTTTGACAAGCACAGATATTACAGAGATACAATCTAAAGACAAAAGATCAATCCATTTTTAAAGATGAAGCTGTTAAAGATATATTCACAAAGGAACTTGAAGTCAAGCAAGTAGAATTCAAGTTAGGGGAGGATTGTTGGGATATGAAAAGTGCTGAAGATATCAAAGTACTGAAGATATGAAAGTACTGTAAGCTGCAAAGTATTGGAAGAAGTTAAAGGGTCAAAGTACTGCTAAAGACAGAGTCAAAGTACTACAAGATAAAGTCAAAGTACTGCTAGAACAAAAGAACTGTTATATTCGTTTATGGAAAGTATTATATTCCATGTTTAGATTACTTGTCGTACAAGGTTATCAATTGTAAACCGACTAGGATATCCTTGAGCCTATAAAAGGACTCCTAGATTGGCATTAGAGGTACGATTTCAGAAAAAGAGTTTTAGAGTTTACGAATTAGTGTTTTAGAGAAAAGTTCGATTATCTTAGAGTTGTATTAAAGTATCTGCATAATAAGCAGATTTAGAGTTTATAATAAAGTTTTTCTTCTTAGCTTTGTTAAGTAAATTCCGCGTACTTGATAAAGATTGCTCAGTGTTTCTTTGTTAATAACTTAGGATTTATCCGAGGTTATTAAACCTTAACAAGCTAGTTAAGTTAGTTTGATTAAAGTATATCGATCCAACATGTCGTTTTTGTTTAAATGGTCTTAGTTTGTTTCTAAAGTTGAAATCTTTGCTTGTACTCTGTTACCTTAATGTAATTTGAACTCATTTCAATCTCAGTTTCAAGTTTGTAGTATTAATTCTCATGTTTGCAATTTTAAAGTCGAATTTCCAAATTAAGTTTTGTTGAGTTAAAATTGTTACATTGGACTCATTAGGCTCATTTAAGCTTGTTATAGCTTATTGTGAGTTTAAATTTGTTTCAATCTTAAAATTTACTCAAATCTTAGAGACAGTCAACAAAAGTCAACTGCAATCAAATGAGGAGCTGAACTTGTTTAGATATTGGTTTTGCTTTGGAACTGGGTTGGAATTGAGCATTGATTTTGATTGGTTATGGGTTAAAATAGTGATTCATGGTCCAAAGTTGCATCCACAGTGGCAGGACAGTTGTGAGTGCATTTCCATTTCCATTGTATAATCTGTAGTGTAGAATTAATTGTAGTGTTTGACTAATTGTTGAAATCAGCTTATCTAAGATTAATGTCATTTGTTTGTGTACTGATTGGAACATTAGATTATTGCAGTCACTAGTTGTTAAGTCTGCACATTAATCTACCTTATCTGCATATATAGCATATTTTAGAAATGATAGTTATAGTTGATGTACTTGCATGATTTAGGTGTTTTAATGATATTAGGACCTAAATTTGTGGGAATCATTGTTTAAATCTGAATTTGGTAGTTAAAACTTGCCTAGCAGTTAGTATAAGTGGTGTTTGGTTCATTGTACAAATCTGAGTTTGAGACTAGCTATAGGGGTAAATTCATTTGAGTCAGTCTCACTTGGGTTCTTCACACTTAATTCAGTCTTCAAATTGCATCTACAAACTCATTTAGTCAAAATTGCTTTGAATCTGCTCTTATTGTCAAATCTGTGAGAGTTAGTTTGTAGAATCTTGCCTATAGGTGTAAAGGGTAGTGATATAGCTTGCATCAGTGTTGTTTCATCATTAAATAACATAATCAGTTCAAAAATTAAGATCAAATCTCACAAAAGTCAAAATATCATTTCTGTATAAAAAGTCAAAAGTTGAAAAACCCAGTTTTCACCCAGGTTTGATGATTTTTCATAGCTTCATTATTGGTTCAATTCAAGTGAAACTTTGGGTTTAAAAACTTCAGTTGGTCAACACATGAAAAGTGATTTTTGGAAATTTTTTGTAAGTCCTTATAAGCTCCAAATTAGCTTGTCAACTTGGTCAAAAGTGCCCTGTGCACTGACTCAGTGTATACTGAGTGTGCACAGGCTTCTTGCAGAGCTTGTCAAAAGCTCATTTGAGCTCATCTCAGGCTCAGTTTTGGTCTATAGGTTCCTTTCCAGGTCTAGTGTAGGATCCCAAATCTGGTTTTGAGTTTCAGCTTATTTGAGTAGCTTATTTTCAAGCTACAAAGTAGTAGCTAAAAACTGTTTGGCACTCAATCTTTTAAATCATCAAATCATTGTAGTTTGCATTTCAGTAGTATAGCTTAGTTTAATTTAGCTCATTTCAAGTAGTTTTAGCATATTATAGCTTCTGTGATAATTTGGTGCTCATTTGGTACCTTTAGCTTAGTTTGAGTGCTTATTTATAAGCACTCTTCACTGCAGCTTCATATTCTCACACATAAGCTATTGTTTTTATATTTTTCATAGATTTAGATTATTATTTTAGACTTTTCTTGAATTTTTCAGATTTTTCTAGTTCTGTTTGCTATTTTTCTTTATTTTAATCAGTTTTTAGTACTTTTTAATTAGCTTTTATTGCAAATAAATCAGAAAAGTTTCAAAAAAATAAGTTTTCATTTTTCCTAGATTAAGATAAATATAAAAAGCAAAAAAATAATTTTTCCAGATTTTTCTTAGTTAAATTTGTAATTTTTAGCATTTAACTAGTTTAAAATAGTTTTTAATTCATAGAAAATAGAAAAATAATCAGAAAAATATAAAATTAGTTTTGAAAATTCTATTTAGATATTTTAGATTTTTCTAAGTCATAATTTCACTTTTCTAGCTTTATTTCATATTTTCTTATATTTTAGGGTATTATTAAATAGGTAAAAATAGTTTTTAATTAATAATAATTAAATGAATAGTCATAAAAATAATTTTATTTTTCTCAAAATTTTCTCTTATCATTAGATTTGTAAAAATTTCATTTTTATATTTTTAGGATTAATATTGTTTCAGTTTCACATTTTCTTTTGTACGTTACGTAGTTTTTAATTTAAATTTATAAATCAAGAAAACATCATTTTAAAAATAGTGATATCGTTTATTTAATATAATTTAGTTCTTTTATTTTCTTTCATTTTTCCTTTATCCTCTAGTATCAATCATAACCCTTTTCCCGTTCAAATTCACCCGATCACTATACGTTTGGTGATTCAGTGCACAGCTCGTTGGGACTTAACGACCTGGGGAAACACTATACTCCTCTAGATCTTCATTGCTTTGGTTTCAGGCTGTCTGGCTTTTATTACGGTTGACCATTCACAAGTGGTCAGCTTGTGTGATAAAACCTAACCGTCTGGGACCCGATCAAATTTTGGCGCCGCTGCCGGGGAGCTTTGCTAATTGTCTTACGCTTAGCAGATTAGTGATTTGAATATTCACTCCTTGTTTATACCATCTATATCTATATATATATTCTTATAAAAAATCCAAAAACCCAAAAACATCTTAAAACGTATAAAACACAAAAATATTTTTCTTTTGTTTCTATATATATATAAAAGATAAAAATATAAAAAGATTTGTCGTTTTCTTTGTTTAATAATAACAACATAAAAAATTACCACCGCAAACCAAGGCAGTGTACTACCTAACTGGGGGTACGACCATAATAAGTTCCCGAACCAAAGATTAAAACTTGCCTTTGTGTCCTTGTGAGTGGTGTACCTTTTTCAAAGAAGCCATTCATCTTGTGATTATTGGTTTAAGTTCACTGTCGTTTTGCTTTGATATTGTTTTAATTGGATTTGTTGTTATATCTACTTTTCAAAACCATAAAACTCAAAAAGATTCTTCTTTCCTCATTTTCATAATTCCCTTCCTTAACTCTGAGATTTCTTAGAGTTAACTCTAGTGTATGCGCACTCGCTCTTCTAGGTCTGTGAGCCCATTTCGTGAGCTTGTCAGGATTCCAAGAAGGCGTGCCCATAGACGTTCTGCCCCATCAGTCGGATCTGAGATCCGGACTGCTCACACTACTTCCGTTATCATGGCGGAAGAACGTCCTATGTGTGAGCTTCTCCAGGCACCCATCGATGGGTATGGAGATGCTATTTTTATCCCAGCCATTGTGGCTGAAAATTTTGAACTCAAAACCGGGTTACTGAATCTTGTAACCTCAAGTCAATTCTATGGTTTTGAGAGGGATGATCCTCATGCTCATATTCGATGGTTTAACAAGATTGCATCTACCATCAAATACAAGAATGTCCCTACAGATGCTGTCAAGCTTCTTCTGTTCCCATTTTCCCTTGAGGGACAAGCCCGGATTTGGCTTGAAAAACAACCCCCTCAATCAATCGAAACATGGGAAGACCTGGTGAAGAAATTTGTTAACGAATTCTACCCACCTTCCAAAACCACGAGTCTTAAAAATGAAATCATCAAATTCACACAAAAGTTTGATGAATCCTTCAGTGAATCGTGGGATCGTTTTAAGGAGTTGCTCCGCAAATGTCCTCACCACGGTTTCTCCGAGTTGATGCAACTCGATACTTTCTATAATGGAGTGAGTCAATCTGATCAAGATTCTCTCAATTCCTCCGCTGGAGGAAATTTCTTAAGCAAAACTGTAAAAGAAGCTTTAGCGATCATTGAAAACAAGTCTAAAGTCCGCACTGCACGAAGCAAACCGGTTGTTTCCCAAGTCAGTGTTGGTCCTTCTTCTTCATCGCCCGTGAGCCAATCTAGCACCGATGCTAAGATTGACAAACTCACGGAAGCAATTCAAGCTTTGGTTCTCTCCAACCAAAAGAAAGTTTCTTTTCCACAAACTTCACCTCCTGCTGAAGTTAAGAAAGTGGAAGTTTGTGTTACTTGCGGTGGCCCCCATGCCTACTACAACTGTATGGCCACCGATGGTAACCCTTTTGAAGCAAACGCTGTGGGCGGGATTTCTAATCCAGGAGGCAACCAATACCGTGCTCCTATAGACCCGAACCACCGTCCTAACCACTACCCTGGACCACCCGGTTTCAACCAAAACCAAAACCGTAATCAAAATCAGAATAGAACGAACCAAGGTTTTCAAAACCAAGGTAATTTTAGTCAAAATAACGGTTTTCAAAATCAAAGTCAAAACTTCCAACACCAAGGAAATTTTAATAGAAACCCAGGTCAGGGAAATTTCAACCCAGTGTATTTTCATGGCAATAATCAAGGAAATTTTCAAAATCAAGGCCCTAATCCAAACAATAGAGGCCAGAATTTTCCTACACAAAATCAAGCCATTGTTCCAACTGGACCATCATCTGATGAGTTGTTGAAGCAATTCATGAAATCCCAAGAGGAAATGAATAGGTTGTTGGTTAGCCAGATTTCTGACATTAAAAAGTCTTTAAATGATCGACCCTCGGGCTCAGGTACTTTACCTAGCAACACGATCGCTAATCCGAGGGGCGATGCAAAGGCTATCACAACCAGAAGTGGTGCTTCGTATGATGGACCCGTTGTTCCTACTACCTCTTCTTCTTCTCTCCCGAAGGTAGTGGAAAGTGAACCTGAGGCGACAAAGGACAAGGAACTTCCTACTAATAATGGAGGTACCAGCAATGTCCATCCTCAAGTTGTCCCGAAACCCAAAACCAAACCTGGGGTTGTTTTTGAACCTCCAGTTGAAAACCCCAAATCCAAAACTTCTATTCCTTACCCATCACGTTTAAATGAGCAAAAACTCCGCGAAAAAGCCAGTCATCAAATGGAAAAAAAATTTCAAATTTTCCAAGAACTACATTTTGACATAAGCTTTGCGGATGCCATCATGCTGATGCCCAAGTTTGCATCAACTCTCAAACACATGTTAAGCAACAAGGAAAAACTGTTTGAAATGGCTAAAACTCCTTTGAACGAGAACTGCTCAGCAGTTCTGTTAAAGAAGCTTCCCGAGAAGCTTGGAGATCCTGGAAAATTTCTTCTTCCTTGTGTTTTTCCAGGGATGATTGAATGCTTTGCCCTTGCCGATCTTGGTGCAAGCATCAATTTGATGCCTTATTCAGTATGGAAGAAACTTTCTCTTCCAGAACTTATTCCTACCTGCATGACTCTTGAGCTTGCAGATCGTTCTATATCGCGTCCTCTTGGCATCGCCGAGGATGTATTCGTGAAAGTAGGAAAGTTCCATTTTCCAGCTGATTTTGTGGTTGTTGATTTCGATGCCGATCATCGGGTTCCCCTCATTGTTGGACGAGGAGTCCTGAGAACGGGCCGTGCTCTCATTGATGTATTTAAGCAAGAAATCATGTTACGTGTGGGTAACGAAGCTGTCACTTTTAACCTTGATCAAACTTCGAGGTACTCCTCAAATTATGATGCTGAATCGGTTAATCGAATCGATGTAATTGATATTGCTTTAGAGGAGTACTCTCAAGAGTTTCTTGGTTATTTTCATAATTCTATGAGTGGGGATTCCACCACATCTTCTCAACCAATCATTGCCGACTCTTCCCCCTCTCTTACTCCGTTTGAGGGAGGTGACTTCTTTCTAGAAGAGATGGATGACTTTCTTGCTAATGATGAATCGATTCCGCCGGGAATTGATGGTGTTTATGATTCGGAGGGAGATATCCTTTATCTTGAGCAATTGTTAAATGAAGATCCATTACCTTCACTCCCTCCAAAAGAGATCACGATTGAGGAAATCAAATCAGTACAAACATCTACTGAAGAATTTCCCGAGGTTGAACTTAAGGACCTACCTCCTCATCTCGAGTATGCATTCTTGGAGGGTGATGATAAATTACCCGTCATAATTGCTAAAGACTTAACTGAGGAGGAGAAGACTGCTCTCATAAAGGTCTTGAAGTCACACAAACAAGCAATTGCTTGGAAACTCTCTGACATTAAGGGTATCAACCCTGAGTTTTGTACTCACAAAATCTTGATGGAGGATGTCTTCAAGCCAGCAGTCCAACATCAGAGAAGGGTGAATCCTAAGATTCATGAGGTTATCAAACAAGAGGTTCTCAAACTTCTTGATGCCGGTTTAATTTACCCGATCTCTGATAGTCCTTGGGTCAGTCCCATTCACTGTGTTCCAAAAAAGGGTGGCATAACTGTTGTCACAAATGAAGAAAACAAGTTAATTCCAACTCGATTGGTTACGGGATGGCGTGTGTGCATTGACTATCGCAAGTTAAACGAAGCCACCCGTAAAGACCATTTTCCTCTACCCTTCATGGATCAGATGCTTGAGAGATTAGCAGGGAACGAATACTATTGTTTCCTTGATGGTTTCTAGGGATATTTTCAGATCCCCATTGATCCGCTGGATCAAGAAAAGACCACATTCACCTGCCCATATGGAACTTTTGCCTACAGACGTATGCCTTTTGGCCTATGTAACGCTCCTGGCACGTTCCAACGATGTATGATGGCAATTTTCCACGACATGATCGGGGAAACAATGGAGGTGTTTATGGATGACTTCTCGGTCATTGGGGACTCATTTCAAACATGTCTCTCCCATTTAGATAAAATGCTAAAAAGGTGTGAAGACACCAATCTTTGTCTAAATTGGGAGAAGAGCCACTTTATGGTCAAAGAAGGCATAGTCATTGGCCATAAGATTTCCAAAAATGGGATTGAGGTAGATAGAGCAAAAGTTGATGTTATTGCTAAATTGCCTCATCCTACTACCGTCAAAGGTATTAGGAGTTTTCTAGGTCATGCCGGGTTTTATCGTAGATTCATACAAGATTTTTCTAAAATCGCTCGGCCTATGACCCATCTTCTTGAAAAAGATGCTCCTTTTATCTTCTCACCTGAGTGCATCGAAGCTTTTGAAACATTAAAGAAAAAGCTTACGAAAGCATCCATTCTAGTTGCCCTCGACTGGGATTTACCCTTTGAACTCATGTGCGATGCAAGTGATTTTGCTATCGGTGCAGTCTTGGGGCAACGAAAAACCAAGCATTTTCAGCCTATCCACTACGTGAGTAAGACTATGACTGAAGCTCAAACCCATTACACCACTACAGAAAAAGAATTATTAGCGGTGGTGTATGCGTTTGAAAAGTTTCGGCCATACCTTATATTGACCAAATGCGTGGTGTATAAGGATTACTCGGCTCTCAAATATCTCTTTGCAAAACAAGATGCAAAGCCGAGATTGCTCCGTTGGGTTCTCCTCCTACAAGAATTTGATATCATTATACGTGATTAAAAAGGAGCTGAGAACCTGGCTGCTGATCATCTGTCCCGTCTAGAAAACCCTCACCAGGATGTGTTCGAGAAAAATGAAATAAACGAAACATTTCCTCTCGAAACACTCAATGTGGTTTCTTTTCGTGGAGACTCTTCTACCCCATGGTTTGCTGACTTTGCAAATTACCATGCGGGTAACTTTGTGGTGAAAGGGATGTCGTCCCAACAGAAAAACAAATTCTTTAAAGATGTAAAACATTACTTCTGGGACGACCCCTACCTATTCAAAATTTGCGCGGATCAAGTCATCAGGCGATGTGTGTATGGTCAGGAAGCCAATGACATTCTCAAGGCTTGCCATTCTGGACCTACTGGGGGACATCATAGCCCCAACTACACCGCCAAGAAGGTGTTTGATTCCGGATTTTATTGGCCCACGATTTACAAGGATGCCCACGAATTTGTCAAAACCTGTGACGCTTGTCAACGTCACGGGAATATCTCACAAAGAAATGAAATGCCGCAAAACGCCATTCAAGTGTGTGAGATTTTTGACATCTGGGGCATTGACTTTATGGGGCCATTTCCTTCGTCTAACGGTAATAAATACATACTCGTGGCCGTTGACTATTTGTCAAAATGGGTTGAAGCGAAAGCCTTGCCTACCAACGATGCCCGAGTTGTTGTGAAATTCTTAAAATCTCTTTTTGCTAGGTTTGGAACTCCACGAGCTATAATCAGTGATCGTGGTATGCATTTCTGCAATGACCAGTTTGATAGAGTCATGCAAAAGTATGGTGTAACTCACCGTCTCTCTACTGCGTATCACCCCCAAACAAGTGGGCAAGTGGAAGTTTCCAACTGAGGGATTAAAAGAATTCTTGAAAGGACAGTAGGCGAAAACCGTGCCTCTTGGTCGGATAAGCTAGATGACGCACTCTGGGCCCTCCGTACAGCTTATAAAACACCCATCGGGTGTACTCCATACAAGCTAGTGTACGGGAAGGCATGTCATCTACCGATTGAGCTTGAGCACAAGGCATACTGGGCCTTGAAACATGCCAACTTCGATATTCAGGCAGCTGGTGATCACCGGAAAGTTCAAATGAATGAATTAAATGAACTCCGTGATCAAGCATACGAGAACTCTTTGATCTACAAAGAAAATACAAAGAAGATTCATGACTCAAAAATCAAAAACCGTGTTTTCAACGTCGGTGATCGAGTCCTTCTTTTCAACTCAAGATTGAAGATTTTCTCGGGAAAACTAAAATCCCGCTGGTCTGGACCATTCACCATCACTAAAGTATTTCCTTATGGAACCATTGAGTTATCTCAACCCGATGGTCCAAACTTTAAAGTGAATGGTCATCGATTGAAGCACTATTTTGGAGAGGACATTCCTCCTGTGGTTGTCCCGGATCTACAAACTTTCCCCATGAACCAATGAATGCGGGGATCGAGTCAAGCTAGCGACTCGGGAATCAAAAACAGTAGCATGCCATATGGGTTTTCACCCATATTTCTGACTTCTTTATATTTTCTACCACCCTAGTGTGGGGGAGTTGCCCCCCGCTGTTGTATATAAAGTTTCAAAAAAAAAAAAAAAAAAAAAAAAAAAAAAAAAAAAAAAAAAAATCTTTCAAATTAATGGTCATAGTATTTCCCTTTTACGTTCTTTGTTTCGGCATACCAGCCGGTACTTTGAATATTGAGGGCAATATTCATTTCTAGTGTGGGGGGAAATTCTCACGAATTTTATCATGTAATTATACCAACCAATTCCCCCATTTTTGGCCAAATTTTTTTTTGGAGTAAGTGTTTTGCACTTACTCAACTTATGGCTATCAGTCCGCCATGTCTAATAAACACAAAGATTGGCTAATCCAGGAGCAAACAGCTCTTGGTAAAGATATCTCAAATCCGTTGACGGCTTGCAATTTGCCCAAAATTGTATGGTGTTCAGCTCACCATATCTTTAATTAGTGAAGAGTTGGCTAGCCCGCAAGTTTATGGCTTGTGGTAAAGGCAGTTGGAAAACCATAATTGGTAATCAGCTCACCAAAGATAGTATATATTATCTAAGAGTTGGCTAGTCCATAAGCAAACGGCTTCTGGTAAAGACAAATCAAATCCGTTGGAAGCTGGTGGTTTGCTCAAAATCATATGGTTATCAGTGTACCATAGTTCTTACTTGAATTGAAACATTTGGCTACTCCAGAAGTAATGGCTTTTGGTAAAGAGATTCAAATCCATTAAGTTTTCTCAAAAGATTGCTAGGGACTAGCAATAGTTTAGTGTGGGGGATTGATGAGTGTGTAAATACTCATCATTTTTGGTCAAATCTGAACTGCAAAACATTTAAAAATGCTCAGAAATGCATCAAAATACTGAAAATATCTCAAAATTGCATTTTATATGTTTCAGATGCAAAATGTTTAAAATCAGATGAAAAATAAGCTAAGTTTGCAAAATTGGCAGTTTCAGTCCCCCAACTTTCAAATCTTGTCAGAAATAGTCCCTGAGCACTTATTTTAAAAGAAAAGTCACCAAAGGTCCTTTTGAAATCATAACTTTTCATAATTAGTCCTTTGGTGAAAAATGTCAAAAGTTTTGAGAATTTACAAGTTTGGTCCTTCAAGTTTCAAAATTGGCAAATATAGTCCTTGGAAGTTTGAAAATGTCCTTTCTGGTCCTTGTACTATTGAAACTTGTCATTTTTGGTCCCTTGGAATAACTTTGAAAATGTGGCAGTTTTGGTCCCTCAAATATCATAAATTGCAAAATGGTCCTTGTTATTAAACAAACCAAACACTTGACCCCTGCCATATACCTTTGGACCCCCGCCAAACCCTTGTGACCCCCCCTGTTTTGACCCCTTGGTCTAAATAATACCCCCCGGTTAAACTTCAGTCAAATCTCGCCAAATCCAAAGTCTCCTTCCTCCACCTTCCTGCCCTGCAACACTCAACCTCACCCCTCACCTCCAGCTCACCCTCTCCACACCATGTCCCCTCCACCTCCACCAAACAACAAAATGCATTAAATTCTCCCTCCTCCCTTGCACTCAACCCCCCAGCTGTTAAAACCATTTTGTCGCCAAAAATCTCATCATTGGCCAAAAATTAGTCAAGGATCCAATGGCCAAGATTAAAAGTGGGAAATGATCAGAGGGCTAGTGGAAGACTTTTTGATGATAAATAGAAGGAAGAGAAGTCATAGTTAGGAGTAGTTTTTAAGTTTCAATTTTCATGTATGTCGTTTTTGTTTAAATGGTCTTAGTTTGTTTCTAAAGTTGAAATCTTTTCTTGTACTCTGTTACCTTAATGTAATTTGAACTCATTTCAATATCAGTTTCAAGTTTGTAGTATTAATTCTCATGTTTGCAATTTTAAAGTCGAATTTCCAAATTAAGTTTTGTTGATTTAAAATTGTTACATTGGACTCATTAGGCTCATTCAAGCTTGTTATAGCTTATTGTGAGTTTAAATTTGTTTCAATCTTAAAATTTACTCAAATCTTAGAGACAGTCAACAAAAGTCAACTGCAATCAAATGAGGAGCTGAACTTGTTTAGATATTGGTTTTGCTTTGGAACTGGGTTGGAATTGAGCATTGATTTTGATTGGTTATGGGTTAAAATAGTGATTCATGGTCCAAAGTTGCATCCACAGTGGCAAGACAGTTGTGAGTGCATTTCCATTTCCATTGTATAATCTGTAGTGTAGAATTAATTGTAGTGTTTGACTAATTGTTGAAATCAGCTTATCTAAGATTAATGTCATTTGTTTGTGTACTGATTGGAACATTAGATTATTGCAGTCACTAGTTGTTAAGTCTGCACATTAATCTACCTTATCTGCATATATAGCATATTTTAGAAATGATAGTTATAGTTGATGTACTTGCATGATTTAGGTGTTTTAATGATATTAGGACCTAAATTTGTGGGAATCATTGTTTAAATCTGAATTTGGTAGTTAAAACTTGCATAGCAGTTAGTATAAGTGGTGTTTTCATTGTACAAATCTGAGTTTGAGACTAGCTATAGGGGTAAATTCATTTGAGTCAGTCTCACTTGGGTTCTTCACACTTAATTCAGTCTTCAAATTGCATCTACAAACTCATTTAGTCAAAATTGCTTTGAATCTGCTCTTATTGTCAAATCTGTGAGAGTTAGTTTGTAGAATCTTGCCTATAGGTGTAAAGGGTAGTGATATAGCTTGCATCAGTGTTGTTTCATCATTAAATAACATAATCAGTTCACAAATTAAGATCAAATCTCACAAAAGTCAAAATATCATTTCTGTATAAAAAGTCAAAAGTTGAAAAACCCAGTTTTCACCCAGGTTTGATGATTTTTCATAGCTTCATTATTGGTTGAATTCAAGTGAAACTTTGGGTTTAAAAACTTCAGTTGGTCAAGAATTGAAAAGTGATTTTTGGAAATTTTTTGTAAGTCCTTATAAGCTCCAAATTAGCTTGTCAACTTGGTCAAAAGTGCCCTGTGCACTGACTCAGTGTATACTGAGTGTGCACAGGCTTCTTGCAGAGCTTGTCAAAAGCTCATTTGAGCTCATCTCAGGCTCAGTTTTGGTCTATAGGTTCCTTTCCAAGTCTAGTGTAGGATCCCAAATCTGGTTTTGAGTTTCAGCTTATTTGAGTAGCTTATTTTCAAGCTACAAAGTAGTAGCTAAAAACTGTTTGGCACTCAATCTTTTAAATCATCAAATTATTGTAGTTTGCATTTCAGTAGTATAGCTTAGTTGAATTTAGCTCATTTCAAGTAGTTTTAGCATATTATAGCTTCTGTGATAATTTGGTGCTCTTTTGGTACCTTTAGCTTATTTTGAGTGCTTATTTATAAGCACTCTTCACTGCAGCTTCATATTCTCACACATAAGCTATTGTTTTTATATTTTTCATAGATTTAGATTATTATTTTATACTTTTCTTGAATTTTTCAGATTTTTCTAGTTCTGTTTGCTATTTTTCTTTATTTTAATCAGTTTTTAGTACTTTTTAATTAGCTTTTATTGCAAATAAATCAGAAAAGTTTCAAAAAAATAAGTTTTCATTTTTCCTAGATTAAGATAAATAAAAAAGCATAAAAATAATTTTTCCAGATTTTTCTTAGTTAAATTTGTAATTTTTAGCAATTTAACTAGTTTAAAATAGTTTTTAATTCATAGAAAATAGAAAAATAATCAGAAAAATATAAAATTAGTTTTGAAAATTCTTTTTAGATATTTTATATTTTTCTTATTTCATATTTTCTTATATTTTAGGGTATTATTAAGTAGGTAAAAATAGTTTTTAATTAATAATAATTAAATAAATAGTCATAAAAATAATTTTCTTTTTCTCAAAATTTTCTCTTATCATTAGGTTTGTAAAAATTTCATTTTTATATTTTTAGGATTAATATTGTTTCAGTTTCACATTTTCTTTTGTACGTTACGTAGTTTTTAATTTAAATTTATAAATCAAGAAAACATCATTTTAAAAATAGTGATAGCGTTTATTTAATATAATTTAGTTCTTTTATTTTCTTTCATTTTTCCTTTATCCTCTAGTATCAATCATAACCCTTTTCTCGTTCAAATTCACCCGATCACTATACGTTTGGTGATTCAGTGCACAGCTCGTTGGGACTTAACGACCTGGGGAAACACTATACTCCTCTAGGTCTTCATTGCTTTGGTTTCAGGCTGTCTGGCTTTTATTACGGTTGACCATTCACAAGTGGTCAGCTTGTGTGATAAAACCTGACCGTCTGGGACCCGATCAAGTGTTTATAGTAATTGCCGGATAATTCGTGTTTATAAATTTTTAAAACTTGCACACGGTTGAGCACATCAGTCATTTAGTCATAGTTGTATATGTGTTTAGCTATATATACCCTCCTAAACTTTCCTAGGAGGGTGAGACTCTTTAGTGTAATTTCACCTTTCATATTAATAAAACACATAGTATTCTCCCTTCTCTCTATACTTTCTCTCACTAACATGATGAAGATGTTCTTTCATCTTCCTAGACCTCCCAATTCACCAAATCATCCATAAATAAAACCGACCGGGCTCTGATACCACTTGTAGGATCGTATTTATGGATGATTTGGTGAATCGGGAGGTCTAGGAAGATGAAAGAATATCTTCATCATTTTGTAAGAGAAAGTATAGAAAGAAGGGAGAATACTATGTGTTTTATTAATATGAAAGGTGAAATTACACTAAAAAGTCTCACCCTCTTAGGAAAGTCTAGGAGGGTATATATAGCTATACACATATAACTATGACTAAATGACATAACAAGCCCATGTGTTTTAGCTAACAAAGATAGAAAATATAATCCCGTCAATGTCGTTCCATTTACGAGTTAGGAGCGATTCCAACATATTCCTTTTACTATAACACTCCCCGAAGGAGCTATTTCACATGCCAAGGATATAGGCAATTTCTAGCCGATGAAGGAAATTTAATTTATCCCAAAGGATTTCTATAACTTTCTCTTACCGACTCATATTATAACACATCCCGTAGGATTCACTATAACATATCCCGAAGGATTACTATTATACATCCCGTAGGATTTTATAATAATAAGTATAACATCTTTCGAGTGGCCTGTAACATCATACTATAACAATATATAGGATCCAAGCTATTATTAATTTATCATACTCGCAATTTCCTCATTTCCATTTAACCAAAACAATTTATACGGCTTATAAGCTCGCTTCCCATACTTATACATTTACCATGTGTTTAATCATTTCACCTTCTCATTAACCCGTCAACCCTCGTTGACCATTTTCACATTTTTACTATTACAAATTTTAGTCCATTTGACTTTTTTCCACATGTAAACCTTTATAGGTTTATTCCTAATCACAGTCATTAACTTTCAATTATTCCTTTTTACACGTTCTATCACTTCAATACATTCTTTTTGTTTTTTATTATACCACACATCAACACATTATCATTCATATATATATCTCAACGTCATTACGTTAGATTAGCACTTGGCTTTACCGTTTACTCCTCAATTAGACTCTACATAGGTTATTAACCATAAGCATTCTTCTTTACATATTTTTATATGTCACAGTTTTATTTATTAACAAGTAGGCTTATTTCATTTTCACCCTTCAATACAAGTTATCGAACTTCAGTATGTTGGGTTCAATAAATACCCAAACCCCTTAATCTAGGATTTGAATAGAAAATAGCCCAAGTGTTTTGTCCGTTAAACACTAATCAGGTCACTGAGTGCATAGCCTCTCAGTGAGTCATCTTCGGGACACTCAATACGAGGCGTAGAAGAAGTCTCTCCACTCAGTAAGGCGGAACTTAAAGGGTGAAGACTGAGTCAAGAAGAAGATGATGGATTCAGTGAGTGATGACAATAACTCACTGAATCCCTAAGACTCCTCTCCAACTACTTACACTGAAGATAGACTGAAGTAGAAGACTGAAGGATAAATAGACTGAAGAAAGAGCGGGACAAGGCGGGAGAAGTTTGAATCAGATAAGAAGAAGTCCTTATCAACATAAGTCAACTTTCCCTGAATGGCTAACCTACAAGCTCAGTGTCATCACTGAGTTATGGAAAGCAGCCTTGTCTTTTACTTAGAATAGTCTTTGTAAACAGAGACAAAATACATCAGTATTTTGTCTTTTGTATGATGTCAGATTTTTCACTTAGGAAAGAGTTAAAACTCATACATGTCTAAATAGCATAAGAGATGGAGTGAAAAGGTTAAGCTTGTGAATTGTAAAAACACACATACACGCAAGCCATCTTTTCACTCCTCCAAATACAACTTAGTTCCTGAGATAGCTCAGTGAGCTCTAAGAGTTGTGCTCAGACTTAGCCTGAGCTTAGAGAGGAGACACCCAACTTTGTCAATTCAATCCCAAGTACTATTCCGCAAGTACTTGGGTCACGTATTCTTTGTTGATTTATTTATAATAAGAATATGATGTTGAAAATTACTTAGTGTGTTTTCCTTATGTTAATTTCAGTCATAGTTCACTATTAACTTGTTTTATAAACGAAAACTGTTTTAAACGATAGTGAACGGGGAACAACAAGTGGTATCAGAGCAAGGCTAATTATAAAACTTGTTTTTTAGGCCGCTCTAAAAGTTTTTAAATTAGGATCCTAAATGGTTGAAATTGATGTACCCCAACTAGTCGATAAAAAGGGTGGAGCTTATTCAGCTATTGCCCCTAGACTTGAAGTTGGCAAATTCAACAAATGGAAAAAGTGAATGCTTTGCTATTTGATTGGGATGGAACCTTATTATATCAAGTGTATAAATGAAGGTCCATTCATCCCAAAGACTGCTGAAGGGTTGCCCAAACCTGAAGCTCAGTGGACCCAGGATGAAAGGAGAGTGGTCAACCAGGACCAAAGACTCAAAAGCATCATAATAACTTGTCTTCCTGACGATATTATGGAGTCTGTTATAAGCTGTAGTACTGCTAAGCAAACCTGGGATGACCTAGTTCATAGTCATGAAGGACCATCTGATACCAAGGAAAACAGGATAATGGACCTGAAACTTGAGTATAACACCTTCAGGGCTAAGGACTCAGAAACTCTCTCTCAAACTTACACCAGATACAAAACTCTTTTAAATGAACTTTCAAATGATGGTGTTAAGTTGTACAAACATGAAATCAATGTTGGTTTTGTCAACAGTCTCCCTGAGAAGTGGTTGAATTTCTCTCAGGGACTTAGGAATGCTAATCATATCCAAAATCTTGAGCTTCCTGAAATTTATGGGAAATTTGCCTATGAGGAAAACCTCATCAACAGACGATACCCTGACTTAAAGAAGTCTCAGGAAGTCAAGAAGTCCCTGACCACCACCTCATCACCAATTTCAACTGCTTTCTTTTCTAACAATGTGGTTCAAGATTTCCAAGAAAACTCAGATGATGAGCCTGATGAGAGATCAAGTGAGGAGTACCTAAATAACCTGAATGCTGAATTTCAGGAAAGGGCACTTCTTGCTAACTCTCGAAGGTTTATAAAAAGAAACAAAGGTTTTTCAACTGCTAAAGCAACTGAAGACACTGAATGCTATAAGTGTCATAAAAGAGGCCATTTTGCAAAAGACTGTTTTTCAAAAACAACTTCTGAACCCTCTTACAAACCATCAGGATCTAATCAGTCTTCAGGTTTTAGCAAATTTCAACCAAAAATCTATCAGTCTCATCAAAATGTTCAAAACAAATATGATCTTAACAAAACCATTGATTATGAAGCTAAGTATAAGAAAGCAAAAGCTAGGCCAGTCCCTCAGAAACAACAAAAAATGTTCAATCTGTGCAGGGTAAAAACAAGGGTCTCGTTGCTGAAACCTTCGACTGGGATGAAGAGCCAGTCTCATCTGATGATGAAATGGTGCATGTCAGTGCACTGATGGCCCTCTCAGAAGAGGACAAGCTTGCTGTTGGAAAGAACCATGCCAGAAATGGAGAATGGGTCAACATCACAATGAAGAAGGTAAACATTTTACTTTCTATGGATGATGACTATGATTGGCAGTCTTACAAGAATTATCTAAATGTAGACCTTAAGTTTGTAGAAGAGCAAAGACTGAATCTTTTTTCTAAGTACAACAAGTTAAGTTTTGAATTGAATAAGTGTAGGGATGAATTGCTTATTTTAAAACAAGCAAAGCTTGAGGCTGTCACTTTGCAAATTCAAAACACTGAACTAGTTAAAAGAAATCAGAATCTTCAAGATGAACTTAAAAAGGCAAATGATATTCTTAATAGTTGGACTGCTAAGAATCCCAGGGTCTTTGACGCTGTGGGAGCCCCCAGTAGCGAGAAGAGAGTCATAGGTGAAGATCATCTCCCTGACCCTCTCAACAAAGACCAGTCTCCTAAGCCATTTGTTCTGATGGCATGATTACAAATATGTTGGCTGATCCCAATTCCAATGATTGGATTGAACGGGTTAACCCTGAGAGTAAGCTTCCAAATTTCGATTCTGGAAGGATTCTAGAGCCTGAAAGTCAAGCTCTAAAGAGCATGATTGGACTCCCGGATATGCCCAATAGTACTGAACATATCTCTGAGTCTGAAGCAGAATCTCAAGCACCGCTTCCACCACTGAAACCTCTTCAGGGTGCTGCACCAAGCTCTGAGCTTACTCCACTACAATTCAATCCTCATTCACCAAAAGAAAGGTCTAGACTTGGTAGAACCATCCTACAAAGACAAGCAAAACTAATCCAACAAGAGTCTGCTCCTACTGAGACTTCAACATCCTCTGTCCCCACTGAAGCTGACCAAATTCAGCAACTGACTGAACTTGTGAGAAAGCTTACTAAAAAAATGGAATCCATTGAAAAGGTCCCTGAACCAATCAAGGAGACAAAGTCAGCTTCCTCCAGTTCCTCAAAGTCTAAGTCAACCTCCAAAAACAAACAAAAGTGTGAGCTATGTCATTACACCAGCCATACCACTGACAACTGCTATAGAATCCTTTTCTGCATGATCTGCAAAAAGGATGATCACAGGACTGCAGATCATCTACAGTATGTCAGTCAAGCAAACTATACCAAAGTTGGTCATCAGTATGCTTCATCCTCCAAAGCTGCTCCAAAGAATAGAGCAAAACCTTTTCCTCTGTGCCCTCACTGTGGGTTTAATGATCATCATCAGGATGATTGTCTCATGAATACATGCTGTGATATATGCGGTAATCCAGCTCATGAGACATCCCAACATGACAGTGTCATTCATGCAAGGAGAAATTCCAAACAACCCAGAGTCACTGAGTCATCCTCAGCCTCTAAATGCAAAACCTGTGGTAGCACCATGTACACAACTACTGACCATGAGTCGATTGCAAATTTCAAAGAGACCTTGAGATCCAAGCCCACTAGTAAGTGGGTCACGAAGAGAAACTAATTCAGTTTACTACTTGTGCAGAGACATGCTAGGGAGCCTATTTGGCATCTAGATAGTGGATGCTCAAGAAGCATGACTGGTATGAAGGAATATCTGCACAAGTATGTAAAGGAACCAGGACCCAAGGTAGTATTTGGTGATAACTCATCATGTCCCACTGAAGGTTATGGTTCAGTAAACTGCAATGGAATAGTTTTCTCTAGAATAGCCTATGTCAATGGTCTCAAATACAATCTCATCAGTGTCAGTCAACTATGTGATGCTAAATACATTATACAATTCAATGATAAACAAGGTACCATTTTCAATGCCAACAAGGAAGTTGTGTTGATAGCTCCTAGGAGAGATGATGTTTATGTGCTAGAAATGTCAACACTCACCCAAGATGGAACGTGTCTCTTTGCTAAAGCCACTGAAACTATCAATTGGCTATGGCATAAGAGACTCTCACACTTAAACTTCAAAAATAGCAACAACTTGGCAAAACAAAACAAGGTCCTTGGCTTACCATCACTGGTTTTTGCAAAAGACAAACCATGCTCTGCCTGTGAAAAGGGTAAACACCACAGAGCATCATTCAAAATCAAACAAAATTTCTCCATCAAAAGCTGCCTTCACCTCCTGCACATGGATCTCTTTGGACCTATCAGTCCCAGATCAATCCAGCATGAGAAGTATACACTTGTCATTGTTGATGAGTTCTCAAGATACACTTGGGTATACTTTCTTTCCAAAAAGAGTCAGGCAACTGATACAATAATGTCATTCATCAGGAAGATTGAAAACCAGAATGACATTACAGTTAAACAAATCAGAACTGACAATGGTACTGAGTTCAGAAATCAAGAGCTTGAGAGTTTCTGTGATGAAAAAGGAATTTCTCAAAATTTCTCATCTCCATATACCCCTGAACAAAATGGGGTTGCTGAAAGGAAATACAGAACTCTCATTGAGGCTGCTAGAACTATGTTAAATGGCTCAGCCCTCTCAAAGCATTTCTGGACTGAAGCAGTCAAAACTGCCTGTTACACTCAAAACAGGTCAATCATTGTCAAAAGACATAATAAAACCCCATATGAGATCTTCAAAGGTAGACTTCCTGACATCAGCTATTTTCATGTATTTGGATGTCCTGTGTTCATTCATAACCACAAGGATCATCTAGGCAAGTTTGATGCAAAAGCTGATGATGGATACTTCTTAGGCTACTCACTGATCTCCAAAGCCTTCAGGGTTTTTAACACAAGGAGACAACAAGTTGAGGAAACCTTTCATGTCACCTTTGATGAAAGTACTGAAAGCATCAGGTTCACCAACACCTCAGTGGAGGAAATAGGAATTGATAACTCATCAAGATATCCTCTTGATGAGTACAACACTGAACTCAATTCCTCATATCAAGCTGATGCTGACATCTCATATTATGTCTTACCTCACAACCTACCCCAACCAACTATCAGTGAGTTCATTGATAATCAGTCAGTCTCTGTTGGGTTAGGAAACACTGATTTAAATAATCAGGAACCTATAACTCATGAATCTCAACCTGAACTAGACATCTCTACATATGATCTAAATGATTATGTGACTCTTGCACCTGAACTCACTTCTGAACACCCAGTGACATCATCAAGCTCAGATCCAAGACCACAAAGTAAGTGGACAAGAACTCAGGATATTGAGCTTGTAAACATCATTGGTGAACCTACTGAGGGCATGCTCACTAGAAGCATGGCTGCTAGTCTAACTGTAGCTTCTGCCAATGAATGTCTTTATGCTGATTACCTATCAGATATAGAACCCAAAAGTGTCACTGAGGCTCTAAAATACCCAAGCTGGGTTCAGGCTATGCAAGAAGAACTGCAGTACAGTTTGATAAAAACAAGGTCATGACCTTGATCAAATGTCCTCAGGATGTAGTAGTCATAGGAATGAAGTGGGTTTTCAGAAACAAAACTGATGAAAATGGCACTGTCATTAAAAACAAAGCCAGACTAGTAGCCAAAGGTTACAGTCAACAAGAAGGCATTGACTATGATGAGACATTTGCTCCTGTTGCAAGAATGGAAGCCATCAGGATCTTCCTTGCATATGCAACATACATGAACTTCAGGGTCTACCAAATGGATGTCAAAAGTGCATTCTTAAATGGTGATCTCAAGGAAGATGTGTATGTTCAGCAACCCCTAGGCTTTGAGAGTAGTGAATTTCCTGACTATGTTTGCAAGCTTGACAAAGCCCTTTATGGACTCAAACAAGCTCCCAGGGCATGGTATGAAACTCTCTCAGCCTTCCTGATTCAAAACAAGTTTGTCAGAGGAAAGATAGACAACACACTGTTTGTCTATAGAACCCAACAGGATGTGATACTAGTCCAAGTGTATGTTGATGATATCATCTTTGGCTCAACAAACTACAAACTTTGCAAACAATTTGAAAAACTAATGACAAAGAAGTTTGAAATGAGCATGATGGGGGAACTTACATACTTTCTTGGACTACAAATCAGGCAAACTGATAAAGGAATATCCATCAGTCAAGAGAAATACACCAGAAATCTCTTGAAGAAATATGAGATATTTGACTATGCCTCAGTGAAGACACCAATGGTCCCACCTAACAACCTTGGACCTGATCTCACTGGCAAATCAGTCAATCAAACTCATTTCAGAGGGATTGATGGCTCACTGATGTATCTAACCGCTACTAGACCAGACATACAATTTTCAGTCTGTTTAATAGCAAGATATTAGTCCAATCCCAAAGAATCTCACCTCACTGCAGCCAAAAGAATACTCATGTACCTAAAGGGAACCCCAAGCCTTGGACTCTATTATCCAAAATGCTCAGGGTTTGATCTCAAGGGTTACTCTGATTCTGATTATGCTGGCTGCAACATGGACAGAAAAAGTACCTCAGGGTCCTGTCAATTTCTTGGAGGAAAACTGGTGTGTTGGAGTGCAAAGAAGAAACAATCAGTGGCTATGTCCTCAGCTGAAGCTGAATATGTAGCTGTAGTAGGATGTTGTGCCAATGTATTATGGATGAAAAGTCAACTCAGTGACTATGACATCCATTACAAAATGGTGCCCATCTTCTGTGATAACACTAGTGCTATTGCAATCTCCAACAACCCTGTCCTCTACCAAAGAACCAAACACATTGATATCAAATATCACTTCATCAGGGATCACATAATGAAAGGAGACATAGAACTTTATTTCATCCCTACTGAATATCAACTGGCTGATATCTTCACCAAACCCTTGGATGAAGCTACCTTCAGGAGACTGAAAGCTGAATTGGGAATGCTTGACATTGAAAGTCAAGTATCTGAAAACCAATCTCAGTAAGTTCTCTGAAATGGTTCATCCTCCCTGAATACCCTACAACCTGAACACCCAAAATAAACCTCTCACTGAATGAGTAAGACTCATTCAGGGTCCCTAACACTTGACAAAGAGCATTGAATGAGTAACTAAATGATCCAAGTATCAGTTACTTTAATGTCCTAGGTTGGTAACTACGCCAATTTAATAAAGGAATATATGTCTCTTTGTCTTACTGTCATCCCACTTGGCATTTAATGCCTCTCACAAAAATATCAAATTAATATTTTATCTCTGCAAAAGTGCACTTTTACTGTGCACTGCAACTGTTCCCTTGAAAAACGGGATTTTACTGCGGGTAATGTAGTGGTAGCATTAAATGGGAAATTCAAACGTCTTTCAAAAACCAACTCTTAATATTCCCATTTGTGCACAAAACACCCCTCTTATCACTCTATAAATACCCTCTTCCAACAGACACAAAAACACACAAATTACTTTCTGCAACTAAACTCTGTCAAAATTCTTTCTCAAATCCAGAAATATTTGTGTGTTCTCAAATCTTCAAAACCTCTTTTGGAAAAACCCTTCTTGTAAAATTTACAAAAGTTTTTCATCACAAACTTGAAGAGATCTAACTACTTTGATTGTTCTAGTCAAAACATTTTTACCTTAAAATCTTTGTTAATGGAAATGGCTAGAACACAATCTCTCCAGTTTGCTTCTCAGTGGGTAGGGGATCTTACTAACGTTGAATTTAAAACAAATAATGTCATAGGAAATTTTGAATATCCTGAAAATGTCCCAACCTATAAAGACATTATAAAATTTTTATTCAACTGCCCACTCAAAATGGCCTTTGTAAAATGTCCCTCAGTGGTGTACCCAAACTACCTCAGGGAGTTCTGGGCTACAGCTAGAGCCTTTGACCCGACACCTTCTACTGATGAGAATAACCTTAGACCTCTCAGGGAGTATCTCATCAGATTCAGTCTAAATGGGGGGAAACAACACACCCTAGATTACAAAACGTTTTGCACTACAACAGGGTTAGATTATAACAAAGGCACTTATGTCGCCCATCTTGAACCCTCCACAGTGAAGGATGGGTTAAAACAAATCGTTTTAGATCCAACTTTTTTGGACAAGACCCCAGTCACTAAAAGCTCATTCCCCGTGGCTTGGAGGATCCTCTTCACTTTTGTGATTCAGGTCCTCAGCGGGAACCACTCATCCACTGAACAAGTTAACTCTATTCAGTTGATGATGGCATACTGCTTGATGAATGGGGTCACTGTCGACATAGGAGAGATCATTTACAGTGATCTCATAACGAAGCTACAGAGCAAAACTAGGACGAAGTACGTTTCGTGTCCTAGGTTTGTCTCTTGTGCTCTGCAATCGTTACTGGGTTCAAATTACACTCAGGATAAAAAATTTGGAAATTTACCTGGCATCTTGAGCCCATCAAATTTTCAAAAGGACCCATCCCTCGTCACTCCCATTGAATTGACGGCCCACATAATTGCTGTAAACAATCAAAGTGGATCAGTGTCTCCAAACCCTGCTCCTAAAAAGAAAAAGGGGAAGTCTCAGACTGGGACTAAGACTAAACCAAAGTCTCAGGGCCCTGAGACTTCAAGAGCACAGCCTAAGAGGCACAAAAAGCCCGAGACCAAAAAGACACCCACTGACCAGGCAACAACCACCCCCGTGACAACGAAGGACACTGATACATCTCAATCAGTGCCCTTGGTCACACCTACTACTCCCCAAGATCCAGAGGGAAACATACAACCCGCTGGTAGGGGAGCGCCTTCCACAACGCCCAGTGATGACATTAGCAAATCCAAGCCTTTGTCTGAGGGTACACTGATCTCTCCCAAAGACTCAGAGGGACTCAAACAACCCGCTGATAGGGATACAACTATCACTGACTCTGCTAAAGGCACTGGGAAACGCCCACCAGTGTCTCAGGGGTCACAGGGGGACAAAGACTGGGAGGGAAAGGAACAACCCGCCGATATGGAACCCACAACCAATCCTGACTCCAGCGAAGGCACTGGGAAACACCCACCAGTGTCCGAGGGGTCAACGGGGGACAAATACTCAGAGGGATATAAACCACCCGCTGATATGGAATCCATCACTAACCCCTTGCTCACAATTGCTGATGTCACTGGGATATTGTTCTCTGAAGATGAACTTGCTGAGACTGATGATGAAATCCTATCTGCTGGAGAAGAAATGGACGCTGAGGTTCAAGTTGAACAAGAGCCTTAGCCTAATCCAAAGGAGCATACTGAATCCTTATTCCAACATGATGATCATGCTTCTGAATCCTCCTCAAGCTCTGATGAATTCAAAGAGTTTGACAATGTTCTTCCCCTCACTGAAAGGCAGTTGGGTCAGTGGATCACCAGGGCTTCAAGGAAGCTATACTCAGGGGTTACTAAAACATTGTGGGAACAACATACTGAGGTTGCTGCAAGTTATGCTGATCTGAAGGCAGAAGTACAGGGCTTCGATGAAAATGTTCATGAGCACAGAGATCTGATGTATGACAACATTCACTGACTGGATGAAAACATGGCTAAATTCCTCAGGCATCTTCAGGGTGTAGGTACCACGATAGATGAAATCAGGGAGTTTGTCAAAGAAGACCCAGCAACCAACTCTAAAGTGCTGGAAGCTACTGAGGTGTACTTGAAACAATCCTCAAACCTCACTGAACTGCTCAATATGCTCAAGTCTACAAATGTTTAGGGTCTTCCATCCTCAGTCCAGTCTCTTCAAGCTACATTAGACTCTTTGAATACGCAGGTGGCTACTTTGGCTCAGGCATCCTCATCTCTAGCCTGGAATCTTGGGCCCAGAATGACAGCTCTGGAAGTTTCTCAGGCTAATTTGGAAACTAAAGTCACTAGTATTCAATCTGACACTTCAAACATCAAGGCTATGATCTCAGAAATTTATCAGGCCTTCAAGGGTCAAGCTGCTCAGTCCCCCTCAGAACCAACTCCAACTCTTGCCCTCACTGAAGTTCCGGCAACAGTTGAGGGGGAGAATACTACTGAAGAAACTCCTCTTCACACTGAGGGGGAGCAAACACCACCTGTCTCTGTAGCTCCAACATCATCTACACCAGTCTCAGCAATACCCATCTCATCACTACCACTTCAAACATCAACAACAACAACAACAACACTGACGATCACAACAACAACACCACCCTTAGTTGCATCATCTTCCTCAGGCCAGGACAAGGGCAAAGGCATAATGACAACTGCTGAGCCTGAGAAGATTCCATATAAAATCGGCGACACTGAATACCTGCTCACACCTCAACAGCTGAGTAAACATCTTGCTAAAGAAGAAAGAAGATTGAAACTAGCTGAGGAAGAGAAAAAGAACAGAGAAGCACTGGCAATGGTTGTCGCTGAAGAAGCTGAGAATATGGGATTAGATGCAAGCAAGCTCCCAAAGGGTCAGGCAGGACAAAAGTTCAAGGATGCTCAGGCTGCTCAAATGGCTGCAATGAGAAAGCAGTATGAAGAAAAGAGAAAGAAAACTGAAGCTCTCAGGAAAAGCAGAATTGAGGAATACAACTGGACAATGAGCAGCCGAAGGCTTCCTGAAAAAATCACTGATGTCAAGATTATTCCCAACACCAAACCATTGGCTATGAATGTTTACATAGGGGATGACAAAAGACACTTTGAGGTTCATGATCCCTTAAAATTTAGTGACTTTGGAATCACTGAACTTGATGAACTTGGTCTGATCATTGGAAAGAAGCAAAATAAGGTGGTCAAGGAGCTGATGAAGATGCTCAGCAAAAGATATGAAAGGCTGAGGGATGCACCAGCCCAACTGGGAATTAAACCTGCCTTGACTGCACCTCAAGGATCTCAACCACAAACATCCACTGGCAAAAGGAAGAGAGTTGAGTTCCAACCTGAGATTAAAGTGCCTGGACTGGAGTGTAATAGGGAGCTGCCTGAAGGGGTTAAATTTGTGAACTGTCTAGTGATTGAAGAGCCTGAAAGAGGGATATTCCACATTGATGTCTATGGAAACCCAGCATTTCAAAGATGGAGTGATATTGATCAGGCTGGTGTAGCTGCAATGATCAGCTATATTCCAGTGGCCTCTCAGATCCAATCCCCAGCAAACATCAGGTTCTGCCAAGACCTGAATGCCAAGATAAGAGACCATCCTGACAGAGAAACACTCATCACCAAAAAGGTCAAGCTTGAAGCATTGGGAATCCATCTGGATTGACATCATTTTGTTTTATCTTTTGTACTAGTGATAGGAACTATGTAATCTGATCAATAAACGATGTATGTTTTATTCATTTACTCAGTGTTCCTTATTGTATTCATTAGTACATTCAGTGTAGGAAGAAGCCATTTGCTCACTTACACTGATCAACCACTTAGGCTATTTGTATATCCAAATAGGGGGAGACTGTTGGGTTCAATAAATACCCAAACCCCTTAATCTAGGATTTGAATAGAAAATAGCCCAAGTGTTTTGTCCGTTAAACACTAATCAGGTCACTGAGTGCATAGCCTCTCAGTGAGTCATCTTCGGGACACTCAGTACGAGGCGTAGAAGAAGTCTCTCCACTCAGTAAGGCGGAACTTAAAGGGTGAAGACTGAGTCAAGAAGAAGATGATGGATTCAGTGAGTGATGACAATAACTCACTGAATCCCTAAGACTCCTCTCCAACTACTTACACTGAAGATAGACTGAAGTAGAAGACTGAAGGATAAATAGACTGAAGAAAGAGCGGGACAAGGCGGGAGAAGTTTGAATCAGATAAGAAGAAGTCCTTATCAACATAAGTTAACTTTCCCTGAATGGCTAACCTACAAGCTCAGTGTCATCACTGAGTTATGGAAAGCAGCCTTGTCTTTTACTTAGAATAGTCTTTGTAAACAGAGACAAAATACATCAGTATTTTGTCTTTTGTATGATGTCAGATTTGTCACTTAGGAAAGAGTTAAAACTCATACATGTATAAATAGCATAAGAGATGGAGTGAAAAGGTTAAGCTTGTGAATTGTAAAAACACACATACACGCAAGCCATCTTTTCACTCCTCCAAATACAACTTAGTTCCTGAGATAGCTCAGTAAGCTCTAAGAGTTGTGCTCAGACTTAGCCTGAGCTTAGAGAGGAGTCCCCCAACTTTGTCATTTCAATCCCAAGTACTATTCTGCAAGTACTTGGGTAACGTATTCTTTGTTGATTTATTTCTAATAAGAATATGATGTTGAAAATTACTTAGTGTGTTTTCCTTATGTTAATTTCAGTCATAGTTCACTATTAACTTGTTTTATAAATGAAAATTATTTTAAACGATAGTGAACGGGGAACAACACAGTATCATTCTATAACTTCACATTTTTAGACACTTAACTATTTATGTGTCAGCTTTCACCTTACAGTTTCACGTATATTACAACACACAATAATATTACACTATAACTCATCTATTATCAATTAACATTTATGCTTACCCATTACGTTCTATGACTTACAATTACCCCATCTCTAATACCACCATATTGGCTATCCATTAGCCATTCACATAATAAGACCATAGGTTGGTCATTAACACAACTTGATTCACACCTCATCTTTATTCATTATTATAACTTTTGTTATTATAATTTTAAACCATCCCTTCCATAGGCGTTCGCACCATTTGTATATCTACTCAATTCTCTTTATAAATCCTTTAACAGTTAGGCACACAATCATATCACACCTACCGTCACCATCTACGGTGAACGGATCATAATTACTTATCACATCTATACTATAGCGCACAATTTTTACACAATCATAAAACATTCATGGTGATTTATTCACATATACACATACGGTCCGCCATGGACCTACATCAATCACACAATGTCACTATGACTTAATAAACTTTATCACATAATTTCATATAGCACAAGGCATAATTTACCCTATAACATAGCATATACAGTTCCGCTTCACTTAATTCCGCAACTAAGAGTGGTTTAAGATTAGGCAACCTATAGTGGAAACCTAATTCACTTAAACCGAAGCTCTGATACCAATTTGTAACACCCTGTGCCCGTTTTGACCAAAACTTAAACTTTTATGCGCAAAAAGCGTGAACCAAATCTGACCCACTTCCACTCTTTTGACCATTGGCAAAAATCTATAAAGTTTCAGACCTTGAGACTATTTTTAAATGAAACTAAGTACCTTCGAAATGACGGGTGGCACGACCCGTGAAGAATTACGGTTTAAAAGATATGATTTTTCAAAGATGACCGAATCTGTATACAGGAACAGTTACGCCGTAACTGAGAAATCAGTTATGCCGTAACTTTGACACAGACTACCTGAAGCCAAAATCTGCACATTTTGACACTAATACACTCAAACCATTTCAACACTACAATCAAAACCAACCTCATTTACTTTACGTGAAAGCTATAACTAACAAATTGAACTCATTCCATAATAATTTGATCATTACAACCCAACATGAGTATAAACATATGTTATTCCAAACACCCATTTAGCTTTTACTAATAATACTAAAAACACACTTTGAAACAACGTTTGACCATAAAAACTTTACGAATACTTTGACATACGTTATGCCACTTGACTACACATTACAAAACATTACTTGACTCACGGGGGTACACATCAACATAGAGCTCGGTGTCTACCTAGCTCCTAATATCATATATTAGCAACTTCGTTGATCAACCATAATCCAACATCCAAATCTAAGCCTTAGCACTTCCTAAACACATGAACCTACAAGAACATAGCGACTATAACATGTAAGCGATTACGCTTAGTAAGTAATTGGCTAATAAATGCTCAATATAATCATCGTAGCATATACATCACAAACATATAATCATAATGCGCAACAATTCAATTAGCACATAAGACATCTACACATACCTTAGCCATTCAATATCAAGTATCAAGGTCAACACACCTTTAAAGTATCTATAACCACTTAGTACAACATAGATATCACATACTATGACAAATTCATATCAAACACATAGTAACCAAGTTACTTACCTTAGCTAGCCAAGCTAAGCTATTATGAGATTATTATCATCTTCCATCATCTCCATCATCAACATCATCCAAAGCCAACATCCTTAACACATAATCATAATACAATTAAAACATCATCAATTAATCATAGCTATGGTTTACACAACCATTTGGCTTACATAAATAACTTCTAATCATCATATAATCATATATTGATTATGTGATGATTCAACCCATAGATTACTCAACTTTTACCCATAATAGAATTCTTCCAAGATTACTATAATTCTTTATAATAAAACCTTATGATCGTATTATGATCATAATCAATTTACCCATCTACTCCAATTTTAATTAAAAGGGGTTTCACCCAATTAATCTATAATATCTCAATTAGTGTTTAAAAGTATAATTACCCCAAACCCCTAACTTGGGTACATGAATCCTAACTCTTCAATTAACTATTAACACAAATTAATGATTACTCACTCTGCAAGGATTATCTCTATAACTTCTCATTAGGGAAGGCATCCTTAATTCATCATCAACTGGTCTACAAGACTAACCCATATTTCCCTTCATTCTTCTAAAACCGACCTTCACTAACTATCCAGAACTTTTTGAGAAATCTGCGTTTTAATACTTGAAGCTTTCTTCATTTTAAAGCTATTTCACCATTTGGCACTTTTGGTCCCTCAAGCCCCTTTCTTTCTATTTTGGCCACAAGATACTTATATTAAGTTTACTATATGGCAACTTAGGTCCCCCTCATTTATATAACTATAACATAACATGTATTAATTATTAGTTTGACTATCAGGTTAACTAGTCAATCACGTCAAGTCCTTAGACCATATTCATTTAGGGTAGGGCCTATTTGTATTTCGGGATACATGTGTAACAAGAGTTGCAAAGTGATCAAACTTATAACCTGATTGATGATATGCCGGTTTCGCCGGATCCTTTGAAAAAGGGTTTCCGGCACCTTATAGCCAAGGGATCCGGCTATTCAGTAATCATAAAACTTAGTATATTTGATTGAAGTAAATTTTTGATCCTATTATTGTAAGTTCAATGTTTATTATTTTAAGTTATGAACAAACACTTAATGATCCTAAGTCTATGGTGAGGTTTGATAGAAGCGAGGGTTTGCGTATATTTAATATCTAGAGTCGTGAAAATGAAGATGAAGTTGATCACAAGATAAAGTAAACGAAATAAAGATTATATTCCATTCATTTCAATGCTCAATTCAATACAAAGAATTGGATAAATTATAAAAACATAAATGCCTAGCAAAAAATACAAGGCTCCATGCGTAAACTTGATCATTGGGTAGATGAGCGCGATGAGAGAAACGATGATGATTATAAGGATGACAGTGAACATTTTTTTAGGAGATTATTTTCTTCTTTTGATAGAGTCTTTAGGAGTTGAGTGCTAATTTTGAATTGTGAATGAGATTTGGATGAGAAAGATTAGATAAAATAAGAATTTAAGGTGATGGTTTACTATAGCATGTCGTTCGAATATATGTGGGAGTTTGTGAAGAGAGATTTTTTAATATTGTGGTTTGGTATTTACACATATCCTATAATGAGGTTAGAAAACATAGATTTTAGACACACCGAAACATTTAAGACAAACATGATTCTTGAAAAAAATTTACTAAGAAAGAATCATGTAGATATATATATATATATATATATATATATATATATATATATATATATATAGGTTTGGGTTATTATGAAAAGTTTCTTAGAATGAAAAGAATGAGAAGGCATGTGAAGGTGACATGTGTCACCTTTGCCACATCATCAAGCCACATCACCATACCCCACCCCCACCCACCCACCCCCACCCCCCCCCCCCCCCGAAATTTTTTTTTTCCCGCCAAAAAAAAATTTTTTTTTTGGGCAAAAAAATTTTTTTTTTCCCGCCAAAAATTTTCCCGCCAAAATTTTTTACTGCATCACAGTTATAAAGTTACTGCATCACAAATCATAATTTTAGTGCATTAAGGTTATAAATTACTGCATCACAGTTATAAAGTTACTGCATCACAATCATGATTTTAGTGCATTAATGTTATAACATTGATTTTAGTGCATCATAGTTGATGCACTTAACTATTAACTATGATGCAGTAACTTATAATAAAGATGCACCAAGACTTATTAGTGCATTAAGGTTATAAGTTACTGCGTCACAATTATGATTTTAGTGCATTAAGGTTATAACTTACTGCATTACAGTTATAAAGTTACTGCATCACAATCATGATTTTAGTGCATTTAAGGTTATAACCTTGATTTTAGTGCATCATAGTTGATGCACTGAACTATTAACTATGATGCAGTAACTTACCAATGGAGCATTAGTCCAATGGTTGGAGCACTTGTGCTTGAGTCAATTGACCCAAGATCAAGTCCCATCCTTGGCATTTGTTTCATATAGGTACCCACCTCCGCAAAACCTGTGGACACACTGGAGAGACTTTGTGGAATAAGAGCTTAGGGGTCCGAGTCTTGGCTCGTGCTCACTCCAGTTGGTGCCCCACTAGGCCAGGAGAGTTGCCGGAGCTATTCCTTGTGGGGTGGACAATGGTTGGTGCCAAAAGGAACCCGGGGTCAGGGTGTTCCCGCCAATCTACACCTTTTGTGGAATGATGCAGTAACTTATAATAAAGATGCACCAAAACTTATTAGTTCATTAAGGTTATAAGTTACTGCATCACGGCTATAAATTTACTGCATCATAATTATGATTTTAGTGCATTAAGGTTATAAATTACTGCATCACAATTATGATTGTGATGCAGTATTTTTATAACTGTGATGCAGTAATAAATTTTGGCGGGACTTTTTTTGGCGGGAAAAAAAAATTTGCCCAAAAAAAAAATTTTTTTTGGCGGGAATTTTTTTTTTTTTTTTTGCGCGGGGGGGGGGGGGGGGGGTGGGTGGGTGGGGTGGGGGTGGAGGTGGGGGGTGACACATGGCATGGTGATGTGGCAAAGGTGACACATGTCACCTCCACATGCCTTCTCATTCTTTTCATTATAAGAAACTTTTCATTTTAACCCTACCCTATATATATATATATAGCAATAGGAAACATACTAATAAACACATTAGCACGTATAAGTAGAGAACAAATCTAGCTAGAATTAAGAGAACATACATTTTGTTTAGAAACTTCTTGATACTGTTATCAAGAAATACCTTCATAAGCTTTTTGACATATTATAAAGCTTGTAGACAAAGGGTTATGATAGGTCTTTTTAGTGTGTCGACTTCGATCTTTTCTTGGATTAATAAGTATTCGAAGTTTCCTATCATGAAGATACTTAAAAAGAAATTATTTGAGATAAGTATCTAGTAAATAAATAGAGATGACTTATTGAGAGTAATATTATCAAACTATCAATATCTTTAAATGAAAGTTTTTCATTTTTTTAAAACTTAGTTTGATGTTAGTTTTTAGAAAGGTTTGTAGTTTTCAAAACATATACGGATCGTTTCAAGTTTTTAAAGTACAATATACTCTAAAAACTTGGTAACGAAACTCTGATACCAATTGTAGAAAATTAGAAGGGGGGTTGAATAGTTTTACCGATTAAAACTATGTTTTAAAACTTTTTGATCGAATTATGTCAATCTATTTTGGACGTGTTGGATATTGATAGTTTGATATGTATATAAAATAAACTATGAGATAGAGATAGAGTGACTTAACCACAACACAAGTATTTATAGTGGTTCGGCTACAAGGTCACCTCCTTGCCCTACTCCACTCCCCGAGTACCCAACTCGAGAGTTCGTAATCACTACACATCACAAGCTCCTTTTCTTGGTGGATAAACCTTCACAACGTTGCTTACACTTTTTTGGTACAAAGCTAAACACCAAGTTCTTCACACAAGGTAGAACTAAACCTTCGTCGCCTAGACTTTATCCGATACAGGGCTAGATACCGGGTTCTTTACACAAGGTAGAACCAAACCTCCGTCGCCTACACTTTATCCAGTACAAGGCTAGATACCGAGTTCCTTTACAATGGAGGAACTAATCCAAGTACCACTAGCTATCTAAATACAACTATAAACAACAAGAAATACTTCTGTGATCTTTTGATGATGAAGAAGTCTAGCAACCCATGTCATCGAGCTTGCAAGTCTTCTAAGCTAAATGTCGTGATCTCGCCTTTAAGAAGAACCTAGAGAACCACTATAAGAAAGACTACATAAAGGATCCTTGGATTTGAGGTTAGAGAAGTTAGAATATAGAGAGAAGATATATATCTAGAGTGGTGAAGAGAAATGAGGAAATGACCAACTATTTATAGGTAAGCTGTCTTCTGATCAGCCTGATCCCTTCCCAAAAGAATCCGGCTAACGGGTAATACGAGTCTAGATTTTGGATTACAATTACGGGTTTTGGGTTATGGGTTAACGTCCATGGGTCATGTGATGTCATGCATGATGTCAAAGACACCTTGGGTCATGGGTTATGGACTTTGGGTCATGGATCATGGACTTTGGGTCATGGATCATGGACTTTGGGTCATGGGTCATGGATATTGCCCATTTTTTATTTCATGCAATGGGTTATGGGTTTTGGGTCAAGCTCCATGGATCATGGGTTTTGGGCATGGGTTTTGGGTTATGGATAGTCCAAGATTTGATATTACAAATTACATTTAACTAGTATGTATTTTTATAAAAATGTAAGTAACCAAAGTTACTTATAAATGTTTTACAAAAATAGTTTTAATAAACTATTTGACTAAACATGTCTAAAGGTTTATTTGTTTAGTGAAATGAGTTAGTAAACTATTGGGTCAAAATATTACGTATTTTATTTATTTCGTGAAAATGATTTTACATTTGTTATCGACAAAACATGAGAATATCGTAAAATATAAATAAATGTTTTTACGGTTTATTTGTATTAACAAGACAAAAAAGCCAATGGAATTCCCCCTGAAACATAAGACTCCTAGCAACATTGAGTAGGTGTCTATGTTTCCTCTTAGTAACCCCATTTTGCTGAGGAGTGTGGACACATGGAGTTTGATGTATCATCCCTAACTCAGAAAAGAGTTTACTCATTTTGTTATTAACAAACTCAATTCCATTATCAGATCTTATAGTTTTAAGTTTATCATTAAACTGATTATGAACAAATTTTATAAATGAGACAAATACATCAAAAAATTAATCTTTAGTTTTGATAAAGTAAACCCAAACAGCCCTAGAAAAATCATCAACAATGGTCAACAAATACTTATAACCTTCTCTTCTTGGAACTCTGTAAAGGCCCCATAAGTCTAAGTGAACAAGTTCACCTATCTGTTTTGACTTATGGTCAGACAAAGGGAAAGGTTCACTTATCTGCTTAGCCCTATGATAGACTTCACAGACAGACAAAGAAGTAGTTTTCGTTAAGCCAAGATCTGACTGAAGCATAAATAGGACTTGATCAGCAGGGTGACCAAGCCTGTTGTGCCAAACCAATTTAGACACATGACAAGACATAACCACATTGCACTTACCAACAAAACTATCAGACTGCAATTCAAACGTATAAAGACCATCAGATTCACTACCAGTCCCTAGAATTTTCTCTCTTTTCAAGTCCTGAATATAACATTTATCTTCATCTAATCCAACAAACATTTTACTATCTCTGATAAGTTTATTAACAGACAACAAACTAACACAATAACCAGGAACAACTAACACTTCATATAACATAACATTATTAGTAAGTCTTAAATTCCCAGCATGACTTATATTAACAAAAATACCATTAGGATGATCAACAATAATATTAAGACTTGTTATATCAATGACATTAAACATTCCAACAGTAGAAACAGTCAACTGTTGATTAGCACCAGAATCAATAATCCAACCCAAACTTATAGTTTTAACTAATAAATTTGAGTTAACATAGTAATATTGAGAAAACAATATGTTAAACCAAATATTACCATTGAAAAAGTGAAGCCCTACCTGCCATATTGCCATGAATGCTTCCTAAAGGTGTACCATTGATCAAACATAACAGCTTTTTCATCTGCTAAGAAGTAAAACCAAAAGAAGAAGAAGAAGAAGAAGAAGAAGTACTAGAAGATGATTGTTTTTCATTTGATTTTATATCAACATTAGCATTATAAGTTTGTTTGAAAACACCTTGCTTAGCAGGATAATTGTTTTTAACAAAACCAGATGGAAAACCAATGAGCTCATAATATCTTTCAATAGTATGTCCAATTTTTCCACAATTTTTACAATTTAGATTAAGATTTGGACCTCTATTAGGGGTATTAGAACCTGAACTTCCAGTGTTATTATTATTATTATTATTATTATTATTATTATTATTATTATTATTATTATTATTATTATTATTATTATTTTCTTTTAAAAAAAATGTCATTTTCATTAGAAAACAAAACCATAGGATTACAAGAAATTAGTGGGGAGCCTCGAAACAATCTGGGCTCCCACACCTTTAGCATAGCAAAATTAATCCTACTCAAGATATCAGTAGCAACGCGCGCCCCAATGTCTTGATTTATAGAGAACTTCCGGATCCGCTTAAGTAAGGTCACCGCATCTGCCTCAAGTTCCCCCAAGGAGGAAAATGAGAAAGGGATGAACCAATAACCAATATCCGCACATTTAGCTCCGTACTTGACACGCTTACGTTTTGCGGCATCAATCACCACACGACCTGGCATAAAATCAATCATACCAGTTTGCGTGAGGGGAGACGAAGTAGAATTCATTTTAGATTCAGAAACACTAGAAGACTCATAAATCCCTCTATAGGACTCCTCTCTTGAAACAGTATCATAAGCATCTTTGACTTCAGTGAGTGGATCCCTGGTCAAAAGAGCTGTTCTCACAGGCTGTTAACAGTCATCAAGGCCCGTGAGAAACTGCATCACCTCCATAAGCTGCTAATGCATACTTAACTCTTTACTAGTATCACAAGAACATTTGACCTCACAAGTACATTTAGGCAATTTAGTCAGGGCATCAAATTCTCTCCACAGAGAATTGAGCCTATGATAATAATCAGTAACAGATTGTTTAACTGAATTAATTTTTTGTAGCAGATTATAGACAACTGAAACATCAACTTTGTCATAAGTTTCCTATAACTCTTTACACACATAAGCAATATTTTTAGAATAAACTAAACCCATATAAACATCTTGAGATACAAAATTCATGATCCAAGTCAAAACTATAGCATTACACCTATCCCATTGGGCAGATAGCACATCACTAGTAGCAAAAGTTTCCTTCATACAAGAACCATCTACAAACTAAACTTATTTCTAGCCTGCAAAGCAAGTTTCAAAGCACGAGACCAAATTCTATAATTTTCAGTACCAAGAAGTTTAAATGGAATCAAAGCAATGCCACTATTTTCATTAGATTGAACATGTAAAGGACTACTAGCATCAAGAATATTAATCAAAATAGGAGGAGGGTTACTCCCACCAGCAACAGACATGATTGCAGACAAACAAATAACAATAAACACAAACAACAAACAAAAAAACAAAGCACAAAAACACAAACAACAGACTTAAAGCAGACAATAACAATCACCAACCAATCAATCCACCAACAACTTCCAATATTCCAAGAACCTAATCTCCAGAACTCTAGACACAACAAGACTAAAATAAACAAAGTAACTAAAAATAAATGCAACATACACCCAAGAACAACTAGAACCAGCCAAGAAGACTGCGGAAGGCCAGAGCAGGTTTTCGTACCACTCACGGTGTTAACCTTCCCGTTTGCACCTTTTTGTCTTAAATTACTGTTGTCTTAAAGGAGAGATCAACTTACAATGCATTATCAGATAGCAGTGGAAGAATCACTACAACAACACTAGATTCACTTAGTCTAGTGCCCAAGAACGAGCCCAAAATCACCAGCAATCACCAGGGATAAAAAACCCTAAATCACCAATTAGGGTTTCACAAACCCTAATCAAGAAACCCACAAAAATCACCAGATCTAGCCTGAAAAGACTAAATAAATCACGGCTGTAAAGAATACGACCTCAATTAACCAATTACACCACCAGATCACAAAATGCCCAAATCTTATCAAACCCTAGAAAACCAAGAACCACCAGATCTTATCACCGTGGCTCTGATACCATGTAAAAATGGTAACGAACACACAACAATCAACAGCTACACCCAACCAACCACCCCTTGGTGTATTTTTATTAATAACAGCTATAGCAGACAAGTCCGTAAACAGGTGCTTACCAAAAAAATACAGAAGACACTCAAACTCTCAGCGAAGAAGAATCAAATAAAGAGATTGATTCTTCTTAATACAAATACAAACAAATATCAAAGTGATATCAAGAACCAAAACTTATAATTGTGTGTGAATAAGAGAGAGAGAACAAAGAGACGATACAAACAAGATCAATAAAACCCTAGATTTGTTGAGTTGAATATATACTCAACACTTCTACTTTAGACCTTCATCTTCTCTCAACTTGGCAATCAGCTACAAACTTCATAACAAGCTAAACCATCTTTGGAATATGACTATCAGCTTCTCAAGTTTTATACTTAGAAGCTTAATAATATATTCCAACAGATTATCTGCAAATGTTTGACATGTTTGAATTTAAGATTTGTTCTTAGAATATCACGAAACTTGTTTTATAATTATCATCAACTTATTAATGTTAGCTTGGTCTTGTTTAATAATGTTATGTCATATGAGATATATATTTTTATGTATTTTATAATTGTTTGCATTATGTTGGTTAAGAGCACTTCAAACAACATTTTTAATTTAAGACTTATTTTATATAAAAGGGTATAACACTAAAAGTTTTTAGTTTAGACATTTTATTCAGCACACAAAACAAATAACCATTTATTTATTTACAAACAAACAACATATATTTAAACAGACGCTTTAATTTTACAGAACTTAATAAAAAAGCCTAAACAAACTTGCACTTAGGTTAGCAAGGTATATACATGGCTAGAATATTCAAGACAAGGACAAACATAGATTAATGCCTACAAATATGGTAACATATCAAAACTACAGATATATTCTAATGTATTCTTACATTTACATCAACATAATCTATTACTTTCTCGTGAAAAACAATGAATATAATTTTAACCTAATCTCAAGTTTGGACATTCTATAGTTAATTACAAGCTAATAGTCCTTTTAGAAGAATAACAGTCTTATAAATTTTGGCCCATTGCTACCATTCCTCCCTACTATCTTTCAATCTCTTTGGAAAAGAAATTGATAAACAATGGATAAAGATCAAGCAGAAATGAAATATGTAGGTTTCTTTGGCCTCTTCAAAGAATCTATCAAAACCATATTTTCATGGAAGAAAATTTTCACGCAAATCACCTTAACTTTCATCCTACCACTCTCCTTCATTTACCTGGCTCATATCATTATAGCTGATATACTCAGTTATCATATCATGCTTAGGGAAAATAGTGAAAGCAGCCGCTACTATTATCATCGTAGGGCATCATCCGAATGGCTTGGTTATTGGATCTTTAAGTTTGTTTATCTTACTTTCCTTTTTCTCTTTTCTCTCCTCTCCACTGCGGCAATTGTTTACACCATCGCCACCATATACACAGGCGGTGATGTGACTTTTAAGAAAGTATTGAAAGTGGTACCTAGGGTTTGGAAAAGACTTGCTTTAACTTTCTTGTGGATATACTTAGGTTTCTTTGTTTACAACATGGTGTCGGGAGTAGTGGCTGTCATCTGGTCAACCACTATTGCAGACAGCACTTTCGGTACAATCATGTTTTGGGTGTGTTTTTCTCTATATTGTATCGGGTTTGTTTATCTAACAGCAATTTGGCAGTTGGCTAGTGTGGTTACAGTTTTGGAAAGTGATTATGGACTCAAAGCTATGACGAAAGGCCATGAACTCATTAAGGGGAAAAGGTGGCTCTCATGGTTCGTGTTCTTTGTGTTATACTGCATTTTTGCAGGCATAGTGATGTTGTTCTATGTGTTCGTTTGGGGCTTTATGATTTATAGCTTAATTATTGGACCAGTGTGTCTCTTTCTTCTTATGAACATGTTTCTAGTCGGATTTGTTGCTCAAACGATGCTTTACCTTGTTTGCAAGTCTCATCATCATGAGCCCATCGACAAGTTGGGATTGTCGACTCAACTAGGAGGTTATCTCGGTGAGTTTGAGCCCGTGTTCAAGGTAAACAAGGATGTTGAACTAGGCCAGACTCAGCCGCATCCTCAAGTTCAAGTTTAAAAGTTTTCTTTGTTCTCATGGTTGCTCTAATGATCGTCTATTTTCCTTTTATGTTGTAAACAATGATGAAAACTGAAATATGTATTATATTTATCTATTGTATGATTGAAGTCAATACTGTATTTTGGTTGGACTGTTTCATGAGCCTTTACCAACAAGGCATTTCTCTTGCGAGGGTTTTTTTATATAACAAAATTTTATTAAATATCAAAGTACTCGTCTCCATCTTTTATCTAAAAACAAATCAATAGTTGAAATTAAAAGCATTTTATTATTTTCACATATTTTTTATAATTTAAATATCTCTTAAACCGTTAATCGTTAAGCAAAAATAATTACACCATCGCGACGAACATTTAATTATCTTTCTATAGACGGGCACTCTGATATATTTTCGAAAAAAGAAAAATAAATCGTTTTTTTTTCACGTTTTTTTGTCTTTTTTTTCATATTTTTTCGAATATGAGATTTGCATGAAAAACCACATGTGATTAAACACTAATTTGAATATCACATGTGATATTAATGTTAAATCACATATAATGTGTAATATCACATGTGATATTAGTGTTAAATCACATATGATATTCTCATGTGATATTAGTGTAATATCATATGTGATTTAACACTAATATCACATGTGATATTCAAATTAGTGTTTAATCACATGTGATTTTTTTATGCAAATTTCAGTAACGAAAAAAATGCAAGAAAAACATGAACAACACGAAAAAAAAATGTCGAAAGTATATCAAAGTGCCTATCTATAGAAAGATAATTAAATGCTTGTTGTAATGGTATTTTTTTTTCGCTTTACGATTAATGGTTTGAAAGATATTAATATTTGAAGGAAAAAAAAAGAGATGAATTGTGGGTTTTTTTTAAGTGTTGGGATTAATCTCATAAATTAGATCAAATAAAAATTGAGGAAAGATGGAGAGTGGAGATTAATCCCTTAATTAATATGTAAAAAATGTTTTGTCCTCAAATAATCTTAAATCGAATAAAAAAGTTCACTACTAAAGTTATTAACCGAATAAAGTGATATCTTACAAGAGAAGGGATCTAGTGATAAGAAAAAATAAAATGAGAAGAGTGAGAAATATTCTGAGCCACACATTTCAAATGAAAAAAAGAAATTTAAGAGGAGATGCACCTACAAAAGTTCTCATTCTTCTTATTTCAACTTTATTTCTCATTTGATCCTCAGTCTATCATATAAAACTAAAAACATTTTCTTGTTATTTCATGGGTAGATATAAAAGCATGCAAATAATTAATAATAACATGTTTTATTAGCATTTGTGATGTGATGTCTAATGTCTAAAGTGCCACTTACATCTAACATTCATTAGAGTTTCATTTAAGATCCGTAAAATTTTTTCTCATATATAAACTTTTCTTAAATTTACATATTGAAAATAATCTTAGCCTACAGGTATCCTTGTGAGCCATTAATGCTTTTAATATGCGTTTAGATTATGATGTTATGAAATTTCATAACACTTTTTTTCAGGGTTTGTGTGATTCAAATTTATAAAAAATGAATCCGTCTTCGGATACAGAATTTGATTATTTGTTTAAGATGTTGTTGATTGGAGATTCAGGAGTTGGTAAAAGTTCTCTTTTATTGAGTTTTACTTCTCATAATGCCATTGAAGATCTTTCTCCTACCATTGGTAAGCCCTTTGATTCTACCATCCTAATGTAATTTCACACCAAAAATAATATGCACTTTTCCATTGTTTACGACATATTATTCATATGACATTTCATTTGGTCCGTGAGCCGTTTTGGTAAAAAAGAAAAAAAAGAAGAAAAAAAGTACTTTTTTGATCGACTAGTGTATTATTTGGTGGACTTGCACCTTGTATAGCTGGTATGAAAGATGGCGTGACAAGCAACTTCATTAGATAATGGACTGCTTTGATGGTTATACTTTTTTCATATGCTAGTTTGATACTTTGGCAGTATTACCAAAACACACTGATTTAAGTATGTTGTTATTCTATGAAATTAGCTTCTTCTTTTGGTGTTAATGCTTACTTTCCGGTGAAATTCTATGTAAAATGATTGCATCAAAATGCAGCATACTTTCACCTGCACTGAATATAATTATGTTACATGCGCGCAACAAAATAAAGCATGTTAGATACAATGTTAAAAAAGTGCTCCTTCCTAGTTAGGGCGACGATGTTATGCACTTTAGTGGTCATGTTGCATTGTTTCCTATTAGTGTTGATTTGATATGATTAGAGAAAAAAAAAAACTATTTTGTTATATGTAAGGCGAAGCCCAAAAGCTGGAAATCACATGCTTTACTTTTATAATATGCGAAGATGCTACAATCCTGTTAGAATGATATAACAATAGGCTTTCAGTTTCGGTCACTGGACAGTGTAATCCATCCCACATGCCAAAAATATTCAGAAACATAACCATTCAAATTCGACACGTTGGTTAAAATTATCCAATAGGGATTATAACCAATTATTAGACACATTCCCAGGTTATAGCTTAGAATCTTATGCTTCGATCGTTTAAGGTTAACGAATCTAATGTTACCATTTAGCATCTTCAAAATTTAGTATGCTTTTGTAGGAATATCTTACCATGTTCTTTGCAACATTGTTTTAAAACGGATTTTTTTTCCGCTGTAACATTGAATTTACCATCATTAGGGGTGGATTTTAAGGTAAAATACGTCACAGTGGAAGGAAAGAAGCTAAAGCTTGCTATCTGGGATACTGGTACGTTCTTATTGTTTTGTAATGCACATTCTGAGAGCTTATATTCCGTTGATCAAATTAATAATAGAGACAAATGTTTATCCTGATTTTCATCTGCGATTCTACTTTCGGTTATACTCATAAAAGAATTAACTTATTTTACAGCTGGACAAGAAAGATTCAGAACTCTAACTAGTTCATATTATAGAGGAGCTCAAGGAATTATAATGGGTAGGTGACTCCATTTTAAGGTTTTCTTTTTTTTGCGCCTTAACTTTCAGTTATAGTTGTATTAGTATATTGACTAATAGTTTCGTGTGCCAAATTTAAGCAGTTTATGATGTAACACGACGAGAAACATTCACAAATTTATCTGATGTATGGGCAAAAGAAATTGACATGCACTCTACTAATCAAGATTGCATCAAAATGCTTGTTGGCAATAAAGTCGATAAGGTAAATTTGATTCATATATACATCAGATGTGCAAAATAAATACATGCTAAAAACTCATCCGTTAATTCTAATATTCCAGGAAAATGAAAGGGTTGTCACAAAGAAAGAGGGAATTGAGTTCGCAAGGGAATATGGATGTCTTTTCATTGAATGCAGTGCAAAAACTCGGGTCAATGTGGAGCAGTGTTTTGAGGAACTTGTTTTGAAGGTACATTTGTATTGCAAGCATATATATTTTGTCTTAAAAGGAGTTATGTGTTGATTATTTGAAATAATAATTTGTTATGATAATGAACCAATTCTGAAGGTTGTAAGCATTTAAATACACTTTAAGCAACTTTCAACCCGTTTCACACGTTGACCTACTTGACTTATGTATCTTTAATTCTTGAACCGTTTGGGATGACATATATGATATAACTAAATCGACCATTAGTAAATGGAGTGATATCGACATATATCTTGAAGATGGTATGGATCTAAATGTGCAGATTTTGGATACACCGAGTCTTATTGCTGAGGGATCAACTACTATTAAACGAAATATATTCACACAGAAGCCTCAAGCAGATGCATCATCCAGTGCCTGTTGCTGAAGGTTATATGTTTTCTGAAAAAAAAATGTCTTTTTTTCTTTTTTTAGTTTTTGAAATTGTGTAGGCATTGTTCATAAAAAAAGAGTAAACACAAGAGCATATTTACTGGAATTATTTGGTTTAACATCTTTATGTCTACCCTATGTATGCAGTTAATTACAGACATTTAATATGTCGAAATTCGAATTAATCGTACTTAGTACCTTATGTAAATTGATTTAGCCCATGTTTTTATTCCCTCTTTTCTCTTCCGTGTTCAGTCACACCCATTCACCCGTTTAACTTGTCCTTATTTCCCTTTTAAAAGGATTCACACCTATTCATCACAAACACACATACGAAAAGTGGACACCTGACAATGTTAAAAACACAAACCGCAACTAGAAAACATTGCCGACTGAAAAAACCTGTTCTCAAAAATTATTTGACATTTTTGCTATGCGCAGGCATACCGTCAGTAAAAAAACACACACACTTGGTTGTACTATTTCATCACATACAAAAACTGTATATTTGATTATTCTGGCTAGAAATAGAATGTTGTTCGAGATATTACAATACTATTGCTAGCGAGCTGGACTAAGCAAGTAACTAGAGATACAAAAAAAGTTCGTCAGCAAATTGTGAGCAGCATATAACCAGGAAAACCTAATAAGTTTCCGGTTCAGTTAACCAAACATATATTCAGAAAAACATACCAGTTTGTTTAACTGATAATTTTTACAGTTCAAAAGTTAATTTGGAGTAGATTTCTTCTTGGCACATACTAAGTCATGTTATCATTATCCAAACTAAATAACCATGGATTAAGATATGCTACATATCCGTAAGAAGAGAATACATACATATTGGGCATACACGCTCAAGGTTCATCTTGCTGGGAGGCCTAAACTCATGCCTAATTTGTGCCTAAAACTCAGCTAACGGGTTCATGACGAAGTATGCACCTTTGTTACAACTAACTAAAATAAAGGACACCAAATATAATGGTAGACTGCAAATTATTTTTCGGTTAAAATACAATGATAGACTGCTCTTAACTTCCATGAGACTGTCAAGAAGTATGTGAACTTTTCTAAAACATTGTGAAAATGGCAAAAAAGAATAATAAAAAGGAAACGCATGAGCTTATATTATAAACTAATCAATCCAAATCTTAACTGAATGCTATCTCATATGTTGATATTATTATTACCCAAGTAAAAAAAAGAACCAATCGATAATCAGGCTAAAAAAGTAGTAAGGTGATTGCTACTACTTGATATATTGATTAGGCGATACGGACGTCTCAATGTATCTCACTATATCAGAGATGTCTATGTCGCTACACCGCGTTTCTTTGTCTGTTCCTTTCCCTTTGCTATGCTTCTTTTTCAGATCTACTTTATAAAGATTACCTTTTTTGGATTCATTTTTATAATAGTAATTATAATGATAACCAGAATAATATTCAGAAGGTTTAACCCATTTGTATCCGAGCATCAACAAATTTCCATTACTCGTCAAATGCAGTGGCTTCATAACGCGCATATAACCTGTATCTACCCGACAAGTTTCCATCTTCTTCCAATTTCCTTCTTCATCAATCTTCCAAAATTCGATTTCAAAACAACCCATCCCAAAGTACGGCTCATACGTTATACAAACATAAATGCACCCGTTTTTAATCATGAGAAACGCACGATAATAGGCTGTATCGTCATTCAAATAATTGAAAGTTTTCATCTCTGTGAACGTTTCAGTCTTTGTATCAAACCTTACAACCGAATATTTTTTATTATCATTTATAAAATAGAGATTTTCATTCAAGCAAGTACCTTGTCGCGACAGGTGATACTTTTCCAAGTTGGATATACCTTCAAAGGTGACCTTTTTCCAGGAGTCTGATTTCAAGGAGTATATGTAAAAAATATTACTGTAGCATAATACAGATACTAGCTTGTAGTCGTCTTCGCAAGAGCTATAAAACAATCCTAATGATCCCAAATAATGATCTTTGGGTTGATCAGACAATCTCTTCCAATCACTTGTCAAAGGGTTCAATAAAATTAGATAATGGGATTGTTTTGTGGTACCCCGTACCCTGCCCTGGCAGGATTGGGTTTGTTGTTGTTGTTGTTGTTGTTGTTGGGATTGTTCTGTGGTAATTCTTACACATACCAGTCCATCAAAAGATGTTAGAAACCTAACCTCTTTACACTCCATGGGTAGTTTAAAGGTCAAAACATCGTTAGGTGCTTCACAATCTATGGTGCCAAGCGTGCGTCGTTCGTTATAATCATTGATTAAGACGAGAAATTTGTCGTGGTGAATGTGCATCTTTTTGTGCATCTTTTTGAACGTCTTGGACGATAGGAACGAGTGAAATTCCTTGGAAACACACATGAAATGTGCTACAGATTTTGGTGGAAGCCATGGTAGAATATGGTGCAATATTACATCATGTGGGATGCTAATCGCCATTGCTTCTTGATCTTGTTTAGCTACCAAGAGAAGAAAAGAGTTTTGTATATTTTTAGGGTAAGAGTATAAGACAACACGTATCTTCTTATAAATTTAGTTATGGAAGGTGAAGATAAACATGGAATAGATTCATATATCTTAATTAGAATATATCTTTTTCCTTTGGAGAAAGGTTAATTAGAAAAGTACCCCTAGTTAAATATTTGGATGAAAGTATATATCCATGTTTACATTGAGTGAATCAGGATCGAGTGAGAAATTCTTAAATTGGTGGTCGGGGTCAATTAGCTAAGCTACCACCAAAAATGTGGATATGGCATGCAACTATAGTACAGTTGTAGTTTAGGCAACATAACTGATGTTTATCACGGGTCAAATGTTGACAAAATACACATTTTCGTGAACCTAAAACGAAAGAATAAGGGTTCATTTTTTGTGTGTGTTTCAGTTATCCAGTTAGACTGTACAGCATATTTTGATTATAACTAAAGATAATGTGTAGTCCTGTCAATGGGTTGTTTTAGGTTAATAAACTGAAGTTATTTAGGTTTTTCGGTATGTAGTCAGTGAATTAATATTGGCATGCCTAAACATGAAGTTATTACCTTAAAGGTCTTAGGTTTTTCTGTTAACAACCAGTCACGAAATCGTGTACTAAACATTAGTCTGGTAACCAACTTAAGAAAACCATTGAGGTGAACATCTGCTAATGACCCCTTTTAAGTTTAACACGCCAAATCACGAAAAAAAACTTAGTATAGCCTAATAAAAAATTCGACCAAAATACATCATGGTAAACATGTTTCAGGCACTCGAAAATCCAAATTCCTACCAGCATGTCAGGAAACCAACTTAAGAAAACCAACTTAAGAAAACCATCGAGGTGAACATACAGCACCAGTTGTCGGGCTCTGAAAAGCAGCATAATTCCAGAAAGTCTTCAAAGAGTATGGCTGAGAAATGGTCAACCCTTCCTCTGTGATGTTTGCTATCTGCAAATGTAAATTAAATTATGTACGAAATAACTTTACCACTATCTAAACAACATAATATATTCATAGGTTAAGCATGCATTTTTCCAGTAACTTGACACCCTCTTCAGAAGTCAAATCATCCCTCCATTCTTCACATAGAATTGGGCGGGCCAAATGGTTACCGAACCCAGTGGCAACATGATCGTCCTCAAAGTGGACACCAATCATGCTAACCTACACGTATATACCAAAACAATAAACTCAAGTAATGACCCATTCTGAGATGATCAAATCGTGATAAATTATCGCATTATTATGAAAGGCTCGGGTTGAAATGGAGTTCAGGTGAAAATGGGCAAGCACTTTTTTTTGCAATTAATTTACTAATACGTCAACTATGATCATATAAATGATACCATTACTGTAACATTATAAATTACTGCATACAGGAGGTTGTGCAATTAGATATAGACTTTTTGCCAGTTTTAACCCATTTGACCCACTGCATTTTAGCTACAAGGATTATTTGAATTTGACCCATTTGAGATAATACACAACCCAAACCGAACTACTCATAAGTGAGTGGTTCAAGTTTGCTAAATCTTCTGAAAATAATGTAACCAAAATATACCAGAAGAACGTACAGATCCAAGATACTTCTGCCCATTTTTAACGGGTTTGTTCCGGCTATTGTACATCGTGCGGGTTGGATAATTGTGAACCTCTTTAGTACCAAGTGAGTTCCCAACATCCCACATGTTGTCACTCAAGCTGTGTAAAACAGTAGTAAGTGGTCAAGTCTTGTTAGTTGTTACATGGTTGTGTCTCCCCTATGTTATGCAGTTTCAGACTTTTTATATGTCAAAATTCAAACTAATCGTACTTTGTACCATAATGTTTACATTGAGTTAGTCCATGTTTTAAATCTGCAAACTGGAGTCTGGGGTCAATCAGCTGAGCGACCACCACCCATATGGCTATGGCTAGCAACTAGTAGTTGTTTAGGCGACATAAGATGTTTATCACTGGTTCAATAAAGGTACTCTGACGTAGCTTTGTTGAGTGCAAACTGGAAATTGGTATTCAAGCATGTAAAATTAGAGGTTTATATTGACCGAATAGACATTGCTTGAACATAAAACGAAAAAATCAAGGTTCATTATTTGTGTGTGTTTCAGTTATTTAGAAAAAAGACCAGTTTATTTAACGGATAATTTGTACGGTTCAAAAATTCATTTGAATAGATTTCTTCTTGGCACATACTAAGTCGTGTTATCATTATCCAAAATAATTAACCATGGATTAAGTTATGCTACATACACGGCCTACTTTACAAATATATCGGTAAGAAGACGGTACATACATACTGGGACACACACACTAGAGCTTCATCTTACTGGGAGGCCTAAACCCATGCCTAATTTTGTGCTTAAAAGTCAGCTAATTAATTTATGATGAAATGCCCCTTTGTTACCACTATCTAAAAAATGACACCAAATATAATGATAGACTGCAAATCATTTCTCGGTTAAAATACAATGATAAACTGCTCTTAACTTCCATGAGACTGTCAAGAAGAATGTGAGCTTTTCTAAATAAAATGTAAAAACGGCAAAAAAGAAAAATAAGAGAGAAACGCACAGCTTGTAAAATAAACTAATCAATCCAAATCTTAACTGAATGCTACTCATACGTTGATTGTTTATGTAGTCTAAAGAAGATTATAAAATGATATTATTATTACCAAGGAAAAAAAAGAACCAATCGATAATCAGGCTAAAAAAGTAGTAGTAAGGTGATTGATACTACTTGATATATTGATTAGGCGATACAGATGTCTCAATGTATCTCACCATATCACAGATTTGCATGTCGCTACACCGCGTTTCTTTGTCTTTTCCTTTCCCTTTGCTATGCTTCTTTTTCAGATCTACGTTATAAAGATTATTACCCTCAGAAGCAAATTTTTCAAATTTGTTACCGCGCATCAACAAATTTCCATTACTCGTCAAATGTAATGGCTCCATAAAGCGCATATAACCTGAATCTACCCGATAAGTTTCCATCTTTTTACAATTTCCTTCTTCATCAATCTTCCAAAATTCGATTACAAAAGAAACCATCCCAACGTATGACTCATACGTTATACAAACATGAATGCACCCGTTTTTAACCATGAGAAACGCACGACAATGGTCTGCATTATCATTCAAATTGAAAGTTTTCATCTCTGTGAACGTTTCAGTCTTTGTATCAAACCTTACAACCGAATGCCTTTCCTTATTATTTAAAAAATAGATATTTTCATTCAAACAAGTACCTTGTGTCAACAGGCGATATCTTTGCAAGTTGGATATACCTTTAAAGGCGACCTTTTTCCAGGAGTCTGATTTCAAGGAGTACATGTAAACATTATTATTGTAGCATGATACAGATACAAGCTTGTAGTCGTCTTCGCAAGAGCTATAAAACAATCCTAATGATCCGTAATAATGATCTTCTTTGGGTTGATCAGACAATGTCTTCCAATCACTCGTCAAAGGGTTCCATAAAATTAGATCATCGGTCCATGTAATCCTTTTTATGGGAATGCTTACACATACCAGTCCATCAAAAGATGTTAGAAAACTAACCGATTTAGTCTTGATGGGTAGTTTAAAGAATAAAACATCATCAGGTGCTTCACAATCTATGGAGCCAAGCGTGCGTGGTTCTTTATAATCATTGATTAGAAGTAGAAATTTGTCGTGGTGAATGTGCATCTTTTTGTGCATCTTTTTGAATGTCTCGGACGATAGGAACAAGTGCAATTCCTTGGAAACACACATGAAACGTGCTATAGATTTGGTTGGAAGCTTTGGTAGAATTTGGTGCAATAATACGTCATGTGGAATGATAGCCGTCATTGCTTCTAGATCTTGTTTAGCTACTAAGTATAAGAATTGTTGATGTTCTATCGACCAACAACCTCGATACTAGAACAGATCACCTTGATGTCCACAGAAGAAAACACCTTGCAGATTATATAAAGGTTGACATAGCACAATATAATGACCCAAACGATTAATTTGTATTAATGTTTGAAGCTTACCGAAAAACCGAATACCCTTGAAGCTTCTACCCCTTTGTCAATTAACCTCAACAAAACGAAGCGTTCAAGAAACCCTTTAATGTCGACACTAGCTGCTCCTTCTTGTTGTCGTTGAACCTGGCAGCCCATACAGAAAAAACAAAGTTTCGTCTGCTCCTTCCAGTAAACGAAAACGATCAAAAGAGACCTTTAACGACTTCGAACCTGGCTAGTATCGAAAAACCTTCAAACAAGGCTCTTAAACCACTTGTTGTAAAGTTGTACAATAATCCGGAAAACTAGAACACGGATAACAGATTAAGTGAAACGACTGAAAAGAACTAGCACACGTGATTACCCGTAACCGAATGCTTCCCCCCTAACCTCCTTTTATAGGGATGACGGTGAGAAAAACTGACTCCAACATGGACTCTAAAGTCGGCTGTGAATACAAAAGAAAATTAGGAAACCTAGTTGTGTTTAACTTGGGACAAGCAAACGTCAAACAAGACTGGTTGCGCTTCTTTTTCCTTTATGGGAAGGAAATGATGGACCATATATTTAATAATATTTCTTTTTCTAATTTGGACCCACAACTCCTCTTAGTTCCTTTCTATGACTAACACAAAATATATTATGGCCCTTTTGGTTTGTAGATGGCTAATGATTGGTACACTCTCATTTCTTATTTGCACACTCTAAACTGTGCAATAAGCAGTTGTACATTTATCATATGCTGCTTCATCAGGTTGTATATTTGAGTGTGCAAATAAGATTTGAGAGTGTGCCAATCAATTCTCTTTGTAGATGGGTTTAGATTAAGATTTGGATTTGAATGTAAAATTGTAGATTAGGATTTGGATTTAGTTTTGATAATAAGATAAGAGAAAATAATATAATTAAATTAAAAAAATAACTTAGTAATTAAAAAAAGTATTTAAAGTTTATTTTATTAATTTATAATATAATAATAAGAGAGATAAAGAGAGAAGTGCTAAAACTGACCCTACATTGTCAGTATACCAACCATGCTACCCAACATTTCACACAGTGTCTATTTTTTTATATGAATACCAAATCAGAAAGCCACACGATCAAAAAAACAATTGATTATTAACCAAATCCAATATGCACAGTGGGAACACCCCAAACCAAACGGGCCCTTAATCTTTCCCCATCTAAAGGCTGCAATAGACGTGGGATCCACAATACTTATAAGGCACTTAGTCCAGAAATAAAAAGAAACAGAACCTTACCCTTGACTTATTAATAAGCTACAGTATATCTTAAATATTTACTACCAAAAAAACATGAAGATTAATTTATATCTTATTTAGAATATATCTTTTTTCACCGGATAGAGGTTAACTAGAAAAGTACCACTACGGGATTAAGGGTGTGTGTTTGGCATTCTAGAGTTTTAAAGCTGAGAGTTAAATATTGGGCAAATGGCACAAAAAGTCACTCAACTTAAGGGGGCGTTTGATTCGTAGTATGCTTCAAAGAGTTGTAATGTGTTGTAATTGTAATGTGTTAAAATTGTAATTGATGTATTCTGTCACTCTGTTGGGTTTGATCTCAATGTAATGTAATTAAAAAAAAAATTAAAAAAAAAACTTAAATAATAATAATAATAATAATAATAATAATAATAATAATAATAATAATAATAATAATAATAATAATAATAATAATAATAATAATAATACTAAATAAATAATAATACTATTAAAAATAAATAATAATAATAATAATAATAAAGGGATGTTTTCTAATAAATCCTATGAGTATCTCGGCTCCCCACTAATTTTTTGTAAATCCTATGAGTTTCTAATAAAGTAATGTTTTAATTAAAATAAATAAGTAAATAAATAAATAAATAAAAATAATATTAAGAATAGTAATTATTATAATTATTATTATTTTAATATCTATATAATAATAATAATAATAATAATAATAATAATAATAAATAGTACCGATAATAATAAGTATTATAAATAATAATAATATTTATTATTATTATATTATTTTAATAATAATAAAATAAATAATAATATTATTAGTATTAATAATAATAATAATAATAATAATAATAATAATAATAATAATAATAATAATAATAAGCTTTTGTACCCAGAAAGAAGTGGGAGCCCAACTAGTGTCTCGGCTTTCCACCAATTTCTTATAAATTCTTTTGGTTTTCTAATGAAGTGACGTTTATTAAAAAAAGATAAACAACAACAACAATAATAATAATAATAATAATAATAATAATAATAATAATAATAATAATAATAATAAGGGAAAATTAGTCAAATAGACCGCGCGCCCTGGTGCATATCACTTTATGGACCACGCTTTTTTGCCTTACGGAAATGGACTTGTTGCCCAGCGACTTTCTTGTAGCCAACCATATGGTGCCACGTGTCCGACAAAGGTATAACAGAAGTACATATTTTGAACGTATTTGTCATGTATTGTTTTTTGGGCAACCAAAATGTATTTTCGGGCAACTATATATTATTGGGCAACTTGTATTTATACACGAGGATAATATGGTCAATTTACAATGGCTGTATTATAAAAGTAATATTAATAAGCCAGACACGTACTCACACACCATCACGCGCGCGCACACACACAATCAAACATCTTCTACTACAATTTAACAGCTTCTACAATTAAACATCTTCTTCTAGATCACGTGCACACACTCACAAACCACATCTTATTCACAGAACCCTCTAACCCCCTAATTAATTTTACTGTATAATTACGTATGACAAAATTAAAGTTGTACAATTGTAAAATCGCAGTTCGTTCTACATTGAAGTTGCTGCCAGATATTAAACTCTGTTTGTCAAAGAACGAAAACCGAGAAAGGTTGTTCAGGAAAACAGTATTTGGTCCATGGTTGGATATAAAGTCGTGCGAGAATGACTGCCTTCTGATGCATTATGTTTTGCAACACCAGGTATATGTTTCTAACATCTCCTCTGATTCCCCTCCACTAACATTCCAAATAGGGGAGCATTCGTTAAGGTTTGGTCGGAAAGAATTTTGTCTGATAACAGGGTTTCGATTTGGCAAAGTTTCAAAAGCGAAAAAACGATCTAGCGCTTTCTGTGATCGTGTATTTCCTGAAAAAAAAGAGTAATGGTGTAACAAATGTACATGCCATTGATCATTTGGAACTTGTTAATGATTCAAAAAAGGATGGAAAAAGGTGGTAATCGCTTTCTGATGAGGATGCTGTTAGGGTGTGTCTGTTGGTAGCCGCAGAGCTGGTGTTTACGGGAAAAGAAGACAGGAATTGCATCCATAATCACTTATTGTCCTTGGTTGATGATTTTGAGGCCTGGAATGTATTTCCTTGGGGTGAATATATGTGGCATAAATTTTATCAAAGGACTGTCAATATTGTTCATATTCACAGAAAACATCATCTGTTAAAATTGAAAAAAAACCCAAAGTTCAGTGCCACATACAATCTATACGGGTTCGCTTGGGCTTTCAAGGTTTGAATTCTCTGTAGTTTGTACTAATGTATGCATGTCTTTGTTTGATAACACGTTTGTTTTAGAAAACAGGTTATTAAAAGCTTTTGATTCTATTTTGTTCAATCGAAAATTACCTATAAATAATGATGTTTTTAATTGTTATGCAATGCTTGTCTTTGCTGTGTATACACGTAATATAAATGTTACCCGTAATTTAGATAACAACAATGTTATAACACTTTTTAGTTTGCGATTTTTTTGTAATTGTTATCATAAACGTATTGTTTCATCGTAAACAGATTACATTTAGCTTGTTAAAACTTTAAACAAATTAAAAAATGATAAGTGCATAGCTAGACATTTTTAACGATGACGGGTGTGCCTATTACAGATTTGGAATTTGGAGAGTTTTCCTAGAAGCTCACTTTGGTGGGTCAAAGACAACAAGGTGATTCCACGTGGTCTTGCTTGGTCAGAACTTGCAAAGTTTCAGAACGCAGACTGTTGTAATCTCTTTGGAACGGTAGGCATCACACAGTCTTATGATGCAGACTATACTAAGTTGTACCTAAATTTGTTCACAATATCAGTAATTGTAACTCTTTTTTGTTCTTAGGACTCAACTCCCATTGTTGAAATTTCTGCAACACAAGCTGAAATGAAGCAACCGTGGTGTATTTACAGTGCCCAATATATAGATGGTTTGTCTGTGCCAGACACGGACGGTTGTGAGAAGACTGCACAGCACTCTAATCAATTCGTGGACGCTTTCAATTTACACACTGTCATGGAAAGTCAACTACAGGGGTTACCTGAAAACGCATTGCAACTCAACATTGAGCAACAATATTCTTTAAATGGTGCACAAACGGGGACCACTCTTTCAACAGGGGCTGTAATTCGTGAGTTAGTGGATTTGGATCAAAAACTTTTGATGATAGAAAATGGAATTCATTCGGTCAGAAACACACCGGTCGTACTTGATGTGTTTACGGATGTCAAAAGCAGAGTTTCAAAAGTACAACAACTTTTGAGTCTTAAAAATGATGCGGCCTTCGTTCCTGAAAAATCTAAAAGTTGTACCAATACAAATGACTCTGACGTTAATCCTGATGATCCGAAGGTTTGTATTTACTTTTAAGGTTGCCTCCAATGTTATACCAAACCCAAATATTCGTTCGTGTGTACACTTATATCAAACCTTGGGCTCTACAGGCCACGTCGTGTCATACTCTAGGCCCTAACGGGGATAAGGTCGTCGATGCGGAAGATGCAACGGACATTGACAATGATGATGGCCTTAAAGAAACGCAACCATGTAACCTTTGGATTCTTGTACAAGCTTGTGCCATGACCCAAAAATGTCCTGCTATGGAATATGGAGGTGATTGTACTACTCAACTTCAACCACTTACGCCAAACGATGAAAAAAAAACACACGGTGACCCCATTATTGTATGTTATCTTTCATTTAGACTTTACATATCAAGTATAACATATGTCCATAATTATGTATATATAATTAAAATTCATCAGGAACCGGATTGTGGTATCGATTGGTCGTCGTACATAAACGACGATAAACTTTCGTGTGATAATTCTGTAGATGCAATGGATTGTGATAATCAACGCCAAGATGTGGTTCAGAAACAATTGCGTGGGGAACCTGAACCCGTTAACAATATTGTTGGTGTGCAGACAGAAGAAGGAACACCAACCAACAAAGCTTTTGAGGTATCTACATTATCAGTAAAACAACGCCGATAAATAAAAGTTTTTAATGTGCTGTTTTTAACATACTATATTTTGAAATCGCAGTTGAAAGACAATAAACTGTCAAATGTAAATGTGGTTGCTGAAAATGACACACCTATGTTGGGACGTGTTTCCTCCGGAGATAATTTCAACAAAGGCATCGATAAAACATTGTTTGTTCCGTCTTTAGATTTAATGGATTTTGATGAGCAAGAATTGAATGTGGTTGAGGAAAACTCGTTTGTTGGCCTCCGTGCCGGTAAAAATGATGTCGCGCCTGCTGTTACCCAAGAAGAAACACCAACAAAGAAAGATCCTGAAGCCCCTAAATCTCAGGTTAAATCCAACAAATTATCATTTTGCAAATGTGGTAGGTCCTAATGACAAACCTCCATTGGAAGAAATTTTCTCCCATAATAATACTCCTTGCCGCCGTCTTACAAGATCGCAAGGTGTCATTAACGAGGCTTTTATCCCGGCTGCCGGTTCCGATGTAAAGCACCATATTAAATTCTAACGGAAATGAATATTTTATGTTTGTCTGCTTATTTTTCAAGTGTGTTTTCAGGAAAATTCAGGAAACCCCAAAACGCGTCGCGTTAGTCACTTGTATTCGCCCAGAATTGAACCGTTTGTAGAGGTATCTTCTGTTTGTTAATACATTAACATCATTATCATATGGTTAATGTTATTCAAAATATAATTTTTTTTTTGTTTTTTTTTTATTTTTTTTTTAATTTTTTTTATATTTTTAAGGAACTTTTACGACACCCGAAATGCAATAAGGAGAAGGTTATTGTGCCTGTTTACCTTCGCACCTATTTCAAGCTTAAAAAACCATTACTTTATACGTTCCCTTGGGGCTCCGGTGCCGTTGTTGTTTACAGGAGTTTTTGGGTAGCATTGGCATGTGTTGATGATTGCACCCACGGGTGGCTTACTGACTTAGGGATTAAACCTGATTTTTATCTTGTCTCCTACACATGTTTATTATTTCGTTTTGTTAAATTGGAACCGAATGTTAACAGTTTTGATTTGCTTTATATGTCCGCAGCACTTGGATGTATGGCTTGATTTGATGTGGTTGTTTAGACCAGCCGATGCAGATTGGGCTTTGGTAGGGTGTAATTTCTGCAGTCGAATCCTAGATGGCGAACTACCTACCACTTATTCAGATGGCACAACATACCCTGTCGCTTGGCGAGATGTTGAAAAGGTCAGTTTGGCAGCCTCTTACCGTACATCTAGCACTACTGTTATAAACAGCTTATAATATTCTTCAATTGGTTTATATATCAGGTGTATTTTCCTGTGAATGAAACTGAAAACCACTGGGTACTCGGTGTGCTCCATATCCGCACTGGAGTTGTTTACGTTTATGACTCTCTTGGGTCAGTCGGAAGGAGTTCACGGTGGTGGCGAGTTTTGAAGAGAGATTTACAAACACAGCTTCAACTTTACCTAACAAATGCTGGGGTACTGCATAGTAAGGGCATCTCACCCAAGGATTATAAAATCACATACAAGTTTCCAAAAGTCCCACAACCATCAGACTTGTATGGCGATTGCGGAGTATGGGTGTGCATTATATTGTACAGATTGCTCCGTAACCAGCCTCTCGAAGTAGACGACCCTCTTCAAACAGCGTTAGCTTACCGTGAACGGATGCTTGAATACTTCTGGAAGCACAAGGTTGAATACAAAAATTGTCAGCGGTCTCTCAAGGTACCATCCTTAATGTCCTTTTGACCCATAATTATTGTTACATGTTGACTTGTGAATGATTTTTCTATCACTAGCAGTAGTTAGCATAGCTAGCAGTTCTTATTTTACTACTAGTAGTTGTAACAATACAACCAACTCGGTTTGACTACCTACCAGTTGTAAAAGTAACTACCAGTTGTAACTATACAAGCAATTCGTTTTATGTTTTGAGATTCCTAATCTAAGTAATCGAGCATAAAAGCAGTGCAGCTTTTTTTACGTTTACAAATACCGCATATAGCTCAAAATAATCATCTCAAATGAATTTAACTGTACACATCATTTCGTTGAGGTCTTCTATCAGTGGCACTAGTTAAATTAACAAGTACATGATACTATACTACTACCAGCTGTACTAGCAGATTTTCTATCCTTTTTGATATTTGGATAACGCTTATCCACAATTATAAACACTTTGAATTTAACTACTCGACATTTTAATTCGCAAATACCATTTCTTTTGTACCTTAGGGACTCTTTGAATATCTTTTTATAAGCTCAACTGCATTTCCTTCTTTTTTTTTTATACCAGTGCACATACACAAAAAGGCATATGGTTTGTAAACCAATTCTATATTGGTTATGTATATGTTATTAATATTTGTTATACACCTGAATTAAATATTATTTGGTTGCCCTAAAGTACATCATGCTACATGTCCTTTAATGCCTCTGTTCCCAATCTCTTTCTTCAATACAAATCTTTCTAATTTTCTTTAACAAAATTTTTCTTTCTTCTTTTGGTCACTTCACATCTTTATCTCAATCTTTCTGCTTTTCTTTAACAAAATGTCTGACAATATCCCACTGGATGTTCAACTAGATATCATCCGTAGGCTACCTCTTAAGTCTATACTCCAGCTACGTACTGTTTGCAAGTTATGGAAGGCTGGTATAGATTGTGGAAGCTTCATCTTTAATTACAGTGTTCTTCGTAATGATGCGTTTTTTTTTACGCTAACATTTGATCTGGGTCACCAAGGGTTTATGTTAGGTTTAGATGAAAAGCTAATCGCTACGCCACTTCATACAGATTTAAGGCTTTCATCTTTGATTGCAGTTGGCAATTCTAATGGTCTTTCGTGTTTTGTTTATTGTTCTAATCTAATGTCTGTTATTTGGAACCCGGCAATCAAAAAATCACTTGCAATATTTGTCCCGTTTTACACGCATCAAATTGAATCTCAAAATATTTGTTTTGGTTTTGGCGTCCGTCCCGACACTCTTGACCCGACGATCGTGAAGGTCTCCTATCCTGTTTTCTAAAGTGGTTTCTGGTATGTGTCTGTCTTTTCTTTGAACTCTTCACGGTGGACACGCCTTGAAAATTTCCACCCCCCTCGTAAAACAATCAAATTGAAACGTAAAGCTCAGGCAGTTGTGGGTCGTTTTATCTATTGGACTGGGAGTGAAAAGTTAACTAATGAGGACGATGTTACCTACAAGATTTATATGTTGATTTCTTTTGATTTGGTAACCAGCGAATTCAAAGTTATCGACATACCGCATATTTTCAAAAATGAACTCCCAGTCCCATTCTATGTTACGGATCTTGGAACTTCTCTGGTCATTTCTGGTATGATCATTGGTGAAGGTATACCATTGTTTTGTGGATGGTTGTTGGACGTGAATGGTTGTTCCATAAGATCATTCAGAAGCCTATTCGCCACCCCTAGCCTAGTTTCGGTTCATTTTCTTGGCTTTACAAAGCATCATGCTCCCATAGTGGAAGCCTACAACGACAATCATTTGCATCACTCTGTATTTGTGTACAACCAAGAACTTGAATTATTTGTCACCATGGGAATGTTAGGAGATGCTGGAACTTTCTACATCGCCCCATACAAAGAATCTATTCTTTTGTTAAATCACACAGATCGTGTTGTGTATAGTATTTTTTTTTTTTTTTTTTTTTTGTAACTTAACATTCTATTCATATTCCTTTAAAAGATTATCACTTTACTTGGTTAATGATATATGAAGGGCATTTTCAACAGGTACGTCGGCCTGAAGTTATCGATCATGATTAATGGGAACGAGGCTTTGTGGTTTTAGTACGCTGTCTATGGGGAGGAAGCATAGAGTGCTTATCTTTTTCGTAGTCGCTGAAAGTTATAAATCACGTGGTTCTATAACTATGTAACCATTAAACTTATAATTATGTAGTACGCTTAATATGTTGTTGGTTGTGTGTATGAAACGTTGTAAGTCAACTTCTTTACTATTTCCCGCGTTTATGTAATCTTGGCAACCAGCAGCTGTACGTAGGGCAACTTGATTTCCCTAGCAACGGTTTTTATAAACGAAGTAGTCCTTTTAGTCGTACAATTTGTATTCTACAATCTACTAATACCTACAAGCTACTGACATAAACACTCCACACTAATACCTACACACTTGACAAAAACATATTTAACACTCAACACTAGTACAATTTATCTAGCAGTTGTCAGTTTAATACGACTGTGGCATCATTTCCTTGATTTCTTCTATCACTAGCAGTAGTTAACATATCTATCAGTTCTTACTTGACTACTAGCATTTGTAACAATACAACCAACTCGGTTTGACTTAATACGACTGTGGCACCATTTCGTTGATTTCTTCTATCTCTAGCAGTAGTTAACATAGCTAGCAGTTCTTATTTTACTACTAGCAGTAGTTAACATAGCTAGCAGTTATTATTTTAATACTAGCAGTAGTTAACATAGCTAGCAGTTCTTATTTTACTAGTAGTTAACATAGCTGTACTAGCAGTTCTTATTTTAATACTAGCAGTAGTTAACATAGCTAGCAGTTCTTATTTTACTACTAGCAGTAGTTAACATAGCTGTACTAGCAGATTTTCTATCCTTTTTGGTATTTGGATAACGCTTGTCCACAATTATAAACACTTTGAATTTAACTACTTGACCTTTTAATTCGCAAATACTATTTTTTTTGTACCTTAGGGACTCTTCGAATATCTTATTAAACCACACACACAAACCTGATTTTTGCATCCAAAATATGCAACTTTCCATTAAAAACGGATACATTATTAAAGTTTACATACGCGTTATTCCTTCTATCTTTTCAACAAGCACATATGCCACTTCACTTATTCTATTTGTCGTCAGCTTCTTAAACAACATGTTACAAGCTAGAGTTGGTGTTAGAGGGTAATCCGCATCATCCAGCATGAACAGATAACTTGTCGGCGTAGTAACCACATGAACTCCACACTGTTCGTACAATCTCCAACTCGTGACCAGTGTTTCTTTCCATTCAACGTCCTCTATATCGGGCTCAAACATGCACTTCATCCCATACCACTTATCAACTCCTAGGTAACCTACGTCCCAGCCTGTCTGAAAGCCAATTTTAACGCACTGCCAAACAGTTTCCAAATCTTCTCTGTCTATAGTATGTAGCAACTGACCCAAGCTGTTAAATGTAGTTTCGAGACCGTCAGACCTCTTGATGGTAATTACAGTGCCACCATTTGTCAAGTAAACGTTACGTGTACTATTTGTTATTGTCGGCTGAAGTGCACCCAGTCTTTGCCCTGTCGTATCAAGCACAATCAAACAGTTTAACCTTTCAATCCTTTGTTTTGGATCAATCCTCTGCCTCTTTGACTGATCCTGCTCTAAATCATCAAAAGCTCTTTTGGAACTTCCTTCATCTCTCTCACCTGTACCTTTGTTCATAGGAGTTAACTTATCGGGCCTCATTCTACACTTTTCAAACATTTCTTTCACTTTATCATAAGTTAGCCTCCGCAAGACATTTACTTTATGCCCTCCCATCCTCTCCAAGTACTCACACATGAAGATTTTCTGTTCTTTCTTCGTTGGTGGCTTTCAGATCCTTTCTTGTGCTCTTTTTTTAATGTAGAATTTTTGCCTTTCTATCACTATTTTATCAAGAGCTTCTTTTGCATGTTCACATGTTAGGATTTCAATTTCTTTGTTCTGCATCCTAGATGCTAGTATCTCATCGGCTTCAGTTGTTGACCTAATGTAATGCCAATGTTCCAACGCAGCTTCCTGTCTAGCTACAACATCCGCCTTTCTTTTCCTTTTAACCCTTGCTCTGTCTTTTGCATTGGGAGAATCTACCGGGGTTTTTTCAGCTGTTGCTTTTTCAATTACATTGTCAGCAGCAATCTAATCAGCTAATTCTGCATCGATTTGAAAGACTTTGTCATCTTTATTTTTTTCTGTAAAAAAGTAATCATGCAACTTACCAGCTACGTCGTTATCAGACTTCATTTTGTTTTCTTTTGATAAAGCGTTTGTGTTGGTTCTTTTAACCGAGATTGTTAAAATACATATAGGGTTGGTCTTGTTGGAGGGTTGTCAAAAATGTTAATATTGTATACTCGAAATAAGTAAGTTATACATAAACTACAGTTGTTTGTTCAAGAAGGATTAAAAATAATACGTCGTATATATAGTGTTGTTAACTGAATATTTGTCCAAAAGTATTATATGTTTGTTATGCGTGATACGTATAAATTCGACCATTTGACAATTGCTTCGCAATTAATTTTTATAATATATTTCATTTCATTACATTAAGCGATAAAAAAAGAGAGTAACGAAGCAACAACATTGATGATGAGTCCAAAACAAAAAAAAGATTATTATGACAGAACTTGAGAGAGAGCACATAACAAGCTAGGAGTATAGGTTTAATATTTTTTCACATCATGGCCAGAAAGGAGCTTTTCTTGAGAACTTGCAGCTGTGTCTCAGTGATGAGCCTCATCAGCGTCCTGTTTTTCTCTAGCTCCTCATCCTGGATTTCACACAGCATTTCCATACAAGCACTAGCAACAGTGGACCCAACAAAACACTCCAACTGCTTGATCTGCTCACCCCGCACACTGCATCGACAAGTTAGCTCCATCACCGTTGCATGCATGTCACTAATGAACTTTAGATCACGTCCATTGTCACGCACAAAGACAGTGTTAGCCATGTCGTAAATATAGTTATCCATTTCTGTTGTAGTAAATGCTGTTGTGGGTAGTGTGTGTCACTTCACAAAAGTAGTTTGAAAATATATTAGATTGTGTCCGTTTATATAAGCAAAATGGGGTGTGTGGGGTGACATGGATTTTATTTTCAATTAAAGTCAATATAAGTAAATGTGGATAGTCAATTGGTCAATAGTTGCCTCTTGTCAAGTAATTAGAAATGCACATTAAGCCAAATGCAATTAATGAAGCTTCTGTAGTACTCATACGCTTCCTGGCCCAAAGATAACAATTTTTGGGCAACTAAACCATTTGGGGGCAACTAAACTAGTTAGCCTGTTGTTTACTTGCAATTCAAACAAATGTTTTAGTGAGGTATGCCACGTGGTCCATAACATTATGATGTGTATGCCTTAGGAAAAATATTATTTACCCTTGTTGTTAACATACAAATGGTATTATTAGGTGTACATTTACTTTATATTTTTCTGTAACAATATACAATTATAATATAACTAACAATTTATGTCATGAACTCCAAGTATGTGTGTAGTTGCATGTGGTTTCTTCAGTATTGCATGGTTATTTTGAAATAACCCAAATCGGGGATGCACAAAAGTAGGACAAACTTTAATAATGAGGAAAAGATGTACTGAAATGATGGTGATGCCCAGTTTCAGGTACTTGAACTGTTTATGTCCATTAATTATAAAGTTTACGTATTCCCATAAAAAGTGGAATTAAAGAAATCCTTCAAATCTATGCATCATCACATTCAGTTAACAACGACTTTGCAGCCGTAGCCTTGGTCAAAGGATGGGAGTGTCAGTGATGTTGCCACTGCTGGTTTGCGATATCCACTGCCAGTAATGGTAAATACACTGCTAGTGCAGTTATGATGAATATGGAAACAACAGGGGCTTTTGTGAAACATTTTGCTTGTACCGTACTTATTCCCCAATTCACTGCCGATCAATTAATTGATCTTTTAAACACTCCCAATTGGCGCTGAACAGAAACCCTAACCGCTCCCAACTATAATTTTCACAAATCCCATATCACATTCACTTTCAATGTACAATGGCAACTAAATATTCCAAAACCCACAACTTAGTCGCATACCTAGTCAAGAACGACCATTCTGAAGGTTTTCATGAGATGATTGATTTCATCAAACATAGTCCCATACACTATGCATTAACTATAGAACCCGTCATTGTTAAAGCTTATATACGGCAGTTTTGGAGGAATGCTGAAATTCAAGAAAGAGGTGGAAAAGAGGTTATTAGGGCGGTTGTTGATGAAACGGAGATTCTGATCACAGAGGAGGTGATTAGAGATGTTTTGAAGCTTCAGGATGCTGAAGGAGTTGTTAATCTGTCTGATGCTGAAATATTTGAAGGTTTAGAAAGAATGGGTTATGAGAGAAAAGGGAATCGTATAAAGTTTCACAAAGGTATGTTTTCTCCTCAATGGAAGTTTTTAATCCATACCTTGCTCAAGTGTGTAAGCAATAAAACAACTGGATTTGATGAGTTTCCCTCAAAGATTGCAACTGCTGTCATCTGTTTATCTCAAGAAAGGGTTTTTAACTGGTCTCGAATGATTTTTGAGGGTTTTCAAAAGAACATTAAAGAACAGGGCAAATACTACCTCTATCCTAGGTTTGTTCAATTGATAGCAGAAAGTCAAATAACAGAACCCATTCCCCATAAGAAAAAATATGACGTTTTACATATGCTTCCTAGGGTGTTTGCCCATATGAGGAAAAAGAGTCGAAATTTTACAGGAACCATAACACCTTTGTTTCCTCACATGCTAAATCTGCCACAACTTATAGAGGAGGAAAATCCACAACCCATTCTATCCACTGATGAACCCCCTGCCACCACTTCCAAAACCAATTCCAAACCCTTACCTTCAACATCTGCTGAGGCTGGTGGTAGTGGTGAAGGACATGAGGGTGTAACAGATGTGGTAGGTGACATGAGTGGAAGGGGTGAAAGACATGAGGGTGTAACTACTGTTTCAGGCGTAGGCGCTGACCAGGTAAGTGGAAACCTAAGTAAGACCCAACCACTGGCAACTCCTAATGTGGAGAGTTCGCTCGAGCTCAACACAGGTGGAGGAATCCCCAGGCAACTGGCTAACTTGGGGTCCATGGATACGGAGGCTCGGTCGGATGCCATGGTACTCACATCATATGATTCACCTTTCGGAGCAGGTCACACAGATCGGAGTGATGAGGAAACACATGAAACTGAACATGAATTGACGGGTAATAATACTTTTGTGCATAATCACAATTCCCAGTGTACACCTCTCGGACCAGTTAACACATGTCAAAGTTGTGAGGATAAAATGGAACTTGTAAAGGAATTGACGGATAAATGTAGCAACATGGAGTCTAAAATGTCTGGTCTTGACGAATTGACAACCTCTCTAGCTGGAACTATTAAAAGGTTGAAGCACAGGCTGAATGTTTTGGAGAGAATGAGGAGACCAGGGATTGCTGCATATAGAAGAGTCAAAAGGATGGGAAAGAAGGCCAGCTCCTCAAAGGATCAGAGGTTGGAGGATGAATCCAAACATGGGAGGAGTAAAAGCATTGATTCAGGGGAGGATGTGAATTTCGATGTGGTTTTGGACTTGGATAGTCGTGCTAATCGGGAAGGTTATCTGGTGACTGAAATGGAAGGAAAAGCTGCAGCGATAAATGATGCTTTGAAAGCTACTTGTGCAGAAAAAGAGATGGAAGTGGTGCAGGCGACAACCACTGCCTATGTTGCTGCATCCACTGCTTCTAAAGAAGAAGCCACTGCTGGAACCACCTCTAAGGTAATTATAACAACTGTTACTTCAGATATTCCCATTGCTATCACAACCACTGCTAATACAATCACAACCACTGTTACATCACCACCAAAGTCAAAAGAAGCTGAAAAGGAGGTTGCCATTCAACTGCTAAACCAAAAGCAATCTTTACCAATCCCTGAACCTATCGTTGCACCCATTCCTGCTACAATTAAACCTTATGCACCTAAACCCTTGGGAAGTTTGAAGATTGGTGAGCCTGTGAAGTCAGTTGTTGGTCAACCAGATATTGGAAAGGGTAAAGGAATTGCAGAAACAGTTTTGACGTTTAATAGTAAAGATGAGCAGGAGGCTTATGATAGAGAACAAGCTCAAAGAGTACATCTGGAACTAAATGCTGATGTAATTAATAGGGAAAAGAAAAAGCAAGAAGAGGAGGAAGCTTCTCAGAAACTGATTGAAAAATTGAAAAATGAAGCACAAGTGTTCCAAGGATCAGAGGGATGAACTTGCTGAAAAGAAAAAAGCAAGAAGAACAGGAGATTGTAAGCTTTATGGAGGGTAAAAGGCTGGATAGGATGGGAGATCAAATTTCAACTGTTCAACCTATAAGACTTAGAGAAAAGACTCCAGAGTTCAGCTATGTACCTAATGAAGAAGAAATTGAATTCTTGATTGCAAAAGATCCAGTGATCAAGAAGAAGGCAATTGACCTTGTATCTGATGCATCTTTAACTGAAGAACAAATAACTGCACAGTTAAAAGATTTCATACAGATGAAGAATAATCAAGCACTTCAAAAGGCTATTGTTTCAGTCAAGAATGGTCAAAAGAAACCAAGACAACCAACTAAGGCACAAGTTATTGCATACATGAAGACTTACTGTTGCAATGTTGGTAGTTGGAAGAGACATCAATTCAAAGGAATGTCTGATGATAAAGTTGAAAGTATCTACTACAGAGTTCGAAGACAAGATAAATGTTTTATTCCAATGGACTCTGAAGAAGAATCAAGAAGGTATCCCAATTTGAAGAGAAAGGCCAAAGATAGTGAATCTCAGACATCTAAGAAGACAAAGTTTGCTGAAGAACAAGAAGTTCCAACTGAGAAGTTCACTGAAGAACAACTGACTGAGATGATTGTGATAGAAGAAGAAGAAGATTTCTACCCTGAACCACTGCAAGTCAGACATCCTATCATTGATTGGGAAGTATTTATTGCCAGCAATTTTGCTCCAACATGGAAGATTACAAGGCTGGGTGGTGAAACTTCATCATTCATTCAGTTTGAAGATCTCATAAAAGCTTTTGACAGAGATGATCTTGACACACTATGGAGGTTAGTTCAAGAAAGGTTTAATGTTGAAGATCCCAAAGATATGAAGGAGATGCAGTTGTAGGTTAATCTTAAAAGGCTCTATGATACAAGTGATGATTTCTGGAAATTCTCATGTTCATGTGCCGGTACTAAATGGTATTATTATGATTCATGTGAAGTTCATCATGTTTCTACAACAGATGGAGTAGATGCATTCATGCTTGCTGAGAAAGAATATCCACTCAGAGCTGGAACTCTCACTGCGATGCTATGTACAAGCATCAGAGTTCATGAAAATAGTGAGAAATTCAGAGCATTGTTACTCAGACTTCAAGATCAATGTTCAAGAGCTATTCAAGCATTGAGAAGAAGATGAAGTGTTTGAAAGAATTCCCCAAATCCTTTCAGAAGATGAAGATTGAAGATTGTTACTGGATGTTTTTTGAATGAAGATATCAAGTTTTCAGGAGGATTGTTGGGTTTTTGGTTATGGTTATGAGGATAGAGTGACTGCTCAAGGTATACCACTGCTAGTATAAGATTGGAACTACTGCTAGTTTGTTTGAACAACTGGTACTATTCTGTAGGTCGGGTTAAGTTGTAATATTCTAGAAGTGGTGATGGTTGTTAGGATCATCTAGAATACTGCTGGAGTTTGACAAATACTAGAGTTATTGATAACTGATGCTTATGTTTTAGTAGATTGTATTGAAAAAAAAATAAAAAAATAAAAAAATAAAAATAAAGAAACAACCAGAAACATATAAGGATGCAACATTGGCTGATAATGTGTTGAAAAACAACAGTTTAAATACGATCGTGTGAAATATTTAAAATACTGTGTATCATAAAAAAACAACACATAGTGAGATAAGACACCATTTTTTAAGGGATATGTAATTAAAGTGATAAACTGAAAGTGGAAGTTGATACTGCCAGTCATGAAGACCAAGCAATAAAAGGTTACAGATGCATGTACAGTGTTGATTTTAAGTAAACAGTGCTGATCAGGGTTACAAATGCTTGTATGACGGTCACAAAAGTTTTATTGTAAATATGTTAGAATGTATAGGATGGTGCAAAACTAAGCTTTAGCATAATCTGTAGTTATAAGTTCAAAGTTAAGGGATAAGGTCAACAACCTAGCATTTATTAGGCAGTTAATGCTTTTAAATGCGGTTAGGTAGAGGCTTTCTTTTATAGTGACAGGCAGTCATAAACAGACGCACATTAAAACTGCTTTTACACACACATATCAGCAAAACCCTAATAAAAATGACTAAAAAAAAAGGTAGTGGGTTTTTGGTTTCTGTAAATCTTATTTTTCTAATGCTAAGCTTGGTTTCACGCATCTTTAAAGACTTTGTTTATTTTGCAGATATCATAACAATCTCTTCTGATTCAAGCATAACAGTGTCCTTAAGCAGTTCAGATACAATGCAGCCATGTAATCCATGGGCTTCATATTTCCCAAACGCTGAAACCTCTGAAAGTGATTCAAGCTCTATATCCACCTATTTGTCTACCTACAGCTCAAGTGACTATTCTGACAGACCCGATGTGGTAGCTTACCGCAACAGTCTGTTGAAAAGGGCAACGTTTATGAGTTTCGAGGAAAAAAAGGCTTCAGTTAGTGATGCCGAAAGTCAAACCTCTCGGTTAAAAGGATTAAGGTAATAGGACTTGCAAATAAACAAACATGGGCTGATATTAAAGAGAAGAAATTTGGCATAAATAATCCCTCCACAGTCGCAGGAGCGGCTGACAAAGGCAAAGGGAAAAGAAAAATGGCTTACAAGTAACATGTGGTTACCTTATCTACTGGTTTGTTGATGTACTAAAACAACTGGAATGGTTGTTATCTGTTTAATCTATAATATGTGCATCTGAAATCTGCTGTGACTATTTGTGCAGATCTTTTTAGTATTTATGCATATGCCTTGAGTTAAATAGGTGGAAATGGAAAATTCACTTTTCTGTGTATGTTTACTTTTTTACCTATAAACAAGTAATAAATAACCACAAAGTTTAACATGATTACCTTTGAAAAAAGGTTCAGGTTTGGATGTTTAACCCACCAAACATGACATTTTTAACAGGACATTTTTTTATAACAATAAACAAAATTAAGGCGACCATAGAAGGAATATATACCAACGTATTATAGACTACATAATTACGAATCAGAAAGACATAAAAAAGAACAATGGATTGTAGAATGGAATTAAAACGTGTGTAACATAGGCATTAATCGAATAACAACAACGATTCATTATAACATGGATCGAATAACAATAATCAAATTAAAACGTACCATACTTTGCCACATTATTGGAACAAAAAGATTGAGCAATTGAAGGTGGTTTTGTTGTTGTACAAAAATGTAACGAACGGAAATAATCGGTTGCTATGAACATTGTACGTTAGGAGCAAGAGAGGTGCCGACGCAGCAGACTGTTTCATTTGTGAAAAAATTAACTAGGAATGCTTTTATGCGAGAAGCAAAAAAAATCGAGAGTGAAGAAGACGAATGCTGAAGACGAGTGAGTATTGGATTTTGAATTTAAATTCACTGTACTTTCACTATTCAAATGTGTACTTTTTATGCAACGTAAAATGACCAAAAAACCCTTTTTAAAAAATACGGTTGCCCACCGACTTTTGGTTGCCCAAAAAAACAATACCTTACACATACGGGACACTTGTCGCACTGTGGTTGAGTTGCCCAATAACAGCGGTTGCCCTCGGTCTAGTTTCAAATTTAAAATAAAAGTGGTCCATAAAGTGATATGCATCAGGGCGCGCGGTCTATTTGTGTTATTTTCCCTAATAATAATAATAATAACAAAATAATATTAATAATATTAATAAATAATAATACTAATAAAAATAAATAAATAATTAATAATAATAATAAATAATAATAATAATAATAATAATAATAATATTAAAAATAATAATAATATAAATATTATTATTATTTTAATATTTATATAATAATAATAATTAATGTTACTAATAATAGTTATTATAAATAATAATAATAATAATAATAATAATAATAATAATAATAATAATAATAATAATAATAATAATAAATCATAACAATTTTACATAAAGTTGGATGGGAGTTTTGACACTAGTTGTGCTCCCAATTCTTTCTGAATACAAAAAATCACTCTATGAAAAATAAAAGCACACTCTTAGCATTATTTAAGTGGTTAATAGTAATAGACTTAATACTATTATTATTATTTTTATTATATAATTATTATTATTATCTAATTATGTAATTTGAATTCTTTCATTTGATGTAATTGTAATGACTGAATTACAATTACAACGCAAACCAAACAGCCCACGTAATGTAATATAAATTATTCCCTCCATTCTGTGAACCAAACAGCCTACGTAATGTAATCAAATTACAATTACATCCAATTACGTCAGATTACAATGAACCAAACACCCCCTTAGGGTCTATTTTCAATAAGGGTATTTTATTTTCTTTCTTGCACATAAAGACACTCAACTTTTCTTTGGCAGATTTAGGGGTGCGTTTGATATGCTATCATTAACTACAATGGGTATTAATTTGATAGTAGTTGTGGGCCCATCAGTTATGAAAGATCCATACATTTGCCCTTTTGAGGTATATGGAGTATGAAACATATGTATCATTCATTCTCATATTTGAAATATTTAAATCTTAAACAAACATATGATTGGAATGAAAATTCATTCCCTTATTCCCATTCCGGGATACCAAACGCACCCTAGGTTTTTTTCTAACTTTCGTTAACCCACTTCGTTAGTAAATTACATGTTTGGTCCTTGAGTTTGTATAATCATTTCATGAACCGTCCATCACCACAAAAAAAATTCCCAAAAAAAATCTCAAAAAAAAAGTTTTTGAAAAAAAAATGGTAAAAAAATTTCCATAAAAATTCAAAAAAAAAAAAAAATCGAAAAGAAAAAAAAAATCAAAAATTCAAAAGAATTCAAAAAATTTCAAAAAACAATTCAAGATTCTTTTCGATTTTTTTTTTTTGAAATTTTTCTAGATTTTTTTTTCGAAATATTTTTTTTGGTGGTGGTAGACGGTGCATGAAATGATTATACAAACTCAAGGACCATACACGTAATTAACTAACGAAGTGAGTTAACGAAAGTTAGAAAAAAACCTAAATCCGCTAAAGAAAAAGTTGAGCGCCTTTATGTGCAAGAAAAAAAGTATAGTACCTTGATTGGAAATAGACCCTTAAATATTTGGATGAAAGTATATATCCATGTTTACCTTGAGTGAATCAGGATCGATTGAGAAATTCTTAAACTGTTAGCTAAGCTACCACCAGTGGTTCAATATAGGTACTCTGACTTAGCTTTGTTGAGTGCGATCTGGGAAATTTTTTTTAGAGCATGTAAAGCTAGAGAGTCATGTTGACCAAATACACATTTTCATGAACATAACACGATAGAATAAGCGTTCGTTTTTTGTGTGTGTTTCAGTTATCCAGTTAGACTGTGCAGCATATTTTGATTATAACTAAAGATAATTTGCAGGTTAATGGGTTGTTTTAGGTTAATAAATTGATGTGGCTAAATACTACTGTCATCAGTGAATTAATATTGGTATGCCTAAAATGATGTTATTACCTGAAAGGTGTTAGGTTTTTCTGTCAGCAACCAGTCACTAAAATCGTGAATGCCAACCGAACCAAAAAACACTAGAGAGATATGGACATGAGGTTTTTGACCATCAGTGTACTAAACGTTAGTCTGGTAACCAACTTACGAAAACCTTCGAGGTGACATCTGCTAATGACCCCCTTTTAAGTTTAGCACGCCAAATCATTAAAAAAAACTAAGTATAACATAAACGAAAATTCAACCAAAATACATCATGGTAAACATGTTTCAGGAACTCGAAAATCCAAATTTCTACCAAGAACCTACAACACCAGCTGTGGGGTTCTGAAAAGCAGCATAATTCCAGAAAGTCTTCAAAGAGTATGGCTGAGAAATGGTCAACCCTTCCTCTGTGATGTTTGCTATCTGCAAATGCAAATTAAATTATGTCAGCAGCCCTCCATTCTTCAAGTAGAATTGGGCGGGCCAGGTGGTTACCGAACCCAGTGGCAACATGATCATCCCCAAAGTGGACACCAATCATGCTAACCAGCATATAAATACCATATAACATCAAATCTTTATGTTACAAGCATGAGAAGAATGGCGTTGCTAAGCCAAGAGTCGACACTCTAAACTCTAGATAAATTGAAACAAACAAACATAAATTTAAAGATAGATGTAGAATGACAGCCCGTTTTTTTTTTTTTTTTTTTTTTTTTTGAACACTCTATTTTTTTGATTTTTTTTTCATACACTTTTACTCTACCATCCTCTACGATAACATCAAAATAATAGGGATTTATAGGCACATCCCTACACTTGAGTTTTTATTTCTCTAACACTAATTTGACCCGAATTGAAAAGATCAAAACCCTTGGAGTACATTATTATGTAGATAAAGGGAATTTGAATTAAACGTTCCTTCCCGTCACTTCATAAAATTTAACTTTTCCCATGAGTCCCAATCGTCCCAAAACTATGTACAAAGGATATTACTCGACTTAGCAACTTATGCAAGCAACTAGATAATTGAACTAAGGGTTTAGTATGATAACAATAATGCACTAAAAGTGAGTGCATACAGGGTAGGCTAAGGCGATTTGGGGGTGGATTGTAAGCAATGCTCTTCATTGATATTCCGGAAAACCGAAACATCACGAGAACCGCGAAAAGGATAGGCTCTGAGGGGTTAACTAGGGGTATCGTGTACTAAAGATGAGTACAACGCAAGGGTGTGGGGGAATTACTCAATCGATGTGGAAGAAGTAATTATAATACGGGTATCAAAGAAGGGTTATCCTAATGCCTCTTATCATTTAGTTATTCCTAACTACACAAGTGTAGTCTCACTAGCAATCTCAGAATGTATCACAAAACAAGTTCTAGAATCTATTATACTACCGGTACACTCTCGAAGCATTAAGGTGGAATGCTTTAATTCCTACAAATCTAAGGGTGATCCTCACATTCTTGGGTGGAATTTTGAGTGGTAAAGGGTTTTGTGCTAGTCATATAACTTCCTATCCATGAGACGCTTTATTAAGACTAATGGCCCACTCCTACGTGTCATGAAAAAATTTAAATTTGGTGCCAAAATTACCCTAACCAATATTTCTCATGGTTTATTACACAAATGAAATTGGACAAGGCAAATAGTCAAGGATATGCATAGTTTCAAAGTTTCCGTTTTATTTTCCCTCCCTACACTTAAACTGAATATTGTCCCCAATGTTCCACGAAAGTATCAAAGTTATGATAATGGAAGGTAATTAAAAACGAAAGAAACTAATACTCCCCTGATTAGCTCAGTAGGATCCGTGTGTGAAGTAGTGGTTAAATCCTTCTTCAAGAAGAACATATGCATGAAAAGATCCATCCAATCTTATGTATCTTCTTCTTGATAAATAAAACCTGCACACTTTAAGAAAACAGACGAAACCTTCGCGTAAAATCGGCGGTAACAATATATATGACTCTAATAAACTAGGATATAATGCTTGTGGAATGGATGTTTACAGGTTTTCTGGAAAATTAAGACCTGGAAAATTCCAAAAATTTATAAGTAGCACAGAAAACGAGAAAAAGTTAGAAGTTGTTTCTACTCCTCCTGACGCCGTCAGGTTGCGATCCTGACGCCGTCAGGTTATCCTGACAGAAAATTGTCTGCGATTTTCTTGAAAAAATTCTGGAAAATTTATATCTTTAGAATCTGGAAAACATTTCTGCAAAACATCCTTTATGACTCGATACAAGCATTTGACTCTAACAAACACACATGTATATCTTTTTAATAATCGTAATTCTCATGTTCACGTTCTTTTTGAAAACGTGTGTAATCCTCCCTACACTTATCCCTTTTGTAAAATACCTTTATATGTAATTAAGACGAGGTTAAAGACAAAATAAAGCATTTTTACAAATTCAAACATGATAATAAACAATCAATAAAAGATATACGACACACAAACAAGCAAACAATTAAGCATGAGTTGCCTCCCACGAAGCGCTTTTCTTTATTTATGAGTCTTGTAGCTAGACTCGAAGTCGTGCCCCTACGTGACTTCATTACCGTCACCCTCTTCCTCATGACGGTCTCTATTGGGGTTTTCCATGTTATAGTAATGCCCTATTATGCATCTTTCTAAGAAGTCATCTTCTCCCCCCAATCGGTTCTATATTCCGGTCCTAGTTTCAAGCAACCCTTATAGAAACCGAAAATCTTATCCATCACATAATCTACTCCCTTCTCTTAATCCTCCTCATTCCTATAGTAGACCGATAGCTTAAGTTCCTTTTCATCATTGGATAATGACAAAAATTTCTCAATCTTAAATGGCATTTGATAAGCTACGTCATCGGTCTCATCTTTGAATCTCACTATTCCTAACGATGGATCATAAGTCATCCCGGTGTTTTCTATGAAAGGTTTTCCTAGAACAATGTGGGACAAGCTAGGATCTATGGCCGTACTAATATCATTCACAACTATGAAACCCGTAGGAAACGTGAAACTTCCTACATAGACGGGAAATCCCTTAACTCTACCAAGAAAATTGCAACTAACCCTAGGATTATCGAGATCTTGCCTAGTTGGGAAAGGCTTCTTCATTACCCAATTATAGTAGGTTATAGTCATGATATTTATCGGGGACTTGCGATCAATGTAGGATTTTGCCACAAAAAGATGCCCTATGCAACAAGGTATGTTAAGATTCCAAGGGTTCCCAAACTTGATCCTAGGGCTTCTCCTAACATACATGTGACGGAGATCGCGTACTAAGTGTGGGTGGCGAGAGAGTTCCTCTTCCGTAGGAAACTTATTGAAATAGTCATTGCCTAATTCATCTATTTCATCGGTTGATTCGTTCTTAGGAGTTTCATTAACCTCAAGTACCGTCTCATGGTTCACTTCGTCATTTGTCCTATTAGGTTTTACTAAGGTGATGGTATTGACGAATTGAACGTGCTTGGCTAACTTACTTGGGTCCTTAATTTCTACACCGAAAGATTCGGGAGTTGAGATAACATTAACCTTCCTATCACTATTGGTCATGGCTTTCAAAAGGTTATCTATCTTCCTATCCATCTCGGCTTGTTGTTGGTTAAAGCGGTCCGAGAGCTTAGCTATTTGAGCTTCTTGGGATGTAACTAGGTGTTGCAACATCCCTTCTATGTTTTGTTGGCTAGGGCCGTGAGAGGGGGGCCATGAGAAATCATTAGAGGTGAATTCTTTGGTTTGTCCCCAATAGAAGTCGGGTTTGCCCTTCCATGCTTCTCGGGCGTCATTGAAAGTCCTAGGTCCGGGTGTTGTAGGGAATCTTCCTCCCGTTCCATTGGTACGCGAGGATGCGTAGTCAACAGAAGCTTTTTCGGGGAGTCTCGTGCAAGTGCGAGTGTCATGAGGACCACTACATAGCTCACACAAGGAAGAAACTTTGTTCACTTGGCGTGAAGACTTAGGATTTTCATAGGAGCTCATTAGGAATTTGACTTGATCTTCAAGCTCGAGCATCCTACGGTCGGAAGGTTGTGAGTCAATGGGAGGCAAGGAGATTGCCTTTACGGTTTTGGGCAACTCACGGGGGTCATTCCAACTTTCGTTGTCATAGAGAGCAAGGTCCTCTATTATACCCCACGATTCTTCCGCGGTGAGATCACTAAGTTTACCACCGGCCGCTTGGTCGATGGATCGATTAGTCGGGAAGTTGACATGATCATAAAAGATTTGGACTTGAAGCCAAAGATCAATGCCGTGATGAGGGACTCTATGGAGTAAGTCCTTGAATCGAGTCCATGCTTCGTAGAGAGATTCACATTGATGTTGTTGGAACATCAAGATTTCATTCCTAAGCTTAGTAGTTCTCCCCGGTGGGAAAAATTGGGCAAGGAAACGAGAGGTGAGATCATCCCAACTTGAGATGGAGCCGGCGGGAAGTCGCTTAAGCCAATTACAAGCTTGGTCCCGTAGAGAGAATTGGAAGAGACGCAAGCGCGTGGTCTCCCAAGTAGTAGCATCGAGGTCGATGGAATCGATGATTTTAAGGAAATCCTTAAGATGCTGATTAGGATCTTCAGAACGAAGTCCATGGAATGCACATCCGTTTTGCACCAACCGGATGGTGTCGGATCGAAAGGCCGTAGTTTGGGCTTAGTCGGGAAGCTCAATGGTGTTTCTATAGCCTAGGTGGCTTGGTCTTGAGTATTCACCAAGAGTACAGCCTCTTGGTGGGTCATTTGGTGGTGGGTTGATGAATGGGGGTTGATTATCACCTTCCATAATGAAAAGTGATGGGATTACTAACAAATTCACGAAGAAGGGAGATAGACTACGAGGAAGCTAAAAATGAGAAAAAAAAATCATACTTGACAGGAATCAAGCAAGGGAACCTAAACGAGGTGGAAATCTAACTAGCTATTCTATTCCCCGGCAGCGGCGCCAAAAACTTGATACGCGTACAACGCGCGTTCGGGGTCAAAGGAACTTCCTTTTCTTCGAGCAAGTTTTTCAACACCCTAGGCAGTGAACCTAATCGTTGTAGTGTAGTATTAGGGTAAGCCTCGAGAATTGATATCTTTCTCTAGGGGAATAGGAATGCTAGTGAGAAGTTACTACGCTAAGGTTGGGGTTGAGAAAGATTATTTTTTTATCTTTTTTATATTTTTTTGGGAAATTGAAATTACGAATCTCGGGGTATTGGATTTGGGGGATGGTATTTCTACCGATTACTCTACTATTATCTAATCTAATTAACTAAGCCAAGGGGTAGTCTATGTCTATTGTTGTGTGCTCATATGATAGTTAAAGATGTGTTTACCTAGATGCTACTACTCCCTAGTTATCTCCTATTGATGGTTGAATTGTCACGTCCTTATTCTTAACGCGTTGTGTCTTCTAAGGTCGTAGGGTATGCTTTCTTCCCTAACTCTTTGAGACTACCTTAAGGTTACTGCCTACGAAATCTCTAGGATTCATTAACTCTAAGGATATCTTTGGATGTTTAGCATACAACAACTCTAGGTGATTATAAACTAATGTTCACAAATATTACTCAAGCATTAAAAACACAACGAATGACCTATCGCAATCCTAGGTCAATCACAATTAAGATAAGAGACAACCAATCAATATTCAATACCTAGGTTTCATAGATCTAAGCAAACACACAAATAAATTAGCCGAACATGGTAAACATGCAAGCATACACACAAACAATTGAAGACACAATTGAATCAATGAAGTAAATCACTTATCTTGTTGTAAAATAGGGTATGGAACCCTAAGATACTGCCCAAGACAGCCAAAGTTCGGTTTAGGTTTTACTCCACAAAACTACCTCTCTAAAAGTCTGAAAATTCGAATTCTATATATAGAGTTACAACTACGACGACGTCACCTTTTATTTGTGACGCCGTCGGATCGCCGCCATTAGGTTTTCGTCTTGGCCACGTCAACTTTGTGACGGCGTCACCTTGTGGTTGTGACGCCGTCGGCTTCATCTTCTGACGCCGTCGGGATCTGAATCTAGGCCGTCTGAGTTCTGACGCCCTACTCTTTAAAACCTGATGCCGTCAAGTGCAAAATAGCAATTTCGCTAGTGAGTCGTCACAAATCATGTTGCGACGGCGTCGCCCTTTGGCTGTGACGCCGTCACCTTCAATTCCAGCAGCTTGAGTGTCTTGATCTTGACTTTGGCCATTTTCTTCATATATTCGCTTCTTTTCATCCGAATAAGTGTCATTCCAGCAATTTGCCTTCAAGAGACCTAAAAAGTGAAAAGGAACGAAATTAAACAGTAACGGATATAAAAGTGGTCGATTAAGGGCTTAAATGACCCCTCAAAAGTGTACCTTTTAAATCCTTATCAGGAAACACATTTAAAACTCAATTTATTCATATATTTTGCATCAAATATTATATAACACAACCAAAAATATTTATGGTCAAAGTTAAGAAAGAAATACTTAGAAAATTAAAACTGAACATTTAATATGAGACGGATGAAGTAGTTATTTTGTTACATATGATAATTTGAATGTTTTTATTGTGAAAGAACAATTTTACGATGAATCTAATCTCTTCAATGTTATTTAATTTTACTACAATGACAACTAGTTATAATACTTGCGCACGCGCGGGTTTTTATATATTGTGTTTTTTTTAAAATCGATTACTAATTTATTTCTTTACATTAGACACAAATATTTTAAAAATCACTCCTGCTTTTTACTAAATTTTTTTCTTTATACTTTTGACACTTAAACTTTTATGTTTATTTTTTTTTCTTGACTATATATAAGAACGTTTTTTTAACTATTGCCAAATCCGGAATATTTGAGTTTTTTAAGTAAATATTTTAAAATAAAAATAATAATAAATAAATAAAATATTTCCAAATAAGGTATGAATTGATTTTTTTGAAATGAAAAATTCCCACTAGAAGTTTTGTTTTATTATATAAAAGATTGCATTCTAATTTATGTTTGTGTTCGTCTGATTCGATTCGATTTATATTTTAGAATGGTTAACCGTGACCTGAACCACGAGTAATCGCTCATTTCGAGTAACCGCATGTCTGGTTTCTCGTCTAGTACAGTTCTGTTTCGGATAGTAAAATGAAACTACCCGCCCCACGGTGGATAGTTAAAATCACTAACGGAACCAATTCAAACCGCCCCGTGAAGCATATGATTAAACAAATATCTAAACACATGTACTTAATATGTAAATATTAATATTAAATGGTCGATAAGTGAAATTTTATTAAAAAAGACCGTCCATTATCATCTGGCCGTACAATAGACGTGTACTTTACGAAATGTACCGTTTTGGTACGTGAACTAATTTTCGTTCCATTTTTTGTTGTCTACTTTTATATTTTGTACCATTTTGCATGGCTAAACTTGTTTTAAAACCATAATCACTATTGCCACATGTGCACGCCACGTCAGATTTCCACTAACAAAAATAAGTTAAATAATAGGGTTTTGGCCGCTAAATAGCTACGTACTTTTTCAAATGTACCGTTTTTGTACGTGTATAAGTTTTTGTCCGTTTTTATACGTTTTCGTCCGTTTTACCCGGTTTTATACGTTTTTGTTCGTTTTTATATGTTTTCGTCCATTTTTATACATTTTTCTTATTTCAAACGTTTTACCCCATTTTATACGTTTTCTTATGTTATTACCCGTTTTTATACGTCCCTCAATCACCATTTAACCCACCTTCAGTTTCAATTCCAAACTTTCCATAATTGCAATATCATCAAATATGATAACAATTAAAAATATTTAATTTAAATATCGTCATACTTCTATTAAAAATATTTAATATGATAACAATTATACAATACACAAATGGATATCATCAAATATAACTTGTCACTTAGGTTATGTCAAGTGATACATTATTTCGGAGTGATTTTGTCAAAATAATATTATTGAAAAGAAAAATTGACCGGCTGGTGTTTGCCATGTAAGCAAAATAAAACCATCTAATTGGCTAATTAAAGTCAAAACACATGTACTACCTCCGTCTCAAAATTATAGTCCCCGTTTGACTTTTTCGGTATTTCTTTTACAACTTTGACCTTAAATATTTTTGTTTATGTTATACAATAGTTGATGAAGGTTATACCAAATGAAAATACATTAAAAACCCAATCCATTCATATATTTTGCATCAAATATTATAAAACACAAACAAAAATACTTAAGGTAAAAGTTGTAAAAGAAAGACCGAAAAAGTCCAAAGGGGACTATAATTTTGGGACGGAGGGAGTACTTAATTAATATGTACTACTAGTAGTAAATATTAATACATTATTTAGTACTAGCCGGGTACCCGCGTACAGCGGCGGCGATAAGTATAGTTATATGTGTTTGCTTACCTGTTTAGTGAATTCGTTTCACAACAATTCGAATGTATATGTGTTAATTGTAAGTGTTTGTTTGGGTTACCCGTAACTTTCCCGTAGCTTTCCCGCGACATCATTATTCTCGCATATAGAAATACCCTCGCAATCTCTTACGCGTCAAACACTACCCCAAAAGTATATGATTTTGACGAATCAAGATTATATTGATTGAAATAAATGAAATAAAGGTTAAAGTTGTAAAATTTTGAATTAAAATAAAATAAACCCATTAAAAATATAAAAACTAAAAACTCATAAAAATATATCAAAATGGATGTTGAATTAAAGAGCATAAAATTTTAGAAAATATGGTGAAATTAGATTAAAAAAAAAATAAGTAGATAAAAAGATATTTTTAATTTAAAAATAAAGATGAATTTTTAGTTGAGAAATGACACATGTCATTTTATAATTGGAGCTCTTTATCTTAATTTTTAGTGGTTAGGAGTTAGGTTTGGAGTTTGTTAGAAGTTAGGCTTGGAGTTTGTTAAGAAGTGACACATGTCATCTCTTGATTGGAGCTCCTTATCTTAATTTTTGGTTAGAAAAACTCTTTCCATAATAAGCAAGTAAAAAAGTCTGAATTTTTAAGCCTTCTAATTTTAGAAGGCCTAAATGCATTATAAAGTAGTATAGATTAAGAAGTGAAATATTATTAAAAAGGACTGTCCATCATCATTTGGCCGGTTACTATTCCATCATTCATACAATCTTTCTAATAGTGACAAAACCCCCTCCTCAATCACCATCTAAATCACCATTTAACCCACCTTCAGTTTCAATTCCAAACTTTCCCACATACAGTTAGTTCTACCATTAACGTGCTCTTTGGTATTTTTCAGATTCACAAATTGCTCCAAAAAATCAAGAATACGAATTCATCATTCCAGGTCACAAATTTTATATATGCAAACTGATTTTGTTTTATTTTTATTTCTCTGATCGATTTCTAGGAGGCTGCCAAACAAACGATTTTTAATATATTTGACCGATTATAGACTTATATAGTTAGATGGTGGTAATTGTTAGGAAGTTATCCATTCTAAATCATTAAATTAACACAAAAGTCGAACTTGTGGGGCTGACTTTCATCTCTACAAATCCAACAAGCTAGTTCTTATCAATAACGCAACAGAAACCAAACCAAAACTCTGCTTAATACCACATGACTTCCCAAATTGTTAACCATGTCTCCGAATGCTTCATCAAACCACCACAGAGCTTACAAACACATTCAGACCAACCGATCCACTTGACGCCATTCGAGCTCTTACTCCTTAACATTGGCTACATCCAAAATGGTCTCCTATTCTCTAAGCCCAAAAATCAACATTTCTCAATGTCCTTGTTACTTAATGACCTCCAACACGCTCTCTCCGCCACCCTCACTCATTTCTACCCACTCGCAGCCCGTTTAGCTACTCAAAAACAAGAAAATCCGCCTTCCTATGTCATTTGCATAGACCCCAAAAATAGCCCAGGGGTCAAGTTTATATATGCGACAAGTGAAGCGATTGTCAATGACATTTTGACCCCGAGTTATGTACCGTCACTTGTTCATTCTCTTTTTGACCTTAGTGATGCTACTAACCACGACGGCCATACATTGCCATTGTTGTCCATTCAAGTGACTGAACTCGTTGATGGAGTCTTCATTGGTATGTCTCTTAACCATGCTGTCGCGGATGGGGCCACTTTATGGCATTTTATGGCTACTTGGAGTGAGCTATTTAAATCAAAAGGAGGTGATATCAAATTAATATCACGTCCTCCAATTTACAGGAGATGTGATCCTATTATAAATTTACCGTTTACTCATCATGAACAGTTTACTGAACGTTTAGGACCTACTAATTCGATTAAAGAAAGATTCTTTCATTTCACATCGGATTCAGTCTCTAAACTTAAGGCAAAAGCAAATGCTGAATGTAACACTACTAAAATATCAAGTTTACAAGCAGTTTCTGCATTGTTATGGAGGTGTATGACACGTGCGCGACACCTACCACAGGACTCTAAAACTGTTTGTAGATTTGCTATTAACAATCGACCTAGGGTGGATCCACCTTTGCCTAATGATTATTTTGGTAACCCGAATTATGTAGTGTGGGACACAGCAACCGTGAACGATTTAATGACCCATGGGCTAGGGTGGGCGGCTTTGAGGTTACATGAAGCTGTTAAAAATCACAACGATTCAGTGGTTAAAAGTTTTGTTGAGTCATGGGTTAAAAATCCAGTGATATTAAAAAGGAATATTTGGGTTGATCCAGGGGCTGTACAAGTGTCGAATTCACCACGGTTTGACATGTATGGATGTGAATTCGGGTTAGGCAAAGCGGTATGTGTTAGAAGTGGGAGCTCAAACAAGACAGATGGGAAAATGCTCATATATCCGGGCCGGGAAGGTGGTGGAAGCATGGATGTTGAAGCTTGTCTATTGCCTGAATATATGGTTGAATTTGAGTGTGATGAGGAGTTAACAAGTGCTTTACAGATCACATAGCTAGCTAATGGTTTTGTTGAAGTATCGTTACTTTCAAGTTTTCCTACTTCAATTTATTTACTAGTTATTTGCAAGTGTGTTCTTTTAATGTATCATGTAATTTGTTTTGGTGAAATGTCATGGTTCTTAGAAACCTTCTCTATGTAAAATTTTTTTTTGTGTAAAGGGTGAAATATTTATTAATCACAAAAAATAGTACAATAGGCTACAATTTATAACTATGGACAGACCCATGTTATACATTTTCGAAACCTATCAACAAAAAAGCTATCTACAGATAAGCATTCATAAAACTGATACATTTACTACATACAATTCACACAAACTATATCATGTATACTATGTATAATTCTCTATGTAAATTTGTATAAAAGTGGAAGAGAGCGGGTGGACTATTGCAAGATTCTTTTGGTTTGGATTCAGAAAGGGAAGTAATGTGACCTTGATGTGCAATCTCGATGAAATCTTGAATGGCTCATACGACTCGTAATGTACGGGCGTTTATGATTTCTCACAGGAAGATATCATCTTGGAGTGATGGGGGATGAGTTATACATGCCGAACTCTTTTAGCGGTTTTTTTTGGGTAACCATGGTTTCTGACTTTTTGGCCGACTAATCTACGAGGTTTGAACCTACCGCCACAGACTCAAACCAAGTAAAGTCCTCCCTTTTTAGAAAGTTGGTGTGACCACTTCAAGATTGTTTGCACCTAGTACGAATTGAACTTGAGAAACTAAAACTTAAGTCTTAATTCTATCCCAAATTGAACACGTTCTATAACTCATATGATCTTCCAATGTTCTAAAAATATCCAAGTAACAAACTCAAAATAATATATTTTTTGTTGACGATAAACGGAATTGATAATGACTCAAAACCTACCGTTGAACTTGTATGAATGGATAGATTAGATAAAAACAGAATAGGAAGTTTAGGTAATCAACCATAGTTACACTGGATAGATTTGACCCGAACCTAGCTAACCCGAGTTGAAATAAGGTCGGGTTCGGGTATGTTATTTCTATCCTCGACCCGACTTTGACCCGACCTGAATTGACTTGAACCCGACCAACCCGACCCGATTAACACCCCTATACAACCCATTATTTTGCCTTCCAATTCTAAGTTAAATCTTCTCGCGAGTTATTTTTATTTTTTGGTAAATTGCAAATTATGTCCCTAATGTTTCTCGAAAACGCAAGGATTACACCGAGACGAATTTTGTTGCAGAACAGCCACTAATATTTCCGCTTTTTGCAAAACAGCCACGGAAAGGCATTGTTTGCTAACGGGCGTTAATTCCCGCGTTACATGGCCCGACCCCCGAGGGTATTAATAGCCATTTCATTGTTCATACATATTAAATTACCGCTAACCTTGCGATACCACTACGACATGAAGTTTCAATGGTATAATTTGCAAAGTAGTGGTCAACTTCCACTCATAAACCCCCATACAAACCCTTCCACAATCCCACCTTCTTAAACCACAATTCGACAACAACAAAAAAAACACAGGTATTTCAAAATGCAATCACCATCACATTCACCCACCACCACTATTATCACCACCACCATAACCACAACCACCACCACCAACAACCACCAAGAAACATCAACTTTCAGCACCACCACAAAAGGACAACACCTACCCAAACAACTTCCATGTCCACGTTGTCATTCACCCAACACAAAATTATGTTACTATAACAACTACAACACTTCACAGCCTCGTCACTCTTGCAAAAGCTGTCGAAGACACTGGACTCATGGTGGCGCTCTCCGTGACACCCCTGTTGGTGGTTGTACTCATAAAAATGCTAAACGACAAAAACTCATCAACCCCACTTCGGGTTATGTTACCACTTCTTCTCCGGTGGAGTACCGGAGCTTGGTGCCGCCTCCACTGGTGGATGCTGCAGGAAATGTGATGGTTTCGTTTGATGGAAATGGGTTTATGTCGCTTTTGGGGCTTGGTGGGTTTGAGCATGGTGTTCGGCCTTTTTGTGGCAGTTAATGTAATCTTAAGTTTAACTGATTTTAGTGGTTAATATTATCTTTTGGTTAGTGGTTAACTCTATGGATGTATATTTGATTTTTAAAGTTTGACTTTTGCAAATGAATAGAAATGCACAAAATTGCCCAAAATTGCCTAATTCTTTGGCTTTCGTATGATTAGAGCACAAAGTTATGCAAACATTTTCCTTAGTAAATTATTACACAATCAGTAGACAAAATTTAGAAAAACTAGATATTGTCTTAATCTTCCACTACAACCCCATAGCAGAATTATAATAGTTTATTGAAGTAAACATAAAAGCATTATTCAGTATCATCCTTAGTTTCTTGTCAGCCATCAGTCTTATCCTCTTGATTGATCTTCTTTGGTCATCAAACTTTGTTAGTGTAAATATTAAGATATTTAATCTAAACGATCTCTTATGTTTTAATGAAGACAAGCATGTAACTTGTAATATATAACGTAAAATGTCCAAGTTACTCGGTTACACAAATCATCAAAGCATACATTCATCAACACCTCTAGACATGCTTCAACAACAGGTTCGAATATGTTTGTTAAGTTGCATTATGATCAAACCGTTTAACAAACCATTGAGAATGTTTAAAATACTTTAGAGTCAATAATTATTTTCAAACCAAGTAAATATTTTTCAACATACTTAAAACATTTTAAACACATTTAAATTAAATGTTTTATACAAATTACACTTAAATAAAATAACTATACATTTTACTTTAGGCAATTAATTAAATGAAAACTAATTTTATTGAACCCTTAATGCCCAAGTAATTTTAGAAGGATTATTATTAAATTAGTTTTTAGTACAAAGAAGTGTAAAATATACTAGACAAAGGAGTGTCTACTGACGCTCCGCGGATCCGTGTTTTATACAGGCGGATCCGTATTTTACGGATCCGCTGATCCACCGAATGACAGTTTTGGGACAAAACCCACACTATAATAGGAGGCTTCTTATTTCATTTTGGCTAATCTTTTTGAGACATTTTCTCCTGCACTTTTACACACACTTAGTTACCATCATAATCAAGCTTTTGAAATGTAAATAACGTACATTCTCAAGTCCTTTGATCCACATCAAATCTTGATCATGATGCTTCTAACTTTCATTTGTTGTGAGCATGTTTCCACTTGATCCTCCATCCTTCAAGCCTAGAGATCTTGCCATCCACATCCACCACAAGCACATCAACATATGAAGATCAATCACAATAAGATTGAAGCACTTGTGATCTTCATTCATTGAAGGATTTTTATGATAAGTTCATTTAAATTAATGACTTACATCCACTAGACACACATGTCTTGGATCATTATCATATACCACCTTGTATCACTATTATACAACGAACTAGAGGTTAGGATGTTTATGTGTTTAGGCCATAAAACACAAGGTTTGTTATGTTGGGCCACAAAACATAACGGGTTTGGCTATACTCGAAGAAGAACTCGATACCTAGCTTAGTATCGGTAAACTTGTAATCGGTTGGGTGGTTTATGTGTTTAGGCCATAAAACACAAGGTTGTTATGTTGGGCCATAAAATATAACGGGTTTGGTTGTACCCGAAGAAGGACTCGATACTTAGTTTAGTATCGGTAAATATTGTAAGCGACATGTGTAAGGTTTTCTCCTCCGAGAAGGGAGCTTGTTGATTTAGTGAAGCAACTCTCGAGTTGGGTACTCGAGGGGTGGAGTAGGGAGAAGAGGAGCTTCGTGACCGAACCACTATAAATCATCGTGTCCGGTTTGCATTTCCTTTTACTTATCGATTTATATTTATATTTGCATTTATTGATTTATACTTGCATAGCGTTAATGTTTGTGTCGTGGCTTGTTGTTTGTGATATGGTTATGATTGTGTTGTGGTAATATGCTTTAGATGATGATCTCTACTATCGTTATAATCGTAGAACTAATATTGCCACTTTTCATATTATGTCATACTTGATCGGTTGTTTGATACAAAAGATTTAAGTTTTTAAATGAAAACGTATTCACCCCCCTCTTCGGTTTTCACAATTAGTATCAGAGCCAAGTCGCTCTAATTTTAAAAACAAATGGTTTTCAAAATGGAGTACGGTCCATGTATCAAATTACCTATGAAGCGGAACATAATATGAAAAGTATTTCTTTCCGTTTTACTTACAATTTGTGTTATTAGATATAGAGTAAATTACACCGTTCGTCCTTGTGGTTTGCGTTGACCGCAGGGTTTCGTCCTTTGACCAAAAAAATTGCACCGTACGTCCTTAAGTGTGAAACGTTATGCACCGTTCGTCCCTCCATCCAACTGGGCCCACCAAATCCCACTAACGTCCGTTAACTAAGGTTTTTAAAAGGGTATATCCGTCATTTCACTAGTTTGCTTTTGTTGATTACCACACACACACATACACACAAAACAATCCCCACTCTGTATTAATCTCTTTTAGAACAATCCCCACACACACACAAACATCACCAGATTAATACATGAGTTTTTAGAATAACCCAACGTGGCCATAATCTCTTTTTGTGGGTTTTAGTATCTCATCATCCCACGACACCACACCAGGTTAAAACCCAACGTGACCATAATCTCTTTTTGTGGGTTTTAGTATCTCATCATCCCACGACACCACCAGGTTAAAACCCAACCGGTGGGTTTTAACGTGACAGTCACCACAACGCCACCACCGGTTCTCTTTCCGATCCACTAACGCCACAGCGCATAAAAACCCACGACACCACAGTCACCACGTCACCGGAATTTGACCACGATTCCTTCATGATACCACTAAATTGAAGCTTGAATTGTCTTGTATACACCTTTAACTGCAAAACCCCCAATTCAATTTTCAAAAACCCTAACTTTTACTCAACCCTAATTTTTGTAAAAATGGTGATGAAAACTGAATTGGTGCTTCTTTCCATTTGAATCAGTAAATAGAGGTATAAGTGGGATGCCTTGACCTTGGGTGGTGATAGTGATGTGTGCTTCTCTTCTTTGACCTTGGGTGGCTCGTGCGTGTGTGGCAGTAAAAGGAGTGGGGAGACAAATTGTTTCATGTATTTAGGAGTATGAACATGAGAAGAAGAAAGGTGGATGCCATATATCCATTTTGGGATTTTTGGCTTTTTGACCTTGGCGATATAGCAGACTAGCAGAGAAGGGTTAATAAGAAGATTCTTGTGGGGGGGTTCACCGGAGTGAAGTAGCTATGGAAGTCTGGGCGAGAGTCGGAGAATGGTGCAAGGTTCCACCGCTGCTTCTGTTCTCTCCCATGGATATTTTCAGGCTTCATAAGGATACAGGTGCTACCAAGAAGTCTAAACAGGTGCTGAAAGGAATATTTTTCTCGACTTGCTGGTGTATTTGGCTAGCAAGGAACAAAAGGCGTTTCGATAATGTTCAAGCGGATAGTAGGAAAATCTTACAAGACATTAAAGCAACTTCGTTTCTGTGGTATAGAAATAGAGTAGATTGTGGCTCCTTAGAATGGAAGGACTGGATGTAAAGGGCATGCCGTGGGAGATATTCCTGGAGTGAGGTTCAAGGTCGTGAAGGTTTCTGGTGTCTCTCTTTTGGCTCTTTTCAAGGAGAAGAAAGAGAAGCCAAGATCTTAAGCCTGCATAGCTAGTTCTATATCTACCAGATGTTTTAATTTTGATACATTTATCTATTCAAGACTGTTACTGTTTTAATTTTGACTTTGGTTTTGAGTATTACTCAGTTTCTTGTTTACTACATTGAAATCTGTTTCTGTGAACAAGTAGCGTAAAGTAGGTTAAGAGAAGAAGATAGTGAGGGTATTTTAGTATTTTTACCCGAGTTTAACGGTCAAACTTAACGTCGTTTGGTCAAAGGACGAACGACACATAACGTTTCACACTTAAGGACGTACGGTGCAATTTTTTTGGTCAAAGGACTAAACCCTGCGGTCAACGCAAACCACAAGGACGAACGGTGTAATTTACTCTTAGATATAACTTGTTACTTTAACTTGAATGCTTTCTTGTAAAATATAAGACGTATCCTAATCGAAGGGCTTCATGTGATGAAAATTGAGTTTGAAACAATTTGATCAAAAAATGCATTTTCAAGGATCCGCGGATCCGTATTTTACTGATCCGTCAGTGTAAAATACGGATCCCTGGGCTGCATTTTCAGTTTTTGGCCAAACTTCAAAAATTCATAGAAAATCAACCATGCGTCGGATTTTATTAAAAAAAACCAATTTTTGAATGTTTTTGAATGAACTTTTCAATAAAATTAGTTTCAAGACTCAATTCAAAAATAAAATTTTGGTTAAATTTGAAAATGAGGAGGAAATTAATTTGTAAATTAAAATCAAGCTAAGCATACATTGTTATATCCAATACACAAAATTATTCTTGTGTGTTATGCTAAATGATTATTTGTTATTCATTGTATCTTAATCTTCTTCAAGTTCTTATTGAAATTAGTAGATGATATATGACACTTAGGTGAAGTTATGTCTTATACGTCATTCATTTTCATGTTTATGTGTTAATAGGACTTTATGTTAGATTTCTCGCACCAAGTTGTTAAATTGCCCTTGCATTGTATATAGATATAGGCCACCCTATTTACAAATGTTATATCAGCATCTTGTAATTCATGTTTAGTAGTAAGTTAGCTCACTTAGGAATATGAACTAAGTATGTTTGACAAATCTATTAAAAAACATTACCTTGCACAACTACCCTTCAATAGTTCAAATGTTAAAATATGTCATCAGTAAACATTCAACACTTTCATCAAAGTTACAACAAGGTTTTTAAAATCCTCTCATCATCACATCTTGTTTGACCATGGATTGTCTAAACAAGAGAACACTTCATATTAATACATTAGTATTTAAGTAAACGAAAACGTATATTTGAACTTAGTTCATGCTTGTATTAATCTATCACTCACACACACAAAATGTCTTGCCAAACATGAAGTATCTTACAGAAGATGACTATTGTATATAAAAATGGTTAGAATAATCTACATACACATAAAATGTCATAAACTATGCATTCTTTTAAAAATAGTTTTTCAAACATACATAGTTGTTAACATTCCTAAAAGAAGCAAATGAATGTGTCATTACAAATAAACTTACTATTAAGACAAGTCTTAGGATAAATGGAACACATTCCAAAAATATTTGTTTGCTTTCTTTTAAAAGAGTGTACGTGAGGGTCAAGAAAGATTTCGGGATCATATTAAATCATTATTCAAATTATGGTTGATATTATTACCGAGTCTTATTGACATGTTTTGAGTTTGGACACTAAATAAGGATCATTATTCATCAAGACGAAAGATAATATCAAATCATAACTCAAATTTATGACCAAAGATATTATCTTGACTCTATATACTCAACCTCACTCGATTGATATGAGAATAATGAAACCTTTTTAAAGCTGATAAGGATTTACATCGGATCATAACTCGCACTTGTGTTGATGTTGTAATATCGAGTCTACATGCCCATGGTTATGTTTTCTTAACATTAAACCAACTAGTTTAAAAGATGAATAAAATACACAATAAAGTAGTCTTGACGACTTGGATATTTCGTTCGAAACATTCAAGTAATTTACCTTGCAATACAATTGGTAAAGCTGTCATGAACGAAAATCCAAACACGAGAACTTTACAAGATATGTAAACCTCTCATAACATCCAAAAGCTACGAACTCGGTCCAAAATATACAATACAAATTTCTATTCGATTTTGTGGTTTTGGCGGATCCACGAATCCATATATTTGGATCCTTCCGTCGAAATTGCGGATCCACGCCCTGTCAAAAGTTGTTATATCCCTCATTTTTCATGACAATCTCATTTCGCTTTAATCTCTTCTCACTTTACAAATTGAGCATGATAATCCTTTTCATCAACTGTCACTAAGTATACATAGTGTTTAATATTGCTTACCTATGTTAGGTAAAGTTTCACACATAATATCCTATCAATCATCATACATAGCATTAAGCATCGAGAAAGTAACTTTCATATTTGAGTACATCTTAAAATAGAAATCATGCTTTTCATTTAAAATAACATAATGTTTAGGAGAACATTATGTCTAAGAAAATATGTACTTCTCGTGTCAAAAGGTTCACAAACGATAATGTATATCCTATGCATCCTAATTTCTTTGTAACATAAATGGTTGTGCTACAAGAGAACATATTACCCCCTGTTTACAAAATGTAGGTTATTAGACTTGAGAAATAACCCTTTACAACATACGTCATATGCATAAACAAGTATAATTCATTCATTATATCATACACTCAAATATTTGTCAATCAAACATACATAGGAATGACAATATCATTCACTTAATGCATCATACGTGTCGAGATATACAATATGTCTTGTCTCAATCATGCATCATAATCATACCACACTCATAGTCTCCCGTATGTATTATTTAGCTTTGCATTTGCTTAAGGTCTAACATACATATTGCTAATCACTAGTACGTCATTAGTTTACAATAGAGCTCACACAAGATATACTAAGGTAAGTAACCTTAATTAGATTCTTCTCACAAGAAATGCAAAGGTGCATTCTTAGAACACTCTCAATATAGGATCTTTTACATTGTCACATATGAGCACATCCTTAAGTCCTAGGAGAACCAATCATGTTAAAACTAAACAACTCAACATACTAGATGTCATTCTTAGATCATGAAATACACCATCTAAACCAGACACCTCTAGATCCCAAACACTAGATCGAGGTATCTTGCTCGCTTTTTCATCCAACCTTAGCATACAACACATCACAATTAGGATTATGTGTGAAATATGTCATCTAGGTCAACCGACATTAAAATATGATTAGTTGAGTTATATAAGTCCAAGTTTTAAGCATACAAATCAAATTTCATCTTTGCTGCAATTAGATAGGCAAATATAGAAATTCAATTTTATCTAACATGAGAATGACTACTAGAGAACCTATCGCACTAGAAATTCAGTTTCACTTAACGGTTGAATTGCTTCCATAAGAGAAGTTGGGTTCGTGGTATAACCTGTAAAAACGGTCGTGTTTAGCCTTAATTGAGCACCACTAGTGATAGTCGCATACTCATTCTCCAACTTGATTAAATAGATCTTCCTAAATGTGCCTAAAGTTAGTTTACATTGATGAACTTTTTCTCTTGCTAGGATCGCACATTAAATAAGTAGTAATTAGGATATTCCTTAGCGAACCTAGAATATTTACATCCCACATATGTACCTTGAAGTCTCTAAGTGATAACTTGTTTTTGTGAGATATGATTGTATGTCTTCATGCTTTCTTGGTGTTCAATGATTATTTGATTAATAATTGAATACATGATTATTAGATAGGTTTTGTCTCTATAACTCTGATATAATATCTCTGATGGATCTGGACACACACCTTGTGTCAATGATATTTTGTATAATATTATTAAGCACGCGGAATTTACTTAGTAATACTTAGAAGACGGATTGTATGATGTATTGTAAGTAAACACATATTAAACACAAAACTTAAGCTCCAATATTATTAATGAATAATACGAGTGATCTTGCTTATCACTAGGGTTACACCTTGAAGCCTTTGTGAGTAATACGTAGGTAATTAGACAAGTACCTCAGACAATGACCTAGGACCTCCTTTTATACAACAAGGAGTCCTTTACAAGATAAGTATAAAGCTAACAATATAGAATATACACAAGATCTATTCTATACTTATCTAAACACGTTTTCCTAATCATTATCTAATAGTAGTGGTAATAATGTACCAGCAGTGGTAATACGTTTCCACTGCTAGTGTAATCCAAGCAGTGTCTTCCACAACTATCAGTGGTAACAGATTATTCCCAACAATCCTCCCCTAAACTTATGATTTCTCTGCAAATCAATAAGTTTCTTCAATCTGCATCATCTTTAAGGATTTGTGGAATTCAATCAAACACTTTACTTCTTTCTCAACTTCTGAATATCTCTGGAACATTGATCTTGAAGCCTATGTAACAATGCTCTGACCTTCTCATTGTCTTCATGAACTCTTATAGTAGTGCACAACATCACTGTGAGAGTTCCAGCTCTTAGTGGATATTCTTTCTCAGCAAGCATGAATACATCTGTTCCATTTGCTGTAGAAACATGATGAACTTTACATGAATCATAGTAAAACCATTTAGTACCAGGACATGTACATGAGAATTTCCAGAAATCATCATTAACATCTGGTTCATAGAGCCTTCTAAGATTAATCCATAACTGCATCTCCTTCATATCTTTGAGATCTTGAGCATCAAACCTTTCTTGAACTAACTTCCATAATTTGTCAAGGTCTAATGAGATCTTCAAATGTCATGAATGATGAAGTTTCACCACCTAGCCTTGTGATCTTCCATGTTGAAGCAAAATTGCTAGCAGTGTAAACCTCCCAATCAATGATAGGATGTCAAACTTGCTGTGGTTCTGGATAAAAATCCTCTTCTACTATCACAATCATTCCAGTAAGTTGTTCTTCAGTGAATTTCTCAGTAGGAATTTCTTGTTCTTCAGCAACCTTAGTCTTCTTAACAGTCTGAGAATCACTTTCTTTGGCCTTTCTCTTCAATCCAGGAAACCTTCTTGCTTCTTCTTCAGAGCCCATTGAAATAAAATCTTTATCATGTTTTTGAACTCTGTAGTAGATACCTTCAATGTTGGGTCTATTATAGATTTGATGATACAAAACAAGAAGAATGAAACATCAAGGACTTAAAGTGACAAGAAGGGAAACTACAAAAAGATGGAGGATTTGGAAGATTCTAGAAGATATGCTTAAAAGAATATTTAGTTTCCTAATTGTATTGTTTCCTAATTATATTATGATTCCTCTTGTAAACCCTAGATGTCTCTAGTATATAAAGAGACATAGGGTCATTAGTTTGAACGTGCGTACAAGATGTAGACGTCTAAAGGTATGTGTGTGTGGGAACCTAGGCATAGGGATTGGGAAAACGCCTAGGGTTTAGTGGTTTAGTTAGTTAGTGTTAAAGATCAAGTCTTTGATCTTTATTATTGTTTAGTTAGTTTATGATAATGAAAAACCTTGTTCATTATAACGTTAATTCTTATTGAATATTCCGCTTTCGTTATTATGTGTTCCTAGATATAATATTAGACCTCGTCTAAGAGTTACAACGATTTTCACAATTGGTATCAGAGCCTGGGGCTCGTGATATCTAGGGATCTACAAGGTTTTCTTGAAGAAAAAGGAAGAAAAATTCGAAGCTGTCAAAAATTCGTAATACTTCTGCAGCACTGTTTTCCAGAAGGCATAACTTTTTATTGAACCGTTGGATCGAGCTAAAATTTTTGCTGGTGCATCTCAGTATATTCATCTAAAGTTTCACCAAAGGAATTGTCAATCAACGATCTCAATCAAAAGATATAAGTAGTCGAATTCTGCTGCATAAAAATCCGTAAGGTTACAACAACACTGTTTTGAAACGATCATAACTTTTTCGTTAACCGTTGGATCGTAATGAAATTTTTGGTGGATGTTCTCTATATATCAATCTAAATTTCCACCGAAGGGATTTTTCATCTGAGCTTTTATGTGAAAGTACTGCTGAAAGTACTGCTGCGTATTTTCAAAGTACTGCTTGGTTTAAAAGTACCGTTGTTCGATGTTTTTAAAGTACTGTTGATGCTTATATAATCAAAGTACTGCTAGTAGGTCTAAGTACTGCTGCGAGGTACTTTTTAAAGTACTGCTTATGTTCACAAAGTACTGCAGATTTTATTCAAAGTACTGCTTATGCTCAAGGAACTGCTACTTCTCAAAGTACTGTGAGGAGGTTTCAAAGTACTGTTATATTGAAAGTACTGCTTCTCATATGGTTTTTGATTTAAGGGGAAGTCGTGATAATGGTTATGGATTTTTGGATGACACACACACAGAATGGTTATTGTTCACACACACAAAGAGTTTGGTGATTTGTTCTTAAAAGGATTTAAAAAAAAGGCTCGTTATGGAGATTTATTGAAGAATTGATTACGAAGAGGATTATTTATCACTTATTTGAAGGTGAAGTGGAATTGCTTGGTTTGTGTTCTTATCATCTAGCTTGATGAATCTAGCAATGTGTGATTTTTCTTATGATGCTCTATGCACACATTGGCTATCACTTAAAGGAGTTACATTGTAGTGCTCAGTGTCTCATACTAGTTGAGGATTCTTTTCAAGGGATTGCGGTCTACTTATATTTGGTTCGTATAAGTATGGAGTTCCGTGGATAGTAAAAGATTTAAGACACAAGTTTGGGAAATTTTACTTCTTCATCAAGTTCGTTATATTCGGTTTTCTTCACAAGTGATCATTACATAGAGCTTACAGATTTTGAAGAATCACGAAGATGGTTAACATATGGTTTTTAGGGAAAGCTTATTGTTAAAAGTTTAACCATCTACATGCATCACTCAAGGGGAAGTGGTTGATTTTTACTATTGTTGATCATTATTACTACTGCTAGTTGAAGTTTTCTACTGTTTTGGATCCATTTTTCTTATGATGCGTAATGGTGGGCGATTTGAAGCATTGGAAGTCTTGGATTGGAAGTATGATATTGATTCGTGGTGTTCAAGATCATTATTTGCATACGTTCCCTATTTAGATAATAACAAAAAGGGGAAGAGATGTTTGAGTGACATGTTTAAGTCAAGGGGAAGATTGTTTCATTCATGGTGAGATTTAATTATCTCAACTTCTGCTACTTCGTCTAGGGAAGTTCGTACAAGAATCGTGTTTGTTTTGTCATCATCAAATAGGGGAAGATTGTTGGGTCAATTATAGATTTGATGATACAAAACAAGAAGAATGAAACATCAAGGACTTAAAGTGACAAGAAGGGAAACTACAAAAAGATGGAGGATTTGGAAGATTCTAGAAGATATGCTTAAAAGAATATTTAGTTTCCTAATTGTATTGTTTCCTAATTATATTATGATTCCTCTTGTAAACCCTAGATGTCTCTAGTATATAAAGAGACATAGGGTCATTAGTTTGAACGTGCGTACAAGATGTAGACGTCTAAAGGTGTGTGTGTGTGGGAACCTAGGCATAGGGATTGGGAAAACGCCTAGGGTTTAGGGGTTTAGTGGTTTAGTTAGTTAGTGTTAAAGATCAAGTCTTTGATCTTTATTATTGTTTAGTTAGTTTATGATAATGAAAAACCTTGTTCATTATAACGTTAATTCTTATTGAATATTCTGCTTTCGTTATTATGTGTTCCTAGATATAATATTAGACCTCGTCTAAGAGTTACAACGATTTTCACATTCAACTTGATTATCAGGCATTCCTTTGAATTGATGCTTTTTCCAACCACCAACATGACAACAATAAGTCTTCATGTATGAGATAATTTGTGCCTTGGTTGGTTGTCTTTGTTTCTTTTGACCCTTTCTGACTGTACTAATCACATCTTGAAGTGCTTGATTATTCTTCATTTGAATGAAATCCTTCAACTGAGCAGTTCTTTGATCTTCAGTTAAGGATGCATCAGCTACAAGGTCAATTGCCTTTTTCTTGATTATTGGATTATTAGCAATCAAGAACTCAATATCTTCTTCAGTAGGAACATAGCTAAACTCTGGAGTATTCTCTCTAAGTATTGTAGGTTAAACATTGGAAAGTGGATCTTCTAGAGACTCTTCCATTCTATCCAACCTTTTAGTCTCCAAAAAGCTTACAATCTCCATTTCTTCAACCTTTTTCTTTTCAGCAACTTGTTCTTCAGTAATCTTTTTAGCAATTTCTCTATCATGAGCAATCTGAACTTGTTCTTTCTTTGAAATCTTTCTTCCAGGTTGCTCTTGACTTTCCATAACTGCTTTACCTTTGTCTTTCTTCAGTTTATCAATTTCTTCACTTGCAGTGACAACATTATGTTCATCAATGGGAATATTTGGCTCTGCAGTGGAAATTGGATCAGTGGTAAAATCAGTTGCAATACAGAAAATATCTTGCTCTAGTTGCTCTCCTTGAGTATTAGCTTCCTTTGCTCCTTTACTAGAAACCCCTTCATCTTCAAAATCAAGTTTCCTCCCCTGAGTTTCAACACTTGTTTTCCTCCCCTGTTTGGGAGAATTACCCAAATCTTGATCAAAACTAGCTGAATCACCATCATTAGGTGAGGATGAAGATGAGATCACCAACTTTGCAGTTTTCTTGTGCTTTTTCAACCCCTGCAACTCTTTCTTCAAGGTCTGAATCTCCTCTTTTAAGTGTTTAATATCCTTGGCATGCTGCTTCTTGACATGTGCCAGGTCCTTCTGTAGAGATTCAACCTGCTTGGCTAACTTTGTACACAAAACCATCAATTCCAATTGTTGCTCACTGCCCTCATCACTTCCAACTGTGTTACCTGTTGGGAGAGGTGAATCATGGGGCATTGGCTCAGATTCCTCCCTAGTTGGACTAGGTTGAAGTCTAGAACCACCACTGCTTTTTCCTAGACCAAAAGGTTCAGAAACATGCTGTGTTGTATTGAAAGAAGGTGGCTGTTTGCTCCTCCTCTCATAGGTGTGAGAAACAGGTGGAGTATAATCAATGTTTGGAACATATATTATGGGTGTGTTTTGTTCAGGTTGCAAGCATTTAAGGTAAGAGTGGTGTAAAAATCATGTTTCCATCTCTGTTCATGTTTTGAAAAACTTTAGGCTTTAGGCAACTGATTTCATAAACATTAGTATGGGGTTGCAGTTGAAACTTATTTAGAACTGCTTGTACAAACCTTGGATACATTAAAATTTTTGTTGAACTCTTTACATTGCCAGTCATACTTGTAAAAATATAGTTTGACCAGTTAAAAATCTTATCAGTGGCTAGACAAACCAAAGGATAAGCCATGGTTGAACTAAATTGCTCATAAGATGTTTTCTTTGGAGTGAGAAAATGTAAAAGAGTATGTATCTAAAATCTCCATTGGGGACAAAAACCACTCTTTTTGAAAGTAGCCTTTTTATCAGTGGTATCATACCCCATGGATGATAAAGTATTATGAATTTCGGGCATAGGTAATGTGATGAGACCATTGAGATCACCCAATTAGAGAACTCTCCTCAAGGATGCCTCAGTAACATCAATAGTTACCCCATCCACAGTGGCTCTTAGAGCATCTACTGTTTCATGTGTATCTTCATTCTCAAGTGTTATGGACTGAGCAGAAGTCCAAAACTGTTTGATTTGAGAGATATAGATTGTGGGTTTTAAAAATAAAGCATACCTTATATGGGTAGTATTGAGAAAGTCCACAATCTGATGAAAAACATGGCCACTCTTTTCGTTTGACTTTTGTAGGTAGGCCACTAGGTTGTGCTCATCTGCAAATTTTAATGGTGCCATAGAAACTTTTGATGAAAAACGATATTATGTCAGTAATAATTGAAGTAATAACTAGCCAATTGAGAGAGAAATATATATAGGGTTAGGGTTTAAGATTATTGCGCAAGAAAAACTATCTTTAGAAAGTTTATCTTAAGCGGATAAATAACAACATGGAAAGTAGATAATCTTCTTAAAATTTTAACCCTATATATATATGGAAATCAGTGGTTACTTTCAACGGCTAGTAAAAAATAAGTTACTGACATAATCAGTTGTAACGGCTAGAACAACAGTGGTAAAATAACACTGTCAGTGGAAACTGTGAACTAGCAGTGGTAATTTTTCACAAAAATTTCAAAGAGCAGTGGTAAATAAAATCATATAAAAACTAGACTGCTATTATCATAGTTTTTAGCAAACTACCAGCTATCAACGGATTTGATATGTCTTTACCATGAGCCGTTTGCTATGGACTAGCCAACTCTTAATCATAAAGAATATGGTGAGTTGATAACCATATAGTTTTTGGTAAACTATCAACCATAAACGGATTTGACAAGTCTTTACCAGTAGCCGTTTGCTCTGGACTAGTTGATTCTTATGTGGATTAGACATGGTGAATCAATAACCATTTGTTGTGTATCTCAGTTATACACCTTTTAAGATCAACTCCCATCTATGCTGCATAAAAGTTATTGAACAAGAAAAAACACAAGCACAGAATATATACAAACTTATACAACAATATCAGTACCCAGAAACTTCCACTCAACACCAAAGACAATATGATACAAAAAGTTTATGGATTTAGCATTCCAATACTTGTTACCAAATACTGAAATCTACCCACATCAAGTCCTTTTGTTAATAAATCAGCATAGTTGTCATCAGTATGAATTTTGACAACTTGAATTAGTCCTTTTTCATAACAGTCACGTATGAAATGGTGTCTAATTTCAATATGTTTAGTCTTTGTGTATTGAACTGGATTCTTAATAATGCAGATGGTACTGCTATTGTCAATATGAATGATGGTATTCATGAAATTGTACCCATAGTCCAAAAGTTGATTCTGAAGCCATAGAACTTGAGCACAGCAACTTGCAGCAGTGATAAGGTTTTAAAATGTACCTTTTTGAGGGGTCATTTAAGCCCTTATTTGATCACTTTTGTATCCGTTATTACTTAATATCGTTCCTTTTCACTTTTTAGGTCTCTTGAAGGCAAATTGCTGGAATGACACTTATTTGGACGAAAAGGCGCAGATATACGAAGAAAATGGCCAAAGTCAAGAATCGAGACGCTCAAGCTGCTGAAAACACAAGGTGACAGCGTCACTGCTTAACTGCGACGCCGTCGGAGGATTTTGTGACGGGACATAAGTCAAAACTCCTATTTTCAAGTGACGACGTCAAGTTATAAAAGAGTAGGCCGTCGCAACTCAGACGGCCTAGATTCAATCCAGACGGCGTCAGAAGCTGAAGAGGACGGCGTCACAAGCACAAGGTGACGCCGTCGCAAGTCTAACATAGCCAAGACGAAACCCTAATGACGGCAATCCGACGGCGTCACAAAACATAAGGTGACGCCGTCGCATGTGTAATCTTATATATAGAATCCGAATTTTCCAGTATTTGTGTGTAGTCTTTTGGAGTAAAAACCTAAACCGAACCAAGGCTGTCTTGTACAGTATTTTAGGGTTCCAAACCCTATCTTACATCAAGATAAGTGATTTACTTCATTAATACAATTATGTCTTTGATTATTTGTGTGTATGCTTGCATGTTCTCCATGTCCGGCTAATTTACTTGTGTGTTTGCTTAGGGAATATGAAACTTAATTATTGAATATTGATTGGTTGTCTCTTATCTTAGTTGATTAATGATCTAGTAATGCGATATGTCATTCGTTGTGTACTTAATGCTTGATTAATATTTGTGAACCTTAGGTTATAGCACCTTGAGCGGTTGTAAGCTAAACTATCCAAAGAGGCCTTAGAGTTAGAGTTTATGATCCCTAGTGGTATTTTGTAGACGAGACCCTTTGGTAACTTCAAAGAGTTAGGGAGAAATGCATACCCTACAACTTTAGACACACAACGCAATTAAGAATAAGGACGTGACAATTCAACCACCAATAGGAGATAATTAAGGAGTAGTAAAACCTAAGTAAACACATCTTTAAACTATCATACGAGCACACAATAATTAGACATAGACTACATACACCTTAGGTTAGATAATTAGATAAGTAGAGTAATCGGTAGCAATACCAACCCCCAAATCCAAACCCCGAGATTTGTACCTTTCCATTTCCTAAAAAACATAAAAAAGATAAAAAATAATATTCCTCAACCCCAACCTTAGCGTATTAACTCCTCACTAGCATTCCTATTACCCTAGAGAACGATATCAATACCCGTGGCTTACCCTAATACTACACTACAACGATTAGGTTCACTGCCTAGGGTGTTATAAAACTTGCTCGAAGAAAAGGAAGTTCCTTTGACCCCGAACGACGCGTGTAGCGTTATCAAGTTTTTGGCGACGCTGCCGGGGAATAGAATAGCTAGTTAGTAGTCCACCTCATTTAGGTTTCTTTGCTTGATTCCTATCAAGTAAATTTTTAGCTTTCTCATAGTCTATCCCCCTTCTTCATGACCTTTGTTCGTAATCCGATCACTTTTCATCATGAAAGGTGACAAACCACCAAACAACGCTTTACCACTAAACAAATACATACCGCTTGATCCAGCCTTTTTCAACCGACTTCGAACTCGTGTTGGTAAAATCAATGTGAATGAGGAGTGTGGAAAACTAGAAGGGGGGGTTGAATAGTTTTGCCGATTTTAAGTTGATTTCAAAAACTTTAGATTCGATATTATGTGAAATCGTATGGATGTTGAGAACGTATAGATCTAATGATAATGTAAGTAAATAAACAAAGATAAGGGATATAAATGACACAACCGATTTATAGTGGTTCGGCTACAAGGACACCTTCCTTGCCCTACTCCACTCCCCGAGTCACCTACTCGAGAGTTCAAGCACTATGTCAACAAACTCCTTCACTTGGCGGAGAAGCCTTCACAATGTTGCTTACACTTTATCCGGTACAAAGCTAGATACCGAGTCCGTAGCACGGTGGACCAAACCAACACAATTATTACACAACAAATATGTGAAATATCAAATACAAGATCTTCGCTACAGAAATCTTGCGGAGTGACAAATCAATCAAGGACCCCTTGCTTGGATGACTTGTAGAATGCTCGTGATCTCGCCTTAGAGAAAGACCTATATGAGAATCACAAATAGAAAGAAAAGAAGAACAACTCTATAGATCAAGTGATCTATATGTTAGAAGAGAATGAGAGTGTATGAGAGATTTAGTAAGAAGAGGGGTGAGTTAGAATGAAGAAATGTCTCTCTATTTATAGGAAAATTTCCTCACTGTTCACACGGATCCCACGGATCCCTTCCACTTGGGATCCGGCTAGCACAAAGCTAGGGATCCATGGAACGCTCCTCTTTGCCCATGGGTTTTTTGGTTATGGGTCATGGGTTGGTCCATGGGTTATATCTAGATTCAATGTATCTAAGTATACATTGTATCAAGTCTCTTTGGGTATGGGTTAAGATCCATGGGTTGTGATTTTTACCCATCCTAATTAACTATTACAACAAATGCTTTTGTTACTACATTTTTGTATTTAAAATATTATATGTAGATGCTTTACAAAAATAACATGTATCCTTATAATTATACTTAAGACAACATTATATATGTTATCAACAAAACACAAAGAGATCGCAAAATATTAATAAACGTTTTTACGGTTTATTTGTATTAACAATCTCCCCCTTTTTGTTGATGACAAAATATAATGTTATGATGAGTAAAACTTAAGAATAGATGTAAGTTTTGAAAGCTCCTAAGTTTTACTTCTTCTCCCCCTTTTTGTCGAAACAAAAAGTTAAACCTTGGAGGAAAAAGTAGTCTACTTACTCCCCCTTGACGGTAGCTCCCCCTAGTTTGGGGCGTCAAGAGAAGAAAAAAAAATCTACAAAAGAAAGTTAGTAACATGCTTAATTGATCTTATGGTTGTCGAGAAACAAGATAGGGAGCCAAGGTATGTAAACAAGGCCTTGTAATAAAACGACAAATTGTAGTGGTAGTTAAGCCACTTACAAGCATGTAAAAATAAGAACAAGACTTGTTCTTGAAAATGACAAAAAGATATAAAAAGTGAAAAAATAGTAGTAGAGATTCCTTCCATGCTTGCATAAGGTTATGGATGGAGGTTTTGATGAGTAATTGTATTGATGCGATCAAGGATGAGGTTGAGTATGAAACGCATTTCTTCCCTAACTTCTATTGCAATTTCCCTAGTGGATTGGCAATGTTCACAATGTAGATGATGTGGGTAATGAGTGCGGAAGTTTTCCGGGTTGTTTTGATTTGAGTTATGCGGAAGTTGTGGTGGAAAAATAGGAAAATATGGATCAAAATCCGGAATGTTTGTATGTGGTGGTGGAAAAGAACCTAGATGTTCTTGTGATGTGATGGGAGCTAGAGGTGGTGATGTTTCAAGATCTTGAAAAATAGTATTTGGTGATGTGGGGGTGTGGAAAAGACTATTTCTTTTTCTTTATGTTGGGTAGATCTTGTTGGAGTCCTAAGGAGTTCCAAAAGAGTTATTTTAGGTGGTGATGAAGTTGGTGTACTTGTTGGTGATGAGGGTGGTGCTATAATGGAAGCATCTTGTGGTGAGTTATTTGAGGATGAATCATTTGAGGTTGGTTTTGCTAAACAACAAGATCGGATACTAATCCGGGCGGATATCCTAGCATTTGATGGTGGTATTTTGGATGGTGGAAGTACAAAGGTTTGGATATCATGATTGTTTGTACTAGATGATTCTCCTAAAGGGTTTTTGGATGACATTATGAAGTGTGTTTGTGAGAAGGAGATGGAGTATGCAAGCATTTTGGGAGTTATATATATAGAAAAATAACACATTGTAATGAATGCTTGACCCAAAATGTGGATTAAAATCTAATGATTAGATATGAATTCAAGGCATGTGATCATGAGAACACAAGCATTAAAGAGCATACTACCAAAAATAAGACAAATGTGGATATTTCATCCAAAATGAAAAAAAATAGAAGTTGAAAACAGCTTCTGTATACACGGATCCTTCCCATGAGGGATCCGTCCAGCATGAAGGCTGGGATCCGTGGGTCTGGTGTTTCAGGCAGTACAAAATTCTCCTTTTGGAAATATTTTTGCCTATTGTGTGCCTATATGAAAACTATTTGGAGTTGCGGTTATCTCGACCCCTAAAAAGAAATAAAAGCTAATCTAGAAGTATAAAAAGTATCCTATTGAGATAACCCGAAAACACATATTTAGTACATAAGTACGTAATCTTGTGTTGTCAATGCTCCTAATTCATTGTAGCTTAAATGAATGTACCCGAAAACACATATTAGTTATGTGTCCCCTTTAGCATTCAAAAGACATGAGATGCAATGAAAACGGGTTTTTACTTTGTATTAATAATGAAAAAGCGATTTGTCCTAGACGTGAGAAATTGCTTTTGTGAAATTGATACGGGAAGGTATCATTCTTTTAGAAAACATTGTGAAAGTAGGTTTTCTTTGAAAATGTGTATATAAAAAATAGGAGAGCTATAAGTAAAAAAAAACTTATCTTTAGGTTTTGAAAATTCCCGTATTGTTTGTGAGTTGTGCGTGAAACAGAGATCCTAGACTCAGAGGGAAGAAGGCTAGTGTTTACATACCTTGTAGAGTCAAAATAAATTACGACGTGTGTTCCATTAAACCAAGACCAAGACGAAGTAGGTTGAATTTTTCCCGCTTCAACGGTTTGGTGAGGACGTCGGCTATGTTATCTTCGGATGCTACCTTCTCAATAGAAATGTTCCCCTTTTGAACATTGTCTCTTAAGAAGTGATGACGAATCTCTATATGCTTGGTGTGAGAATGCAATACCGGATTCTTGCTTAAGTCGATGGCACCTTTGTTATCACATAGAATGGCTATGTCGCTTAGATGAATGTCGTAGTCTACTAACGCTTGTTTCATCCATAGTGCTTGTTGGCATGCTTTGCCGGCGGAGACGTACTCGGCTTCGGTTGTTGATATTGCTAAAGCCGTTTGTTTCTTAGAAAACCACGATGTTAAACAACATCCCATGAAAGTACACACCCCACTTGTACTTTTTCTATCAACGTAATCCCTTGCATGGTCAGAATCTGCATATACAATTGTTTCTACACCCGTGCCCTTAGGATACCATAATCCTAATTGTGTTGTACCCTTAATGTATCTAAAAATTCTTTTTACGGCTTCTAGGTGTGAAGTTTTGGGGTTTTCTTGAAACCTAGCACATAAGCAGACACTAAACATGATATCCGGCCTACTTGCCGTGAGGTAGAGGAGACTACCTATCATGCCACGATATTTAGTATTATCTACGGATTCGCCGTCTTCATCTTTTGTGAGTTTGGTGTCGGATGACATGGGTGTCCTAATTGGTTTCGACTCTTCTAGACCAAATTTCTTTAACATCTCCTTGATGTATTTAGATTGATTGAAGAAGATACCATCTTCTACTTGTTTAATTTGTAGACCAAGAAAGAAGCTAAGTTCTCCCATCATACTCATCTCGAACTCGTCATGCATGATTTTAGAGAAATCATCACACATGTCTTGACAAGTGGATCCGAATATAATATCATCTACGTATATTTGTACTATGATTATGCGTGACTCCTTTTTCTTAGTAAAAAGTGTGTTGTCAACTAACCCCATGGTATAGTTATGTTTAATTAAAAAGGACTTGAGTCTATCATACCAAGCTTTTGGAGCTTGTTTAAGACCATAAAGGGCTTTCTTTAATTTATAAACGTGTTTGGGTTTTTCAAAATCGATGAAGCCCGGAGGTTGAGCTACATATACTTCTTCATTAATAAGACCATTTAGAAAAGCGCTTTTGACATCCATTTGATAAAGCTTTAGATCATTAGCACAAGCATACGCAAGAAGTATTCTTATAGACTCTAATCTAGCCACGGGGGCATAGGTCTCATCAAAGTCTATTCCTTCTTGTTGGTTATACCCTTGGGCAACGAGTCTAGCCTTGTTCCTAGATACTACTCCGTTTGCATCTAATTTGTTTTTATACACCCATTTTGTTCCTATTATGGTTTGATTACTAGGTGGAGGGACAAGTGTCCAAACATCATTATAAACAAATTGATTTAATTCTTCTTGCATTGCCATTACCCAACTTTCATCTTTTATGGCTTCTTGTGTGTTCTTAGGTTCTATAGTTGAAACAAAACAAAATAAGCTACTTAGGTTTTGAACTTGAGACCTTAATGTTCGTTCGTTTAGCTTTCCTATGACCTTATCTACGGGGTGATCTTTGGACTCTTTAATGTTTGTGATTTCACTAATTGAAGGTTCATCTTCTTCGTTAATCTTTTTCTTAATTACAATAGCTTCACTTTCTATGATCTCGTCATCGTCAAGAGGTGGAGAAGGTTTGGGTGGACTTTCATCAAATTTTATGTTTAATGACTCTTCTACCTTCATTGTTTCTTTGTTTAAAATGACGTAATCTTTGCTATTAGGCGAGTAACCTAAAAAGATACCTTCGGTTGATTTAGGATCAAATTTTGTAAGGTAATCTTTAGTGTTAAGAATGAAGCATTTGCTTCCAAAGACTCTAAAATGATTTAAAGTAGGATTTTTGCCTCGGAGTAACTCATATGGAGTTTTACCTAAGATTGGTCTAATTAAGACTCGATTGAGTATGTATGTTGAGGTATCAACAGCATTACACCAAAATTTTTGAGGTATGGATTGTTCGTTAAGCATGGTTCTACTCATTTCTTGAAGGGTTCTATTCTTTCTTTCTACTACCCCATTCGATTGTGGAGTGCGTGGAGCCGAGAAGTTGTGAGTAATACCATTAGCGTCACAAAAAGCTCCGAATTGCACTTCATTATCGAATTCCCTACCATGATCCGTCCTAATAGACACTATGGGTTTTCCTAGTTGTCTTTGGATCTTTTTGCTTAATATTTCAAAATAGTTAAAGGTTTCCGTTTTGTTCTTTAAAAATTTTGTCCAAGTATACCTAGAGTAGTCATCCACTATTACCAAAGTATAGTAGTTGCCTCCATAACTTTGGATAGCGGATGGACCAAATAAATCCATATGTAGTAATTCTAGACACCTAGTTGTGGACACCATGTTTTTAGCTTTATGACTCGAGTGAGCTTGTTTTCCTATATTACAAGCATCACAAAAATGATGTTCATATTTTAACTTAGGTAAATCTCTTACTAGATCTTTGGATGATAGCGATTGAAGAAGTCGCATATTGGCATGACCCAATCTTCGATGCCATAAGGTCGAAGTATCATCCATAGAGGTAAGACATAGTTTGTCTTTAGGTTCATTACCGATTTTAATGACATAGACTCCATGTTTCCTAATTCCTCTTCCTATGGTTATGCCATTTTTAAGTATCTTACTACCGGTTTCGGTAAAAGGTACATTGCACTTTTTATCACATATTTGTCCTATACTTAAGAGATTAAAGTTTAGGTTTTCTACGTGACACACATCGTTAATGGTTAGAGATTTGTTAGAAACCGTACCTTTACCGATGATTCTACTTTTGCTATTTCCAAACACCACATTACCTCCATTTACGGATTCATATGTGGAGAATAGATCCCTATTGCCGGTCATGTGCCTCGTGCACCCGCTATCCTTGACCCATTCATCGGGGTCTAGGTCAACCTTTAAGCACACCTAAAACAATAATAAACTCAAAAGTTTGGTCCCCATTTATTCATGGGTCCATTAGTGTTAAACATTCCATTCATGTTAGACATGTATGGATAAGATGAGTATGCATTCCATGGAGCAAAGTTTTGAAAAGAGAAACCGTTTTGCATATTAGGGTTCCATCCCATTTGATGGTTACTTCTTGGATAAACGTTATTAGGTCTCCTAGATGCATTATGTTTTTGAAAAGATGGTGCTTTGTTTCTTGCAAAAGTAGGATTAATTATTGGAGGTGGATGTCTAGTGGTGACATGAGTTGGTTTCTTCCTATTTACGATAACGAACTCGTTTCTAGATGATGAAGTTATGTTATTACCACTAGTTGTCATAGCAGATCCACGGATCCCAGTTTGTACACTAGCCGGTTCCCTTTTTAGGGGATCCGTGGGATCCGCCACAACAGTGGCTGGTTTTTCTAATTCTTTAACAAATTTTGTTTCTTTACTTTCACTAGTTGATGGATAAAGTTGTTGTATGCCTAGACCTTTTTGGTTGTTGCCGGTTTTAACACCATCGAGTATTGTATCTAAGGTGTTTGTACTCATTCTAGCAATTTTAGAATCTAAATGATCAACTAGTGTTTGAAGTTGAACACAAAGTTCACATTCACCACTTGCTATTTTACCCTTTTCCAAACGTTTTAGTTTTGCTTTTAATTCTATGACTTCTTTATCTAAACGTTGGTTTTGACTCTTTAAAAGCTTGTTTTTGTTAATTAGTTTTAAGCTAATATTGCATAGTTTATCATATTCATTATGAAATGAGTCGTCATCAAGTGATGAACTACTATAGTATTCGTGACATACCTCGTCATTTGCCATGAGACAAATTTCTTTGTCCTCCTCGTCGCTCATTCCCCACGTGCCGCTCACGAATGCCTTTTGATCATCCCGTTTGGGACACTTACTAATAAAGTGGTTTGGGTCCCCACATTTAAAGCAAGTACGATCATCCTTTGGCTTTTCGTCCTCTTTGTTTTTCCGAAAGCCTTTCTTATCGTCATACGGTTGTTTGACGTATCTACCCTTTCTTCTAAAGAACTTTTTAAAGTCCCTTACCGCCATAGCGTACTCTTCGTCGTCACTACTCGAAGATGAGCTCTCCTCATCGCTCGAAATCTTTTTGGCTTTATGGGCAAGAGATTTGTGTTTCTCTTTCACCTTTGAGGCTCCGGAATCTTTAGCAAGGACAAGCTCGTAGACTTTTAGGTTGCCTATGAGTTCATCGAGGGTGAGGATTGTCAAATCTTTTGACTCTTCGATTGCCGTCACCTTGGATCTCCACTTCGATGGAAGTGCCCTTAGATATCTCCTAACATGGTTACGGCTAGAAAAGGATTCATCAAGTTTGTAAAGATGTAATAATAGTATTAAAGTTAGCAAATGAATGATCTATAGTTTCCTCATCCGATATTGAAAATTGTTCATATTGTTGAACAAATAGATCAATTTTATTATTTTTAACTTGTTGGTTGCCTTGATGAGTTACAACTAAAGAATTCCAAATTTCTTTAGAGGTTTTAAGCATAGAAATTCTTTCGAATTCCTTTTTCGGTAAAGCATTATATAAAACCATTTTTGCTTCACTATTTTTAGAAAGCTTTTTCTTCATTTCATCATTTAGTTTATCATGAGGTATGTGAACTAAATTTCCTTTCTCATCATTTGAGGTAGCCTCAAAATCACCTTCAACAATAATGTACCAAAGATCAATATCTTTAGACTTCACATATGTTTCGAATCTATTTTTCCAATATATAAAACCATTAGTTTCAAGTAGTGGTGGTCGTTGCATAGATTGCCCTTCCTTATAATTTTCAGAACCCATAGTGATCGAAAAGTTTTTAAAATACAATTTTATTTTAAAACTTTTATAAACTTAGCTCTTGATGCCAATTGTGGAAAACTAGAAGGGGGGGTTGAATAGTTTTGCCGATTTTAAGTTGATTTCAAAAACTTTAGATTCGATATTATGTGAAATCGTATGGATGTTGAGAACGTATAGATCTAATGATAATGTAAGTAAATAAACAAATATAAGGGATAGAAATGACACAACCGATTTATAGTGGTTCGGCTACAAGGACACCTTCCTTGCCCTACTCCACTCCCCGAGTCACCTACTCGAGAGTTCAAGCACTATGTCAACAAACTCCTTCACTTGGCGGAGAAGCCTTCACAACGTTGCTTACACTTTATCCGGTACAAAGCTAGATACCGAGTCCGTAGCACTGTGGACCAAACCAACACAACTATTACACAACAAATATGTGAAATATCAAATACAAGATCTTCGCTACAGAAATCTTGCAGAGTGACAAATCAATCAAGGACCCCTTGCTTGGATGACTTGTAGAATGCTTGTGATCTCACCTTAGAGAAGGACCTATATGAGAATCACAAATAGAAAGAAAAGAAGAACAACTCTCTAGATCAAGTGATCTATATGTTAGAAGAGAATGAGAGTGTATGAGAGATTTAGTAAGAAGAGGGGTGAGTTAGAATGAAGAAATGGCTCTCTATTTATAGGCAAATTTCCTCACTGTTCACACGGATCCCACGGATCCCTTCCACTTGGGATCCGGCTAGCACAAAGCTAGGGATCCGTGGAACGCTCCTCTTTGCCCATGGGTTTTTTGGTTATGGGTCATGGGTTGGTCCATGGGTTATATCTAGAATCAATGTATCTAAATATACATTGTATCAAGTCTCTTTGGGTATGGGTTAAGATCCATGGGTTGTGATTTTTACCCATCCTAATTAACTATTACAACAAATGCTTTTGTTACTACATTTTTGTATTTAAAAGATTATATGTAGATGCTTTACAAAAATAACATGTATCCTTATAATTATACTTAAGACAACATTATATATGTTATCAACAAAACACAAAGAGATCGCAAAATATTAATAAACGTTTTTACGGTTTATTTGTATTAACAAGGAGGATAGTGCTTATTTTAATCTTTACCCCATTAAGGAAGAGGTTGCCTACCATCAATACATAATCGATAATCCCCAGTCACCCATCATTAGGATATGCCCAAAGATTAGGAGAGGAAATCCCTGGAACTTAAAAATCCCTTGTATGATCAGATATAGGAGTGTCGACAATGCTTACATAGATGCGGAATCTCCCATCAATGTGATGTCATCTGCTGTCTATAATGACATTATGAATGAGCGACTTGATATTAGGAGAGACCCTAAGTATCCAGGTGGAGTTTGCAACTTTGTGGGAAGAGTCAAGGATGTGCATGTCTTTATAGGAAATTTCACCTATCTAGTTGATTTTGTAGTCCTAGAAGATGTAGGATGCGTCATTGACTATAGCTTATCCCAAGTAGTGCTAAGGAAACCGTTTGTTGAAACATCTAAAATGAGCCATAACAAGTATGATGGAACGGTTAGTTTTAAGGAAGGAACCGATGAAATCACTTATAGGATGCCTTGGAAAACAAATGAATATGGCCATCTACCCATTTTTGAACGAGACAACATCAAAGCTTTTGAGGACAAAAGCAATGACGATGTTGAAAAAGGTTATAAATTTATGTGGGAAAGAAGGAGGCTTTATTATAAGGATTGCTTGACCCTCGGACCTAGATATAGAGTCGATGAAAATTTTGTCAATATGATAGAATTCTCATTGAGAATTCAAAACGAGACCACGTGAGGGCACGACTACGAGTCTAGCTACAAGACTCTTAAATAAAGAAAAGCGCTTCGTGGGAGGCAACCCATGCTTAATTGTTTGCCTGTTAGTGTCATATATCTTTTATTAATTGTTTATTCTCATGTTTAAATTTGTAAAAATGCTTTATTTTGTTTTTTAACCTCGTCTTAATTGCATATAAAGGTATTTTACATAAAGGATAAGTGTAGGGAGGATTACACACGTTTTCAAAAGAAACGTAAATATGAGAATAACAATTCATTAAAAGATATATTTGTGTGTTTGTTCGAGTCAAATGCTTGTATCGAGTCATAATGGATGTTTTGCAGGAATTTTTCTAGATTCTAAAGATGTAAATTTTCTAGAAGTTTTTCCAGAAAATCGCAGACCAGTTTTTGTCAGGATAACCCGACGGCGTCAGGATTGCAACCTGACGGCGTCAGGAAGGAGTAAAAACATCAGATTACTTTTTTCTCGTTTTCTGAGCTACTTATAAATTTTTGGAATTTTCCAGGTCTTAATTTTCCAGAAATTCTGTAAACATCCATTCCACAAGCATTATATCCTAGTTTAGTAGAGTCTTATATATATATTATTACCGCCGATTTTACGCGAAGGTTTCGTTTATTTTCTTCAAATGTGCAGGTTTTATTTAACAAGAAGAAGAAACAAAAGATTGGAAGGAGCTTTTCACGCGTACATTTTTCTTGGAAAGGATTTAACCACCACTTCACACGGATCCTACCGAGCTAATCAGGGGAGTACTAGTTTCTTTCGTTTTTAATTACCTTCTATTATCATAACTTTGATACTTTCGGGGAACATTGGGGAAAATGTTCAGTTTAAGTGTAGGGAGGGAAAATAAAACGGGAACTTTGAAACTATGCTTATCCTTGATTATCTGCTTTGTCCAATTGTATTTGTGTAATAAACCATGAGAAAATGTCGGTTAGGGTAATTTTGGCACCAAATTTAAAATTTTTCATGATATATAGGAGTGGGCCATTAGTCTTAACAAAAGCGTCTCACGGATAGGAAGTTGCATGACTAGCACAAAAACCCTTTACCACCTAAATTCCACCCAAAATGTGAGGATCGCCCTTAGATTAGTAGGAATTAAAGCATTCATCTTTAATGCTTAGAGTGTGAACCGGTAGTATAATAGATTCTAGAACTTGTTTTGTGATGCATTCCGAGATCGCTAGTAAGACTACACTTGTGTAGTTAGGAATAACTAAATGATAAGAGGCATTAGGATAACCCTTGTTTGATACCCGTAATATAATTACTTCTTCCACATCGGTTGAGTAATTCCCCCACACCCTTTGCGTTGTACTCATCTTTAGTACACGATACCCCTAGTTAACCCCTCAGAGCCTAACCTTTTTGCAGTTCTCGTGATGTTTCGGTCTTTCCGGAATATCAATGAAGAGCATTGTTTACACCCCACCCCCAAATATACACCCAAATCGCTTTAGCCTACCCTGTATGCACTCACTTTTAGTGCATTATTGTTATCACCCTAAACCCTTAGTTCAATTATCTGGTTGCTTGCATGAGTTGCTAAGTCAAGTCATATCCTTTGTATACAGTTTTGGGACGATTGGGACTCATAGGAAAAAGTTAAAGTTTATAAAATGATTGAAAGGGAACGTTAATTTCCCTAATTTGCGTAATAACATACCCCAAGTGTTTTGATCTTTTCAATTCGGGTCAAATTAGTGTTAGAGTAATAAAAACTCAAGTGTAGGGATGTGCCTTTAAATCCCTTTCATTTTGATGTTACCGTAGAGGATGGTAGAGTAAAAAGTGTATGCACAAAAAAAAAAAAAAAAAAAAAAAAAAAAAAAAAAAAAACATACGGGCTACCATCCTACATCTATCCTTTAAATTTATGTTTGTTTGTTTCAGTTATCTAGAGTTTAGAGTGTCGAGTCTTGCCTTAGCAACGCCATTCTTCGTATGCTTGTAACATAGAGATTCTTGACTTGCCACCACTAAATAGCCTATCCTACCAAACCCTTTGTTTCCCTACCGTAAGCCTAACATTACAACCCTTTAAAGACCTCTTTGATAGTCTTTCCTAGGTGCTTACGCCAAAGCGATAGAGGTTTGATCTATTCTCAAGCCTATGGTAATCTATGTACTAGGACCGGTTAATGAGTGTTTATCTTTCATTTCCAACTTGTTATATTTCATATACACCCGAGAGAGATGAGAGTATCCAAACACCCCATGTGAGGTGCTAGTATGTAATTTCCGTGCTTGTTATGACTTTTGCGGGGCTTATATGTGTTGTGGACTGTTTTAAACCAATGCTTCATGACCCCTAACTTATAAATTAATTGGCTAAAAGCACATTTGCTTGAGGACAAGCAAATACCAAGTGTAGGCATATTTGATAAGGTTTTAAAATGTACCTTTTTGAGGGGTCATTTAAGCCCTTATTTGATCACTTTTGTATCCGTTATTACTTAATATCGTTCCTTTTCACTTTTTAGGTCTCTTGAAGGCAAATTGCTGGAATGACACTTATTTGGACGAAAAAGCGCAGATATACGAAGAAAATGGCCAAAGTCAAGAATCGAGACGCTCAAGCTGCTGAAAACACAAGGTGACGGCGTCACTGCTTAACTGCGACGCCGTCGGAGGATTTTGTGACGGGACAGAAGCCAAAACTCCTATTTTCAAGTGACGACGTCAAGTTATAAAAGAGTAGGCCGTCGCAACTCAGACGGCCTAGATTCAATCCAGACGGCGTCAGAAGCTGAAGAGGACGGCGTCACAAGCACAAGGTGACGCCATCGCAAGTCTAACGTGGCCAAGACGAAACCCTAATGACGGCGATCCGACGGCGTCACAAAACATAAGGTGACGCCGTCGCATGTGTAATCTTATATATAGAATCCAAATTTTTCAGTATTTGTGTGCAGTCTTTTGGAGTAAAAACCTAAACCGAACCAAGGCTGTCTTGTACAGTATTTTAGGGTTCCAAACCCTATCTTACATCAAGATAAGTGCTTTACTTCATTAATACAATTATGTCTTTGATTATTTGTGTGTATGCTTGCATGTTCTCCAAGTCCGGCTAATTTACTTGTGTGTTTGCTTAGGGAATATGAAACTTAATTATTGAATATTGATTGGTTGTCTCTTATCTTAGTTGATTAATGATCTAGTAATGCGATAGGTCATTCATTGTGTACTTAATGCTTGATTAATCTTTGTGAACCTTAGGTTATAGCACCTTGAGCGGTTGTAAGCTAAACTATCCAAAGAGGCCTTAGAGTTAGAGTTTATGATCCCTAGTGGTATTTTGTAGACGAGACCCTTTGGTAACTTCAAAGAGTTAGGGAGAAACGCATACCCTACAACTTTAGACACACAACGCAATTAAGAATAAGGACGTGACAATTCAACCACCAATAGGAGATGATTAAGGAGTAGTAAAACCTAAGTAAACACATCTTTAAACTATCATACGAGCACATAATAATTAGACATAGACTACATACAACTTAGGTTAGATAATTAGATAAGTAGAGTAATCGGTAGCAATACCAACCCCCAAATCCAAACCCCGAGATTCGTACCTTTCCATTTCCTAAAAAACATAAAAAAGATAAAAAATAATCTTCCTCAACCCCAACCTTAGCGTAGTAACTCCTCACTAGCATTCCTATTCCCCTAGAGAACGATATCAATACCCGTGGCTTACCCTAATACTACACTACAACGATTAGGTTCACTGCCTAGGGTGTTATAAAACTTGCTCGAAGAAAAGGAAGTTCCTTTGACCCCGAACGACGCGTGTAGCGTTATCAAGCAGCCACATACTCTGACTCAGTTGATGAATTAGCCACCATAGTTTGTTTCTTACACTGCCATGACACTAATCTGTTGCCAAGAAATTAGCATCCACCTGTTGTATATTTTCTATTCAAGCTTGCTCCAGCATAGTCACTATCTGAGTAAGTAACCAGATCTAGAGGAGAATCTCTAGAGTACCACAATCCCAGAGTAGGAAATGCTTTAAGGTATCTGAAAATCTTCTTCACAGCAGTCAAGTGAGAGAACTTGGGAGTAACTTGAAACCTTGCACAGACACACACTGAAAACATGATGTCTGGTCTAGATGATGTAAGCTACATCAAAGAACCAATCATAGACCTGTACATGTGCACATCAATTGCTTCACCACCATTTTCCTTCAGGAGTAGGTGTGTAGTCTTGTCTGCAGTGGTGCTGGATGACTTTGCATCAGTGAACTTGCACTTCCTTAGTATTTCAGCCACATATTTATCTTGATTGATGAAAATACCATCTGGCATTTGTAGTATTTGAAGTCCCAAAAAGAATGTGAGTTCACCCATAGAACTCATCTGGAATTCTTCTTTCATCAGTTTCTCAAATTCTTTACACATCTCTGTCTTTGTAGATCCAAAAATGATATCATCAACATACACTTGAACCAGCAAGATATCATTCTTGTCTTTCTTGATGAACAAAGTTTGATCCACTCTGCCTCTATGAAACCCATTAGCAAGAAGATAAGTAGTTAAGGTTTCATACCATTTCCTTGGTGCCTGATGCAAGCCATACAAAGCTTTAACTACCATGTATACTTTGTTAGGATATTCAGGGTCTTCAAAGCCTGGAGGTTGTGAAACATAAACTTCCTTATCAATCTGCCCATATAGAAAAGCACTCTTTACATCCATTTGATAGACTTTAAAGCCCATAAAGGATGCATAGGCTAAGAACAGCCTGATTGCTTCAATTCGTGCAACTGGGGCAAACACTTCTTCATAGTCAATACCCTCCTCTTGAGTGTATCCTTGAGCCACAAGCCTAGCTTTGTTTCTAATAACAATTCCTCTTTCATCCTTCTTGTTTCTGAACACCCATTTAGTACCTATTACCTTCTTGCCAGAAGGCAAATCACAAAGCACCCAAACCTTTTGAAGCTTAAATTGGAGCAACTCTTCTTGCATTGCTTCCACCCGACTTTCATCTTCAAGTGCCTTGTAAACATTCTTTGGCTCCATTTGTGACAGAAAACACATAAAGAGACATTCATTCTTGCCTTCATGAGTCTTAGATTCATATATTTTACTAATGAATCCATGGACATCAGGTAACTTTGTTTTTTTTCTAGTCTTCATAGGTGAATAGACATCCCCAATCACATTTTCAAGAGGATGTGATTTATGAATAGAAGTGTGGGGAGTCTGAGGAACTGCAATCTCACTTGGCATATTTGAAATTTCAACATCATTGGCTTGAGCTTCCTCTATAACTGGAGTTGTAATTTTCACATCTGGTGTTGCAGTGGAAACTTCTGGCCTAGCAGTGGAATCAAAATTTCCACTGCTTTCAGAATTTTCAGCATTCAAGTTGCTACTTCCTTCCTTTCCAAAATCATTAGAAGAGTGAGCATCTCCAGTTTTTGGTATATCATCATTATCTGCATAGTCCCAAAGAGGTAGACTGAATTCATCTTGATCATCTGCATGATCCTTGCTTGGTTCATCATCATCAAGAAACTCTTCTGAACCTGCAAAATCAAAAGAAGATGTTCCTGTAGAAACAGGCACATAATTCATAGTATTGGTGAGAGTATCAAGATCAAACAACCTTTCTGGACCAGTTCCTTTGAGATTAACTTTGTTTTCCAGGAACTCTACATGCAGATTCTCTTCAATCTTTTGGGTTCTTAAGTTGAATACTCTAAAAGCTTTGCTGACCATGGAATACCCAACAAAATACCCTTCATCAGATTTTTCATCAAACTTTCCCAGATAATCTATGGTATTGAGAATAGATACATGACATCCAAATGGTCTCATGAAGTCAAGGATAGGTGGTCTACCCCTAAATAATTCATAAGGTGTCTTGTTCTTTGTTTTTACCACTAAAACCCTGTTACTGCAGATCCTTCTTCAACTCATCCAAAGCTACAAGAAGCTGTCATCATTGAAAATAGCTTAGACTCCAATGCAAGCTACATTTCTCCATGCACAAGCACAAATAATGATACTGAGTCAAGGGTCTTGGATGTGCTTCCCCTTGCAAGAATGCTTCCATCAGGAGAACTGCAGATGCCTCCTTTTCTACCACTCTTAACAGCACCGCTACAAGAGGGACCTTCATCATCCTCCCCACCTGTTAGAAAAGTGGTGATGGGACCAGCAAGCCCTAGAGTGTATAACTGGATTGATATGCGTAATGCACCTAAGGTGATGCCAACATGGGCCATTCCAAAGAAGCCATAGGTGGTAGATGGTGGTTAAGTGGAGTGTGGTTGGGGTAGGTTGTGAAGCTTTTGTTTGGAGTATTATGTTGTTTAGTTGTTTTCAGTTGATGTAATGATGCTTGTGATCTGTATTCCATGGATGTATCTACTGCACTCAGTGTGCAGTTTTGTGAAATAATAATAATGATCCATGTTTTCCTTTATCTTTAGAGTTCTTGCATCATACTTGTTGTTCCATTAACTCCACCTCCAAAACCGACATACTGTCCATCATAATGTTCAAAATCTGAAAGATAGGACTTGTTGCCAGTCATGTGCCTTGAACACCCACTATCTGTATATCCTTGATCTGATATTTTTGTCCTTGGATGTTCATGCACATAAGGGTAAATAGTTAGTTTTTTTTGGGACCCAAGCCATGATTGACTTGGATCTTCCTCGTGTATCAATATAGTTAAATCTATCAAAGGTCATTGATACACCATTAGGATTGGTTGTAGAGGTCGTTCCTTTAGGTTTCCATTCCCAACGTGCTGAGGCCTTCACAACATTGCCCATGTCCCCCTTTTCTTCTTTACAACCCTTGCCGTGGTAACTTTTGAATGAGCAGTGGTAACTGCTGGTTTGGTTTTAGGTACCCACTGTTGGTTATAATGAACCTTTTTAGTTTGAAAAGTTCCTTTCCCTGTTTGTGCAGATTTGGAAAAAGTTGTTTTGGACTTTGCACTTTTAACAGGTGACTTAGGGTGAGCAGTGTTAACAGTTTTTGCAGTGGCAAAAGTTTTGAGACCACTTCTTAGTTGAACTGCTCTTGGGACCATTTTGCAATGTGAATTAGGGTGTACATTATTTTGAAACCTGTTAGACTCCACCCTTTTATTCCCATGGACTTCCCTTCTCCCATTATGATAGTCACAATAAGCATGTAAATGATCAAAACTACCACAGATATAACATGCCTTATTGTACATCACAAAATCACTACCTAGCTGTTGAGATTTAACATGATTCCAACTCCTCTGATTACCCCTAGGAGCTGTAGGATTGTTCCTATACATCTCAGCATACCTTACAGTTGATCTAGGTTTATTAACTGGTTTCATAGGTTCCTCTGTAACAGCATTAACAACTTTTGGGATAGAAGCCTCTACATTCCTTTTAACATTATTGTAGGACCTTACTTTTATCAACCTTATCACAAACCCACTTAACAAACACGAGTATCACCACGTTTACCACACAACAAGTAGAAAACGTTCAACCCAAACACAAGCATAAAGCTTACACAAAGAAGGAAAGATTAAGAGAGATGGTGACTTGATGTTTCTACAAAACCGTGTATGTGAGAGGATAAAGATAAACACAATAAGTTGTATATTCCTTGAGAGAGAAAATACACACACACACACACACACACACTTTCAAGCACACCCCTCAAATGACCATTTGAGGGGTATTTATAGTACAAGAGGTTTGTTGCCCTAAAGGCTTTCCATGGGCTTTTCGTGGACTTGGATTGGGCTTGGGATGCTTAAGCTTATACACGGCTTAGCATACCTTAACATTTAACCAATTAGCTTAGCCCACTCCACGAGCCCGTTGACTATTCTATCACGATATCTAACACACGTTACAAAGTTCCTAATCGTGAATGACCATCACTTCAAATAAAACAATTAAGGCTAACAATATCCCCCTAAGGGGTGGTCATTCAAAAGATGCTCCACTTGATTAAGTCTTTACTTTTCTTGAGCTTAAACTTTGTGTGTAGATATAGAATAGTCTTGAATTCTTTGTTCCTTCATGCTTTGTGATCAGATAATGTGGTTGTCTGCCGTTGTCAACTTTGTTGGTTTGGTGTCTCCACGTCTTTCTCCACCATGCTCACACTTCTATTTGACTTTGAGTTTCCAATGATGAAGTTCTCGAGTTTTTACACCTTGTAGATTCTTTGACATTGACGAAGAATCATCTTTAACTTTGAGTTGCCTTTAATTTTGATGAGAACATTCATGTGTTGTTGGTATGAGCATGTGGCAAGTCTGCACGATCCATCCGCTCTGGAGCTTCCATAAGAAGAAAACATAAAAACAGGTTAGTAATAAGCGGATTCCGGCACTTACAAGTTTGAATTTCGAGGGTGTTAACAGCATAGTGTGAAAACACATCTCTAATTCTTACAGAGGCCGTTCCTGAATTGGAGTCCCACAAGTGAGATAACGCGATGTACCGAAATACACCTACAGTTCAGATGAGTCGCTGAGGTACACCGAAGCATCACCCCATGACTGTAGACCGTTTGAGACACACTAAGCGTAATCTACGGGGAGTTACCGAAGTGACCTGCTGTCAGGGCTGCTTGATGTTGACCCTGGCATGAGTTTCCATTCAATCACTAAAGATCATAGAAGTGAAACTTCTCATAAATGTTCTGGCAAATTGCTAAGATCTGCGTAGGACTCTAGAATATATCACTTGTGTCCTTATTGATGAACAACAAGCGATGTCATGTCATGTGTTCCTATGAGTTCTTTTGATGAATCTCGTGGCTCTAGACTCAATAGTGCATATTGGTTTTCCTGAGCGGAGACTAGGGAGAGGGTCTCCTTCTTCAATACCAACAATCTCTAAGAGAAAGTCAATAGATTATGTAGGGTTCCCAGTGAGAATGAAACAAATCCCTTTTGAGAGGAATTGAGTGGCTAGAAGGTTTAGTGCAGTGCGTCACTGGGTCCATGACGTCTTTGCCTTCAATACCAGTGTCAACTTAGTGATAGCCAGTAGCAGATGAGTTGAACCCGGTTTCTACCCTAAGGTTGAATATGGAGGGCTATTTTTTTCACCCTTTCTTTACTTTTCTTTTTAATTCTTCAACCCCTTCTTTCTCCTTATCTCACATTACTCCTTTTTTCAATCATACCTAAGGACTTCTAATACTAACTATTTGTGATGTCCTTGGGTAGATCCCTCCGGCTCTGGCGGATCATAGGACGAATTTACCTATCCTTAGTCACCTTATAACTCCATGACTGTCCTATTGTTGCCATAAAACCATTTTTCATGAAAATCTCTCAAAGTGTTTTTGATAGAAAACATGTTTGGAACACTTCGAGAGTTTTATATTTTCAGAAACACTCCCCCTTCACATGTGCTTATAAGTTTTGACAGAAATTTGCACAGTGAGAGTAGAGTTCGCACTTTTTGAATTGATCGACTTTAAATGAACAAGACCGATTCGAGACATGTTTACATCACTAGAGAACTAGCTTGAAATTATTACCCATCCTGGTCAAGTCCATAGAAAGTTTCTCGAGATGGTACATGATTCCTCGTCAATTCAATGGTTACGACTGAGTCGAGCTCATTTTGAGATTCAAACAACGATTTCGATCACATTTTAATCACGTCTCCTCCCCTCAAAAATAGCATATATGTGATATTTTTTATATCAACGGATTAAAAAACATTTTAGAATATTTTGGGGAGACAAACGGATTTGATTTAAGCATGAATTTGGAAACATTTTGTTTTATACTCCCCCTTTAATAAAGCATAATCAATTAAAGGGTTTTAGAGGGAGTTATCTTGAGCACAAAATATTTTGAAAGATTTTGAAAAAAATCTTTTTGAACAATCTTGAAAAGGTGCTCAAGATGATGATGATTTCTCACCATTTGTAAATGTAGTGCACTGAAGCGTACACTTGATTTTTTCTATAAAAGCCCGAGTTTTGATTTGAAAAATAATCAAAAGTCATCATTTCGGTCCGGGTTTCGTACTGATGTATACGAAAGCCATTATTGAAGAAATTTTGAGAAGCGACATGTTTTAGAAAACATATTAAAGAACTCTCGCTCAAGCATCTGTACATGCCCGTATCATTGTTGAATGACATTTCTAGAAACGTACAGAATATCAATTATACGAGAGACATGTCGTGAGAAGAATATTTTTGGATTTTTGATTTTCTATTATTTTTTTATTTTTTGAAAGATTTTATATTTTTATATTTTGCTTTTGTTGGTTTTTCAAATTTTGTATTTTGTTTTTCAAAAATATTTACAGCGAAGCTTTTTTGGAAAATCATTTTCAAGAAGATTCGAGAAGACGTTCTAACTCCTCAGGGGTTAGGCTTCGCATTCCAATTCGTCGAACTAAATAGTCAAACCTTTCTTTTGGAAGGGCTTTCGTTAATAGATCGGCGAGTTGGTAATCAGTCTTCACGAAGAATAATTCAACAGTACCATTTTCGACGTACTCTTTGATGAAGTGGTAGCGGACACGGACATGCTTAGTCTTTGAGTGATGAACAGGATTGCATGATATGGCTATGGCACTTTTTGAGTCACAATACATAGGTATTTTATCGAAAGTAAAGCCATAATTTGTGAGTTGTGTTCTCATCCATAGAACTTGAGCACAACAAGCAGATAGAGACACATACTCAGCTTCAGCGGTTGACAGTGCAGTGCAATCTTGTTTCTTTGAAGACCAGCTGACTAACTTTTCACCCAAAAATTGTGCTCCTCCTGATGTACTTTTTGCTGTAACTTGATCACCTGCGTGGTCCGCATCTGAAAAGGCAATTAGATCAAATCCGGATTCCTTCGGATACCAAAGTCCCATGTGAATGGATGTCTTCAGGTACCGAAAGATCCGTTTAACCTCTTTGAGGTGCAGTTCGGTAGGCTTAGCCTGAAACCGAGCTAATAAGCAAACAGAAAAATGAATATCGGGTCGACTAGCAGTAAGACACATGAGAGAACCAATCATGCTCCGATATTTCTTCGGATCAATAGGTTTCCCAAACAAATCGGCTCCAATTTTTGGTGAAGTTACCATTGGTGTTCCGACAGAGTCACAATTATCCATACCATGATTTTTCAAAATCTCAGTTGTGTATTTAGCTTGATTTATAAAAATTCCACGAGGGGACTGATGTATTTGTAAACCAAGAAAGAATTTTAGTTCCCCCATCATGGACATTTCAAATTTACTTTTCATGAGATTTTCAAAATGTTTTGAAAGATTCGGATTAGTGGACCCAAAGATGATGTCGTCCACATAAATCTGAACAATCAAAATGTCGTTTTTGCATTTTTGTGTAAACAAGGTAGGATCAACTGTTCCTTTGGTGAAATTGTTTTGGATAAGGAAAGAGGACAGTTCGTCATACCACGCTCTCGGAGCTTGCTTTAAACCATAGATTGCCTTTTTGAGTTTGTAGACGTAGTCTGGATGTTCCATGTCTATGAAGCCTTCTGGCTGACTCACGTACACTTCTTCTTTTAGAGTTCCATTCAAGAACGCGGTCTTAATGTCCATCTGATAAACCGTGATGTTTTTGTGAGCTGCATAGGCTAAGAATATCCTGACTGCTTCAAGTCTAGCTACCGGCGCGAATGACTCTTCAAAGTCTATCCCTTCCTCTTGTCTGTATCCTTTGGCCACAAGACGAGCTTTGTTGCGAATAACAGTCATCTCTTCGTCCCTTTTGTTTTTCCATAACCATTTGAGATCAATGTCGCGAATGTCAATTGGTCTTGGAACCATTTCCCAAGAGTCATGTAGACGGTATTGGAGAAGTTCCTCCTTCATCGCTTCTATCCATGCGGGTTCTGCCATTGCCTCGCGAATGTTCTTTGGCTCTATATTGCTAATTGAGCAAAGGTAAATGCATAAGTCGCAATCGGTGGCAAGTTGGCGTCTCGTCTGAATTGGCCTTGAAGGTTCACCAAAAACTTGTTCAATTGGGTGGTCTTTTGTCCACTTCAGAGTAGAAGGATACCGTTGGTTAAACGTATGCGAGTTAGATGGTTCTCGTAAGCTTGAAGAAGATTCAGCTGATTCCGTAGCAAACGGGTTTTCAAATAAGTCTTCATCTAACGTTGCATCGTTCTGGTTTTGGTTTTGCTCATCAACTGTTGGTAGAACGAGTGCAATAGCTTGAGTAGATGTAGATGATGTTGATGGAGTTGGTGCATTGGTTTCGACCGTTGTAGATGCATCTTCTGTTGGTGGTGGAGGATGATTTTGAGTGGGTGCAGCGGAATGATGGTTTGATGCATTTGTCGAAGTTCCACCATAGTATTCATCGAACATTAACTCGAAGAAATTCTCCCATTCTTGTTCTTTAGGATTGTCAAACGAAGTTGATTGAGCTCTTTGAGGTACGAGTCCTGAACTGATGTGTCCAGAAGTCTGACGGTTTAGTGCGGGTTCTAGAGCGAGTCTCTCATAAGCCATATGTGAAAGTTTATCAAATTTCACATTCATCGACTCCATGATCCTCCTAGTTCTCCTGTTATACACCCTGAATGCCCTCGAGTTATCTGAATATCCAATGAAGATTCCAATATCACCTTTAGCTTTCAATTTACCTAGATCTTCTCTGTCGTTCGTTGGATAGCACAAAGCTCCAAACACGTGAAAGTAAGAGATATCAGGTTTTCTGTTGTTCACTATCTCATATGGGGTTTTATTGAATCTTGGATGGATGAGGGATCGGTTCTGAGAGAAACAAGCAGTGGCAACAGCATCAGCCCATAGAAATAATGGTGCACAAGAATAAATTAGCATTGTGCGAGCAACTTCCACAAGAGTTCTATTTCTTCTTTCAACTACCCCATTCTGCTGTGGAGTTCTAACAGCTGATGTCTGATGTGTAATACCAACATCTTCAAAATAAGTTCTTAACTCCTGATTAGTGAATTCTGTGCCATTGTCTGTTCTTACAACCCTTACTGGAGTTTGAAGAAGTACTTGAATACGCTTCAGAAAGGTGATGATGATGCCTGGTGCTTCGTCTTTTGATCTCAGAAACTTAACCCATGTATATCTTGAATAATCATCGACGATAACAAGAATATACTTTTTCCCATTAATGCTTTCAACTCTCATTGGGCCACATAAGTCCATGTGCAACATATGCAACTTTGCTTCCGAACTAGGTACGGATTTGGGTTTATATAATGCTCTTTTGCTTTTTCCTTGTTCGCATGATGGACATAAGTGATCCTTGGTGTATTTGAATTTTGGAAGTCCGTTGACGATGTTGTCTTTGGCAAGATTGTTGATGGTGTCAAAATTGAGATGGGATAACCGTCTGTGCCACAACCAGGACTGAGTTCTAGATGCTCGTGTCATAAGACATGTTGGTGATGAAGAGGCCATTTTGTTGATGTCGATAGCATACAAGTTTGTATCACGATTCCCAGTTAAGAGATCAGTGCCATCCAAGTTTCTAACGAAGCAAGCATTTTTCCTAAAAGCAACCTCTAAATCTGCATCACAGAACTGCCCGACGGAAAACAAATTGTGTCCCAACCCTTCGACATAGTAAACCCGAGTGATCAAATAATTTCCAAAAGGTAGATCTCCATAACCCATGATAGTTGCTACATGATCATTTCCGAAACGTACGATTCCCATGAATTTCCAGACGAAATTGATCAGCAGCTTCAGATTCCCGGTCATGTGCTTGGAGCAACCCGAGTGGACGATCCAAAGACATATTTTGATAACCTGCCAATAACAAAAGAAGAAGATTTTGGAAACCATTTTGATTTTGGTTCCTTTGGGTTAGAGGTAAAATCCTGATCACACTCATAGAAGTTATCTATTGGTAAGATAGGTTCATCACTCATTCTACCATTCTGGAGTGTGAAAGTTCTACCCGTGGGTTTCCAAATATCATCCCTAAAGTATACACTATAGTTTCTGTCAGTAGTGTAAAGTCTAAGTTTTGCAACTAGTCTTCCTATTCGTTTAGTGTAAGATCTTTTTGGAACGTTCTTCTTAACAGGCTTATCATTCACATTCTTAGAAACACAATCATTTTGAACATTAATTAAAGATTTCTTGCAAGTTAAACAAAGGGATTCAACACATTCATTAGACTTAGCAAGTTTCATAGGTTCAGTACATTCAGATGAAATGTCTTCTTATTCAAAAGCGGTAAATTCCTAGGGTGTTCTTCTACTTTCTTCTCTTTATTCAAGCTACTACTCCTAGAGGCAGTCGAGACTCTATTGTTCCTGGTATTGCTCTTAGGCTTTAGTCTGCTGCTCCTAGAGGTGCTTTCTAGTCATGTAGAAGGTGAGGCGCACGCATTAGGATTCACATTTTTATGAAGGGAGGTGGTTTCAGCTTTCCTAGTCTCTTTAGAGTGCTTTTCTAAACTTATGTCATTTGTTCCATATGTTTTAGATGTGGAGGTAGACGCATTAGTGGTACTCATCTTAAAAAGTCCAGGTGCTAAAACTTTTGGTTTCTCGATAACCGCTTTCCATTTTTCAACATTTTGTTTAGGTAGGGCAGGTGGAGTGACTGGTTTTGATGAAAAATTTTTCTCATTTACTTTTGGAGGAGGCATAGAAACAGACATTTTTGGTTTGGAACCCGGTTTGGGATCATTTGCTTTCTCCTTAGTCAATGGTTTTGCAATCACAGTTTCCACTACCTTTCCTTTTTGACTTTCCAGCTGAGCCCTCAAAAGATCATTTTTCGCTTTCATGTCATTGTAGGCACGCTCATACGACAATTTGTCATATTTGCATTCCTCAGTTTTTCGATCAAGTTGTTTAAAATATGAGATATTTTCTTTTTCAAGTTTTTCAAGAGCTTTTTCATATTTTGAAACAATTTCGGAGATCTCAGACTGGAGTCTTTCATGATCTTCAACAGAATATGTTTGCAAAATGATGGACATAATATCAGTAGTCAGAACATCTTCGAAAAGTGAATCATTTAGATTTTCCAAAACTTTGATGTGTTCAACACTTTCATTAGCTTGCTTTACCAGGGATTTATGGTCCTTGACAAAGTCAGCTGTTTCTTTCAAAAAGGCTTGTTCAAAATGAATTACCCTGGAGTTGATGTTATTCAGCTGAGGGGCAATTTGAGTTTCAAAAAACTTTTTCTGTTCAATATCAAAACTATTAAACCAGATGTTTGTTGTAATATTGGTTTTAGTTTTCACAGTCTCTTGAAGATCCGCAATTCTAGTTTTCACATTTTCCAAAATACTTCTCGCATCACTTGTGTTAAAAGGATTGTTTGAAGACATTTGTTCAATGTTCGAAAGAGATTTGGAGACAACTGGTTTTGAAACTGATTTTGAAACTGGTGTTGACACTTTGTTTGAAACACTTGGTGTGGTGGAAAACGTTGACTTTTCTTTTTGAGAAACAAAAGGAATACCATTAATTTTGTTCCATTTGTTATAATCAATCGGTTTGAGATCTGGATTCTTTTGTTTCATTTTTTATCTACTCTCCTCAGATAGTTCCAACGTTTCAAGAGAATCATGCACAATTATGGGTTCATGCAAAGGTTTTCCATTGTGCAACACATTCTGAGATTTCTGAGCTTTCTTGAGAAATGAAGAAGGGTTGTTACCAAGTGCCATCTTATGTGAAGTATGAAAACGTGGATTTACTTGGTTAGAAAGCATCTTGTTTGATTTAGCTGAATGACCCGTTGTAAGAAGCAAATTGTCCAATGTTTTGATTTTTTCCGTTTTATCAAGAATTTCATCAAGAAGAGAATCTTCTCGTTTTGAAAAATCAGCAATCAACTGTTTCTTCTCTTTTTCAAGATCAGAAAACAGTGCTTTTTGTTTAGAAAGTTGGTCATTTAGATCAGAAATTTCCTTGTTTAAAGATTTTATTTTCAAGTTCAAATTCACATCAAGTGTGTCATACTTGAGTTGCAATTGTTTTTCTCTTAAAACAGAATCTCGATAACTAATTTCTAATTCTGAAACTTTGTTTGTATGAAATTCAAAAGCTTTGGCGTGCTCCTTGTAACTCTCAAGCTCAACGGTCAATTTCTTATTTGCGGCCTTAACTTCGCGATTGACCTTACTCACTTTCTCAATTTCAATGCCACAGTTATTGATTAATGATTCAAAATAGGCACGTGTTTCCTCATCAATCTCAGTATTTTGTGCCACACAGCCTCCACTAGGATCCACATCTGGAGTTTCAGAGTTAGTATTGCTACAACTCGGATTGTCCATGTATGTATCATAAGTAGGTGCTGGCGTCACAGAATGCTGTTCGTCATGAGTAAACACATCAAATATGACATTGTTATAGCATGGATCAATGATTGGTACCTCAGATACTGCGTTGGCGTCATAGACAGGAGGTGTGTCAGATTCAGTGTCGTACTTAGTCTCCTGAAGATTTGCCATGAAGATGCAGTTCGCATTGATTTCCTCGAGGTCTTCCAAATCATCCACAATAGCGAAAAAATCATTTTCCTCAGCACTCAACTGCATCCCTGCTTCTTGCTTCTGTGCTAACAGCATAGCTTTTCGAAGAAACTCAACATTTTTCTTGTGCGGCTTAGTGGGACAGTTTCGTGCCATGTGACCCATTCCTTGACAGTTATAACACTTAATCTGATTACCCTGATTCACATTTCCATAATTCCCAACGACTGGAGCTGCAACATTCCCATTCTGATTACCCACTGCTCTATTCCCAACATTCTGCCCAATCTGATTTCCAACATTCTGACCCAACTGATTACCCTGATACGGAACCGCCTGATTACCCATACGAAATCCAGTAGCATATCCCTGCTGATTCCCAATAACTCCAACCATTTGTCCTTGATTACCCATATTCACACCCGGCTGTGCAATTTGCCTGTTGCGAGTGTTTGATGATATCCTTTGGCTGTTGTTAGTTGGTGTGGAATAGCGACTTCTGAATGCTTGACCCAAGAAAGAGTATACATGTTGCAAGGTCGCTTCTACTTGGTCAGTTTCATGATCAGTGATTCCTTGTTCCTGGTATTGTGGATACGGTTGTTGAATGACTTGTTGTTCTGGTGGATAGAATTGTTGTTGAGGTTGTTGAATGTATTGCTGCAAGTTGTTGTTGGAAGATGATGAAGCTTGTTGTTGTGTATTCACTGAAGGTTGAGTTTTTGCAATAAGTGCCAATGGATAATGATTCTTTGCCAATCTTTCTTTCCTGACTTCATTGACTTCAGCTTGGTTTTGTTTCAGAAAATCATTCAGTTGATCAAAGTTCACCTAATGAAGGTCTTTTGTTTGGTTGACAATAGTTACATATCGTCCCCATTCTTCTGGAAGATTGTTCAGGAACTTGATGTTTTGAACGATAGTTCTGGGTGTCAGCTTGTTTCTGATTAGCTCATTCATCAAAGTGCAAAACCTTCCATAGTAGGATTCAATGGATTCTCCTGGTGTAGAAGTAAACTTTTCCCATTCAGTTAGCAGCTTGTTCTCCATGTCTTGTTGACCAATTTCTGTTCCATGACAAAGTCGTCTAACACGTTCCCACATATCGAAAGCAGTTTCACAACTGTCTACCGCAGCAAAGATGTCTATTGGTAAACCCAGTTGGATAATATGAATTGCCATGTCATCTGCTTCGACTTGTTTCTGATCCTCTGCAGTGTATTCAGATTCGTATTGAAGACGAGAAGATGGTGGGACGGGGGGTGTTGCATCTTCATTTCCAGGTACATGAACTTGTCGAGGCTGGAAGGGTCCATCCTGAATGGATTTAATCATGAGTTTCCCATTAGGTTTGGTCTTGATGTAGCGGAGCATTCGACTTGTCCATTGAAGATAACCACCTTTTGCCAACATAGGAGGTCAGTTTTCGGCACCGGCTGCATGAATGTCTTGTTGAGTTGCCATTGATGAAGGTATGATCTGATAAAGTTGATGTAGGATCGATTCAACGATAAAGGAGTTGTGGTTGATGAAGATTAAGCTCGGTTGAGGTGTTTCTGAGAGTCGTACTCGTAACCTTGGTTCTTAAAAAAATTTCGGCCAAAATTTGAAATTCACTATAAAAATCAATTCTAAGGTCGTATGAAAAATTTGAGTTATGACAATTTTGACGCCAAATTTGACCCGAAAAATTTGAATTTAGGCCCAAAAATTTGAATTTTTGACCAAAATTTTCACAGTTAAACCAAAATTTGAATTTCACGTAAAAATTGAACGTTTAGTCTCCTCAAAAATTTAAATTTTACTCAAGATTTCCCGCCAAAAAACTTTTTTTTTTAAATGAAAATGAAGAGCTTAGGCGTGGAAACACGAAGTTACGAGTAGACGATGCTTAGGCGTAGGATCTTATGCGTAGGAAGCTTAGGCGTAGGATCTTATGCGTAGGAAGCTTAGGCGTAGGATTCCTTAGGCGTAAACAGTATCTTACGCGTAACCTTAAGCTTATGCGTAGACAAAAAGTTACTCGTAAACCTTACGCGTAATTGTGAAGTTATGCGTAGAGTTACTCGTAAGCTTTTAGCTTATGCGTAAACTATGGTTAAGAACCAAAAATCCTTTACACTGTCACAGCGTAAGGGATATCCACAAGTCGAAGTGTTCCACACACTTATCCATGTGAGGGAAGCACTGAGTAACCTTTATAGCTCGAAGATTCTTCACCAAAATGTTATGCGTAGAAAACTAGGGTTTTGACTTTTTGACTTCTACGCGTAAGAAATTTCCAACGATTCAAATGATTTCTTTTTCACAGATAGCCTTAAAAAAACTCGAATAACCAAAAAATGTTGACCTTTTTCACCCAAAGTGCTTAGATAAGTTACGAGTAGAAATGACCAACGAACCAAAAACGAGTTTAAAACTTAACCAAAACACGTAAAGCTTCGAACTTTTTGCAAAAAACTAAAACTTTAGCACCAAATAAACCTTAAACCACAAGAATCTTGAATTTTTAAGTGAAAAAATTAAAGCTTTAAGCGTGAAAACTTTTATAACGAAGCTACGCGTACAGTACCAACCTTCAAAACAAACACAAACACTCCTAAACCATTTTTAGGCGATTGATACCAATTGTAGGACTTTACTTTTATCAACCTTATCACAAACCCACTTAACAAACACGAGTATCACCATGTTTACCACACAACGAGTAGAAAACGTTCAACCCAAACACAAGCATAAAGCTTACACAAAGAAGGAAAGATTAAGAGAGATGGTGACTTGATGTTTATACAAAACCGTGTATGTGAGAGGATAAAGATAAACACAATAAGTTGTATATTCCCTGAGAGAGAAAATACACACACACACACACACACTTTCAAGCACACCCCTCAAATGACCATTTGAGGGGTATTTATAGTACAAGAGGTTTGTTGCCCAAAAGGCTTTCCATGGGCTTTTCGTGGACTTGGATTGGGCTTGGGATGCTTAAGCTTATACACGGCTTAGCATACCTTAACATTTAACCAATTAGCTTAGCCCACTCCACGAGCCCGTTGACTATTCTATCATGATATCTAACACACGTTACAAAGTTCCTAATCGTGAATGACCATCACTTCAAATAAAACAATTAAGGCTAACAATTATTATCAGCAACAGATGAGTCACTAGCACTATCAAAAACATCATTATCATGCTTAATCTCTTCCTCACTTTTCACCATTGTGTCCTTTAAAGGACCATATTCACGTTCAAGGTCCTGAAACTATTCTAATCCTATATGAGCTAAATCTATACCTGGAGGTGATGGAACACCTCTTAGTGGTGGAGGCACAGTATTATAACCCATACCAGACTTAACTTTACTATATGTTTGAGCATTCCAAATTTTATCAATTGACTTAGACTGATGATAACATGTGTCTAAAGTTAAATTGACATTTTTATTTTTCTTTTGAAGTTTTTCAAACTCCTTTTGGTATGCTTCATTCACAACTGTTGTATGTTCTACCTCTCTTCTAAGAAGAATCATATCATCATTATATTTTGACTCATTTTCTTGATAGTGCTCTAGTTGTTTTTCCAATACGGCTATAGCTCTCCTAAGGTTAGACACAGTATAATTAGCAGTATACAATTCTTGTCTTTCATTAGAATATAAATCATTAAGCCTTTCAACTTCTCTAGCAGCCCTACATGTTTTAGAACAACTTTCAAAGTTTTGTACCTCAGAGTCAGAGAAAGCCATGAGAGCAAATTCAGTAGCAACAAGAGCAGCATCTGAAGGTTCTTCCTCTTGATCATCAGCCATGAAACTCCAATCATAGCTCACACCATCAATAGCCAACATTGCCTTTGGTTCTTCCACAGTTGGTTCCTTCTTTTGCTTGTACCAAGTAGACCTGTTGTCCTTGGTCTTTGGTCTTCTACATTCTCTAGAAAAATGTCCAAACTTGTGGTAGTTAAAGCACTCCACTTTCTTCTTATCAAAGCCTGCAGTTTCACTACCATTGATGTGAATAGGCTTGCCTGTCTTCTTGTAGAATTTCCTAGCCCTCATGCTAAGAAGAGCTATCTGCCATTTTATATCCATCTCCTCCAAGTCATCTTCATCAATTTGCTCTATGTCTTCATGAGTTAAGACAGAGCCATTTACTTGAGTGGAGATAAAACCCTAAAAGGTAGCATCTCCAATACTAGCAACCTTCTTCTTTGAACCTTCAGTGGTAACACTAACATTACCAGTGGAAACTTTAGAACCAGCAGTGGCAACATCATCATCACTATCATTTTCAGAATCATCACTGTCAACAGAGGTTGACAACAATGCCAAGCTACTAGAGCTTGTACCAAGTTTCCCTGCCTTCTTCAACCTTTGCTCAATAAGTTTGAAGTTGTTGTAAAGGTCATTGAGCTTCATTGTTTCTATGTCTGATTTGTTTTCCCAGACAGTAACATTAGTTTGAAACTCTTAAGGCAAACTTCTTAGAAACTTCAAATTGAGGTCTTCCTTTTCTACCTCAATGACAAACACAGTCAATTGTGTAACAATCTTCTGGAGTTTGGTGAAGATGCTATCAAGTGAGTCATTGCTTGAAGCAGAGAAGTTTTCATAACTTTGCTTCAACAATGTCTTTTGTGTCTTCTTTTTAGCATCATTACCACCAAACACTGAGCAAATCTCTTCAAACAGTTCCTTAGCAGTTGTGAACTTGCTAAATGCAATGATCTGGTCTCTAGGAAGAGTCATCAGCAACAAACTTCTAGCCTTAAGATCATTCTTCCTTAGTGCCTTTTCAATACTAGATTCAGGCATAGAAACTTTCACAACATCTGTGTCACCAACCTTCTGAGAACTAGTCACAGGCTTGAAAGAATCACCAGTTTGAATGATCTTCCATAAAGCATAGTCTTGAATGAGAAAGTATTGCTCAATCAGTATTCTCCACATCTCAAACTCATTAAGTTTGAGCTTAGGTAGCCTTGGTGTAGAAGAGTTGGACTGGTTGTTTTCCATCTCCATTGAATTGAGTGAGTAGGTTAAGCTTATTCCATGGATCTTCTAAAACAAAATATCAGAACCTTCGCTCTGATACCACTTGATGGATCTGGACACACACCTTGTGTCAATGATATTTTGTATAATATTATTAAGCACGCGTAATTTATTTAGTAATACTTAGAAGACGGATTGTATGATGTATTGTAAGTAAACACAGATTAAACACAAAACTTAAGCTCCAATATTATTAATGAGTAATACGAGTGATCTTGCTTATCACTAGGGTTACACCTTGAAGCCTTTGTGAGTAATACGTAGGTAATTAGACAAGTACCTAATACAATGACCTAGGACCTCCTTTTATACAACAAGGAGTCCTTTACAAGATAAGTATAAAGCTAACAATATAGAATATACACAAGATCTATTCTATACTTATCTAAACACGTTTTCCTAATCATTATCTAATAGCAGTGGTAATAGTGTACCAGCAGTGGTAATACGTTTCCACTGCTAGTGTAATCCAAGCAGTGTCTTCCACAACTATCAGTGGTAACAGATTATTCCCAACAATCTCTTGGTGCTATCTATATGATACATGCTCTAAAATGCTAAATGTTATCATATCTTACACGATATTTGCATTTGTTCTTTATGCGGCATTTTACATGATTTACATGTTAATTGTGCACCCACTCTATAATGATTTGATGCATAATGAATTAGGTATGTTAATCACGATATACTTTTAGACGTCGCATAGTCCTACGTATTAATCTATTAGAGTTTTATGTTAATACATGCCTATGTACGTTTACATGCTTAAATGACTATTCCATGTATCTTTTGCAACTACCCCATAACTCTAGGATTTGGTAGTATACTTGACAAAAATCCTTCCAAACACTCATGCCGTCTCTAGTCAACTCCCTTAGCTTTTATATACACGTCTCTTTGATCATCATCTTGATTTCTTCCAATAGATCCACTCTTTTGTCAAAGGGGAAGTTAGATACAAACCCTATTCAAGTATTTTAACTTGCAATCACAATCGTTAAAAGTCATATCCGAAAATTTATATGCGTGCCTATTAACAACATATGTTAAAACGCTCATCTGAAATCCAATATCTAGACGTCAACCTATTCGTAGTTCCTTTCATTACCATGTAAATATACACTCATTGCGACCAAGTATATTCATTCCCATTCAAAGTCAAAATGTACTTAACCAACATTTATCAAATCACGTAAATACTACCAAATGAACCGAAAATTACATACCTACTATTTCCAATACCTCTGAAAATCTTATTGCTATATACGATCACCTCAAGTTTTGTCTAACCCACGATGACAGATTTATTCATCTCACCCTTATTTCAAAGAAACCACTCAAGAGAGAACCCTTCAACTTCCTCTGTTTAGGTTTAGGAAGGATGAAACACATCCCATAAATCCGAATCTTATTAGGATTGATGTACAATGATTTTTCGTCAGAAAAATCATAAATAATTCATCGTTAGAGACCAACGACGAAACTTCATAACCTAAAAATTCATCATAAGACTCATTAAAGCATATGTAAGAGTCTTATGATTAGTCTTAGTCAAAACCTAGAATCCAAAGTAGTCAAAATTGATTCTGTCCTAAATGTGCGTTTTCACGGATCTGGGGATCCACAAAGTACAGATGCGTCCGTATAAAATACGGATCCGTGGATCTAAGATTCTTCATATATCCCTTTTATTAAAACATAACTTCCATAATACTAAAAACACAAACACACGGTCCATAAAGCAACCACATTGGAAATCTCATTATGATATATCATCCCTATAGGTTTGTCGTGGTGCTTTGTCGTCAAATTCACCTCATACATAATGCGAATCGAAATTCATCCATAGGTCTTATGGTAGAAAACCAACATATCTTTACTCTCCAAAAGTTTGCCAATACTCTCTGTCTTTCGTATAACGAGCAATGTGACTATACGAAGATTGATCTCTTGATTATCTTCTTACTAACAAAGAAGAAGAAGGTTCTTATAGCACACTTCTACCTAATAGCAAAACCATCAATGAAATGATCCTCATCCCAAGAGTCGTCCACATAAGGCGAACCAAAAAGGGAATCATTGCTCTAGACCCAAATAGAATTTCTGTCAACGTTAACATTCTTTGTCTTACGAACAATCATAATCACCTACTGGCGTATAGTGATCTCACAACATCAATGGATGCTCATCCCAAAATTCCATCATTCACCATAACAATACCAAACCTCATGAGTTCAACATCATAAAATTTATAACTTGGAGACATCCTTATATCCCAAACCAAGTCTTACTCACACCTTTACAACTTAGAGTTATCCGTATGTTCTAAATCTAGTCTCACTTACATCTCTACAACTTTGAGTTATCCTTTTGCTCCAAATTAAGTCTCACTCACACCTCCACCACCATTTAGATGACATAATGCCACATCTCTACCTTATACTTTACATCCTCTAAATTAATCACACGCATCTAAAGTTCATCGCTTCCGTCAAATTTTGTTCTTCATTTCTTCATTCGTCCTTCAACACATTGTATAGGATGGCCACCGATTAAGAGGGAATGAAAACATACTCATATACATATTATCTTTTTACAAACACTCTCAAGAACACACCCTTCACTCAATATACAAGTACACATTGCTTGACAAAACCACGTTCACAAATCCAAAATTGGATCTACAATCGTACATTTGGTTAAAGCTTCTTAACACCAAAATCATTTGTCTACACCAATACCTTATCAAGAGAAAAACACATCATGTGTTTGGAAACTCTTTATGATCACTTCACTATTCATTCTCTCTTGTGCATTATGTTTTGTCAAAAGCACCTTCAACCCTTCCATTAATCATTCCTAAAACATTACAAACAAACTCTATAGCTACACTTAACTCTTGATAGTCATAGTTAGCTTAAGAGTCTCAATGATACACAAGTTACACCTCAACCATTAAACTAAAACCTTTAACTATACTTCACTCTTGACAATGATAGTTAGTTTGAGAACCTTCAATCCTTATAATCATCATACCCAAAGTGTATAAGTAAACAATCACACAAAATCCTTCACATACCGAAATCATCTCTAACACACAAGTAGGAACATAAAGCTTATTATCCATTTACAATTGGAATAACGTAATCCCTCACATCTTCGCACTTTATGGATTTTTAGGAACCAATGGAGTCTAGGACAATCCAACTAAAACCATAGAACACTAAATCTCGATTCCGGTAGAAAATTCACTCATAATAGGATCACATATGCATTTCCATCTCATTTGTAACATACCTCACATATCATTGTCACTGCAAATGATATTTTAGTCAAAATCATCATTGTCAACCATAGTTCAATACCTCCGTTAATCTCGCACTTGCCGATAATACGAAATCCTTTCATTCACACATAAAGTATGTCTTTTCAACAAATTATCCTTGACATCATCAGACTCCGTACCAAGTTCGACCTAAAGTCTTACAGGTGTTTCCCTTGAACAACCCCAATGAAGAAAAGCACACATAGTGCTTGCTTAACAAAGAAACCTTTAGGACTTAGGAATCTCTCATTGTAACCATTAATGAAAGTTTATCCGAATCCAAATCATCATCTTTGGTAGATGATAATGTCGTTTAGTGTTTGAACTTCCTTTCATGATAACAATTTGGAAAAAGTCATTTACAAAATTTTGTGTGTCAACTAATGAACAAATTTCATTATTGTTCATTCTTGTCGGTGTGATTGGTCGTACAATTATACCAAGAATGGCGGTCGTGTTGTGACCATTAAGTATTTTTTAGTAACAACCACTAGTCTTTTGTCATTCAATTCATTTCGTATATGCTACTTAAAGTGTTGTTATGTGTTGTTAAGGTCAAACATTGCATGAGAACTCATTTTAGGATTTTATTTTGGTCATTTTTGGGCTAAGTCAAACTGCACAACAATCTGCCCACTTTTAAGGTTTTCACGGATCTGCGGATCCGTATTCTAGGATTCGTCAGTAGAAAATACGGATCCGCAGGTAGTCAAAAGTGACAACTGTCATTTTTTATTGAATCTTTCAAATTTGCTATATTGTAGCTCTCATCACCTCTTATGCATCTTATATCTTTGAATATTCACTATATGTATTTCCTCCATATGATTTGCTTTTATTATTATATACTATGTTACACGAAACTAACCTTTGATATAGGAAAGTCTTAGTAAGTAATTTGATCCATGGATTTGCTAATAACGAGGGTCAATAAACAAGGGGATGAAATTATCATATGGAAGCAATAAGCTAGGGGAGCTACAAGGATGGAGATATAACTTCACATGGACGATGCAAGCTCCCTTTTTAGGGAGAAAGGAGATAAAACGGGCATTTTAGTGGAGACATCGGAACACCCACCTTTTTGCTTCGACAAAAGGGGAAAAAGGAAGTGTAAACAAGTAACTTTACATTTAACTATGTGTTACGGTTTAAATAATTTGTCATCATCGAAAAGGAAGAGATTGCTAGTGCAAATATTACGATATTTAATCTAAAAGATCTCTTATGTTTTAATGATGACAAACATGTAACATGTAATACATAACATAAAATGTGCAAGTTACTCGGTTACACAAATCATCAAAGCATACATTCATCAACACCTCTCGACATGCTTCAACAACAGGTTCGAATATGTTTGTTAAGTTGCATTATGATCAAACTATTTAACAAACCATTGAGAATGTTTAAATTACTTTAGAGTTAATAAGTATTTTCAAACCAAGTAAATAAATATTTTTAAACATACTTAAAACATTTTTAAACACATTTAAATTAAATGTTTTATACAAATTACACTTAAATAAAATAACTAGACATTTTATTTTAGGTAATTAATTAAATGAAAACTAATTTTATTGAACCCATAATGCCCAAGTAATTTGTTAGACCCGTATCTCGGAATACAAATAGGCCCCACCCTATATGGAAATTGACTAAGGGTTAACGTGATTGGTTAGTCAACGTATAGAAATAATTATGTGGCACAACTAGAATGAAAGTGGACTTAAGGGACCTAAATTGCCAAGTGCTAAGCATGTTATAAAGTATGGTGTGGCCAAAATAGAAGGAATGGGACTTGAGGGGCTTAATGTGCCATTTAGTCAAACTTGCCACCTACTAGTATCTAGACACTTCCCTATTCTTCTTGAGATTTTTAGGAATGTGTAGTAAGTGTGTGTGTGTGTGTGACATGAAGAAGAAAAGGAGGGAAAAGGGTAATATGGTCTTGAGGATCATTTGATGAAGAATTAAGGGTGTTTATTCAAGAATGAAACCATAGAAAGGATCCTACAAGGTAAGTAACCCTTATTAATATTTAATTGGTGATTGAAAGGTTAGGGTTTATGAACCCTAACTTAGGATTAATGGGTAACTGATGGTTTCAAGCTAATTAAGAGTTATACTAATTATGACATGATTTTATAATGGGTTAAAGTTAAGAATTTTATGGGTTGGATCATCATATAATTAATATGTTGTTAGGTCTTGATTAATTGTAAAGAAGGATGATGATAATGGAGGATGATGATGTTGATGAGGAAGATGATAATGATATTGTAATTAGCTTAGCTTGGATGCTAAGGTAAGTAACTTGGTTACTATGTGCTTAATAACGAAGTTGTTATAGTATATGATTATGAATGCTTGCGTTAAGTATGGTTATAGATGCTTAGAAGGTGTGATTAACCTAGAGACTTGATTAATGGGATGTTATAGAACTAGACTTTGAATTATGAAAGTATTAAAGTATGTGTTGAATGCCTTATGTGTTATGTATGTTATAGTTATGTGTTATAGTAATGTGTTTGTGATGCATATATGATGATGGAAGTATTAATCATGTAATAGCCAATCACTCACTAAGAGTTATCGCTTACCGTTATAGTTGAAAATGTTTTGTAGGTCGTTGTATATTGAAGATGCTATGGCTTGGATTATGGATATTGGATTGGACATGTGGAAGGTTGGAAGGTAGTACGCGTTAGGAGCTTAGGTAGAATACCGAGCTCAAGTGTCAAGTTTATACCCCCATTGGTCTATAAATGGTTAAAGTGTATGTTATAGTTGGTCTTAAAGGGGCGTTTGGATTAAATTGTGTTTGTACCCATTTGGGATAACTGGGTCAAGTAAACGTTTAAATATGTCAAGGTATGTTGGTTATAGTCTATAAGATGTATGGTTAAAGTTTTAAAGGTTTAAGTGATGGGGTCAAAATGATTGAGATGGGTTAAAATGGTTTTGTGCAGAATTGCGGTGTAAATGGGCAGGTCAGTCGACCAGACGGCGTCACGTTCAAGGGGTGACGGCGTTAGGCCTTGAGACGATGTCGGGTTCATCAAGCCCTGAGTTGTCGCATGTTATATTGTAATGTGTTTTGGGTCAATCACATAGAGCGACGACGTAACAGTTATAGAGCGACGGCGTCAGCCTTTCGTAACAGGTTTTGGTGATTTTTTTTTCGGTCATAACTTTTAATCCGAAAGCTGACACGGGTCGTGTCACCCATCGTTTTAAGGACAATTGAGTCTAGTTTCATGTGGTAATGGTTTCAAAGCCTAAAACTTTATAAATTATAATTATTTAATGAAGTGTTTTATGAGAGAATGTTATAGTCAAACATTTTAGCATCAAAAGTTTTAAAATTCCAGTCAAACCAGGAACGGGGTGTAACAAATTGGTATCAGAGCTTCGGTTTAAGTGAATTAGGTTTCCACTATAGGTTTCCTAGACTTAAACCACTCATAGATGCGATGGATGTGAAGTTAAGAAAAGCGGAAATGTATGTGGTTAAGTTATAGAATGGATTATGCGTTGAGCTATGTGAATTTAAGTTTGAAGTATTGTACATGTGTTATAGTATTATTGTGTATGTGATGAAGGTCCATGGCGGAATATATGTGTTAGGTGATTAGATCACCGGTGAATGTAATGTGATTGTATGATTATGTGTTATAGAAATAATAGCAAGGTGTGAATAGAGATAATTAGCAGTATGATTGCTTATAGAAATTCGTGACTAGAATATCGTTATAGTAAGAAGTTATAGATGGAAATGTAATGAAGTATGAACCGTATGGTGTTGATGACCAATATATGGTCTCATTGTATTATTTTCTAAGGGTTGACTATTAATGTGGTATTAGAGATGGGATAATAGTGAGTTATAGTATGCGACGAATAACCATGAATGTGTAATGATGAGAAGTGTGGTATATGTTGGATCGATGTACTCTAACCAAACTAACTTTTATAGCTTGTTAAGGGTTTAATAACCTCGGATAAATCCTATGTAACTAATAATGAAACATTGAACAAACTCTATTAAGTATGCGGAATTTACTTAACAAAGCTAAGAATAATCAACTTTTAACTTCAACGATTTTATTAATACTTTAGAACCTGCTTGTTATACAGATTCTTTAACAACTCTAAAACTCTAATATCGTACTCTCTAAAACTCTAAAAACGCATATCTCTAATGCCAACCTAGGGGTCCTTTTATAGGCTTAAGGATAACCCTAGTCGGTTTACAATTACAAACCTTGTACGACAAGTAATACTATACTAATCTTAGAACATTCTAGAATTACAAGATAATCCTTAACTCTTTTGCATATCAGTCCTTTAAGCATGCCGTACTTTGATGATTCGAGCAGTACTTTGACTTTATTCTTTAGCAGTACTTTGACTTCAGTACTTTGACTCTTCAGCACTTTGATTCTTCAGCACTTTGACTTTTTATATCCCAACAATCCTCCCCTAACTTGAATTCTACTTGCTTGATTTCAAGTTCCTTTGTATATTAAACTTTAACTTCTTTGTCTTCAAATAGAGATTATGGCTTTATCTTCAAATTTTGTCTTTGTAGATCCTGTGCTTATATCATTATCATCAAAGTAGTCTTTATCAGTAATTCTTTTCAGCAACAATCAGCAAGCTCCATCTTCTCAGCAACTCAGCAACATATGGCAAATTGTACATCAGTTCAGTTTAAGTTTAAGTCTATTCTCATCACTTCCAGGTGTGTAAACTCCTGTGAGAGGGGAATCATTGAAATTTAATGGATTTTGATGTCTCTTTACCAAAGCCATTAACTCTGGAGTAGCCAAATGTTTAGGTGTGTAAGACCATGGTACATTGATAACCATATGATTTTTAGCAAATCATCAGCTATCAACAGATTTGATTTGTCTTTACCAAAAGCTGTACCCTTTTGGACTAGTTAGTTCTTGCAATCATGGTGAACTAATTACCATATAAATGGTTTTTCCACAGCCTTTACCACAAGCCATTTTTCTTGTGGGCTAGCCAACTCTTTACATTGCTGATATGGTGAGTTGATTACCATACAACTTATTAGCAAGTTGTCAACTATATAACGGATTTGAGATATCTTTACCAGAGCCGTTTGCTCATGGATTAGCCAGTTCTTTTGTAAACATGGTGAACTGATAACCTATTGTTATAACCATCTCAAAAACCATTTGTTTCTTTTAACTTTTGTTTCAAAATATTCTTTACTTAACAAAAGTTTTTCTTTCAAAAACATTTACTGGTTTATGCTGCAAGCAATACTTTGGTTAAAGTACTGTTTATCCAGCAGTACTTGGAATAAAGTACTTATTTTTCAAAAATTTATACAATTTAAACATCATACCAGTACTTAAGCTTCATCCTCATCCTTTGTCCATTTGATATACAATTCAATAACCATTAAGGCTGTGTCATTTTCTTCCTCGACTTTCATTCCATGATCCAGCATCCTTCTCATAAGATCTGATGTGAGTGGATATCTTCTTTCTACTAACATATGGATCATAGTTCCATCTTCTAGCTCCAAAACATGCACTCCAAATTCATCAAAGTATCTCCAGCTATTAATCTCCCAGTTTCCTTGATTTTGTCAGAGTTCATTAGTGCTTGTTTCTTCAGTTTCAAAGATAGTTGTCAGATCGCCTAATAATACTAAGCCAACTCTACTTGATGGAATATGTTCAAAGTATTCTTGCACTAGTTGGTATATTTGAAACAGATCTGCTCTATCAATAATATGCAGTATATCCCATAGCAAATTGAAGATTCTGAAACTTTCATCCTCCCTATGGAACATCAAATAGTTTCCATCCTCCTTTGATTCTACTACTTCAAATGTAGTTATCTTGGATTTCTTAACTGCATCATCTTTGGATTTAGGATTCTCAAAGTCGACAACTCTAATGTAATTCCTCAGTTCATCAACTATATCTGATCTTAACTCAATCTTCTGTGATGGCTGTTCAGCTTCAGTTGTTCTTTTTCTTTTCAAGCTTATTTTACTAACATCCTCCTTCTGCTTATCATCCTTGAAAGAAATAATACTCTCAACTTGCTTCTGATAAGCTTTTCTAACATTTTCATACAAATCTTTCATCTCAATATAATTCATCTTCTGTAATCTAGTATATCCTTGACCTTTCAAGTAAGCCATCATAGAATTTCTTTCTTTAGCTTTACTCATTGGTCTTCTAGGTATAACAACTTCAGGCTCCTTTACTGGTACAACAACTTCAACATCAAACTTAGCTTGTAATTCCCTAGCAGCTTCTTTATTCTTGACTACCTGAATTGCTCTTATCTCTGCCAAAGTAAGCTTCTTTTTCTTATTTGTTTCCACCAGTTTACCTTTACCTTTATCTTTAGAATCTAAGACTGGTTGAGAAACTTATGGTTGTTCTTCAGTAACTCCTGGAATGCTAACACCTCTTGGTTATGATAAGTTGTGTAATATCTCAGCTACAGTTTCATCATCACTTGCAGTGTGCACTACTTTTGGTGTATCAACTTCCTCTTCTTGTATAATAGTGGAAGGACCAGCTTCTTCATCAAAATTCAAAGTTCTTGGAGTAATCAGTTCTTGTCTATGAGTTTCTTGAAGACCAGTACTTTGAACTCCAGTTCTTTCAGGCTCAGTACTTAGAATATTAACCTGTGCTTCAGTACTTTGAGGTTCATCTTCTTTGTCTTCATAAAATTCAGCATCTTCTTTCAAATTCTCTTGCTCTATATTCCTCCCCAATTAGATAGAAGATTGCGGTTGAACCTTTTTGCCTGTAGAAGCCTTCTTAAAGTGTTTTCGTTTTTTCTTTTCAGCCTTGACCCATAATCTATGATGTTTTACTAAAGGCCAGACAGACCTCTTAAGTCTTCTAAACTTGGTCTTCAACTGGGCTATCTGTGCAGCTTGAGCCTCAGTTATTTTCTTTAATCTTACTAGCTCCCTTGTCAGAACATAATTATCCAGTACTACGCCTTTAGGGGGTATATCAGCTGCATCTCCTCCAGAGGATGATGAGGGAATAGGGATATCTGGTTCTAACTCAATAGGTGGAGTATCATGGTGAGATGAGGTAGGTGAAACTGCAGTACCTTCATTTACATCAGTACCTTGAGAGGCAGTTCCTTGAGATGCAGTACCTTGAGAAGCAGTACCTTGAGTTGAAGCAGTACCTTCTCTTTCGTCACTAGATGCAGCCTCATCTCTAATTGCTTGAACAATCTCCATCATTGAAGTAGTCAATGGAGTGTTCCTTCCAGTAAACAAATCACTCTTCCTAGCCATGAAGGTGAAGATCTTGGCCGGTTGTACCACAACAGGTAATAGACTTGAAGGCTTTGGTACATCTTGAAGTTGTTTATTCAAGAAGACTTGAATAAATCTTGGATACATCAACCAGCGTGATCCATGAGAAATATGAGATAACATACCATCTAAAATTAGCCTTGAAAAATTGAAGATACGATTTGTTGCCAATCCCACCAGTGCAGATGCTATATTAGAACCAAACTGCTCCCATGAAGTACTCTTAGAACTAATACAATAAAGTAGTACATGAACCAAGTACTTCCATTATGGACTAAATAAGGGCTTCTTGAATGTCGTTTAGGTTAAAGACCCTTCATAACCAATGTCACGCAACGTATCCCAAAGAAGTTGTTTATCAAATCGAATAGCTCCTTCTGAATCATCAAATAATAAGTCTTCACGAATTGATGCTTCAATAACTTTCACAATCCTTCCAGCAACTTTAGCTTGTATATACGAATCATCATTCTCCATGTGAATCTTAGCAGTTGCCCAAAACTGTTGAATCCAGGGCTCAATGATATCTGGTTCAACCAAAAGTGCATAACTAATTGGAGACCCCGTGAGAAAATCAATGATGTCATGGAATGCGACATTAGCTTCAGTTTTATCCAAATTCGCCACCATGTTGTGTTTAGAAACGATGTTTCGGTTCGCCATTGATGGTTGTAAAAGTGATTGATTCGATGAATAAGTAATTGTGAGAGAGAGAGAAATATGGAAAATATTGATAAGAATAAAGATGAGAGGGAAAATCAGAAAGTAGTTATTTATAGGTATGATTTGAAAAATCACAGCCCATAATAACACAGTTACCGTTATTTGATTTTTACCCCTCTTTTTGACCATTGGAACAGTACTTTGATAAGACAAGCAGTGCTTTCCACGTGTGCAGTACTTTCCAGAGCAGTACTTTCAGTGCAGTACTTTCATATGACAAAACAACAGTACTTTTTCATCCTCTTCTCTATAATGATAAAAACTTCAAATAGGCATTGTATTGCCTCCCCTTAAGCAAAGCATAGGACTGTCTAACTAATCAGTCCTCCCTTTAAATGTAGCTTAGTAATTAATCATTCCAATACTCACCACCAAGTGATTGAATCGTGAAACATCAAATCCTTTGGTGAGTAAATCAGCTACATTATCATCTGTGTGAACCTTGGCAACATTAATGAGCCGGTGCTCATAACAATCTCTGATGAAGTGATGCCTAATCTGAATGTGCTTGGTCTTGGAGTGATAAACTGGATTCTTCACAATACAAATTGTACTCTCATTATCAATGTTGATAGGAGTATTCTTGAAGTTGAACCCATAATCTAAGAGTTGATTCTGCATCCACAAAACTTGTCCACAACAGCTTGCAACAGCCACATATTCTGCTTCAGTGGATGATGTTGCTGCGATAGTTTGCTTCTTACACTGCCACGAGACTAATCTTCTTACAAGATATTGGCATCCTCTAGTGGTTGATCTTCTATCATAGTTGTCACCTGCATAATTACTATCTGAAAAAGCTTCCAAGTGAAAAGGTGAATCCTTTGGATACCACAACCCCAACTTAGGTTGTTGTTTCAAATAACTAAAAATTCTCTTTACTGCATTCATATGGGAGACCTTAGGTGAGACTTGATATCGTGCACATAAACAGACAGCAAACATGATATCAGGCCTAGATGCAGTTAAATACATAAGACAGCCAATCATAGATCTGTACAACTTGACTTCAACAGGTTGACCATCTTCATCCTTGCCCAATGAGTTGATAGACTTGATAGGTGTAGTGACTGGCTTCATAGCATCAAAATTGAACTTCTTAAGAATGTCAGAGACATACTTATCTTGACTTATGAAAATTCCTTTCTTTGACTGTTTAACTTGAAGCCCCAAAAAGAATGTTAATTCACCCATAGAACTCATTTTAAATTCATGTTGCATTAGCTGCTCAAACTCCTTCACCATGGACTGTTTTGTAGCTCCAAAGATGATATCATCTACATAAACTTGAACCAGCATGATATCCTTCTTATCTCTCTTGATAAACAAAGTCTTGTCAATGGCTCCCCTCCTGTAACCATGTTGCAATAAGAAAGTAGAGAGCCTTTCATACCAAGCTCTAGGTGCTTGATGAAGTCTATAAAGAGCTTTAACAACTTTGTAGACTTTGTTTGGATGTGTAGGATCTTCAAAACCAGGAGGCTGTTTGACATAGACCTCCTCTGTAATAGTGCCATAAAGAAAGGCACTCTTGACATCCATTTGATAAACCTTGTTAGGAATTAGAAATTCCAGGTATTAAAGAGTTGGTCACCTCAAGTATATGTAATCGTTAGAAAGCTCGTAGTCGTAGTTCTTTTATGTTAAGTAGTATTTAGTTAAGTAACACCGTGGAGGACGGACGGGTCTTTACCCACTGTATGCCTGATCCACAGCCCGTTGTGTGGCGATTTATGTAAGACTATAAATACTCTCTACCTCCCAAGGTAGAGAGTTGGAGCTCATAATAATATCTTTCACTTTCTCTCACTAAGTTCCCTAAACCTCTAACTTTCTCTCTCTAGAATTCCATCTATACGCTACTTTGTGTTATGGTTTGATGTGTATGTGAAAACTTATATCTAACAATTGGTATCAAGAGCCATGGTTAGATCATATCTTGCACATCTTTGGATTTCTAGTGGTTTTTAGGTGGTTTTTGAGTTTGAAAAAGTTTAGTGGTTTTTGCATCATTTGGTTGATTTCTTGTGTTAAAGTTTAGATTTTGTTAGTACTTTTGTGTTTAGAATCATCACAAGAGTGTAGGTTTTCATTTGGTAAGCTTAAATCATCTTGGTTGGGTTGTTTTTGGATTGAAAAGTGATGTTTATGTGGTTTTCTCTTGCTAGCGACTTAACTCACGGATTACTTTCTTCGTAGCGACTTGCTTTACAAATTTGTAGCGAGTTACAGTTTTAGACCTAGCGACTTAGATCTAGCGATTTACAGTACAAGTAGTGGACTCTCCACTACGGGTAGCGACTTGGTGGTAGCGACTTGGTCTGTAGCGAGTTGCTCTTTAGCGACTTGTATCTTTAGCGACTTGAGTAGCGAATTGCTGCCAAAATTTTGCTAGCGACTTGAGGCTTAGCGAGTTACTACTTAGCGACTTGCATTTTTCTAGAGACTTGGGACTCTAGCGACTTAGTGGTGTAGCGAATTAAGTGTTAGCGACTTGGTGCATTATCTTCTAGCGACTTGGGTGATTGTTTACGGTTTTCTCTTGATTTAGTAAAATCCCGTGAAAGAATCTATTTCTCGGTTTAATCATAGAGTTATAAAATCCCGTATTATTTGTTAACATGTCTACCAACATTCCTACTATCATCTCCACTGTTGCAGAGGATGTTCAAGCAGCTGGGTCAGATACTCGTCCACCCATGCTTGACAGAACTGACTACGATTCTTAGGCTCAACGAATCAGATTATACTGCCTTGGAAAGGAAAATGGTGTCAACATTCTCAAATCCATTGATGAAGGACCATATCGAGTTGAGACGACTAGAGACATACTTGATACTAATGAAGATGGTACTCCTGTTTACGGAATGGACAGACCTAAGATGTATGATGAGCTTGATGATAAGGAGAAAAAGAGATTCGATGCAGATATCAGGGCTTCAAACATTGTTCTTCAAGGTCTTCCTAAAGACATTTACAAGCTGATCAATCATAACACTGATGCAAAGGCAGTTTGGGATAATGTTAAGATGCTTCTCTCAGGTTCAGAATTAACTATGGAAGACAGAGAATCCCAACTCTATGACGAATTTGAACACTTCAAGATGAAACCAGATGAGAATGTCTATGAGTACTATGTGAGATTTCATAAGTTAGTGAATGACATGAGGAACATCAGAATGACTATGCCTAACATTCAGCTGAACTCAAAATTTGTGAACAACATGAATCCCGAATAGCACAAGTTTGTCACCGCTGTGAAGCTCACTAAAGGATTGAAGAATACAAACTATGAGCAACTCTATGCCTTCCTCCTTCAGAATGAGAGACATGCTATGTTTGAAAAATTGATTATCAATCAGTTCAAAACCAACCAGGGAGAGACAAGCTCGTCCAATGACTCAACTGCCTTCTACTCAAACATCGGAATCACAACTAAAGCTTCACAAGTCATACCCTTGGGTAATGGTAATCACAAACTCATTCCTGATCCCATGTTCAAGCAAGCTGATGCTGATGCACACGTGGGTAACTTCATTAATCAACTTGCTCTTCTGATTAGTCAAAACATGAATTCTCTCCCACAAACCAACAACAACCTCAGAACAGCTTCTAACCCACACAATCAAGCTACTGTTAAAGATGGAAGGATCGTAGTGCAACCAGTTCAGGAAAGACAGTATGATCAGGGAAGAGGCGGAGCTGGTAGAGGTTATGTTGGTAACCAGAATCGAGGAAGGAATGGTAACCAAGGTCAAGCTAAGCCGATCAAATGTTATAACTGTGGTGGTGAGGGACACATTGCAAGAAACTGCACATCTCCAAAGCGTCCACAGAATGCTGATTACTTCAGAGATAAGATGCTACTTGTACAAGCTCAGGACAATGGAGCTGCTTTGGATGAAGAGGAATTGATGTTTCTAGCCGAGGGCAATGCCAAGACCTATGATGCAGATGTGGATGAGCAGCCTATTCAGGAGATAGGTCACAATCATCAGAATGCCTTTCAGGTCGCTGATTGTGATGCATACGACTCTGATGTAGATGATGGACCTACTGCACACACAATTTTTATGGCTAGCATTTCTCCAATAGTTTCTCCCAAGGTCTCTTCTTCACCACAAGCTGGCCCATCCAAGGACAAACTCATCTCAGAGGTATTAAAACTATACGATGATGCTGATGTGCAACAGATGCATGACAAAATACAATCAACTGAAACTATTGAATCAAATATTGAAAATATGGGTAATATCGATATTGTCCCATATGATCAATATGTGAAACAAAGTGAAAGTGAAGTTGTACCAAGTGATGCATCTTCTGCAGTCAACAATGACTATGTTTATGATGAATACACTGCATGTGCCTCTGATGATTCTGTAATTTCTGAACTAAATGCCTATAAAGAACGTGTTGCTATCTATGAACAACGTGCTAAATTTGAGTTGACCACTCGTGAGCAGGAAATGGATGACCAAGTGCGTACAGTCATTAGAAAAAGTAATTTTAGAGAAGAAGTATTGAAACAAGAATTAAATTCCTTGCAAGAAAAACTTTCTAAAACAGCTAAGCAAAAACAAGAACTTCAAGAAAATGTGAAAATGCTTAAACAAGAATTTAATGCAAAGGAATCAAAACTCTTGAGAGATTTTTCTAATTTGAAAACTTTGAAAAACAAACTTGAAAACAAGTTGTACATACAAGGTAACACCATTCAGACTGCTCACATGGTCACTAAACATAGAGTTCTAAGCGATAAGCATAGTGTTCCCATTATAGATATACCCAACCCTGAGTACGGAAAGATAGCAAAAGCAGCTCAAAGTGTGATCTATGATGGCAATGAGATTCTTAAACCTAGACAGAAACCCAGTTGCATTGAGTGCACTGAGGAAGATAAGAAATCAGATGAAGTCACTAGGGAAAGGATGAACAAAAAATTAGATGATCCTAAATGCAAAGAAAAAAAAATAATTATCACTCCCATGACTACAAAAAGGAAAACTGGATTTCCTTGAACATGTTTAAGCCTCAGACATTGTTGAATCCCGAACAAGTTTTCTGGAAAAAAGATTTAGATAAGCAGAAAGCTGAAAACATTGTTGAAACAAACCCTCCCCTATGGAGAATGCCTAGAGCGACTGTGTATCCTCCTAATACACCAATGCATCTTGTTCCTAGAACAATAGCCACTAAAAGCAAGACCTTAATTAGCCAATATGTTATCTTTCAACTATTTGTTGATTTTGAGAAAACTTGCAAGAAAAGGATCACACCCACTGGTATAACGGAAGGAGAAAGGGGTTTTGAGCAAATGAAAGAATGTTATTTAACTGAGGTCATGCCTTTCTTTAAACTTCTGAAAGATCACTTTGAGAGTCCATAAAAGGGGATAGAAACTGATATCAAGGGAATGGAAAAGGAATTTGATGCAATGGTAGTTGAAGTTAGTGATTATGAGCGTGCACTAAAATATAATGAGATTGAGAGGAAGAACTTGCATACCTTAAATGAGACTCTTATTACTGAATGTGTTGCTCAAGACATTTTTTTCACTGCTTCAAATTGCTCTATTAATGCTTCCAAATTTCATGAACTATCTGTGGCCCTGAAAGTCTCCCATGATCGTGTCATTGAGCTTGAAAAAACTAATTCTAAACTAACCGAGAAAATTGAACTGGATGATCACGACAATTTGGTTAAACATTTTTCTAAACTAGAAGTTGAGCATTTTAATTTACAACTCAAATATCAACATCTCAAAGAAAATGTCAAAACTTCAAATATCAAGACATCTTCAGATGCTCCAGAGTTTGATGCAGTTTTTCAAATTAACAAACGTGATGAACAGATTCAAGCTCAGTGCAACACGATCAGAAAGTTGAAAGCCCAAATCTCTCAATTAAAGGGTCAAACGAACAATATGACAGGCTCCCAAATGCCTCCTCCTTTAGATTCTCAGAATTCTCAAACGTTTCATCTTCAAAACCTAGTAAATGCTTTACAAAAGGAAAACAAAAGTTTTCTGGAAGAAAACGAAAAGGTTAAACGTCATTTCAATGAGTTATTTGAATCAATTAAGGTCAATCGTAACAAAAACAACGAACAAATAGCTTCGTTGCAAAAGGAAATTGAGAATCTGAAGAGTCAGGTAAAAGGGAAAATGCCAATGACCAATGGGGAGAATGGTGGATCAAAGGTTCACTCTTGTAATAAATATACTTTGTCTGTGACTTATATCCCTCCTCATCTAAGGAACAACAAACTTGCTATTCAAACATACTTCTCATCCCTTAAGGATTGCCTAGAATGTCTGCGTGAGATTGTTGAAGAGGATAAGTTAGAGAAACCTCATGATAATGCAATTAGACATGCATGCTTATATGCCAAACGATCTCAAGAAATCTTAGAATGCTTGATCACAATATGCCCAAAGTCATTAGGTGAGAGAGTTAATCCTTTGATTCCATGCTCGATGCCTAATGCCAAGTACGATATGCACTCGATTCCCAATGTTTTGAATGTGAACCGTAGTGTGCCTTTAAGTAGTTCAGATTCTAGATCTGTCAATGCTAAGAAAGAGAACTCAAGTGTGCCTTCTAGGAGTACAAATCTCAGTACCTCTAGTTTTAAGAATGTGAACCGTAGTGCACCTGCATGTAGTTTAGATCCCAGCACATCTAAATAGGTGATGCAAAGAGTAGTTAAACCAACTAATGTTACCATTCCCTCTACAGGAGTAATCAGTGACATTAAACGGAGCAGGTCAAAGTCTCAAGACAATACAAGGAATGATAGGACCTCTCAAGCTAAGAATGTGCACTGGAAGAGAGTAGAAGAACAATCTATGAACGTTAAGCCTGAATTGAATAAAACGAATCGTGTTGATTCTAGTATTAGCCTTAGGCGTACTGTAATTAATTCGAATTCCGATACTATTTGCAAACCTTGTACTGATGTCTGCCTGAATTCTGTTTCTAATCATGAATGTGGTGTTAATGTTCTGTCTAATGATGTTAATTGTCCAGTTAATATTGTTAATGCAAAAATTCATGCTAAGAAGGCTAAAAGGCAAAAACGAAAGAAAGTTAGAAAACAGTGGAAACCCACAGGAAGAACATTCAGTAAAATAGGCTTTTATTGGATACCTGTTGGTCATAAGACTAATCAGATAATGCCCACTAGAAAATGGATGCCTACTGGTAGAACTATTCCCTTAAGAAGTGATCACACTGTGAACAGGGCTAATACAGACACTAGTTCTGCATCTATTCACAATGATTCCATTGCCTCATTTTCTGATATGAATGCTTCTGTTTCTGATGTGGGTGTTCCAAACATTGTTACTAACCAAATGGAACCCATTCTTGCATGGGGATCCCAATTATCCAGTTATCCATTCTTGTCTGTGTTCAACTGCAGATCGTTCAAATCGTTCTGTGGTACCTGGACTCAGGCTGTTCCAAGCATATGACTGGAGACTGGTCGCGGCTCATGAACTTCGTGAGCAAATTCATCGGGACTGTTAGATTTGGTAATGATCATTTCAGTGCTATTATGGGTTATGGAGATTATGTTGTTGGTGATAGTGTCATCTCTAGAGTTTACTATGTGGAAGGTTTGGGTCATAATCTGTTCTTTGTTGGTCAATTCTGTGATTCTGATCTAGAAGTTGCCTTCAGAAAACATACCTGCTTTGTTAGAGATCTTAATGGTAAGGAACTGTTAAAAGGAACTCGTGGCTCAAATCTTTACACCATCTCTATCGATGACATGATGAGGGCTTCTCCAATCTGCTTGTTATCAAAGGCTTCAAAAACAAAGTCATGGTTATGGCATCGTCGTCTCAATCACTTGAACTTCGGCACCATCAACGATCTTTCCAGAAAGGACTTAGTTGTAGGTTTACCTAGACTAAAGTATGAAAAGGATCATCTTTGTTCAGCATGCCAATTGGGTAAAAACAAAAAGTTTACCCACAAACCCAAACCTACTAACTCTGTCACAGAAGTTCTTCATATGATTCATATGGATTTATGTGGACCAATGAGGGTGCAGAATATCTTTGGGAAGAAATATGTGTTAGTTGTGGTTGATGATTACTCTAGATTCACCTGGGTCAAGTTCTTAAGGACAAAGGATGAAACTCCTGATATCATCATCAAACTCATCAAACAGCTATAGGTTCGACTTAACAAAACACTCAGAATTATCAGAACAGACAATGGAACTGAGTTTGTCAACAAACAACTTAGTGAATTCTATGAAAGCGTTGGAATCAGCCATCAAAGAAGTGTACCACGAACTCCTCAACAGAACGGTGTAGTTGAAAGATGAAATCGAACTCTTGTTGAAGCCGCTAGAACAATGCTGATTTACTCAAAGGTTCCAATGTTTCTCTGGGCTGAAGCTATTGCCACTGCATGCTACACACAAAATCGTTCTCTGATTCACACTGTTCATGGAAAAACTCCATATGAACTTGTCCACAACAGAAAACCTAATCTCTCTTTCCTTCGGGTGTTTGGTGCATTGTGTTATCCAACTAATGAAGGTCAAGACTTAGGCAAACTTAGGGCTAAAGCTGACATTGGAGTATTTGTAGGATATGCTTCAAACAAAAAGGGATACCGAATCTACAACAAAAGAACCCGAAATATCATGGAAACAATTCACGTTACGTTTGATGAGCTGACCGGTCAAATGGCTCCTGGACACTCCAGCTCAGGACCCGCACTTCAAAACAGTCCCATTGGTTCATCCCTTGTTCCAAACTCTTCTCAAGAAACTCCATATGTACCTCCATCTGAAGATGATTTAAAGAAATTGTTTGATCCTATGTTTGATGAACTGTATGATTCAATTACTAATGAGGTGTTGATCCCTACAGCAGAGGATTCTCATATTCCAGTGAATGAAGTCAATCCCTCAGTCTCAATATCTTTAAGTCAAGAAGCACCTGCTGCTGATCCTTCAGTCTCATCAACAAATCATCATTCTTCAAATGTACATCATGGAAATGTTTCTGGCATCAATGATGAAGTTAATCCCTTTGCTACTCCTGAAGATGATCCATTTGAAAAAATATTTGCTACTCCTGAATCATCATCAGAACCATCTTCTTCAGGAGACATCGACTCAACTACTTCAGTCCCTCAACAACTGCCACACGAACACCTCAGAAAATGGACTCACGATCATCCATTAGACAACATCATTGGTAATCCCTCTCGTCCTGTATCAACCCGGAAACAACTTGCAACCGATGCCTTATGGTGCTTCTTCAACTCCGTACTATCTAAGATCGAACCAAAAGATGTTAAAACTGCCATGAATGAAGATAGTTGGTTCAATGCCATGCAAGATGAAATTCATGAGTTTGATCGTCTTGATGTATGGGAGTTAGTACCTGCTCCAGACTGTGCTATGATTATAGCTCTTAAATGGATCTTCAAAGTGAAACTTGATGAGCATGGTGATGTGTTGAAGAACAAGGCTCGATTAGTTGCTAAAGGATACCGTCAAGAGGAGGGTATTGATTTTGAAGAATCTTTTGCTCCTGTTGCTCGAATCGAGGCAATCAGAATCTTTCTGGCTAATGCTGCTAGTAAGAACATGGTAGTCTATCATATGGATGTGAAAACGGCATTTCTGAACGGAGATCTTAAAGAAGTCGTCTACGTCAGCCAACCTGAAGGATTTGTGAATCAAGAGCATCCTACTCACGTTTATCGTCTGAAGAAGGCTCTTTACGGTTTAAAGCAAGCTCCAAGGGCATGGTATGATACACTGTCAAAGTTTCTTCTATCAACCGGATTCAGCAAAGGAGCAGTTGATCCTACATTGTTCACCAGGAAGTCAGGCAAACATTTAACTCATGTTCAAATTTATGTTGATGATATTATTTTTGCCTCGACAGACCCAATGGAATGTGATCGCTTTTCTAATGAAATGAGTTCAAAATTTCAAATGTCAATGATGGGACAAATGTCATTTTTCTTGGGATTACAAATTTCACAAAGTCCCGGAGGCATTTTCATAAATCAATCTAAATATGCAACTGAGATCTTAAAGAAATTTGGATTTGATTCAAGTGACCCTGTTGACACCCCCATGATTGATCGAACCAAACTAGATGAGGACCACTCAGGGATCATGATTGACCAAACGAAATATCGTAGTATGATTGGATCCCTGATGTACCTCACAGCTAGTAGACCAGACATCTTGTTCGCTGTTTGCATGTGTGCTAGATACCAGGCTAAGCCTACTAAAAAGCACCTTGAAGCAGTTAAACGGGTCTTTCGGTATCTCCAAGGAACCATCAATATGGGACTATGGTACCCGAAGGACACCGGTATGTCACTAACGGCCTATGCAGATGCTGATCATGCAGGTTGTCAAGATACACGTCGAAGTACATCTGGAGGTGCTCAGTTTTTGGGTGATAAGCTTGTGAGCTGGTCTTCAAAGAAGCAAATGAGTACTTCTATTTCCTCTACAGAGGCTGAATACATAGCCATGTCATCTTGTTGTGCTCAAATCTTATGGATGAGATCTCAATTATCTGACTATGGCTTTGAATTCAACAAAATCCCTCTGTACTGTGATAATAAAAGTGCTATTGCTCTCTCATGCAACAACGTTCAACACTCAAGAGCAAAGCATATCGACATTCGACATCATTTCATCAGGGAACAAGTGGAAAAAGGTGTGGTGGAACTATATTTTGTGAGGTCTGAATATCAGTTAGCAGACATCTTCACCAAAGCTCTTCCAAGAGAACGTTTTGAGTTTATTCTTCCACGTCTTGGTTTGAAAAGCCTTCAACCAGAAACTCTCAAACGTCTTCAGGAGGAAGACGAGGAGTAAAGGTCTATCTTCATCTATCTCTTGTAAATATTTATTCGAAAAACAAAATACAAAATTATAAAACTCTCAAAAATCAAATAGAAAATTATAAAACTTTCAAAATCCATAAAAATCTGAAAAATTCGAAAAATCATCAAAAAATATTGTCAATTTGTCATGTTTTTCTCGGTTCGATAATATCTACGGTCTTTGTGATGTCATTCAAAGAATGACACGGGTCTTTAGATGTTGTTCGAATTCTAAAAAAAAAAAAAAAAAAAAAAAAAAAATCAAAAAATCAAAAAAATATTTTTGGGAGAAAGAGAAAAAAATGGCTTACTGTCATTTCAGGCAGTAACCCGCTTTTCAAAGAAAGAACAGAGCCATACTTTATCATGTTTTCAAAATTCAATGCTCTGATTCTATAAACATTCATCTGCTGAAAACTAACTGCTTTGAAAAATAACTCGATCTTTATTTTTGATAATCATCAGGACTTATTTGTCAAAATCTCTATCTCTCAATCAACAACCTATGTCATTGATTGAGGGGGAGAATGATTTCAATTAAATTAAAAAGTTATTTGGCATTAAATTGTTTTTCAAAAGATGTACATGCATGTTTTATCAATGGAGTTTAAAGTCTTAAAATCCGATCCTTATCAGTAAAAACACTTTCATAATCAAGTCACAATTCTCCTTAAAAGCCTTCAAAATCAATTTAAATCTATAAGAGATCAAAAATCTCAAATGATTTGATAATTGTGATCGGGGGAGAATGTGTGATTTAAATTGGATTTAAACTGATAATTCGGTAAATGGTTTTATAAGGATGTACATGTTGTCCTTCCCACATGTGACAAACGATTTCAAATTTTCAATGCACATGTTGAGGGGGAGCATCTATCTTAAACCTATGATTTGAAACGTGATCATTTATCCCAATGTGCAGGTTCCCTCTAGTATGTGCAAAACTCTTTTCTAATCTCGAGGCACATATTGAGGGGGAGCAAATTTATGGAAACCTCATCCTTCCCGGAAATGCTTTATCTTCTTGATTTGATCAGGGAAGTGATGTTGATATCTTTTAGAAAATGGTAATCAAAGAAGTAAATTCTTCCTCTTGCCTCCGTGTGCAAAACGATTTCAAACATTTGATGCACATGTTGAGGGGGAGCACTTGTTCTAAAAATATCAAAAATAATTCAGGTACAAAATGTTTTGATAATATATCACAAGTATCTGGATTGATTTTCAAATGGTTTTCAATTGGTTCCAATGGCAGATGAACAATACCAAATTGACCGACCAACTTTACTTTATGTACGATGATATAAGGATGATAAGGTTAGGTATGTGTTCCCATGATCCGCCAGAACCGGAGGGATCTACCCAGGGACAATCCACTAGTTAGTGTAGAAGTCCTTAGGTATGATGATAAAAGGAGAAAAATGAGATATGGGAAGAGTGCGGACTAAGACTGAGCTAGTACTGGAATAAACCCAACAAGGTTCTAGCTATGAAGTCTCGGTAAGCACTGAAGGGGTTGAAGAATTAAAAAGAATTGAATGAGAAAAGGGTGAAAACAAATAGCCCTCCATTTATTCAACCTTAGGGCAGAAACCGGGTTCAATTCATATGCTACTGATGGTAACATCGGTATTGAAGACAAGACGTCATGGACCCAGTGACGCACTGCACTACAACTTTCCAAACCACTCAAGTTCCTCTTAAAAGGACTTGTTTCATTCTCACGGGGAACCGACATTATCTATCGACTTTCTCTTAGAGATTGTTGATATTGAAGAAGGAGACCCTCTCCCTAGTCTCCGGCACAGGATCCAAATATGCACAAATTGAGTCTAGAGCCACGAGATCATCAATAAATCTCATTAGGACACTTTCAATGTGGAAAGAGAGATTATATCTTGAGTCCTACGCATTATCCTTGTGGTATTGCCAGAACATTTGAGTAATGTGTATACATATTCACAATGAAGATGGAAAGCCTTCTGGAGCCAACATCAAACAAGCTCCTGGTAGGTGGCATGTGAGATCTATTATATGGATCAACCATGTGACAACTGAACAGAAACAATGGGACGATTCAATCTCTTGAATCAATCCTGGTTCAGGTTATGGATTGACGGATACCTTTGAAAAACCGGTCTTTGTACTTAACAACTCTTTTCTTTAGCACATCGACCGTGTACTCATTTTTCAAATCAAAAGGTGTTTTTATGATTGATAATTGATTTTCAATAAAACCCTCGTTGTATTGCAAAAACAATTTCTATTGTGCAATACACGATTGTTTTTCAAATCTCTTTTCATCAATCAATGGACTTAAAATTCGCTGGTTCACTCACTCCGTGTTGTCTTCTTTGAGATGCTCTGGTTTGAGAACAGCTAGAGCTGCTGCGAAACCCTGTCAAGGAAATTCTTCGGAATGATACCTGATCACAGGCAGTACTTGTACTGATCAACGGGGAACCGTGGGCCGTGTACCTCAATTCAACAAAAGTGATCAAAGACACTTTCGTGCTATTTATTGCTAACTGTTGTATGCAGGTACGCCCAACGTTTGCAGCTGATCGGAATGAAGCGGTCAATCCATAGCCGCATGCTCACTTAACACATTCAACTCAAAAGAAATCATGATTAGTGCATCAATGACTCTGATATTTTCACTCCATGCTTCTGCTACGCTGCTGCCAATATCATGATTCAACAAATGCTTCCGCTACTCTGATGAGAAGATGTCATGATCCAGAAAGTGAGCATGTCAGTCCTAAAGTCACAACATCACATAATACCAACACCACAAAGGATGTGTCAGAGATTTTTGATAGCAGATGATCTCAAAAGATGGCTCAAAATTATTATCACGTGGATCAGTAAAAGACCTCCACTTGGAGTAACCAAACATGCAATGTGAAGAATCAATGACTACGAGCTTAAAAGCAAAGGACTACATCAAGAATGCAAGAACAATTTTTAATGTAATATCTATTTGTATTCAATGTAATTTTGGTACATGATTGAGGTGACCTCCCTTAGGGGGAGATTGTTAGGAATTAGAAATTCTAGGTATTAAAGAGTCGGTCACCTCAAGTATATGTAATCGTTAGAAAGCTCGTAGTCGTAGTTCTTTTATGTTAAGTAGTATTTAGTTAAGTAACACCGTGGAGGACGGACGGGTCTTTACCCACTGTATGCCTGATCCACAGCCCGTTGTGTGGCGATTTATGTAAGACTATAAATACTCTCTACCTCCCAAGGTAGAGAGTTGGAGCTCATAATAATATCTTTCACTTTCTCTCACTAAGTTCCCTAAACCTCTAACTTTCTCTCTCTAGAATTCCATCTATACGCTACTTTGTGTTATGGTTTGATGTGTATGTGAAAACTTATATCTAACAAACCTGAAATCCCATATATGATGCAAAAGCAAGGAATATTCGAATGGATTCACTCCTTGCTACAGGAGCAAACACTTCATCATAATCTACTCCTTCTTCTTGTCTGTAGCCTTGTGCTACTAACCTTGCCTTGTTCTTGATGACATTCCCTCTTTCATCTCTCTTGAATCTGAACACCCATCGTGTACCGATGACTTTCTTTCCATCTGGTAGATCACATAGTACCCAAACTTCTTGAAGTTTGAATTAAAGAAGTTCTTCTTGCATAGCTTCAACCCAAATTTCTTTAGTTAATGCTTGAGCTATATTCTTGGGTTCTTCTTGAGAGATAAAACAAGTAAAAAGGCATGTTTGGTGATCCTTATGATTTAGCCTGTTCTATTTATAAACAAAACTAAGTAAAGCATTGTGAGGTTTAGAAAAACCCTTAGCTTTGGTTCTTGTAAGCACTCCAGAGGTGGAAGGTCCAATGATTTGACCAGTAGGATGATTCTTATGAACTCTTAAGATAGGAGTCTGTGGAACTTCAACATTATCATCCAAATTTGTGAAATCAACACCTTCATTGGAATCTGAGAAAATACCTTCATCTTCAAATTCATCATCAATGTCTTCTAAGCCAGGCATGTTAGGATCATCCAAATCATCCAAAGTGTTGTCAACAGGTGCAGCAGTACTTTGATCTAAAGTACTGTTATCCAAAGTACTGTGAGAGAACTCTGCAGTCTTGTTCTTTTTCTTTGCTTCCTCATAAGCTCTTCTTTGATCATCAGCATAAGATTGTGCTACTACATCTTGAAAAAGCATCCTATTAAGCTCATTTTGAATAGCTTGATCTTCAGCAGACAATGTAGATTTTGGCTCATCAGTACCTTTATCCTTCTCAACAGTTATAGGTTCTTCATCAGGAACAACATCAGGTCTAATATTGACTCCATGAACAATGTACTGTAATTCATCTTCCTTGTGATCTACTTGATTTTCTTCTCTAACAGGTACATAATTCATAGAAGGAGTCAAAACCTCAAGATCAAACATCCAATCAGGACCTTTACCCTTATGATTTTCTTGATCTTCTAAAAATTCAACATGAAGACAATCTTGAACCTTTTTGGTGACCCTGTTATACACTCTAAATCCTTTGCTATTGGTGCAGTATCCCAATAAGTATCCTTCTTCTGACTTGCCATCAAATTTGCCCAAATTATCAATTGTGTTGAGAATAGTCAGAGGGCATCCAAAAGATTTCATAAAACGAATGTTGGGTTTGTTTCCCATCAGCAACTCATAAGGTGTCTTCATCTGAGGTTTGGTGACTGATACGCGATTAAGCACATAGCAAGTAGTACTTACAGCTTCAGCCCAGAATTGAATAGGTAATAATAAATCTGCAAGCATTGTTCTGGATGCTTCAATCAAAGTTCTGTTCTTTCTTTCTGTAACACCATTCTGCTGTGGATTTCTAGCAATACTGAACTCCCTCTTGATTACTTTCTTAGCACAAAACTCATCCATAAGCTTGTTCTTGAATTCAGTCCCATTATCACATCTAATACCTCTTACTTTGAGTCTTAGTTGATTTTCAAGGGCTATAATAAGATCATGAATAGCATCAAAGGTGTCATCTTTAAATCCCAAGAAAAATACCCAACTAAATCTACTGCAATCATCTGTCACAACCAGACAGTACTTCTTCTTGTTTAGACTAGCAACAGAAACAGGTCTAAACAAATCCATGTGTAACAACTCCAAAGGTTCTCTAATAGTTCTTTCCTCAAGCTTCTTGCATGAAGCTTTGTGTTGTTTACCCTTCTTGCACACCAAACACGAATGATCATTCTTGTAAGTCTTGGAAGGTAAACCTCTAACTAAATTTACTTTGACCAATTTGTTGATATTCTTGAAATTTACATGGCCCAATCTTCTATGCCACTGATGTGCTTCTTCAAGTGTTGCCTTTGCTACTAAACATGTTGCTCTTCCAGAAGAGTGAAGACTCTTCATATCCAGACTGTACACATCATTGGTTCTTGGTACTCTCAGTATTACCAAGTTATCATCAACAAGCTTGAATTCAGGGGAAAGAATGAGACATTCTGTGTCTGTGAATAACAAAGGGTGCTTCTTATCATAGATTTGAGAGACTGACAAAAGGTTGAACTTGAGCTCCTTCACATATCTAACATTCTCAAAGTCTATGCTCCCTACCTTAATAGTTCCTTTGCTTGTATTTCTTCCTCCACTAGCATCATTCCCAAATGCAACTCTTCCTCCACAATAGGATCTAAAATCTGACAGAATTTCTTTGTCTCCTGTCATGCTTCCAGAGCAACCACTATCCAAAATTAGATGATCTTTAAGCTCTTCTTCTGGGTTGCCCTGCACAAAGATAAAAGAGTTAGTTAATTTTAGGAACCCAAGCCATTACTGACTTGTGTTCCCCTTGTGGAGTTACATACTTAAATTCTTTAAGTATGTAATTTCCACTGTCTTTAAGCACATGATCAATTATCTTTGGTTGTTCCAAAAATTGTGTTGGTTTTTCAATAAAAATCTCTTTTTCATCCAAGTTTTCTTTATTATTATCATAAAAAGTCTCTGTTTCACTCTCACTTGCTGAAAATACTGTTTGTTCCCGATCAGTACTTTCCTTCTTAACCCATTTGGTTTTAACTTCTGGTGTAGAGTCCCTTGATCTAGCTACTTTCTTTGAGTTGTAACGCCTTCTAGATTGATAGTAATTAGATCTCCTAGGGTTCTTATTCCAAAAAGTGTTTGGTGAAAACTGAGCAGTACTTTGAGAAGGTACTGTTTTTGGCTTAACAGTACCTTGAAAAGTGTTTGAAGGTACTGGGGGTTTTGAAAAAGGTCTTCTCTGGTGAGGGTACCTATAGTCTTGTGAGAAGTTGCTATGGTTAACCCTATCTGAATGATTCCAGACTGGTCTATTCTCTCTAGGTGTATGGTTGGTAGATCTGTTCTTTGGGAATTTGCTTAGGTATTCTGAGTGAAAGTCACAGTTCTTAATCAAATGATCAGGACTGAAACAAACAAAACACAATTTTTGACCTGTAATCCCAAAATTGCTTCCTCTATGTGTATGACCAAACCTATCCTGTCTTTTTGGTGAATGATGAAAACTGTTTTGACCAAAATTGTCCCAAAAAGGTTTAGTAGTATGTTGAAAAGGTTTCCTTAAATGTACTGATGGACGTCTAGCAGTATTTTGGGAAGAAGGTACTGCTTGACTCTTAACACTATCATCCTTAGGTTTCTCAACTGTTTTTGGGGTTTCAGAACTAGATGGACCTGTATTAGTTTGATGAATAAGCTTTTTCCTAAATTCTAGATTGTCTACTCCAAAACAAGAAACATCAGGCCTAAGTGGTTGAAAACTACCAGTGGGATGAGGGACTGCATGATAACCCTTGTCTTTCTTAAATTCAGGATGTGTTTGACTAATTGAATCCTCATTACTAGATGTATCTACATAGTTAATGAGTTCATCATCACTAGTTGTTAAATCCTCATAATCACATTCATCCTAATCACTAGGTGGGTTTTCTTCTGTGCTACTAAAGTCCATGCTAAAACCTAGTCCTGTTTTAATATATGCTCTTTTCTATTTTTCAACAAAACTAACATGTGAAAGGCCAGATTTTCCCCAAGCAGCAAACTTTTCTAGCAATTTATCCCTTTCCTTAGTCATCTTTTCTAGTTCAGATACCTTACATCCTAACTTCCATTCACTTAATTTTAACTGATAATCCTGTTGTTCATACTTTTCAGCCCAAGCCATTTCATTATTTTCATGTGTTATTATTTTGGCTTCCATTGACTCTAAAGTAATTTGATAGCCAGCTACCTCAGACCTAGCCCTTCTACAGTTATCTCTTTCAGTTACATAATCAGTAAGCACTTTTTGATAAAAATCATGACACTTAGAGCATACCTCAGAGATAGGGGGTGAACTTGGTGAAGTGGCTACCATAGCAAGCAGAACAGGTTCATCTTCAATCTCCATGCTCCAATCAAAACTTACTAGACCATCTCTGGACTCCAAAGCAGCAAATCCAGGTTCCTCATCAAAATCTGTGCTCCAATCAAACTCTTCCACTGAATCTTCCATGGCTACCATACAATAGGTTACTGGTTTATCATCAAACTCAGCACTCCATTCAACCTCTGATAGATTCTCTTGAGCAACCAAAGCTTTTGTTTCAGTAATAGGAATCTCCTTTAGTTCAAGCTTAGGTTTCTCAGTCATCCTGTTTGCCTGATATTTAGCAAACTTGCATTCCCTTGCAAAGTGTCCAGTCTTTTGACAGTAAAAGCATTCAATCTTGGACTTGTCAAAAGTGATACCCTGTTTTGGTTTGAATTCGATGCCTCTTCCTGTTTTCTTCATGAACTTCTTGATCCTTGCAGTGATCATAGCAACTTGCCACCTTATATCAATTTCTTCAAGAGCATCCTCTTCAATTTGTGACAAGTCCTCTTCATAGGTAACAGGTAAAGTAGCTTGTTGAGCAAAGAATGAGCATACAACTTCATCAGAATGGATGGTGTTTGTTGGTGATGATGTGGGGTTGGTCATGGTTGTGATAGAATGAGCAGGCTAACCAGTTCTTTGAGCAACAATACTTTGAGTAGGGTAAGCAATACTTTTAATGGAAGTACTGCCTCTCTTTTCAGAAGACAGAAAAGCTATACTGTGAGACTTTAAACTTGATTGACCATTCATCTCATGCTCATACACCTTCAGATGGTTGTAGAGATCATCAAAGTCCATAACATCCAAACCAGGTTGTCCTCTTATCATAGTAGCAATCACATGCCATGTAGATGGCAAACTCCTTAAGAACTTCAGATTTGCATCTTCAACAGATACCTCTACCTTGTATAACTCTAGCATGTTGAGGAGATTTTGGAACTTGTCATAGGCAGCATCAAGACCTTCTCTTTCACCAACAGTGAAAGTTTCAAACTGTTGCTTCAACAGATTTCTGTGCATCTTCTTGGAAGCATCATTACCTCCAAACCTTGTCTTGAGAGCAACCCATAACTGTTTAGCATCCTTAGCATCATGAAACTTGAGTAGGTGACCATCAGGTATAGCAGACAAGAGTATGTTGAGAGCCTTTTCCTGATTCCTTATTGTAGCAGCTGGCAAGACGGCCTTAGGTGGTTTAGGTTGTCCAGGAACATCTACAAGTTCTGGAATAACTTCATTACCATTAACAATTACATTCCACAGTGCATGGTCTATAATAGCAATGTACTGCCTCATCTTCATACTCCATAGATCATACTCTCCCTTCTTGATGATTTGTATTCTTAGTGAGGTGATGGATGGTGGTGGTGCAGCTTCAGTCGACATCTTTAGGGTTTGTTGTTAACTAGGTTTTAAGGGTTTCTTCTTAGTCAGAGTTTCCACACAAGCTCTGATACCACTTGTTGGATCGATGTACTCTAACCAAACTAACTTTTATAGCTTGTTAAGGGTTTAATAACCTCGAATAAATCCTAAGTTACTAACAATGAAACACTGAACAAACTCTATTAAGTATGCGGAATTTACTTAACAAAGCTAAGAATAATTAACTTTTAACTTCAACGATTTTATTAATACTTTAGAACCTGCTTGTTATACAGATTCTTTAACAACTCTAAAACTCTAATATCGTACTCTCTAAAATTCTAAAAACGCATATCTCTAATGCCAACCTAGGGGTCCTTTTATAGGCTTAAGGATAACCCTAGTCGGTTTACAATTACAAACCTTGTACGACAAGTAATACTATACTAATCTTAGAACATTCTAGAATTACAAGATAATCCTTAACGCTTTTACATATCAGTCCTTTAAGCATGCAGTACTTTGATGATTCGAGCAGTACTTTGACTTCATTCTTTAGCAGTACTTTGACTTCAGTACTTTGACTCTTCAGCACTTTGATTCTTCAGCACTTTGACTTTTTATATCCCAACAATAGCATGACGTGTAGATGGCATAGTTGATTTGACACATGGATTATTAAGTGTCTAATATTATAAAATTATAGACTTAGAAAAGATATGTTGGTTAGTAGATGAGAATAATGTAGCTTAAATACTAATAATTAAAGTAAAATACGTACAAGTGTGGGAAGAAGAGTGTGTTATAGTTGAAGACCTACGTAAGGTCTGTATGTGAAATAGAATGTTAGAGCCCTAGTGCTATAAAACTTAAAAGTGATGTGTGTTAAAGTATATGAACAAGAATGGGATATAATGTGGCTTAATAAAACACGACGAGATCGTGTTAATGTTATATAATGCGTAAAAAGAATAATTTGAGAGCTAATGAAAATGTTATAGAATAAACCTATGTAAGGTTTACATGCGGACAAAGTCGGAAAGACTAAATTGATAAAAGTAAGAATGTGAAAATGGTCAACAAGGGTTGACGGGTAAATGAGAAAGTAAGATGGGTAAACACATAGAAAATGTGTAGATATGATAAGCAAGTTTTATATATCTTATGAGCTTGCCTTAATTAAATTAAAATGAAAGTAATAGCATGTGTGTTAAAGTGTTAATAGCTTGGATCTGATGTGTTGTTACAGGCTACTCGGGAAATGTTACAGTAATCGTTACAGAAATCCTACGGGACATGTGATAGTAAATCCTACGGGATATGTGATCCTACGAGATGTGTTATAGCCCGAGTTAGCAAGTGAATGTTACAGGAATCCTTTGGGATGAATTGAATTACCTTCACTGGCAAAGATTGCCTACATCCTTGGCATGTATAAATGTTATAGTAAAATGGATCCAATGCTAAGAAAGGAGAATTGTGAAAAGTAAAGAGGTGATGACCTTTTGGGTCATAGAAAGCAAAGAAAAGAAAAGAAATTTGTGAAAAACTAGATGGGGGTTGAATAGTTTTACCGATTAAAACTTCGTTTTAAAGTATTTAGATCGACTTATGTCAATCTATTTAGATTGTGTGTTGGATATTGATAGATGAACATATAAGTAGGTAATGCAAGAGATAAAGAGTAAAGGAACACAAAACCATGACACGAGTATTTATAGTGGTTCGGCTACAAGGACACCTTCCTTGCCCTACTCCACTCCCTGAGTACCCCACTCGAGAGTTTCTAATCACTACACAACACAAGCTCCTTAATGTGGCAGAGAAGTCTTCACAATGTCGCCTACTCTTTATCCGGTACAAGGCTAGACACCGAGTTCTTCCACGAGGTAGATCTAAACCTATCACAACGTCACCTACACTTTATCCTGTACAAGGCTAGATACCGAGTTCCATTGCAAAGGAGGAACTACTACCCAACACTACACCACAATACAACTACCCAAAGGATACACACTCCTTTTTACAATACTAGAAAGGATATCAACATCCTTTAACCCAAACTACACAACTTGTACATTGACGCACCATATTGATTGTACACCTACGACACCATTCACTAATGCCTTCAACACGACACTTCTATGGAGAGAGGAAAGAACTATCAACAAGATGCACTTCAGTGGTCTTGATGATGAAGAAGCTTAGAAACTCATGACCTTGAGCTTGCACGTCTTCAAGAGGTGGTAATCTCGCCTTTAAGAGGAACCTAAAGAATCATACAAAGATAAAACTACATAGAATGATCATTTGGATATGTGGTTAGAGAGGTTAGAATACTGAGAGAAAGTATATCTAAGAGTGGTAGTGAGCAAGAGAAATGGCTCACTATTTATAGGAAAAATGTGCCTACTGTCCCACGGTTCTGGCGGATCCCTCACCAAAGGTATATGGCTAGTGCAAATACTGGGATCCGGCTACTGGGTCAGTTTAGTCCGGATTTTGGGTTCCAAACCGGCTTATGGGTTATGGATCATGGGTCATGAACTTTGGATCATGGATACCCAACAAGATTCAATGTACCTAGTTAATGGGTTATGGATCTTGGGTCATGGGTCATGGACTTTGGGTCATGGATCATGGATAATATCCAAGATGACTTCATGCATGATGTCATGCAATGGATCATGGGTTATGGATCATGCTCCATGGGTATGGGTTATGGACTTTGGTTCTTATCCAACAAGATTCATTGTACCTATGGATCATGGGTCATGGGTCATGGGTTATGGACTTCGGTTTTTACCCATTACTTACCTATTACAACATATACAAAGTACATATACATTTCTATAATATGTAAACAAATAATATTACTTGTTAGTTTTTTATAAAAATGTCTTTGGTTTTATATAACTTATTTACTAAACATGTTTTAATAGTTTTAATATGTTTAGTAAAAGTGTGTTAGTAAACTATTGGCTCAAAGCTTTTACGTATTTTATTTATTTCATTAAAATGATTTTACGTTTGTTATCGACAAAACATTAAAAGATCGTAAAATATAAATAAACTTTTTTATGCTTTATTTGTATTAACAAAAGTTAAAGCATGTAACAGATAAGTGCTAGTGTTATGTTGGAAGTGGATAAGTATGTTAATTTATAATTTCATTATTTGAATGGATTGAGACACCTTTTCATTTAAATAAAGTAATTGCGCCGAACTACGAGTTTACGTTTCTTGATTTACATCAATTGGGACGCCTTTTCATGTAAATGAAGAAGTATAAATAAGTGGGCTTATGTGTTCCCGACATGGCATGAGTAGGGTAATAGGGTAGAAAATGAAAGTCTAAAACTAATTAGAAGTCTTAAGGAAATGAGATAGGTGGAATAGAGAAGGTTCAAATCGGACTTTAGGTAAGAGTTGTTATATAAAATCTACATTATAGGAGTTGTTAACATAAGTTGAAATGAATGAAATTTTTTAAATAAAGATGTAATGTGAGAAATGACCGTGGAGGTCATAATTTGAATAAATTAAAAGTTTGGAACGATGTTATAGTATGTCGTGTGGCATGATGTAATATGAAAAAGGACCATAGTGGTCGTAAAGTTAATGAAATTTATGAGAAAGTAATTAAGATAAGCGAAACATTACACTAAGAATGTTAATGAATTAATGGAATAGCTATGGTAGAATGCGGAAGTGTTGGCTAAAATTTGATTTATATAAAGTCAAAATGATATGTAAGTGAAGAAGTATGTGGAGTTACAATCATTAAATTTGTTATAGAAATGTTTGGTCTTGAATAATTTGTGTCTCAGATGGCATAATGGCGTGATAAGAGTCGTATGTTATAACATTTGAGCGAGAAGTAGAATGGATTAAGGGTTTGATATGGGTTTTAATGGGCCTTGAGTTGCAAGATCAAGTAGATCATTGCAACGGGGATGTTTAAATTATTGTTTATGTTAAGAATGGTGTAACATGGAATTAAGTTTTGGTTGTTAATAAACGAGAGACTTCGGGGACGAAATCTAAATAAGGGGGTAAAATTGTTAGACCAGTATCTCGTAATACAAATAGGCCCCACCCTAGATGGAAATTGACTAAGTGTTAACGTGATTGGTTAGTCAATGAATGTTATGTTGTAGTCAAACCCGATAGTCAACTATTAGTCAATGCATGTGTTATGTGGTTATAGAAATAATTATGTGTCACAACTAGAATGAAAGTGGACTTAAGGGACCTAAATTTCCAAATGCCAAATATGTTATAAAGTATGGTGTGGCCAAAATAGAAGGAATGGGACTTGAGGAGCTTAATGTGCCATTTAGGCAAACTTGCACCTACTAGTATCTAGGCACTTCCCTATTCTTCTTGAGATTTCCAGGAATGTGTAGTAAGTGTGTATGTGTGACGTGAAGAATAAAAGGAGGGAAAAGGGTAAGATGGTCTTGAGTATCATTTGATAATTAAGGGTGTTTATCCAGGAATGAAACCATAGAAAGGATCCTATAAAGTAAGTAACCCTTATTAGTATTTAATTGGTGATTGAAAGGTTAGGTTTTATGAACCCTAACATGGGATTAATGGGTAAAATTATGGTTTCAAGCTAATTAAGAGTTATAGTAATTATGACATGATTTTATAATGGGTTAAAGTTAAGAATTTTATGGGTTGGATCATCATATAATTAATATGTTGTTAGGTCTTGATTAATTATAAAGAAGGATGATGATAATGGAGGATGATGATGTTGATGAGGAAGATGATGATGATATTGTAATTAGCTTAGCTTGGATGCTAAGGTAAGTAACTTGGTTACTATGTGCTTAATAACGAAGTTTTTATAGTATATGATTATGAATGCTTGCGTTAAGTATGGTTATAGATGCTTAGAAGGTGTGATTAACCTAGAGACTTGATTAATGGGATGTTATAGAACTAGACTTTGAATTATGGAAGGATTAAGGTATGTGTTGAATGCCTTATGTGTTATGTGTGTTATAGTTATGTGTTATAGTAATGTGTTTATGATGCATATATGATGATGGAAGTATTAATCATGTAATAGCCAATTACTTACTAAGCGTTATCGCTTACCGTTATAGCTGACAATGTTTTATAGGTCCTTGTATATTGAAGATTTTATGGCTTGGATTATGGATATTGGATTGGACATGTGGAAGGTTGGAAGGTAGTACGCGTTAGGAGCTTAGGTAAAATACCTAGTTCAAGTGTCAAGTTTGTGCTCCCGTTGGTCTTTAATTGTTAAAGTGTATGTTATAGTTGGTCTTAAAGGGGGGGTTTTTATTAAAGTGTGTTTGTACCCATTTGGGATAACTTAGTCAAGTAAATGTTTAAATATGTCAAGGGATGTTGGTTATAGTCTATAGATGTATGGTTAAAGTTGTAAAGGTTTAAGTGATCAAATGGGTCAAAATGATTGAGATGGGTTAAGATGCTTTTGTGCAGAATTGCGGTGTAAATGTGCAGGTCAGTCGACCAGACGGCGTCACGTTCAAGGGGTGACGGCGTCGGGTTTGTCAAACCCTGAGCCGTCGCGTATTAAATTGTAATGTGTTTTAGGTCGTTCACATAGAGCTACGGCGTCACAGTTATAGAGCGACGGCGTCAGCCCATCATAACATGTTCTGGTGAATTTTTATTAAGTCATAACTTTTAATCCAAAAGTCGACCCGGGTCGTGTCACCCATCATTTTAAGGACAATTAAGACTAGTTTCATGTGGTAATTTTCAAAGCCTAAAACGTTATAAATTCTAGTTGTATAATGAAATGTTTTATGAGATTATGTTATAGTCAAACGTTTTTGAGTCAAAAGTTTTAAAACTCCAGTCAAACCAGGAACGGGGTGTAACATAATTCTGAAAGGATTATTATTAAATTAGTTTTTAGTTCAAGGGAGTGTAAAATATACTAGACAAATGAGTGTCTACTGACGCTCCATAGATCCATATTTTATACGGGCGGATCCGTATTTTACGGATTCGCAGATCCACCGAATGACAGTTGTGGGACAGAGCCCACACTATAATAGGAGGCTTCTTATTTTATTTTGGCTTATCTTTTTGAGAAATTTTCTCCTGCACTTTTACACACACTTAGTCACCATCATAATCAAGCTTTTGAAATGTAAATAACATACATTCTCAAGTCCTTTGATCCACACCAAATATTGATCATGATGCTTCTAACTTTTATTTGTTGTAAGCATGTTTCCACTTGATCCTCCGTTCTTCAAGCCTAGAGATCTTGTCATCCACATCCACCACAAGCACATCAACATATGAAGATCAATCACAACAAGATTAAAACACTTGTGATCTTCATTCATTGAAGGCTTCTTATGATAAGAAGTTCGTTTAAATTAATGACTTACATCCACTAGACACACATGTCTTGGATTATTATCATACACCACCTTGTATCACTATTATACAACAAACTAGAGGTTAGGAGGTTTATGTTTTTAGGCCATAAAACACAAGGTTTGTTATGTTGGGCCACAAAACATAACGGGTTTGGTTATAAACTCGATACCTAGCTTAGTATCGGTAAACTTGTAAGCGATTGGGTGGTTTATGTGTTTAGGCCATAAACACAAGGTTTGTTATGTTGGGCCATTAAATATAACGGGTTTGGTTGTACCCGAAGAAGGACTCGATACTTAGCTTAGTATCTGTAAATATTGTAAGGGAGGTAGAGAAGAAGAGCTTCTGGGACTCTGTAGACGAGCTAGTAAAGGAGTGCCCGTCAGGTCAGCGTTTGTTTTAAGTAGGGGACTTGAATGGCGATATAGGAGCAGAAGCGGATGGTTACGCGGGGGTCCATGAAGGGTTTGGCTTTGGATTTAGGAATGACAAAGGTTAATCGATTTTAGAGTTTGATATGGATCACAACTTGTTAGTAGCGAACTCTTTCTTTAAGAAGAGAGATGTTCACTTGATCACCTTCCAGAGCGGGGGTCACAGCACCCAGATTGACTATCTGATGGTGCGAAGAAGTGATCTTAGAGCATGTAGGGACTGCAGGGTTTTCCCAGGCGAGGCATGCTCATCCCAACACAAATTGTTAGCAGTGGATACACTTTTCGTGAGGAAAATACCAAGGAGAGTAGTGACCGTGTTGCCGAGGATTCTACGGAAGAATTTGAATGGTGAGGTGGCAGAGTCGTTTAGAGTGAAAGTCTCATAGGGACTTTCTACTCGGTCGAAGGAGTTGACTGCTAGAGATGCTGACCAGATGTGGAACACTCTTGTCGACATCATTAAAGACACATCAAAGGATTCCCTTGGTGTGGCTAGAGGAGCAATAAGGATCCAGCTGTCCAGCAGGGAATCTTAGTGGTTTAGTGAGGAAGTGAAATCCAAAGTTTTAGCGAAACAATCTAGGTTCAAAGAGCTTATTTTGTGCCGAGAGGGCCACGTAGATGACATTACCACCGCAGAAAGAGGTATAAAGTAGCTAAAAGAGAAGCTAAAAAGGCAGTAGCTAAGGCAAAGGACAAGGCATACGAGGATTTGAATAAGAAATTGGACTCTAAAGATGGGGCTAACGATATATTCAAGATTGCTAACGCCCGAGAGAGAAGAAGGAGGGACTAAGGATGCGTAAATTATATAAAGATGAAGGAGGACGTACCATTGTGAACGAAGAGGATATTAGGAAGAGATGGGGGAGTGTTTCTCCTCTCTTTTCAATAAAGGAAGTACTGAAGGAAGCAGGGAGGAAGAGTACCCTAGCCTACGACCAGAGTGCTACTATTCTAGGATTAGTCAACCAGAAGTGAAATTTGCACTACAGAAGATGGGAAGAAACAAAGCAGTAGGGCCGGACCAAATCCCCATAGAAGCTTGGAGGTGTTTGGGTGATGAGGGGGTAGAATGGCTGACCTGCCTCTTCAACAATATCTTCTCCGGGGCTAAGATGCCAGAAGAATGGAGACTCGGTGAAGTTATCCCCATCTACAAGAACAAGGGATATGTGCAAGTGTGTAGCAATTATAGGGGCATTAAGCTTCTTATCCACACCATGAAGCTTTGGGAGAGAGTTATTGAGAGAAGGTTGAGAAAGGAGATGAGGGTGTCCGAGAACTAATTTGGTTTTATGCCAGGAAGGTCATCGATTGAGGCTATTCAACTTCTCAGAAGTCTCATGGAGAAGTATAGAGAAAGACAAAAGGACCTGCATATGGCGTTCCTTGACCTTGAAAAGGCATATGATAGTGTCCTACGCAAGTTGATTTGGATAACTCTTATTGATAAAGGTACCCCAAGGAGATACGTGAGAGCTATTAAGGATATGTACGAGGGGGCTATGACCCGTGTACGGTCTACAATGGGTATCTCAGAGTTTTTCCCTGTGAAAGTTGGGCTCCACCAGGGATCTGCCATTAGTCCTTACATCTTCACCTTGATTCTAGATGGGTTATCTCGAGGGATACAAGAGGGCATCCCGTGGAGCATGATTTTCGCTGACGACATTGTGTTGGTGGCAGAATCGGCGAAAGGGTTAAACAATAGACTTGAGCACTGGAGGGAGGCTCTTGAAGACAATTGTAACACCCCAAAAATAGGATCCAACGGAAGCATGCGAACCTTTGGGTGCTACTATCTTGGTATCACAACATAAGGTACAAAGAATGGTTTTTATCCCATTTATTTAGAATAAGATTCATTAATTGAAAACCATAAGTTTACATTAATGAAGTAGTGCGGAAATAGGCCCAAAAGATAAAGCGGTCCCGATTATTCATCAGAGTCGCCTATGACCATGCCCCTTGCCAAGCGTCTTCCAATAGTGAGCTATCGCCTTAAACCTGAGAACACATGCTAAAATGGTCAGCTTACGCTGGTGAGTTCATAGAGTTTAGTTACAAAAGTAATAGTGGACCTGATAGAGTTTAATTGCTATGTACGACTAAGGCAGCTATATCGCAAACATTCCAATCAAAAATCAACCCAATAAATAATCAATCCAATCAATAATCAATCCAATCAATAATTGATAACGCTACACGCGTCGTTCGGGGTCAAAGGAACTTCCTTTTCGTCGAGCAAGTTTTTCAACACCCTAGGCAGTGAACCTAATCGTTGTAGTGTAGTATTAGGGTAAGCCACGGGTATTGATATCGTTCTCTAGGGGAATAGTGTCGTTAGGCTGAAGTGTATATCGATTTAAGTCTAAAGGTGAGGGATGATTATTTTTGTATTTTTATATTTTATGAATCTCGGTTTTGGAGGGGAGGGTGGAATTAGTTGCTAGTCAACTATCCCAAAAGGTACTAACTAAATTAGAGGTCTACCAGTAACGTGAAGCGTATCTACTTATGATGTATTACTCCTTGCTAGCTATCTAATTCTACCTACTGAATTGTCACGTCCTATTGATGGTTGAATTGTCACGTCCTTATTCTTAACGCGTTGTGTTTTCTAAGGTCGTAAGGTGTGCATTCCCTAACTCTTTAAAGTCACCTTTAAGTGTAGTAAACAAAATCCACTAAGTCATTCATAAACTAACTTTAAGGTTATCTTTGATTTAGTAAACGAAATCCACCAAGTCATTCATAAACTATCAAAGATTTATCAAGTATTAAACACAACGATAGCCTAGTCGCACTCCTAAGCTAATTACAATTAAGATAAGAGACAACCAATCAAACAAGAGACAATAGGGTGCAAGAATTATAAACTAAACCAATTAGACTCATTGAAATTGTCACACCCCTAATGATGAAGATAGACACAAGCATCACTAAGAAATCAATAAGATCTAATTAATTATATACAAGTTTCATACAATCATAAGCAAACACAAGATGAATTAGCCAAGCATAATTAATGAAGAGCAAGCAACAATTGTGATAATTGAAGACATACCATAGGATTGGATTAACAAACAAATCATTACACGATGTTTATGGAGTGTTTGAAACCCTTTAAGTTGCTGGAAAAACACCTACCTAAACCCTGGAATCGGACTTAGGGTTTAGGGCTTACAAAAAGTGAAGTTATAATGTTATATTTATAGGCAGATTTTCTGTCGGCAAAGAGCGACGGCGTCACACTTATAGATTGACGGCGTCACGACCATTTTTTCAGCAAATTGTAGATTTTCTCGTTCCGGTCGCGTGGGCTTTTGAATCACCTAAATCCGAGTTCGTATGCAAAAGTTATGGCCAAAACAATATCAACTACTTCGCGCGCATGTTGTGACTTGATCAGCTTGTGACGGCGTCACCTTAAGGTTGTGACGCCGTCGCCTTTAGTCTCTGACGTCGTCTGGGTCGCATCTAGGCCGTCTGAGCAGCGATGGCCTGCTCTTTCACAACTAGACGTCGTCACTTGAAAATACGAGTTTTGAGTCCTGTATCGTCACAATAATTTTGGGACGGCGTCGCCATTAACACCTGACGCCGTCGCCTTCTAGTTTCAGCAACTGTGAGTGTCTCGATTTTGACTTTGGCCATTTTCTTCATATATTCGCGCCTTTTCGTCCAAATAAGTGCCATTCCAGTATTTTGCCTTCCAGAGACCTAAAAAGTGAAAAGGAACGATATTAAGCAATAACGGATACAAAAGTGATCAAATAAGGGCTTAAACGACCCCTCAAAATGGTACCTTTTAAAACCTTATCAAATATCCCTACACTTGTTATTTGCTTGTCCTCAAGCAAATGTGCTTTTAGCCAATTAATTTATAAGTTAGAGGTCATTAAGCATTAATTCAAAACGGTCCACAACACATATAAGCCCCGCAAAAGTCATAACAAGCACGGAAATTACATACTAGCACCTCACATGGGGTGTTTGGATACTCACATCTCTCTCGGGTGTATATAAGAAATATAACAAATAGGAAATGGGATATAAACACTCATTAACCGGTCCTAGTACATAGATTACCATAGGCTTGAGAATAGATCAAACCTCCATCGCTTTGGCGTAAGCACCTAGGAAAGACTATCAAAGAGGTCTTTTAAAGGGTTGTAATGTTAGGCTTACGGTAGGGAAATAAGGGTTTGGTGGAATAGGCTATTTAGTGGTGGTAAGTCAAAAATCTTTATGTTAACTGCATATGAAGAATGGCGTTGCTAAGCCAAGACTCGACACTCTAAACTCTAGATAACTGAAATAAACAAACACAAATTTAAAGGATAGATGTAGGATGGTAGCCCGTATGTGTTTTTTTTTTTTTTTTTTTTTTTTTTTTTTTTCACACTCTATTTTTTTTTTCTTTCTCTTTTTCTATTTTTTTTCGATTTTTTTTTTTTTTTTTTTTCATACACTTTTACTCTACCATCCTTTATGGTAACATCAAAATAATAGGGATTTATAGGCACATCCCTACACTTGAGTTTTTATTACTCTAACACTAATTTGACCCGAATTGAAAAAATCAAAACACTTGGGGTACATTATTACGCAAACAAAGGGAATTTGAATTTAACGTCCCCTTCCCGTCATTTCATAAACTTTAACTTTTCCCATGAATCCCAATCGTCCCAAAACTATATACAAAGGATATGACTCGACTTAGCAACTTATGCAAGCAACCAGATAATTGAACTAAGGGTTTAGGGTGATAACAATAATGCACTAAAAGTGAGTGCATAAGGGGTAGGCTAAGGCGATTTGGGTGTATATTTGGGGGTGGGGTGTAAACAATGCTCTTCATTTATATTTCGGAAAAACCGAAACATCACGAGAACCGCGAAAAGGAAAGGCTCTAAGGGGTTAACTAGGGGTATCGTGTACTAAAGATGAGTACAACACAAAGGGTGTGGGGGAATTACTCAACCGATGTGGATGAAGTAATTATATTACGGGTATCAAACAAGGGTTATCCTAATGCCTCTTCTCATTTAGTTATTCTTAACCACACAAGTGTAGTCTCACTTGCGATCTCGGAATGCATCACAAAACAAGTTCTAGAATCTAATATACTACCGGTTCACTCTAAGCATTAAAGATGAATGCTTTAATTCCTACTAATCTAAGGGCGATCCTCAAATTTTGGGTGGAATTTGGGTGGTAAAAGGTTTTGTGCTAGTCATATAACTTCCTATCCGTGAGACGCTTTTGTTAAGACTAATGGCCCACTCCTATATGTCATGAAAAATTTTAAATTTGGTGCCAAAATTACCCTAACCGACATTTTCTCATGGTTTATTACACAATCACAATTGGACAAAGCAAATAATCAAGGATAAGCATAGTTTCAAAGTTCCCGTTTTATTTTCCCTCCCTACACTTAAACTGAACATTGTCCCCAATGTTCCCCGAAAGTATCAAAGTTATGATAATTGGAAGGTAATTAAAAACGAAAGAAACTAGTACTCCCCTGATTAGCTCGGTAGGATCCGTGTGTGAAGTAGTGGTTAAATCCTTTCCAAGAAGAATTTATGCGTGAAAAGCTCATCAATCTTATGTAACTTCTTCTTGATAAATTAAACCTGCACACTTGAAGAAAACAAACAACCCAACGCATCAAACCGAACAAAGAAAAATCACAACAAGATGTAATTCCAGACTTAAATAAGATATAATGCTTGTGGAATGGATGTTTGCAGATTTTGTAGAAAATTAAGACCTGGAAAATTCCAAAAAATTTATAAGTAGCACAGAAAACGAGAAAAAGTAATCAGTTGTTTCTGCTCCTTCCTGACGCCGTCAGGTTGCAATCATGACGCCGTCAGGTTATCCTGACAAAAACTGTTCTGCGATTTTCTGAAGAAAAAAAATTCTGGAAAATTTACATCTTTAGAATCTGGAAAAATTTCTGCAAAAACATCCATTATGACTCGATACAAGCATTTGACTCGAACAAACAAACATATATATCTTTTATTTAATTGTTATTCTCATGTTTACGTTTCTTTTGAAAACGTGTGTAATCCTCCCTACACTTATCCCTTATGTAAAATACCTTTATATGCAATTAAGACGAGGTTAAAAACAAAATAAAGCATTTTTACAAATTCAAACATGAGAATAAACAATCAATAAAAGATATACGACACACAAATAAAAATAAAAACAAATACACATGGGTTGCCTCCCAAGAAGCGCTTGTTTTTGTTCGAGTCACGAGCCTGACTCTACCCTTATTTAACAAATAAAGGGGAAGTTTTCCCTACACTTAAGTTTAAGTGCGGGTGATAGTAGCGATACACACCCTTAGGGTGGAAATATGCCACGTGAGGTGAAGGGGGTGTATGAATGGCTTCCTTCATCCTAAAACTATCCGGACTAAATTGGTTGATGGGTGGGTCGGTTCCTCGTTTATTTAAGGATGGAAGTAAAGATTGAGGTTCCGGTTCATCAACACTATGAAATTCCCTAGAACTAAGAGTAAGACTGAGACTACAAGTATTCAAACCTATATTCTCCAGTTGCGTTTGGTTCAAATGTTCTACCTCCATTGGGATTCCTAAAGTCTCTTCTACTACTTCCGGGTAAGTCACGTGCGGTGTGTATGCCTTAAATGATGGTGGAACTTGTGGGATACCTTGTGGGTCTAGACTTTTCACCTCATCCTCAATCACATCTACATCATCTATATGCTCGTCATGTATTATTTCCTTAGGTCGTGATGAAACCAATTTTAGTAATTGATCCAACTTATGGTTTAATGTTTGGTTGTTTACCATAATGTTTTCACAAATTTGGTCAGTTCTCCTAAGGGTCTCACTAAAAATAGTTTCTAAACACGGAGGTTGTTCACGAAAGTCTATCCTAGGTGAAGGTTCAAACGAAGCATAGGTTTCACTAGATGAGGTATTTTGTGGGCTTGATGGAATGGTGAAACCCTCAAAAGGTTTATGGACATGGTTACTTTCTTCCCACCATCTTGAATAATCCGCTTTAGTAATATCATAATTTCTTATGAAAAAACCTAATCGCGGATATAGTGGATTCGCGTTCTCCATAATGGTGAACGGAAGAGTCAATGGACAAGTTTTACGAACAAAGGCACAGAGAAGGGAGATAGACTACAAGGAAGCTAATAAAAAGAAAAAAAATCTCACTTGATAGGAATCTTGTGAGTAGACCTAAATGAGATAGAAATCAAGCCTAAACAATAACTATTCCCCGGCAGCGGCGCCAAAAACTTGATAACGCTACACGCGTCGTTCGGGGTCAAAGGAACTTCCTTTTCGTCGAGCAAGTTTTTCAACACCCTAGGCAGTGAACCTAATCGTTGTAGTGTAGTATTAGGGTAAGCCACGGGTATTGATATCGTTCTCTAGGGGAATAGTGTCGTTAGGCTGAAGTGTATATCGATTTAAGTCTAAAGGTGAGGGATGATTATTTTTGTATTTTTATATTTTATGGATCTCGGTTTTGGAGGGGAGGGTGGAATTAGTTGCTAGTCAACTATCCCAAAAGGTACTAACTAAATTAGGGGTCTACCAGTAACGTGAAGCGTATCTACTTATGATGTATTACTCCTTGCTAGCTATCTAATTCTACCTACTGAATTGTCACGTCCTATTGATGGTTGAATTGTCACGTCCTTATTCTTAACGCGTTGTGTTTTCTAAGGTCGTAAGGTGTGCATTCCCTAACTCTTTAAAGTCACCTTTAAGTGTAGTAAACAAAATCCACTAAGTCATTCATAAACTAACTTTAAGGTTATCTTTGATTTAGTAAACGAAATCCACCAAGTCATTCATAAACTATCAAAGATTTATCAAGTATTAAACACAACGATAGCCTAGTCGCACTCCTAAGCTAATTACAATTAAGATAAGAGACAACCAATCAAACAAGAGACAATAGGGTGCAAGAATTATAAACTAAACCAATTAGACTCATTGAAATTGTCACACCCCTAATGATGAAGATAGACACAAGCATCACTAAGAAATCAATAAGATCTAATTAATTATATACAAGTTTCATACAATCATAAGCAAACACAAGGTGAATTAGCCAAGCATAATTAATGAAGAGCAAGCAACAATTGTGATAATTGAAGACATACCATAGGATTGGATTAACAAACAAATCATTACACGATGTTTATGGAGTGTTTGAAACCCTTTAAGTTGCTGGAAAAACACCTACCTAAACCCTGGAATCGGACTTAGGGTTTAGGGCTTACAAAAAGTGAAGTTATAATGTTATATTTATAGGCAGATTTTCTGTCGGCAAAGAGCGACGGCGTCACACTTATAGATTGACGGCGTCACGACCATTTTTTCAGAAAATTGTAGATTTTCTCGTTCCGGTCGCGTGGGATTTTGAATCACCTAAATCCGAGTTCGTATGCAAAAGTTATGGCCAAAACAATATCAACTACTTCGCGCGCATGTTGTGACTTGATCAGCTTGTGACGGCGTCACCTTAAGGTTGTGACGCCGTCGCCTTTAGTCTCTGACGTCGTCTGGGTCGCATCTAGGCCGTCTGAGTAGCGACGGCCTGCTCTTTCACAACTAGACGTCGTCACTTGAAAATACGAGTTTTGAGTCCTGTATCGTCACAATAATTTTGGGACGGCGTCGCCATTAACACCTGACGCCGTCGCCTTCTAGTTTCAGCAACTGTGAGTGTCTCGATTTTGACTTTGGCCATTTTCTTCATATATTCGCGCCTTTTCGTCCAAATAAGTGCCATTCCAGTATTTTGCCTTCCAGAGACCTAAAAAGTGAAAAGGAACGATATTAAGCAATAACGGATACAAAAGTGATCAAATAAGGGCTTAAACGACCCCTCAAAATGGTACCTTTTAAAACCTTATCAATAATCCATAACACAATCGAGATCTCAGCAGGGCCCCAAGCGACTCTAGCCAGCACAGTCGTAGCAAGGCCTAGAACACAAGATACCCTAGTCTAGGTTAGTCTATTCTTAGCTAGGCATCACGTTATAGCATAGGAATGCTACCCTAGCTTAAGTCAACTAATATCGCATGTCTAACCTTTCCCAATCAACACATTAGCAATTCAAAATGGTAGTGGCAGGTCCAAGAAATAGTTTGTTTTCACATAAAGTACATAAGATCACAATCCAAAATCAAATATTCCAAACAACAGTCATTCTCACATAATATTCACATACCCAAATACGGTTGGTTAAAAGCAGCATGTATTCTCCCCCAAAATAGTTATGAAAACTTTTGAAAATAGCGGTTATGAAACTCACCTTAGCCACAATAATGCACTATTCACTATTGACACGACTGGCATCTAAAGTTAATCTCCACGGCATCAAGATGAGTGTACGACGAGTACGATAGAATAGAAGTGACGCAACCTAATGCGTATACGATTATCTTAAAATACAACTAATACGATAAAGAAGTCGATAGAAAGTAATGTGTCGTAGTTTTCATGGATTATTCTTGTCGTTGCTTTCAAAAGTCCATTATCGTTCCCAAAAGTTTATAATTAATATCTCAAAAGTTTAGTTTTAACGTTTCGCGTGGTGGTAAGAAACATAGACACGAAGCACATCTCACGCGAAAGAGGAGAAGACGTCGACATAGTTGAGACATACTAACTAGAACGCACGCCAACAAGGAAAAGACATCGACAAAGTCAAGGAATACTGACAATACTCAAGCTAGTCAAAGACTAGGAAATGACTACATCTACTCATGACCCATGAATAGATTAACTTCCGATGATTTCCTATAATCCCAAACGTACATGTTTATCATAAAAGATAAGTTTTGATATCGTTTAATTAATAAAGGTTTCACATTCGTTATTCGTAATTTTACAAGTTCAAATTAAAGTACTTCATATAAGGTATACTAAGTAGTATATTATAAATGACGCGTTCGCTTATTCAATGTTTCCAAGACATTACGTCCTTATCATACCGTCTTCTCAAAATAGCATTTCCCAACAAGTTTATAAAAGTTAACTTGTGATTATAAAACACGAGTTATTATCGTAGTTCATAAAGGGTTTATAATAAATAAAACCATATTTATTGACAATATATATCTGAATATCTCGTTATTAGTTAAAATGAGAAAATAGAATATTTAAGCATATCGCGACACAAATATATTAAACTCATTTTCGAGTCTAATATATTATACTCGTTTAAGCCAAAACGTTTAATATACCTACAACCAATATAGCTCGCATACTCAATGTTATTCCAACTTCATTAACCGTAGTTGTACCTTATAATGTATACGAAATATTCGATATTAATTATTAACCACGTATTTAGTTCCTTAATGTTTATTACATCACTTACACAAAACTCGTTTATTATTCATTCTAGTCAAATATCGTTTGTCGCGATAGTCTTACTCCATTATCGTTATATAATTGTTTCGTTACAAAATCAAGTCATTGCGTTTATATAGTTAACCAATGGTCGTATCACAAGTTCACCGTATGCCATTAACCGTTTATTAGTTTTCAATATTCCTTATTAGTAACAAGTCTCACAACTACTTTCAATAATTAGTTATAATTATCCCGTTACCACTTTGTTTGTTTCGACTTTCCACGTTAATCAATAATTTTACGACATATAAACATTTATCGTGTCTTAATAGAAAACCCTAAGGTTCGAATCTTGAAATCAAGATCTAGGGCGCGTGTGGGTGATTGGAAGAGTGTATGATGCATAAACGTGGTCACAAGACCCCGATCTACTGATTAGAAAAGGAGGTGTAATATTTGGTGGTCGCCGGAATTTTGGCCGGAAAAAGTGATGGCGCCGGAACCCTAGGAGAGGGTGGCCGGATTTTCTAGAGAGAGGGAGGAGGAAATATGTGTGTGTGTTTTGTAGAGAGAGTGATGGATCTGGACATACACCTTGTGTCAATGATATTTTGTATAATATTAATAAGCACGCGGAATTTACTTAGTAATACTTAGAAGATGGATTGTATGATGTATTGTATGTAAACACAGATTAAACACAAAATTTAAGCTCCAATATTATTAATGAATAATACGAGTGATCTTGCTTATCACTAGGGTTACACCTTGAAGCCTTTGTGAATAATACATATGTATGTAAGTTCGTAAAAGTACCTAAGACAATGACCTAGGACCTCCTTTTATAGTACATGGAGTCCTTTACAAGATAAGTATAAAGCTAACAATATAGAATATACACAAGATCTTTTCTATACTTATCAAGACACGTTTTCCTAACCATTATCTAATAGCAGTGGTAATAATGTACCAGTAGTGGTAATACTTTTCCACGGCTAGTGTAATCCAAGCAGTATCTTCCACAACTATCCGTGGTAACAGATTATTCCCAACAATCCTCCCCTAAACTTATGATTTCTCTGCAATTCAATAAGTTTCTTCAATCTGCATCATCTTCAAGGATTTGTGGAATTCAACCAAACACTTTACTTCTTCCTTAACTTCTGAATAGCTCTTGAACATTGATCTTGAAGCCTATGTAACAATGCTCTGACCTTCTCATTGTCTTCATGAACTCTTATTGTTGTACATAACATTACTGTGAGAGTTCCAGCTCTGAGTGGATATTCTTTCTCAGCAAGCATGAATGCATCTACTCCATTTGCTATAGAAACATGGTGAACTTCTCATAAATCATAGTAAAACCATTTAGTACCAGGACATGTACATGAGAATTTCCAGAAATCATCATTAACATCTTGTTCATAGAGCCTTCTAAGATTAACCCATAAATGCATCTCCTTCATATCTTTGAGATCTTGAGCATCAAACCTTTCTTGAACTAACTTCCATAATCTGTCAAGATCATCTCTGTCAAAAGCTTTGATGAGATCTTCAAATTGAATGAATGAGGAAGTTGCACCACCTAGCCTTGTAATCTTCCATGTTGGAGCAAAATTGCTAGCAGTGTAAACCTCCCAATCAATGATAGGATGTCTGACTTGCAGTGGTTTTGGATAAAAATCTTCTTCTTCTATCACAATCATTTCAGTCATCTGTTCTTCAGTGAACTTCTCAGTTGGAACTTCTTGTTCTTCAGCAAACTTGGTCTTCTTACCAGTCTGAGATTCACTATCTTTGGCCTTTCTTTTCAAATCAGGATACCTTCTTGCTTCTTCTTCAGAGTCCATGGGAATGAAATCTTTCTCAAATCTTTGAACTCTGTAGTAGATACTTTCAACTTTATCATCAGACATTCCTTTGAATTGATGTCTCTTCCAACCACCAACATTGCAACAGTAAGTCTTCATGTATGCAATAACTTGTGCCTTAGTTGGTTGTCTTGGTTTCTTTTGGCCTTTCTTGACTGAAACAATAGCCTCTTGAAGTGCTTTATTATTCTTCATCTGTATAAAATCTTTTAACTGTGCAGTTCTTTGTTCTGTAGTTAAAGATTTATCAGCTACAAGGTCAATTGCCTTTTTCTTGATTACTGGATCATGTGCAATCAAGAAATCAATTTCTTCTTCAGTAGGTACATAGCTGAACTCTGGAGTCTTTTCTCTAAGCCTTGTAGGTTGAACAGTGGAAATTGGATTTTCCAATCTATCCAGCCTTTTAGCCTCCATAAAGCTTGCAACTTCCAATTCTTCAAGCTTTTTCTTTTCAGCAACTTCATCTTCATATATCTTTTTAGCAACTTCTTTATCATGAGCAATCTGAATTTGTTCTTTCTTTGAAATCTTCCTTCCAGGTTGCTCTTCACTTTCCATAACTGCTTTACCTTTATCTTTCTTCTGTTTATCAATTTCTTCACTTGCAGTGGCAATATTATGTTCATCAGTGGGAATATTTGGCTCTGCAGTGGAAATTGGATCAGTGGTAAAATCAGTTGTAATACAAAAAATATCTTGCTCTAGTTGCTCTTCTTGAGTATCAGCTTCCTCTGCACCTTTACTAGAAACAGCTTCATCTTCAAAATCAATTTTCCTCCCCTGAGTTTCAGCACCTGTTTTCGTCCCCTGTTTGGGAGAATTACCCCAATCTTGATCAAAACCAGCTGAATCACCATCATTAGGTAAGGATGAAGACGAGATCACCAACTTTGCAGTTTTCCTTTGCTTTTTCAACCCCTGCAACTCTTCCTTCAAGGTCTGAATCTCTTCTTTTAAGTGTTTAAGATCCTTGGCATGCTGCTTCTTGACATGTGCCATGTCCTTCTGTAGAGATTCAACCTGCTTGGCTAATTTGGTACATAAAACCATCAATTCCATTTGTTGCCCACTGCCCTCATCACTTCCAACTGTGTGACCTGTTAGGAGAGGTGAATCATGGGGAAATGTCTCAGACTCCTCCCTAGTTGGACTAGGTTGAAGTCTAGAACCACCACTGCTTGTTCCTAGACCAAAAGGTTCAGAAACATGTTGTGTTGTCATGAGAGAAGTTGGCTGTGTGTGCCTCCTCTCATAGGTGTGAGAAACAGGTGGAGTATAATCAATGTTTGGAACAGAGATTATGGGTGAGTTTTGTTCAGGTGAAATCTTTGCAAGCATTTGAGGAAAGAGAGGTGTAAAAATCATGTTGCCATCTTTGTTCATGTTTTGAAAAACTTTAGGCTTGAGGCAACTGATTTTATAAACATTTGTATGGGGTTGCAGTTGAAACTCATTTAGCACTGCTTGCACAAACCTTGGATACATTAAAATTTTTGTTGAACTCTTTACATTGCTAGTCATACTTGTAAAAATATATTTTGACCAGTTAAAAATCTTATCAGTGGCTATACAAACCAAAGGGTAAGCCATGGTTGAACTAAATTGCTCATAAGATGTTTTCTTTGGACTAAGACAATGTAAAATCTTATGTATCAAAAATCTCCATTGGGGACAAAAACCACTCTTTTTGAAAGTAGCCTTTTTATCAGTGGTATCATACCCCATGGATGATAAAGTATCATGTATTTCGGGCATAGGTAATGTGATGATACCATTGAGATCACCCAATTGGAGAACTCTCCTCAAGGATGCCTCAGTAACATCAATAGTTACCCCATCCACAGTGGCTCTTAGAGCATCCACTGTTTCATGTGTATCTCTATTCTCAAGTGTTATGGACTGAGCAGAAGTCCAAAACTGTTTGATTTGAGAGATATAGATTGTGGGTTTTAAAAGCAAAGCATACCTTAAATGGGTAGTATTGAGAAAGTCCACAATATTAGGTCAGTAACAATTGAAGGAATAACTAGCCAATTGAGACAAAAGATATATAGAGGTAGGGTTTAAGAGTGTAGCGTAAGAAAGATTATCTAAGGAAAGTATTTATCTTTATTGATGAAAATACCATATGGCCTTTGTTGTACTTGAAGTCCTAAAAAGAATGTGAGTTCACCCATAGAACTCATCTTGAATTCTTCTTTCATCAGTTTCTCAAATTCTTTGCACATCTCTGTCTTTGTAGATCCAAAAATGATATCATCAACATACACTTGAACCAGCAAGATATCATTCTTGTCTTTCTTGATGAACAAAGTTTGATCCACTCTGCCTCTATGAAACCCATTATCAAGAAGATAAGTAGTTAAGGTTTCATACCATTTTCTTGGTGCCTGATACAAGCCATACAAAGCTTTAACTACCCTGTATACTTTGTTAGGATATTCAGGGTCTTCAAAGCCTGGAGGTTGTGAGACATAAACCTCCTCATCAATCTGCCCATATAGAAAAGCACTCTTTACATCCATTTGATAGACTTTAAAGCCCATAAAGGATGCATAGGCTAAGAACAGCCTGATTGCTTCAATTCGTGCAACTGGGGCAAATACTTCTTCATAGTCAATACCCTCCTCTTGAGAGTATCCTTGAGCCACAAGCCTAGCTTTGTTTCTGATAACAATTCCTCTTTCATCCTTCTTGTTTCTGAACACCCATTTAGTATCTATTACCTTCTTGCCAGAAGGCAAATCACAAAGCACCCAAACCATTTGAAGCTTAAATTGGAGCAACTCTTCTTGCATTGCTTCCACCCAACTTTCATCTTCAAGCACCTTGTAAACATTTTTTGGCTCCATTTGTGACAGAAAACACATAAAGAGACATTCATTCTTGCCTTCATGAGTCTTAGATTCATATATTTTACTAATAAATCCATGAATATCAGGCAGCTTTGTTTGTCTTCTAGTCTTCACAGGTGAATAAACATCCCCAATCACATTTTCAAGAGGATGTGATTTATGAATAAAAGTGTGGGGAGTCTGAGGAACTGCAATCTCATTTGGCATATTTGAGATTTCAACATCATTGGCTTGAGCTTCCTCTGTAACTGGAGTTGTAATATCCACTTCTGGTGTTGCAGTGGAAACTTTTGGCCTAGCAGTGGAATCAGAATTGCCACTGCTTTCAGAGTTTTCAGCATTCAAATTGTTACTTCCTTCCTTTTCAAAATCATTAGAAGGGTGAGCATCTCCAGTTTTTGGTATATCATCATTATCTGCATAGTCCCAAAGTGGTAGACTGAATTCATCTTGATCATCTGCATGATCCTTGCTTGGTTCATCATCATCAAGAAATTCTTCTGAACCTGCAAAATCAAAAGAAGATGCACCTGTAGAGATAGGAACATAATTCATAGTATTGGTTAGAGTATCAAGATCAAACAGCCTTTCTGGACCAGTTCCTTTGAGATTGACTTTGTTTTCCAGGAACTCAACATGCAAATTCTCTTCAATCTTTTGGGTTCTTAAGTTGAATACTCTAAAAGCTTTGCTGACTATGGAATACCCAACAAAATACCCTTCATCAGATTTCTCATCAAACTTGCCCAGATAATCTATGGTATTGAGAATAGATACATGACATCCAAATGGTCTCATGAAGTCAAGGATAGGAGGTCTACCCCTAAATAACTCATAAGGTGTCTTGTTCTTTGTTTTTACCACTAAAACCCTGTTTTGCACGTAACATGCAGTGTTAACTGCTTCAGCCCAAAAAGTGATTGGCAATTTTGAATCTGCCAACATGGTTCTAGCAACCTCTATTAGTGTCCTGTTCCTCCTCTCAGCAACACCATTTTGTTGAGGAGTTCTAGCAACACTAAATTCTCTTTTAATACCTTTATCTCTGCAAAAATCATCCATAACTCTATTTTTGAATTCTGTCCCATTGTCACACCTAATGATTTTAACTTTCATATCATATTGGTTTTCAACTTCTGTGATAAAGATCTTAAGGATGCCAGTTGTTTCATCCTTGGTTCTAAGAAAGAAAACCCATGTAAACCTGCTAAAATCATCAGTCACTACAAGACAATATTTCTTTAGATTCAAGCTGCTCACAGATGTAGGACCAAATAAGTCCATATGTAGCATTTGAAGTGGGTGAGCAATAGAGTTAACCAACTTTGACCTGCAAGAAGCTCTGTGTTGTTTGCCTTTAAGACAAGCCACACAGGTTTGATCATTTTCAAATCTTTTCTGAGGTAAGCCTCTCACCAAACCATCTTTGACAATCTTATTAATGGTTTTGAAATTAACATGACCAAGTCTTCTATGCCATAACATGGATTCATCCACTGTGGTCTTTGCAAGCAAGCAAGCATAATCATCTTTAGCAACAATGTTGTTCATATCAAAGCTATATAGGTTGCATTTTCTAGGAATTTTAAGAAGAATCTGACTTTCATCAGGCATCTTAAAATCCTTAGAGAGAACAAAGCACATATCTTTAGTAAAAAGAACATTGTTCTTCTTGTCACACATTTGTGACACGCTAAAAAGATTATACTTAAGCTCTTTTACATAATACACAGGTTCAAAGTCCAAGTTACCAATTTTGATGACTCCTTTACCAGCAACTTTTCCATTTACTCCACCTCCAAAGCTGACATACTGTCCATCATAATGTTCAAAATTAGAAAGATAGGACTTGTTGCCAGTCATGTGCCTTGAACACCCACTATCTGTATATCCTTGATCTGATCTTTTTGTCCTTAGATGTTCCTGCACATAAAAGTAAAGAGTTAGTTTCTTTTGGGGACCCAAGCCATGATTGACTTGGATCTGCCTCGTGTATCAATATAGTTAAATCTATCAAAGGTCATTGACACCATTGGGATTAGTTGTAGAGGTAGTTCCTTTAGGTTTCCATTCCCAACGTGCTGAGGCCTTCACAACATTGCCCATGTCCCTCTTTTTCTTGTTTACAACCCTTGCCGTGGTAACTTTTGAATGAGCAGTGGAAACTGCTGGTTTGGTTTTAGGTACCCACTGTTGGTTATAATGAACCTTTTTAGTTTAAAAAGTTCATTTCCCTGTTTGTGCAGATTTTGCAAAAGTTGTTTTGGACTTTGCACTTTTAACAGGTGACTTAGGGTGAGCAGTGTTAACAGTTTTTGCAGTGGTAAAAGTTTTGAGGCCACTTCTTAGTTGAACTGCTCTTGGGATCATTTTGCAATGAGGATTAGGGTGTACATTATTTTGAAACCAGTTAGACTCCACCCTTTTATTCCCATGGACTTCCCTTCTCCCAACATGATAGTCACAATAAGCATGTAAATGATCAAAACTACCACAAATATAGCATGCCTTATTGTACATCACAAAATCACTACCTAGTTGTTGAGATTTAACATGATTCCAACTCCTCTGGTTACCCCTAGGAGCTGTAGGCTTGTTCCTATACATCTCAGCATACCTTACAGTTGATCTAGGTTTATTAACTGGTTTCCTAGGTTCCTCTGTAACAGTATTAACAACTTTTGGGATAGAAGTCTCTTCATTCTTTTTGACATTCTCATTAACAACTAATGAGTCACTAGCACTTTCAAAAAAATCAGTTTCTTGCTTAACCTGTTCCTCAGTTTTCACAAATGTGTTCTTAAGAGGACCATATTCACGTTCAAGATCCTGAAACTCTTCAAAGCCTGTATGAGCTAAATCTATGCCTGGAGGTGATGGAACACCTCTTAATGGTGGGGGAGCTGTATTATAACCCATACCAGACTTAACTTTACTAGTTATTTGAGCATTCCAAATTTTATCAATTGACTTAGACTGATAATAACAGGTGTCAACAGTTAAATTGACATTTTCATTTATCTTTCTAAGTTTATCAAGCTCTTTTTGGAAAGCCTCATTCACAGTTGTCGTATGTTCTACCTCTCTTCTAAGAAGAATCATATCATCATTATATTTAGACTCATTTTCTCTATAGTTCTCTAGTTGTTTTTCTAATACAGCTATACCTCTCCTAAGGTTTGTCACAGCATAATTAGCAGCAATCAACTCTGTTCTTTGACTTTCATAAGATTCGTTAAGCCTTTCAACTTCTCTAGCAGCCCTACATATTTTAGAACAACTTTCAAAGTTTTGTACCTCAGAGTCAGAGAAAGCCATGAGAGCAAATTCAGTAGAAACAAGAGCAGCATCTGAAGGTTCTTCTTCTTGATCATCAGCCATGAAACTCCAATCATAGCTCACACCATCAATAGCCAACATTGCCTTTGGTTCTTCCACAGTTGGTTCCTTCTTTTGCTTGTACCAAGTAGACCTGTTGTCCCTGGTCTTTGGTCTTCTACATTCTCTAGCAAAGTGTCCCAACTTGTGGCAGTTAAAACACTCCACTTTCTTCTTATCAAAGCCTGCAGTTTCACCACCATTGATGTGAATAGGCTTGCCAGTCTTCTTGTAGAATTTCCTAGCCCTCATGCTAAGAAGAGCTATCTGCCACTTTATGTCCATTTCTTCCAAGTCATCTTCATCAATTTGCTCTATGTCTTCATGAGTTAATATAGAGCCATTAACTTGAGTGGAGATGAAAGCATAAAAGGTAGGATCTGCAATACTAGCAATCTTCTTCTTTGAACCTGCAGTGGTAACACTAACATTACCAGTGGAAACTGTAGAACCAGCAGTGGCAATATCATCATCACTGTCATCTTCAAATTCATCACTGTCAACAGAGGTTGACAACAATGCCAAGCTACTAGAGCTTGTACCAAGTTTCCCTGCCTTCTTCAACCTTTGTTCAATAAGTTTGAAGTTGTTGTAAAGATCATTGAGCTTCATTGTTTCAATATCTGCTTTGTTTTCCCAGACAGTAACATTAGTTTGAAACTCTGAAGGCAAACTTCTTAGAAACTTCAAATTGAGGTCTTCCTTTTCTACCTCAATGCCAAACACAGTTAGTTGTGTAACAATCTTCTGGAGTTTGGTGAAGATGCTATCAAGTGAGTCATTGCTTGAAGCAGAGAAGTTTTCATAACTTTGCTTCAACAATGTCTTTTGTGTCTTCTTTGTAGCATCATTACCACCAAACACTGAGCAAATCTCTTCAAAAAGTTCTTTAGCAGTCTTGAACTTGCTGAATGCTATGATCTAGTCTCTAGGAAGAGTCATCAGCAACAAACTTCTAGCCTTTAGATCATTCTTCTTCAGTGCCTTTTCAGTACTAGATTCAGGCACAGAAACTGTCACCACATCTGTGTCACCAACCTTCTGTGTCTTTGTCACAGGCTTGAAAGAATCACCAGTTAAGATGATTTCCCATAGAGCATAGTCTTGAATGAGAAAGTATTGCTCAATCAGTATCCTCCACATCTCAAACTCATTAAGTTTGAGCTTAGGTAGCCTTGGTGTAGAAGAGTTGGACTGGTTGTTTTCCATCTCCATTGAATTGAGTGAGTAGGTTAAGCTTATTCCTTGGATCTTCTAAAACAAAATATCATAACCTTCGCTCTGATACCACTTGATGGATCTGGACACACACCTTGTGTCAATGATATTTTGTATAATATTAATAAGCAAGCGGAATTTACTTAGTAATACTTAGAAGATGGATTGTATGATGTATTGTATGTAAACACAGATTAAACACAAAATTTAAGATCCAATATTATTAATGAATAATACGAGTGATCTTGCTTATCACTAGGGTTACACCTTGAAGCCTTTGTGAATACTACGTATGTATGTAAGTTCGTAAAAGTACCTAAGACAATGACCTAGGACCTCCTTTTATAGTACAAGGAGTCCTTTACAAGATAAGTATAAAGCTAACAATATAGAATATACACAAGATCTTTTCTATACTTATCAAGACACGTTTTCCTAACCATTATCTAATAGCAGTGGTAATAATGTACCAGCAGTGGTAATACGTTTTCACGGCTAGTGTAATCCAAGCAGTGTCTTCCACAACTATCAGTGGTAACAGATTATTCCCAACAAAGAGAAAGAAGGAGGTGAAAGTGAGAGAGTGGGGAAGGAGGGGAGTATTTATAGTACCATCAGGGACCAAACATGTACGGGAACTAGAGGAGGCGGAAATGTAATTATCAAAGGGACCATTGATGTAACTTTCTTAAAACTTTCATAATATTAAGTTCGGGACTCGTTTGGACTAGCAAGCGAAGGATTCGTGACTCGAGAATTATGCCAACGTTCTCAGAATAATATTTCCAATAAAAACGATATATAATACAACTCATAACGCAACTTAGATGAAACAATCGCTCTAATTGACGTTTCTCCATTTACGACGCATCGAGGGAATTACGATTTGTCACAACAATGGTCTTCGGGTGAGCAAAGAGAAGACTGAATACTTGAAATGTGATTTTAGGAGGATCATGTTAAGTCACCACAAAGAAATTGATATTCGTATCGGGACCATATCCTGCCACCCAAGGAGTAGATATCTGGGATCGATGATTCACAAATCAGGAAGGATAGATGATGACGTAACTCACCGGGCTGGGTGGGCGAGATGGAGGGTGGCGTCGGGAGTCCTTTGTGATAGGAACATCCCCTTAAAGTTAAAGGTAAAATTTAATAAGGTGTCGATTAGATCGGCTATATTGTACGGGTCTTAATGTTGGCCCATCTCCAAGGCCCATGCTAACAGGGTAGAGGTGGCAGAACTGAGAATGCTTAGATGAACTTGTGGTAAAACCTTGCTTGACATGATCCCGAACGGAGTTTTTAGAGCTAAACTTGAGGTCGAGAATATTATTTCGAATATGAGAGAAGGAAGGTTGAGGTGGTTTGGTCATGTCAGGAGGAGGCCACAATCAGCGCCAGTAAGAAGAGTCGAAGCGTTAGGAGTAGATGGTGTGAGAAGAAGGGGTAGACTCAAACTTAGGTGGGAGGATAGACTTAAGCTTGACATGAAGGAGCTTCTTTTTCCGAGGACATGACCTCAGATAAGAAGGCGTGAAGAGATAGAATTAGGATCTGCGGGTAGCCCAGGCTAGGTATTTTGTGGGTTTTGGTAGTTTTTGGGTGTTAGGCTTTTAGGCGTTTCTTTGTTGCCTTGCCTCCTGCATTTCGTTTTTTTTTTTTTTTTTTTTTTTTTTTTTTTTTTTTTTTTTTTTGTCGTGTTGTTGTTTTGCCTCAGTTTTAGGCCCCTTGCGTTGCTTTGCTTTGCTCTGTGTTGCTCCCTTAGGTTTACCTGCTTTTCTTTGTGCTTTGCTTCTTTGTATTGTTTGCGTTTTGCTTATGTGTTTCTTTGTGTGTGCTTTTGCCCGTGCCCCCTTGCCTCTTCGCCACTCTTCGGGTCCCTTGTTTTGTTTCTGATCTGTTTGTGTGTCTGCTTGTTTTGCATGCTATCATTTGCCTGCTTTTTACATGTTGCTTATTGACTTTTTGCTCTCTTTTCTTTTCTCTCTCACCTGCACACCTGCACTTGCCGGATGTCTCGTTGGAAACAGTCTCTCTACTCCAAAGTTTATCCTAGGATAAGGGTAGGATCTGTCTACATTTTACCTCCCCCATACCCTGCCCCGGCGGGATTGGGTTTGTTGTTGTTGTGCTTTATACTTGCATAACGTTAATGTTTGTGTCGTGGCTTATTGTTTGTGATGTGGTTATGATTGTGTTGTGGTGATATGCTTTACATGATGATCTCTACTATCGTTCTACTCGTAGAACTAATATTGCCACTTTTCATATTACGCCATACTTGATCGATTGTTTGATAGAAAAGATTTAAGTTTTTAAATGGAAACGTATTCACCCCTCCCCCTCTACGGTTTCCATAAACTTTTCGTCTGCAACCACTTCATCTTGCCCAATTCCATTTTTTGCAAGCACTTCATCTGGAATCACATCTCCATCAACAGTTGAGATAAATCCTTTCTGTCCAGCTACTTTAGCACACAGATCATCTAGAATCACAACCCCATAAGAAACTAATTGTTCAACATCATCATCACCATCAACAGCCTCTCTTGCAACGATTTCTTCTGAAAGTACCTCAACTAGAACCACATCCCCTTCATCATCAATTGGTAGAGCAAAAATAGCATACAACTTTGTTACTTCTTCAGCTTCAACTACTTGATCAAGGTCATCCAATTCTTGATCAATTTCAGCAAACATGTCACTAATCTCTTCAGGCTCTTCAGGTTCATCAACTAAATGGTATGGATCATCTTGCCATTCAACATCTATTCCTTGATCCACCTCTTCATCACTAATCCAAGTCACAAGATCGCCTTCCTTTCCACTAATGGTAGCACCATCATCTGTGTCATCATCCGCATCATCAAAATCCATCACATCTGTATAGTCTAGGGATTCCTCACTTGATATTTTAATTTTACTTGTGAAATTAATGTTCATTTAAGAAAATGAAACACAAATATAAACTACTGCTTTAAAGGACTAAATTTGTAAAACTATACGCTAGCAAGTGAGCAAATTGGCGGGAAAGGGACTGAAATGACTATAATATCCTCGGGTGTAGGACCATGTAACGCGAGAACTAACGCCTGTTAGCAAACAGTGTCTTTCCGTGGCTGTTTTTGCAAAAAACGAAAACATTAATGGCTGTTTTGCAACAAAATTCGTCTCGGTGTAATTCTTGCGTTTTGAAAAACATTAAGGACATAATTTGCAATTTACCCTTCTCTTTTATTATTTGTTGTAAAAATATTAGCATATGAATATGTAGCTTTTTCAGTTCTTTTTTTCTTTTAAATACAACCAAGAACTAATGCATCTATACACTTGTTCGTTTCCGAAACATAAAGATCATTAGGAGGTAAAACATTAAACATATCAAACAAAGCTTATTGAGTTGGGAAATAATAAGGTAAAAACTTAAGGGATGTTTGGTTCGCAGAATGTTTTTGGAAGAATTATAATCTGTGAAGAAAATTGTAATGCGATTTATTAAAAAAAATTCTAAATGTAATTTAAATTAGCTGAAATGTGAATAAATTATAATATGTAGTCATTATAATTCAAAATAATAATAATAATATAACTAAAAATTTTAATAATTATAGTAATAATAATAATAATAATAATAATAAAAATATAACAATAATAATAAAAATATTAATAATAATAATAATAAATTAAAATAATAATAATACCTATAATAATAATAATAATAATAGTAACAATAATAATAATTAAAAAAATTAAATTTGATAAAAAGTAAATAAATATTAATATATTTATATAAAAATAATGCATTCAAAAAAATATTTATTAATAATAATTGTAATAATTTTAATAATAAAATATTAATATAATAATAATAACTATTAGATTAATTATTAAATATTTAATAATAATAATAATAATAATAATAATAATAATAATAATAATAATAATAATAATAATAATAATAATAATAATAATAATAATAAGCTTCTCCGACATTCTGGTATTGTAACTTTTGGGCCTTCTTTTGATGATTCCTTGTGTACTTTTAATGCGAAAATGGAGATTGACCTTTTGAGTAATCCAAGTGAGATCGCTGCCCCCAAACTCATGAAGAAATTGGTAGATATATATTTCACACGTGTTACCGAAACGGCTGAATCCACTTTTTCCCTATCTACTCGACAGATGGCACTATGGAAATCGCAAATGGAGGACCACACTTCGGACTGGCTTAGGGTGGTCCCGATATCTGGGTTGGGGCAGACTATGAATGCTAGGACCTACCGGTGTGTTTTATGTTATCGGCTAGGTGTTCCCCTATTCTCTGTTCAGATGCCGTGTTCAGCTTGTTCCAGGGTCTTTACGAGGGATATTTATGGGGACCATGCTGTATCGTGTGCTGGTATTATTGGTATTAAACATCGGCATAATATGGTGCGTGATACTCTTATTGACATTTGTTCACGTTCGGGGATTTCAGCTCGTAAGGAAGTTGATATTGGGCTTAGTGGAGAAAGGGACAACCCCTTACGTCCAGCTGATATGTTGCTCTATTCATGGAACGGGGGTCTTGATGTATGTGTCGATCTGACAGGGTCATCGCCCCTTACACAAACTGGCATGGTTGATTTTGTTCCGGGGCGTGTGGTGGTCGAGGCCGCACAACGTAAACGCGTCAAGTATGAGGGTAAATGCGCGGATATTGGTTATGGGTTTCTTCCCTTCTCATTTTCCTCTTTTGGAGAACTTGAGAAGGATGCTGTGACTTTACTGAAACGGATCCGGAAGATCTCTGTGACTCAAGACATTGGGGCACGTGTTGCTGCTCATATTTTTAGTAGGATTAATTTTGCAATAGCTAGAGGAGTGGGGGCTCAAATAGTATCTCGGCTCCCCACTAATTTCTTGTAATCCCTATGATTTTCTAATGAAGTGTTTTTTATAATAATAATAATAATAATAATAATAATAATAATAATAATAATAATAATAATAATAATAATAATAATAATAATAGAAAATTATCAAAATAGGCCAAAAATTCATGGATGGTCCATGACTTGGTCTTCTTTTTAGTTATTTTCCCATTTTGATTATGCTCAACTGCTCGACTCCATCATTTTTATGACATGTGTCCTTGGAAGTACAAGAGTTTATGTGGAGTCGAGCAGTTAAGCAGTCGAGCATTACCAAAATGATGGAGTCGAGCAGTTGAGCAGTCGAGCAGTTGTACTTGCAAGGATACATGTCATAAAAAATGATGGAGTCGAGCAGTTGAGCATGACCAAAATGGAAAATAGTCAAAAAAGTGACCAAGTCATGAACCATGCATGAATTTTTTACCTATTTTAGTAATTTTCTCTAATAATAATAGGGGAAAGCACCCCTGCAGCCAACAACATCCAACATATGTGCAGTAAAGCGAAAAAAAAAGTTACAAATTATATTTGTTATACACTTATACCCTTTAGCATTTTCTAATTAGCAGAATTGGCCCTTCTTTATAGCCTTTGCAGCATGTATCATCTCTGCAGCCAACAACATGGATGATTTCCCCATAATACTAATACTAATAATAATAATAAGAGTAAAATACAACGTTCGTCCCTAAACTTGTACCTGCGCATCACATTTAACCAAACCTAGGTGTTTTCATCGCTGGAGGTCCAAAACATGGGTTTTTAATGCCAAAGAAGTCCCTTGACCACTAATGCCAAAGTCAATGTCTGATTTTTGTTATGTAGTCGAGGGTATTTTAGTCCATACACATTTATACTTTGTCTTCAAGAGTGTGAACCCAAATATGAGAAGATAAAGAATTCTTATTAATCTGTCATTTATACTTTGTCTTCACTGTTGATGTTTTTACAATTTTAATACTAGTTTCTTTTGCATACACAATAGTTATTTGTTTTTCCACAAAAATATATGATGATCTCACTTTAAAATTGACAATTGTGGATAGTTACACAAATTGGAAGATGAATTATAACAACAGACTTATGGGTCTTTTGGAAGCCGGATGATACGAACATTAAAAACCCATGTTTTAATACCAGTTTCTTTTGCATACACAATAGTTATCTGTCTTTCAATTTTGAGAAAAGCTTAATGCAGGAGCCCCTTAAAATGACAAAGAAAAGCAACCCATTCTTGTGTCAGCAGTTCACAGGATCGGGATATTAGATATACGTATATTAAACACAGACAGACATGGAGGAGATATATTGGTCAATAAACCCGAAAATTCAGGGAAGTTTGACCAAGTAGAGCTTTTCCCTATTGACCATGGCTTATGGCTTCCTGAGAGCTTGGAGGACCCTTACTTTGAGTGGATCCATTGGCCACAAGCATCAGTACCATTTTCTGAAGATGAAATCGAGTATATTTTCAATCTTGACCCTGTTAATGATTCTGAATTATTGCGTACGGAACTTCTAATGATTCGTGTGGCTTGTCTTCGGGTGTTGGTTCTTTGCACTACATTTCTTAAAGAAGTTGCATCTTTTGGTTTATGTTTGGCTGAGATCGGTGGGATGATGAGCAGGGAGTTCCATTATAATGAAGAGGGACCAAGCGAGCTCAAGGTGATATGCATCCAGGCAAGGAAGCTATTGGAGGAAAGTGAGGCGTGGCCCCCTGCATCAAACAGTAAAAATAAGGAAATGTTCCAGTTTGACATAGAATGTGATGATGATTCTAGTACTTATGGAAACATGCTTTCGGATTCTTTTGGAAGTTTTGAGACGGTGGAAAGTGATAAGGTGACGGACTAGGAAGTTTTGAATCTATCGACATCATTGAAAGCTTGTAGCATTGAAGAACAGAATTGGAGGCGTGAGGTGATAGCAGTTAATGGGAGTTACAGTGCTAATAGCTTATCTGGAATTAGAAGCATGAATGAGCAGTTGTCTAATAGCGTGAGCTTTGTAACACTCTCAGATATGAGTCAAGAGGAATGGGTTGCTTTTCTTTGTCATTTTGAGGGGCTCCTGCATTCAGCTTTTGTCAACTGTAAGTGACCTTCAAAATTGGATTTCAATGAAAAGAATCAAAATTGAAAGACAAAGTATAAATGTGTATGGACTAAAATACCCTCGACTACATAACAAAATCCAGACATTGACTTTGGCATTAGTGGTCAAGGGACTTGTTTTGCATTAAAAACTCATGTTTTGGACCTCCAGCGATGAAAACGTCTAGGTTTGGTTAAACGTGATGCGCAGATACAAGTTTAGGGACGAACGGTGTATTTTACTCTAATAATAATTTATTATTATTATTATTATTATTATTATTATTATTATTATTATTATTATTAAATAGTGATGCTTTAGAGTAAAAAAGTTTTGAATTACAATTTAATTCAAAACTTTTCATCCAACTTATTATATAATCTGAATAAAGTCAAATTTATTCATTTGATGTAATTGGAGTGGCTGGATTACAATTACAACGGAAGCAAGACAGCCTACGTAATGTAATCTGAATTACAATTTCTCCAATCTGCAAACCAAACAGCCTATATAATATAATCAGATTACAATTATATCCAATTACACCATATTACAACGAACCAAACGCCTCTTAATTTGTAATGATTAAATTTAGTTCCATATTTTCTTTCTAAACTTAAAAAAAAGAAAGAGAAAGAAAATGATAATAATAATAATAAATTTGACTTTGATTTATTGTAATTTCCTTTTATTTTCTAATGAAGTGATGAAAAAAAAAAAAAAAAAAAAAAAAAAAAAAAAAAAAAAAAAAAATCACAGTCATTTATTGAGTTGGAGGGTCCATGCTCCACACTACCCATGTTATGGCCATGTGGTTGAATTATTAATAGACCCCAGCTAAATATGTGAAGAATGTAACTTGTCAATTCCCATAGCCTGGCTTTGCTCAAGTCACACACTTCGATTCTATCTATACTTACGGATAATTTTTTTTAAACTTAAAAATGAAGAATGTGATACTTGATGTGTTTTTGATTAAAAATGATAACAAATTTATCACTAAACTAATTGTTTAAATATTATTTTATCTTTAAACTTTTATCACTTTTTGTTTTTAACTCATATATCTTTTTTTCTCGTGGTGACTAGAAAATGAACATGTAAGTCTTGCAACAAGGGTCACACCAGAATCACAAGTTCGCAAGTATAATTATTTGCCGTTATACATTGTCGCTTTGCACGGATACATTAAAAGAACACACATGCAAATAACTAGTAGATAAAATAAAGTAGGAAAACTTAAAAGTAACGATACCTTCAACAAAACCATGCACAAATCTACTTAGCTATGTGATCTTTAAAGCACTTGTTAACTCCTCGTCACACTCAAACTCAGCCATATATTCAGGCAATAGACAAACTTCAGCATCCATGCTTCCACCACCTTCCCGGCCCGGATACATGATCACTTTCCCATCCATCTTGTTCGAGCTCCCGCTTCTAACACATACCGCTTTGCCTAACCCGAATTCACATCCATACATGTCAAAACGTGGTGAATTCGACACTTGTACAGCCTCTGGATTAACAAATAAATTCATTTTTAATATCACTGGGTTTTTAACCCATGACTCATCCCAGTCTTTTATCGTTGTATGGTTGTGATTTTTAACAGCTTCATGTAACCTCAAAGCCGCCCACCCTAGCCCATGGGTCATTAAATCGTTCACGGTTGTTGTGGGCTGCACTACTTGAATCGGGTTACCAAAATAATTATTAGACAAAGGTGGATCCACCCTAGGCCGATTGTTAATAGCAAGTCGACAAACAGTTTTAGAGTCGTGTGGTAGGTGTCGCGCATGTGTTATACACCTCCATAACAATGCAGAAACTGCTTGTAAACTTGATATTTTAGTAGTGTTACATTCAGCATTTGCTTTTGCCTTAAGTCTGGAGACTGAATCCGATGTGAAATGGAAGAATCTTTCTTTAATCGAATTAGTAGGTCTTAAACGTTCAGTAAACTGTTCATGATGAGTAAACGGTAAATTTATAATAGGATTACATCTCTCGTAAATTGGAGGACGTGATATTAATTTGATATCACCTCCTTTTGATTTAAATAGCTCACTCCAAGTAGCCATAAAATGCCAAAAAGTAACCCCATCCGCGACAACATGGTTAAGAGACATACCAATGAAGACTCCATCAATGAGTTCAGTCACTTGAATGGACACCAATGGCAATGTATGGCCGTCGTGGTTAATGGCATCACTAAGGTCGAAAAGAGAATGAACAAGTGATGGTACATATCTCGGGGTCAAAATGTCATTGACAATTGCTTCACTTGTCGCGTATATAAACTTGGCCCCTGGGCTATTTTTGGGGTCATTGCAAATGACATAGGAAGGTGGATTTTCTTGTTTTTGAGTAGCTAAACGGGCTGCGAGTGGGTAGAAATGTGTGAGGGTGGCGGAGAGAGCGTGTTGCAGGTCATTAAGTAACAAGGCCATTGAGAAATCTTGATTTTCCGGCTTTGAGAATAAGAGACCATTTTGGGTGTAGCCAATGTTAAGGATGAAGAGCTCGGACGGTGTCAAGTGGATCGGTTGGTCTGAATGTGTTGGTAAGTTGTGTAGTGGTTTGATGAAGCATTCGGAGACATAATTAATGGTTGCGGATCTCATGGGTTTAGTTTGTGTTGTTGATGAAATGAGAGGAACATGTTTGATTTATAGAGATGAAAGTCAAAACTTTTAAGCTCCCAACTCCGACTTTTTGGTTGATTCATAAGTTAAAATTCATATCTTTAGATTATGTTTACATTTCAAGGTTTTTAAGATCGGGATCTTAACTAAAATCATTTTCGTCTTTGCAAAATTGTGATCGTAAGATCAGATCAGGATCTTAAGATCCTATTATAATGTTATTTTTAGTAGTTTTTGTATATTATACAAATATACAAGTTATTATATATTATAAACACGAAATTATAATGTTATTTTTTAATAATTTTTTAAAATTAATTTCATTGGTTGAAAATAACCAATTGAAACATTTTTGTAAATACAAAAAATACTTTGTAAAAATGTTTTGTCACATACAAATGTGAGGTTCGAAGAAAAATAACTTCTTTAATCACTTAACAATGTTGGTAGATTGTTTGTTCATACCTTAAGTGATGTTGTAGTCGAAACGTAATCGAAACGAGTTTTCTAGATTAAAAACTTATCAAGTGTAGTTTTACGTAACGTGTTTTTATATTTTGTAATTATCAAAACTTATAGATATCAAAGAATGAAAATGACGTTTTTGACATTATTTGTATTAACATTGTGCACATATTTAATACATGTCTTATAACAAGATTATTAATCATACTTAAATATTCATTCCTAGTCACATAAAATATATAAAGATGATATTGTCATACCTATTTTCATTAATATGAAACTTCACAATGGAATAATCAAAACTCCTTCTTGTGTGATTACTTAAGCGAGGACGGTAAGTAATCAATAGTTTTATTAATTCATATAATCTATGGAAGTGTACAAAATGCAAGAATCCTATTATGGATCAATGCATGGATCTAGGAGATGAGTCTTATGTTTAAAAATTAAATCCAAGTTTTGATTTATAATTAAATTAAGATAACCCATAAGTATTCACGAAAGCTAGTGGGAGTATTATGTTATTTTCTTTAATCCGATATACTGGTCAGTAACATTTCATCTAAGTTAAATGTTAAGTTTTAGTTGGGAATGAAACTTCACTTGAAAGATTTAGAATATAAGACATACAACCTTTGAATATATGTTTATTGTTATAAACATATGCGGTAAATAAATGAGTCTAATAGAACATGATATATCATTTAGAAAATCGCAGTGGCTGCATATCTTTTTGATAAGATAAAACATGAATAAGATCTTAAGTCTAACTTAAAGATTCATCATGTACGTCATGTTGTGTATTGAAATTGTTGTGTCATGCTTTAATACAAGATGGTTTGACAACATTCAAAGTTATTAGATAACAAGTGTAATAAATATTCTAATGGAATATGTTTCGATTTAGAATTACATTCCACAGCCAGGAGCTGTTTCTCAAATTTTATGGATGTACATACGGAAATTGTTGCGCAATTGTCATAGCCAAAAAACTTGAAGTTTTGGAATGCACCAAACATTACACAATAATTGTTCGAAGTTTACAGATGTTTAAAAGAGCATATTGTTGTTTGTATACAATGATGTTGGTTTAATTGAGGTGACATACAATACTAGTCATGGTAGAATTTCATCCTTAATAATGATCATGTGGACTAGTTTTGCTAAACTAAGGGCATAGTTGCGTTATACATTAAAGAATGAGAGTACTTTAAACTCTAGAAACGAGAAAGATGATAGGTGGTTGAGGTTGTCATGCTACTTATGAAATATTATGTGGCAATAACAAGATATTTGAATGCACACATACAAAAACTTCAATAATTGAATTTTTGAAATAAGTATTCTCAAAATTCCGATAGATTAAAGTTAGTTGGATGTATACTTTGTCAACAAGTATGATTGTCATGACTTGAGGAATAATTCATTAATTAGAATTATCATGCATTGATCAATTTAGTATTTGGATAAGAGATGTATTAAATAATTATTATTTTATTGAATTAAGTACTTGGTACGTTTGTTTTCATTTATAATAGGTTGTATCCTATATTTGCATGTTTAAATCCATGAATAACTTATGTTATATTTAAATGTCCAGTGTCAATCAATCATATGGGAATATGGTTGAATTAATACAAATCTGAGGTGTTGGATGAACATATACTTTGTATATTGAGGAAGGTCATGCCAAACTCACATGATATTCAAAGGATGTATATCGGACTTATTCAACTAACATGATTGTACTTTATGGATCTTTGTCATTAAGTAAATCATGTAATTTTATCCTTAGACTTGAGACGTAAGACGGAAAGATCGTGGGTGGAGCCCATTTCTGTGAAACAGTTTAACGCTATCTGTAACTGGTAGTAATAAGGATCGTTTTCAGAAGTGTTGTGAAATTCATGAGTTGTGCTTGTAGTCAAGATAGAATTTGTTCCTTCAAATTTGTTTTGAATTTTAATACTATTGGGACCTCTCGTAGGATTGATCAGATGAATGTGTGGCACACCCAAAAAAGAGATCTGGATTACGTCCTGATAGCTTTGGTGACCTTGATCAATCAGATATAACAAGAAACAGAATAGTTAAATTATGGAATGACTTATATCCATATCCATATTTAACATTTTATTTGAAACAAAAGGATATAATAATGATGAATTATTAATTATGCTTCGTGAAACCACACTCTAGTTGTTCTGGGGGCATTGGCGTGTTGCTAGACGCATTGGCGTGTTGCTAGACGCTAACTAATGCCATTATGTTTATTAAAACATGTCCAAGTGAGAGTTTTTGGATTGTGAACATATTTTATAAACGTATGTCCGGTTTAGAACTCGAGCCTATGGGGTCGCAAACGTTAGGCTTAAAGATTCAATTTATATAATTAATATTACTTATGTATTATATAAATTATTTCACAAAAAAAAAAAAAAAAAACAAAAAACAAAACTACTATCCCACATAGGTGGAGAGAGGGATTTGGCATGCTTTGAGAAACCTATATCGTGAACCCTTTAGGCTTCATTATTCTTATCTCTTGCGAAATATAGTAAGCCAATCTTGTGTTTCTTCTCCCCTCTTTTCTTGGCCGAATCCACTACCCTAAAAAAGGTTAGGGTTCTCGATTTTGGTTCTTGAACATTAGTGATTGGTTTGGTACGTGATCAAGATATAGCATTTTAATTGAATTGCTATAATAACGTGTGTGTGTGATCGTACAGAAATCCTACTTTTAATTTTTGGTGGTGAAGTATTCGACTAAACCCTTCAGTCGATTTCTATAAACCCTAAATTAGGGTTTATGATTTTTGATCTTGCGTTTAATTTAATTGGGGATTGCTTATAATCCTAATTGCAATGGAAGCTAACAAGGTATGTTTTTGTTTAGTTTTAAGTTATTTAATTATGGATATTCGATCTAGTCTTCAGCTGTGTGCTTTGTGATTTATGTTTATTTATATAATGGTCATGATACTTAAATTCCAACAGTTGGTACTGATTATCTTTTAATATGCCCATTTGAGAGTATAGTCATAGTGCCACTTTTATGTTGACAATCTTCATATATAATTATTGATTTCATTATGACCTAAGTTTTTTTAATCATGTTTATTTGTAGAATTATCGAATAGAAAAACGATATGTTATATTTTTTTAAATGAGGATAAGTTTATTTAACGATAATTATGCTCATTAATTTGACGTGACGAAACCGTGTTCTCAAGTAGTATAATATTTGATGTGACTTATTAGAAATAAGTCAAGTATTATTTGTAGTTTATATGGATTTAGTATGTTATTTTTATATAACAATAAAATAAGTGTTGTCGGCTTAACTTGACATCCCAATTTTACCTATGGGAGCTATTATCATTTTTAACAAGTGAATAAAATCGACTCACATGTTTAATATATTGGTCTTTGCAATGCTTATTAATAGACAAGCTAATAATTTTTTTTTATTTTTCCTAAAAAAATTGAGTTTTAAACATAAGGAAAGAAAAACAAGATCGGTGCATTGCGCGAGTCTCAATACATCGTTTGTATAAAAGTGAAAGAGATAGCATTGATAAGAGCACTAGGTGTCACGACAAGGCTTAGCCTCTTCGCCGTGCCACCTCAGCGCCACATCAGCATCCCACTTTTTCACAACTAACCACAACAAACCCCCTCCTCACTCATAACAAATCTTAACCTCTTCATTTGGTGCCCACCACTACCACTTTATTTTTTTTATTCAATTTTTCAAATAAACTAAATTCATTTCATTAAAATTAAAATACATTAAAACATAATAATATTTTCAAATAAAATTTCAATACAACCATATCAAAAAAATATGTAAATAACATTAAAAAAAAAAAAAAAAAAAAAAAAAAAAAAAAAAAAAAAAAACTTAGCTGTTAACTTTTCCATCCCAAAGCCTACTTAAAAAGCTCAACTTACTAGCCCACTAACCTATTTTAAAAAAGAGAGAAAAAAGGAAAAAAAATAAAAAAAAATAAAATAAAACCTAAATCTGGTTCTTTTTCTTCCTTCACACTACACACACATGAAAATCAAAAAATAAAAATACACAAATAATCCTTTACCACTTTTTGTCAGTAACATTTGCTCGTCGTTAGAATGACGAAGCAATCGACGGCGCCCGACGGCGAGGGGGGTCGGTGTCACGGCGGGGCACGGCGAAGGTGGACGGCGAGGGTGGACGGCGAAGCCACACCGTGTGCTCTAATGACTCAAACCTACCTTTGAACTTATATGAATGGATAGATTAAATAAAAAGAGAATAGCAAGTTTAGGTATTCAACCATTGTTACACTTTAAACGTGTCCCAACCCATTATTTTGCCTTACTCAATTCTAAGTATAATTTTAGCTTCTCGTTGTATTTATCCTTTATAATTAGTTGTAAAAATATTAACATATGAATATGTAGCTTTTTTAGTTATTTTTTTCTTTTAAATACAACCAAGAACCAATGCATCTATACACTTGTTCGTTTCCGATACATAGAGATCTTTAGGAGGTAAAACATTAAACCTATCACACAAAGAGTTGGGAAATAATAAAGTAAAAACTTAGTTTGTAATGTTTAAATCTAGTTCCATATTTTCTTTCTAAACTTATTAAAAAAAAAAGAAGGTAAACCTAGCTATCACACTCTCATTTATTGAGTTGGAGGTGTTAGATGATAGATTAGTCAGTCTAAGCCCGGTCTGTGGGCTTAGTATCCATAAGATTTATCTAGGGTTTTCAAGGTTACATTTTTACTATATATAGTGTAATAAATAATAAAGTATAATCTACGGGTAGTAAGTATAACCTACATGGTATTAAAGAATAAATAGGCCAAACCCGGTCTGTAGGTTTAGGGCATCCAGGGTTTACCACCACTATAAACAATGGTCGATAATAAAAGTATCCATGCGGGTTTATTCAATGTGTAACATGTTATCACAGACCAAACCCTAACCCTCACCTTAGAGCATGGGGTGTCACGGCGAGAGTGATTCGCCAGTCCCACGTGGAACGCTCGCCGGCGTTCGTTGCCCATCGCCACCACACCATCAACGCTCGCCGTTCCCACTTTCGCCACTCCAACGACACGGAACAAGACAAAAACTTTTCTATAATCAAGGACCAAAACTGCAAGAGAAAATGGCAAAATAAAAATGTGAATATTTTGTATAGTTGAAGTCTTGAAGAGTTTACAGGTAATGCAAGAAAAAATGGAGAGAGTGGTAGCAGCGGTTACAAAGGAAGTGGGGGACGGCTGTGGGTCACAAGAAGAATGGACAGTGATGAATAAATAAGGGATATACTATTCATACGGGGGCTATGCCCCTAGCCCTGCCACCTTTCCCAGGGAATATTCCCTTTGTCCCTCCACTTTTTCCAGTACAACACAGTTTTTTGTCAGTTTCTGTTCCGTATTTCTGACAGTTTTAAGCGTTTGGCTTATTAAACTTTATATTTACAGTTCCGCATTTTCAGGTTTATAGCTTTTTGATATAAACAAAATTATAAAAATAAAAAAAAAATAATAATAAAAAAAATGTAGCCACCGTATGAATAAAAACATAGCCACCGTATTAATAACTGCCCCCATAAATAATGGGATGCACCTTTACCCTAATTTGTTTAGTATTACTTTCAAGTACCAGTACATTAAAGTCAATGGTCAAGGAAAAGAAATAAATTTTAGAGTTAATTACATGAATGGTCCTTGTGGTTTGTTGAAAATTGCGGATTTGGTCCCTCAACTTTTTTTTTTTCCGGATTTGCTCTCTATGGTTTTGATTCGTTACGGATTTGGTCCCTTGACCATATTTTCTGTTAGTTAACCGTCAAATAAGTGTTTGGAAGGCTGAAATGACAAAAATGCCCTCGTATGTGTTTCATGAATGGTCCCTAAGGTTTGTAGGTTATCATGAATTAGTCCCTTATTTTTATTTTTTTTTATATAAAAAACATTTTGTCAAAAATTTTATAAAAATTTCCGAAAAATTTATAAAAAAATCAATAAAAAATTGCAAAAATTTTATAACAAATTCCGAAAATTTTATAAAAAATTTTATTAAAAATTCCGAAAATTTTATAAAAAATTCCAAATTTTTTGTAAAAAGTATATTAAAAATTCCGAAAAAATTTTATAAAAAATTCCAAAAATTTTATAAAATATTTCGAAAAATTTTAAAAAAATTCCAAAAATTTTATAAAAAATTCCGAAAATTTTATAAAAAATTCCGAAAATTTTATAAAATCATATAAAACATTCCGTCCAAAAATTTGGGAAAAATTTTCTAAAAAAAATTATTTTTTCTTTTTTGAATACTTCTCTAAAAAAATTTGGGCAAGATTTTTTTATTAAATTTTCGGAATTTTTAATATACATTTTTTATAAAATTTTCGGAATTTTTTATAAAATTTTTGGAATTTTTTTATAAAATTTTCGGAATTTTTAATAAAATTTCTTATAAAAATTTCGAAATTTGTTATAAATTTTTGGAATTTTTTATAAAATTTTCGGAATTTTTAATATACTTTTTTTATAAAATTTTCGGAATTTTTATAAAATTTTTGGAATTTTTTTATAAAATTTTCGGAATTTTTAATAATTTTTTTTATAAAATTTTCGGAAATTTTTATAAAATTTTTGACCAAATGTTTTTTATATAAATAAAAATAAAATTAAAAAATAAGGGACTAATTCATGATAACCTACAAACCTTAGGGACCATTCATGAAACACATACGAGGGCATTTTTGTCATTTCAGCCTTACAAACACTTATTTGACGGTCAACTAACAGAAAATATGGTCAAGGGACCAAATCCGTAACGAATCAAAACCATAGGGAGCAAATCCGCAAAAACAAAGTTTAGGGACCAAATTCGTAATTTTCGAGAAACCACAGGGACCATTCATGTAATTAACTCTAAATTTTTTTGTGATAAAATTAAAAATATTTTAATGAAATTAATTTTATTGTGTTAGAAAAATATGAAAAAGAAATAAAATGATGGTGGGTGGGGCCCAAATAAAGAGGTTTAAGTTACTTGTGATTGAGAGCTATTTTTAAGTGAGTGTGTTGGAGTGATGTGGAGGTAATGTGGCACAAGTAGAGCCCAAATGAAGAAGCTTGGGCTCAGCTCTCAATAAAACACAAACACTTTTGCCTATAAAAAGCAAAAGCTTCAAATAACTCGAACCCTATTATTTTATCATTCAAACGATTTAGCATCTCCAAATCATGATGTTGGTTTATCAAGATTTACTCACTACTTTTTTGTACTTTTGTGACAATAGGAAGGTGTTTGCTTATTACAAATAAGGTGCAACTGACTCAACCTTTTTGTACTTTGGTCTTGCCATATTGGATTGAAGGAGGTCAAGTGTTAAGTTTCTAGTTGTACCTAGCTTATATCTTAACACAAGTATTCTAGTTTTACGTTAAGTGGTCAAGTTTTGGATTGTTATTCGTATTTTGAATTCGATGTTACAAAAGTTAATAATAAAAAATAAAATTACTTCGGATTTTTAGGTTTATCAGTTCGTAACTTTGTGCTTGAAGAGCTTTCGTTTGTTGTCAAGATAACTTCGTCAATAATTATTTATTTGCTCTAATTTATTGTTTATTAGTTTTTTTACTTCAGTTTGAGCTTTCGCGATTTCGCCTCACAAACTGCGGGAAGTTAGATGATAGATTAGTCGGTCCAAGCCCGATCTGTGAGCTTAGGGTCCATAAGATTTATCTAGGGTTTTCAAATTTACATTTGTACTTTATATAATGTCATAAATAATAAAGTATAATCTACGGGTTTTATCATTATGAAACAGGAAAGTCAATGCTCCACCCTACCCATGTTATGGCATGTGGTTATATTATTTTATTACCAAACTTTTATTATTTGCAACTCGTAACTATAGTATTTGCCGCTATATATCGTCGTTTTGCATATGTATATCTTTTCCACTTTTATACAAATTTACATAGAGAAGGTTTCTAAGAACCATGACATTTCATTATATATATATACTAAAACCCATTGCGGTGGGTGAACCAAAGTAAGTCATTTACTATGTTAATCTCAATTTCTATTGGTTCCTTCAATGCTATTAGTGATATTTTGCACAGTTGGCATCATATAATTGGCCAACAAAGTTGATGCTACAGGACTCCATGAACAGTGCACCATTTGTTTTGCTTTCCTTTGGGTTTGCGATGTGTCTTATATGCACACATTTAATTACACAGACTTGGAATAGTACTACTTCCCACAATACATATGCCACCTATGCGCCTTCATTAAATACACAATGTACTAGCTTGGTACACAACATATTACACTAGAAAATTCTACACATCACTCTTCTCTTCTTCATCCTACTAACTCCTGCAACTTGGCTGCTCTTTTACATAGAACAAGAACCTGCAAACATAGCAAAACAGGTAAGAAAACTTTTACTTTTTCTATATTAAGAAAATCCATACGTATTGAGTATAGTAACGTATACTGACAATCTTACTTGATGGTAATTTGCAAAATAAAAATTATGCGAAATTACATTTGCTTACATATTTGCTGCTTCTATTATTTCTATGCAATTATGTTACTTTCTTGCTTTACAATCATTAGTTCTGCACAACTGTTCTTACATATACTAACCTATGCAACAAAAAAAAATAACAAGTGACACTGCCCATGCATTGCATAATCAACCATTAACTATAAATGCCCATGCATTGCATAATCAACCATTAACTATAAAAACAAGAACAACTGCAACTTTAAATGTGTCTGAAAAAAAAGAAATTTCGGAAACGTATTCTGCTGGCACTAAACACCAGAATGAAGAGAAATACAAAAACGGCAATCGGAAACGAAAAGTTCCTCCAAGCAGTTCGGTTGCAATCAAGAGAGACAAAAATTTGAAAGGTAATTTTCAGCTACACCATTGATGTTATGTATATCAGATATATGGAAGACTTATTTTAGATTTACTTAATGCAGGTATAGTGGGAGCTGAACAGTCCTACACACAATATCAACACTCTTTTAATACTACAGTTGCTCCCTATATGTCTTATCCTGTTAGTTTAAATGGGGAAGATGTTACACCTAATGCTGTAAACAATGATGGTCTAATATAACAAGTATTTTACTCAAACGTCTCGAGAACGTATAGTTACAAATGCTGATGGTCAGTTACTATTTAACTTATTATGTTTAAATGAGTTACGTGATTCATATTATTCATAACAACCACTACAATTATCTGATTCGCATATGCCTAATGTAGGTGCAACAATGAATGGTTGTACCTGGAACGAACACATTTGTTATCTTAAAACTTCAGCAACTTCGTATATGTGTTATCCTATTACTGTAAATCAGCAAGCTGCGACAACTTCGTGCGCACAAAATGCTTATGTCGACAACTTCGTGCGCACAAAATGCTTATGTATACAATGACTGCTGTATTCAGCCAGTTACACAAACTAAAGATGTCAGCTACGGGTAAGCTAACCTGAGCATTTAAAAAAATAATAAATAAAATAAAAATAAAAAATAAAAAAACATATAAAATACCATAAATGTAGCTAAATATTCTGTGCAACATATTAAGAAAACCTAAATACAGGCCTGCATGTAGAAAACCCTAACAAAAGGATAATTATTATTCACTTAAGTAATAAATGCACAATACAATAAAAGCCATACCTTTTATGCTTCATTAAATATGGTGATTTAAATATCCAAAAAAGGACACTAACTTCTTACACATTACTTTTGGTGCAGAATTGTTTGCAGACAAGTGCAGTTCTAAAAAAAGGAAGTGTTTTTTTGACACAACTGTAAAAGGAAAGAAGTCAAGCTATTATAACGGTAAATGCAGCCGTACACACAAAGACTCTTGCAGCAATTATGGAACATATCAAGGAATGCCAGCTTTTATAAATGACTATGGTCAGTTGCATTTAAATTAACGGCTTTAAATTATTAGTTTATGAATTAACTCTATGGAATTGTAAATACCTGCAGACGGTCGCCACCGTTATACACATTATGCTCCTGCTCTTTTGGATGCCGTGTCTGCAACAACATCAAACCTCAGCAAAAACAATGGTAAGAAATTGTATTCCTTATAAACCATACATGATAACTACAAGGTTATTCCAAAATAATACTTACACATTCATAAACTCGGTTTATGCAGTTACAATGCTTAAAGAAAGCGTTACAAATGTGAACACAACAACAAATGTAGACACTGCTGACAACAGCAATGGAAAACAAACACAACCTGCTGAAGAAACCACCAACAATGACAAAACAGCAATACACCAACAGAGAAATCATTCAACTCAATTTATAGACAACACTGAGGTTACATGCCCATCTTAAAAAAAAGGAAGCAAAAGACAACAAGGGCATCAAACTTCAACAGCCAGTCACAAAACATTCCAACAGCAAAAAAAACGCAGAGTTGAATATATGAATAGCCAACAAGAAGTGCCATATAATGAAGGTATAATAAAATGATAGATAAAATGAAAAAAACATTCCTTTGTTAATACACTTAACTATTATTAAAAAATAGTATATAACACCGTACATGTTATAAAATGCAGGTATATCACAGTTATATATTGATTTGGGAGATTGCTGTTGGAAATGTCGATATTGTAACGCAGCATTTTGGTATGGGGAACGACTGAAAGGAATTAGGAACAATACAGTAAAGTATAATCGCTGTTGCGGAGCAGGACAAGTGTATCTTAAAGAAGAATTGGATCCACCTTACTATGTAAAAGAACTATTTAAAGATAAGCACTTTTTGGAAAACATCCGTGCATATAACCAAATGTTCAGTATGACATCGTTTGGAGCAAAAATTGACGACTCAATAAACGATGGACGAGGCCCTTATGTCTTCAAGATCTCAGGCCAAATTTACCACTGGATAGGAACATTGTGCCCAGAAATTAATGAAGACCCTAAATTTCTGCAGCTTTACATCTACGACACAGAAAATGAAGTCGATAATAGAATGAAGCCTTTTGGCGGGCAAGATAAAAGCAAGCTAAGCCCTCAGGTTGTGCAAAATTTGATACAAATCTTGGATGACCACAATGAGTTAGTTCAGATATTTAGAACGGCTAGAGACAAATGCAGTCAAGCAAATGTCCCAGACCTCAAAATTCAATTATATAATGTTGTTGATGCACAGCAGTATCAGTCACCTTCTACTGGTACGCTCGGAGCAATAGTGTTCGAGAGTGGTCCAGTCAGCCGTACGGATTATGATGTCATCATAGAATATAGAGACATGGGGCCTCAAAGAATCAACAAGCTTCACAGCTCATATATGTCTCTACAATTTCCTCTCCTATTTATATATGGCCAACCGAGATATAATACGAAAATGATGCTACGGGGTGGTAATTCAAAAAAGAAAAGGAAAAAGCTATCTATGAATGCGTACTATGCATACCAGCTACATGAACGCTTTGATCAATAAGGATTGCTGTTTAGAGCCGGCAGATTGTTTCAACAATATGTGGTTACTTTGTATTGCACCTTAGAACAAGATCATCTCGATTTTGTAAGAGCGAAGCAGAATACTATCCGAAGCGAATGCCTATCTGGAATTTGTGAGATTTCAAGAGGAGACCACTTTGGCAATGATATTGGGAAGAAAATTATTCTTCCATCAAGCTTCACCGGAGGTCCAAGGTACATGTACAGTCACTACCTTAACGCATTGGCCATTTGTCGTGTCCTTGGAAATCGACAGTTCTTCATTACATTTACATGTAACGTTAATTGGCCTGAAATCAAGAGACACATGAAACAATATCCAGAACTTACTCCATCAGACAGGGCTGACGTGGTTGATCGTGTCTTCGAACAAAAAGTGGAAGATTTTATAAAAATACTAAAAGAAGAAAACATCTTTGGCCACTGTACTGGAGGTAGGTAATAAATCTCACTTTTTTTTGTCAGCTAAATTTTGCTCTTTATTTATCAGTTTTAAAATAAATGACACTACTTAATAAGTAAAAACATTATTTTTTCTTGCAGTTCTTTACACTATTTAATTTAAAAAATGGGGCCTCCCACACTGTCATACATTGTTATGGATATATTCGAAAGACAAGATACAGACTCCAGAAGAAGTGGACAACTACATTTCAGCAGAATTACCTGATAAAGCATCTGATCCAGAAGCTTATAAAGTTTTTGCAGATATGATGATACATGGGCCATGTGGGAATGTAAAACCAAATGCACCATGTATGCAAGAAGGCATGTGTGCAAAAAAATTCACAAAAGAATATAATCAGAATACTTACTTTGATGAGAAGGGCAATGTGCATGTTGGGAATTATGTGAAGTATGGATTATGCTGAAGTTTCTGCTGAAAGGATTCTACTGAAGTGTATGGATTCTGCTGAAGACATAATTCTGCTGAAGTTATATAGTTATTAGTTTGTTTCTGCGGAGATAGTATTCCGCATATTCTATAGTTAGTTAGGATATGCATGAGCTTTATTAGGAAGTGATTGTGTATATCTTATTTAGTTTTACGTTTCTTTGAGAACAAGTTAGGGTTCCTTGTCTATAAAAGGAACACAATAGAATGAATTATGTACGAGAAGTTTACGTGATTATTATCAATATAACGATCCATAGAGGATCAAAGAGTTCTTAGTTATCTGTGTTTATACTTGTGTTTATATTCCGCTAAAGAATACAAGTTGTAGAGATTTTCTTTTAGTTTGTTTGTGATTACATAAGCAATACTAACGATCTACGAGAGCTCAAGATCTATCAAGGTCTTCTAGTTTCAAGAAGTGGTATCAGAGCCTCGTGAGAGTCTCTACGATACTAAGAACAGTCTGTCTAAACACCCTAACAACCAAAAAAACATTCACCATGCCTGGATCTGATGTTGATGTCGAAGTCACCAACAACCAAAACTCCACCCATCTGCAACAACTAAGTCTCTCGAACAGCAATGCTAAGTTTTCTTACCTAAAAAGGGAGGAATACAATTTATGGGCAATGAAGATGCAAAACTGGATCTCCAACATTGATTGGAATCTATGGGAGATAGTAAGGAAGGGAAATAGTTTGAAGAAAACTACCGTAGATGCTGAAGGTAAGATGACTTTTGTTCCTCCCAAATCTGCTGAAGAGTTACTGGCGGTTCAGAGAGAAACCAAAGTTAAAACGATTCTTCTTCAAGCTATTCCTGAGGATCACTTGAGTGATTTTCACTTCATGCAAGATGCTAAGGACATATGGTTAGCAATCAAGGCAAAGTTCGGTGGGAATGAGGAGTCTAGGAGAATGAGAAAGTCCATGCTGAGACAACAGTTTCAAGATTTTCAAATCTCTGAAGAGGAAGGAATTCACAAGGGCTATGACAAATTTCACAAGATTTTAAGTCAATTAAATCAGCTGCAGGCAAAGCCAGATAATGATGATTGTAATTCTAAGTTCTTGAGATCTTTACCTCCATCCTGGCTACAAGTGAGCATTGCTTTAAAAGCTAAAGGTGGTCTGGATATGCTTACTTTTGATGAGCTGTATAACAAACTTAAAGCTCTTGAACATGATGTAAGAAGTCCTTTCTGTTCATCATCTACTGCTAGTCACACAGCATTTGTAGGAGCCTCCACCCCAAAGATGAGTTATGGTCCAAGTCCAACTTACTCATCATTATCTTATACTACTCCTTCATCAAGCTCTCACTCTAAATCTAGTGGTGTAATGGAAGATGTGCTTGGATCCTTCTTTGCTGATTATGATCCTCAGCAGGAACTTGCATATGAGGATTTAGATCAGGTTGACCCACTGGAGATGGAGGAGATGAAGTTGAAGTGGCAGGTGGCTATGCTATCTATGGAAATCAAGAGGTTTGAGCGCAAAGCTGGGATGAGGTTTGGCTTCCAAGGAAGAGATCCAGCAAGGTTTGACAAAAGGAAGGTCAAGTGCTTTACATGTCAACAAATGGGTCACTTCTCCAGAGAGTGCAAAGATAGGAAAGCTGGTGATGAGACGAGATACTCTACTTATCAGCAGAATCAAAGGGATGCTGGAACTTCAAAGGGATCAGCTGCTTTGGTCACTCTTGATAGCAATGTGGACTGGAAGCAACATGAGCAAGAAAATGATGATGGTCCTGTTAATGATAATGTTGGTTTGATTGCAAGCTGTACTTCAGAGGATAGGCATGATCAGATTGCCTTGATGGGCATCTCTCAGGTACAAAACTGTTTGTTTGGTTATAGTGAGCATTATAATGAACTCAAAGAAGCTTATGATATTTTGAAACCTAAATATAATGAATGCTATGTGGAAGTTGAAGCTTATAAACAGGCTTTAAAAAAACTAGAAAGACAAAAGGTTTGGTTTCAAAAGAATCAAATAGCCTATGATGAGAAGTTAGGTGTGTTAGAAAGGGATCTCGAATGTACTAAAAATGAGTTAAAAAGGTCTGAGAAATTAAGAGCAGATGTAGTATCAGAAAATCTAGAGCTAAAAGAAAAATTAGATAAAGAAATAGCTAGACATAATTCTTGGCTAAAATCTGGTCTAAATCTAGCTAAAGAGCTCTACTCTAGTCAAACTCCTAATACTTCAGTAGGTTTAGGCTTTAAGAAATATGTAGGACTAGAAGCTAGAGAGGACACACGTAAATCAACACCAGCAGGATTAGCTAACATGGTAAAAGAAGGTGATTTACATGCAGTACGTGGATCTATTAGAAGAATACCTATGCCTGTTGACCTTTCCCTTACTGTTGACTTTGATGGATCACATCATCTCTATGGTAAAAAGTCAAATGACTTGCCAGACCCTGATACTTCTTCTAATGACTTTGTCTCTTGTGTTAACAGTGACAAGTCCTCCGAGCAAGGGTCTACAGAGTGTGATTCAAATGACAAGTCTGACCTTCCCAAGTCTTCACCCCTGCCTGCACCCAAGACTACCAATAAGCATGTCAGAGTTGCTACCAAGGAATCCACTTCCAAGACAGTTGCCTCTGAAGACTTGCTTTTTAATTCTTTGCATAATAATTCTGTTAAAAACAATTCTTTTCATGGTTTTGGTTTGAATACTTCTGCTTGTAATAGAACATCTTTTGGTTTGAATAAATCTTCTAAACAGAAGACATGTTTTGTGTGTGGAAGTAAATTTCATTTAATTAAGGATTGTGATTATCATGAGCAAAGGATGGGTAGGTGTGATGATTCTAGGAAATCTAGACCAATGTGGACTAATGTTAATAATATACCACCTTATGTTCCACAAGCAACTTATACCAATTCTCCTTATTCTTGGAGAAGTTTAGTTGCTAGACCATATGTTCAACCAACAAGTTCATATTTTAATAATGGTTATTGGCCTGGATATGTTGACTCAATGAATGCTGGGAAAGGATATAGGGATACTGCTGTCAAGTCCTCAGCAGGTTGTTCTTGGAATAAAAAGGGACCTAAATTTCAATGGAAACCCAAGAACAATAGTGGATCTTATACATATGCATGGCATCACTCATATGATCCACAAGACAGGTTCAAGTCAGCAATGACTTGAGCCTCAATAGTGTACTAATATTTTGTATATACTTTGTTGTTGTTGTAGGATCATCCTCTTAAGCATAAAGATGTTGGCATTGTTGATAGTGGTTGCTCAAGAAGTATGTCAGGAAACAGAGATATGATGCACAACTTTGTACCCATTGAAGGAGGAGGCAATGTGACCTTTGGAGGAAGTGATGGAAGAATTACTGGGAAAGGGACCATCAAAACACCTCAACTGGACTTTGAGAATGTATACTATGTCAAGGAACTTCAACACTTCAATTTGTTCTCAGTCTCACAAATTTGTGACACCAAGAACAAAGTACTCTTCTTAGAGGATGAATGTCTTGTGCTATCTAAAGACTTAAAACTTCCAGAAGACACTTTAATTCTGCTGAGAGTTCCTAGAAATCATAATCTTTATGCATTCAACTTAACTGATGTTAAACCAGAAGGTGACTTAACTTGTTTGGTGGCTAAAGCATCCCTGGATGAGTCTACCAAATGGCATAGGAGGATGGCTCATGTGAACTTCAAGACCATAAACAAGCTCTCTAAACTGGGTCTTGTTGAAGGTCTTCCTTCTAAAGTTTTCACCAATGATCATAATTGTGTTGCCTGCAACAAAGGAAAGCAACACAGAGCCTCATTCAAAGCTGTTACTGCTGTGAGCATTATTTCTGAACCTCTTCAGCTGCTTCATATGGATCTTTTTGGTCCAACTCAAGTTAGAAGCATTGATCAAAAGTATTTTTGTCTGGTTATCACTGATGGATATAGCAGATTTTGTTGGGTATTCTTTCTAAGGACCAAAGATGAAACATCTCCAGTGTTGAAAGAGTTCATTACCCTTATTGAAAATCAGTTGAACAAAAAGGTTAAAGGAATTCGGTGTGATAATGGAACAGAGTTCAAGAATGCTATACTTATAGAACTCTGTAGGTCAAAAGAGATAAAAAGGGACTATAGCACTCCAAGAACCCCACAACAAAATGGGGTGGCTGAAAGGAAGAATAGGACCTTAATAGAGGCTGCAAGATCAATGCTGGCAGACTCTAAGTTACCCACCATGTTTTGGACTGAAGCTGTTGGTACAGCTTGTTATGTACTGAATAGGGTGTCCATTACTAGACCTCACTTCAAAACACCATATGAACTTCTCTATGGGAAAGTTCCTGCTATTATTACCTTAAACCTTTTGGTTGTCAAGTGACCATTCTGAATACAAGTGATCCACTGGGCAAATTTGATGAGAAAGCTGATGATGGTTATATTGTGGGATATTCTGCTCATAGTAAGGCTTACAGGGTTTACAATTTATCTGCTAAGAAGATTGAGGAGACTTTGAACCTGAGGTTTTTAGAAGGTAAGCCTAATGTTCTAGGACAGGGTCATGTTTGGTCTTTTGACCTTGATTATTTAACTGGTTATTTGGGTTACTCTAGACATATGGCTAACCAACATGCAGGTACTCAAGAGTCTCCAACTAACAATGCAGGTACTATGGATGTTGATTCTGACAGTGAGTTTGAAGATGATGAACAACCCATTGTAGTGCCTTCTTTCTCCCCTAACAATTTTGCAGGTGACACTTCTAAAGATTCTACGGATGAGAGTGAAGATGAATCACACTATGCTGAGGACCTTGCTAGGCTGAAGAAACAAGAGTATGTAGCTAATCTAGATGCTGAGAGGAATGCTGAGGAGAGTGCAAGTGAAGCAATCAGTGGAAACAACAATTCTGCTGAAAGTAACCCTGTTTCTCCTAACATCACCAAATCTGCTGAAAGACATGTTGTTTCTACTCCTATTTCTACTAGAGTGTCAACAGACTTTGGAGAACCTTATACACGTTTTCCAAAACCTTCAGATCTTGGTCATCATCAACCCAAAGCTGGCATCTTCACCTCACCTTCCTATGACACTGATTTTGAACCTATTGTGACTAATCTTGATACCTCCATTGAAGTCAACACCACTGCTACTAAAAGGATCAACAATACTCATCCACAGTCCAAGATTATTGGTGATCCTAATGCACCTGTTAGAACTAGGGGTACTGTGACAAGTTCTAAATATGGTCAAGTGGCTTTTATCTCTTATGTCTCAGATCAGCAAAGAGACAATCACACAGACTATGAACATTGTCTGTTTGCTTGTTTTCTCTCTCAAGTGGAACCAACCAGTGTTACTCAGGCTCTTGAAGACTCAAGTTGGCTTAAGGCAATGCAAGAAGAGATGCAACAATTTCAAAATCAGCAAGTTTAGATTTTGGTACCACTACCTGATGGCAAGTATGCAATTGGGACTAAATGGATTCTAAAGAATAAGAGAGATGCAATGGGTGTTGTCATTAAAAACAAAGCGAGATTAGTTACTCAGGGGTATAGACAAGAGGAGGGGATTGATTATGATGAAGTGTTTGCACCTGTGGCTAGAGTTGAGGCCATACGGATTTTCTTGGCTTATGCATCTTACATGGGTTTCATGGTCTATCAGATGGATGTTAAAGGTGCTTTTCTGTATGGTGAAATAGAAGAGGAGGTTTATGTCACTCAACCTAAAGGATTTGAAGACCCAGATCATCCGAATCATGTTTACAAGGTAGTCAAAGCTCTCTATGGACTACATCAGGCACCCAGGGCTTGGTACGCTAGGCTTTCATCCTTTCTGCTGAATCATGGTTATCGAAGAGGTGCAATTGATAAGACACTTTTCCTTAAGAAGAATTCCACAGATATTATTCTTGTGCAAGTGTATGTGGATGACATTATTTTTGGATCCACAAAAGAAGCTTGGTGCAGGGAGTTTGAGGAGCTTATGAAGGGAGAGTTTCAGATGAGTGCTATGGGGGAGTTGACTTTCTTTTTGGGTCTCCAAGTTCAGCAGAAACCTGATGGTATCTTTATCGGTCAGGACAAATATGTGAGGGACATCTTAAAGAAATTTGGTATGGAGAGTGTTAGGACTGCCACTACACCTTATGAAGCTCCAAAGACAAAGACCAACCATGAAGTAGATCCACCAGTGAATGTTCATTTATACAGATCAATGATTAGGTCTTTGATGTATTTAACAGCTTCAAGGCCTGATATTACTTTTGCTGTGAGTGTTTGTTCAAGACATCAAGTTACTCCACTTACTTCCCATCTCAATTCTGTTAAGAAGATCTTTAAGTACCTCAAAGGACAACCTCATCTAGGCCTTTGGTACCCAAAAGAGTCTCCATTTCAGCTGGAAGCATATAGTGATAGTGTAACACCCCCAAAAATGACTCAGCGGAAGCATACAAGTGTTGGGGTGCTACTAAATTGGTACCACAACATAAGCATAGAACAACGGATTTTTATAAATAACTTTTATTCATTTCTTAAAAACAATGTTTACATTTTTGATTTGATGCGTAAAATGGCTCAATATAAAAAGGTGGTCCCAATACATAAATCAGAGTCGTCTATGACCATGCCATGCCTTTGCCTTGCGCCTCCAAAGATAAGCTATCACCTCAAAACCTGAAGATACATGCTAAAAGGGGTCAGCTTACGCTGGTGAGTTCATAGGTTTATTTAAAAAAAAGAATCTAGTACACTGTTTCAAAGTTGGTTTTTGATGATCATTACGTCTTGCATAATGTCATGAAGTTTATGGTTTCAATTCATAAAAAGATTTCATAAAAGAGATTTCATTAGTGGACTATAAGTAGGGTATATGTACATTACAACGAATATAATGTCATATATTGAATCTATTACGCTAGCACTAAGTTCATGCAACCGAAACTACGACAGTTCTTGTATGCACAAAGAAGTCATACAATTGTGGAGCCCATGGTGAGTGTTTATCCCAATACACTCGGTCCCGACATGCTATATGTTTCGCCTTGACCCAAGCGGGGTCAACCCAACAGAGGAGTCACCCTCAATAGATCTATTTATAACATTCGCGCTTCCCAGCAGGAATTGACGGTTCATGAAGAGGGCAATTTGGGATCTAAGGACTTAGGCTAAGCTGCGTAATATTCTAGGTCAAACATTTTGGTATGCTCTATAAAACATCTATGTATGATGAAAACTTTAAACATGTAAAAGCATAGTATGCATGGAATGCACAAGTAAAATGATTTAAGTAAAATGAGCATGTATCTTCCCCCAAAACAAATATAAAACAGTTTAAAAGTAGGGGCTATGAAACTCACCTTGGCAATGTGCAATATGCAGTCTAAAGGGAATTAAATCAAGGAGTGATAGTGCACGGCTCCGACACGCAACCTAATTAATACGGCAATTTAGTCTTCATGTTTAAGACTCGATAAAGTTTAACTAACTTTATAGATTTTAAATGTTTTTGTTGTTGTTGTTGTTGTGGCATCATTTATTTTAGAACAATTTTACAACGATTAGGATGGAACACGGCTTATGAGAGTATGACATGGAAAGGAATCTCGAAGAAGGAATTTCGACTTTGGTTTAATGATGACCAATGATAATACTTGAAAGGGTACACGCAGAAGAGACATTAAGAATGAACAAGACTTCGGTTTGTAGATAACCGGATGACGATGTACAAAAAGTATGTACATTTATTATGTGACATTATCGGACTAAACTGACATTAGAGCCTTTGGTTCAAATTGTAACCGAAAGGCGATATGCGAAAAATATTTACCTATACTATTAGACGCTTACGGATTATAAGTTATGACAATTAAAGGTAGACCTTTACTAGATGTACATGTAGGTATATCCATATTTTGCATTCTTAAGAGTAACAAGGTTTTAAGTTTTGTTTTAATAATCTTTGTAATTAAATAACTCGACACGTGTAAGGTGCATAAAACTTCTTGTTGAAATAAGTTACATATATTTTAATTAGTAAAAATCTAATACGTTACGCGTAAGCGTTTAGTTTTTCCGTGGTAACTATAAGTTACAAGTAATAGTTTAAGCAAATTTCTGTTTTATGATATATAAAACTCATATAAATTTTTATAAAGTGCGTGTAAAGTTCATAGGCAGGTTAGTACTTGTAAGTCCACTTTTATAAGTAAAACCCATTTTATAATGACGATTATGTTATCAAAATTTGATTTGTGACTTGTATTTTTAATAACGTGTACTATATATTGTATGATGTGTCATGATTGTGGGATGACTCGGGACGATGTAAAACAAAATCAAACATGTTTTTGGTGGGCAATCATGAACGAACGGACCCTTGCAATAGATGGGTTTTGTCTTAGTTATACCCAATAAAACTTGGGATTGGGCTTATGTTTTTAAAGAAAACCAGTTGGACGCCCTCTCTTGGAATGGGCTTGAGGCCCAAGGAAAAGCTTGAGATAAAACTGATTTGTTGACCTTTGAGGATCAGGTGAACGCATGAGTTAACAAAGTAAGGAAGGGTAGTTTTGATGCATTCTTTCTTTTTGACAGTACCTTGGACGCAAGGTTAACGAGCAAAACCTTAGTACAAATCGATTATGTATCACATAGCTCAAGGAACCCTAGGGACTCCCGTGAGTCCTTCGCGAGTATTAACACTCTCCGGGGTGTCTCTTGGTGACATGAAACTAACACAGTTAGACTTACTAGTACACCGAAGTTGATTCAACATAACATTAACAATTTACCAAGCTTGTGATCGAAATTGTCGGGTACTACCCGGCTTGGGCACTCGACCCCACACCCTCGAGGATACGGGGTGGTGCTAGTTGGAATTCACCCAAACACATCAAGTGTTTTAATCCCAAATGTGGGAATAACAAGCAAGCTATCATGTTCAGAGTGGGGTTTGCATTTAAGTCTAGATACGCAAAGGAAAAATAAGCCGAAAACTAAGACACCAAACTTTAATCTTTCTGTTTCATTCTTTTGTGTTTCTTAACAACAACAACAACATATCAAGTTTCAAAAATTTCAAAATCCTCAAATCGACATACATAAGTCGAATATAACAAAACAAGTGTAAATAGACAACAAAATAACAAAAAGACAATGTTCTTACAATCAAACTTGTTGGTCGACTAGTATGAACACCGAAAAGCAAAAGGCACAATTGAAGGAGACTCGAGATGAATTGGAACGATTAACTCTTGGAGTAGCTTCCTCCTTCACCCAATCGCAAAACCCCCAACTTAATTTTAAGAACCCCTTTGTTTTGATGAAACCCTAACTTATATGAACCCTAATTCTGAATTTTATTTGGGAATGGGTGGAGACTCGCTTGGAAGCCAACTTTATAGATGTACAAAGGGAAAGTCTTGAGCCCTCTTTCTTCTCGTGTCTTGTCCTACTGCTGCCCATTCTACATAAGGTAGAGATGTGCTAGGAGAATAGGTATCTATTTGGAGGGGACATTAGGGTGGCTCCTGTGTTATACTAAAAAGATCCGAAATCTTTCTTTTGTCTGTGATTCTGACTACAGCGTGGGAGGGAGAGAGACGAAGAAGAAGAAGAAAAAACAAAATAACAAGAAGGCAGTAGGGTAGGAGGTTGATGTATGAGTGGGAAAGTTTACCCTTTTCTTTTTGTTTTTAGTGCATGGTACTGTATGATTTGTACTCCGTGTTTTGTCGAATCCTTGAGTAAACGTACCTTCCCGGTACCCTAAGAATATAGAAATTATATTTTTGGAAACGATTTTATAAGCGTAATAATATGACATTCTTATTACGTTGAAATTTGATTATAATTGTTTGGCGTTATTAATTTGGTGTCGGTATGTGTGCGATGCCGTGACTTTCTAAACTCACGAGATAACTTCTCGTTTTCTTTCGTAAATTATTAGTGATTGATAAAAAGTGTATTTTTCTCTTATCTCAGTATTTATTTTTAGTTTTGTATGCTACTGCCCTGCAGTATGCGGAATAACTAATGGATTAAGCTTATGTATGCTTTCATTTTAACGTGGACAATAATAATTTTCACATATACTTTGTGGGCAAGTATTGTATGTGCGGTGTCTTATTTCTAAAGGAACGAAATGACCTCTCATTTTAAATTTTAGATATTGGCATTTTGTCAGAAAATAATTGATTTAAATTTTTCTGACGTGATAAATATTATTATAATAATCCGAAATTTTACGGGTTGTTATAGATAGTGACTATACTGGTGAAAATCTGGATAGGAGGTCCACCACTGGAGGTTGCCAATTCCTTGGAAAGAGATTGATTTCTTGGCAATGCAAGAAACAAACTATTGTGGCTACCTCATCTACTGAAGCAGAGTATGTTGCTGCTGCAAATTGCTGTGGACAGGTTCTTTGGATACAAAATCAATTGTTGGATTATGGGTATAACTTCATGAGCACAACAATTTTTATTGATAATCAAAGCACCATATGCATTGTTAAAAATCCAGTTTTTCACAGTCGAACAAAACATATTGAAATCAGGCACCACTTTATAAGAGATGCATATGACAAACATTTGATAAAAGTGGTTAAAATTCACACTGATGATAATGTGGCAGATTTGTTAACAAAGGCTTTTGATGGACCAAGGTTTCAACACCTTGTGGTCCATATTGGTATGCTTAACCCTTAACTGCAAAGTTTAAAGGGAGGCATAGGCCTCAGGGGAGGCATATGCCTCAGGGGAGGATTTGTGTACACTTTGCATGTTTTTATGTAAATTTGTAGATTTTTCTGTATAATTTTATTTGCTAACACTAACCAGCTAATGTAATGATAGTTTGTTTGTTTTTGTTTGGTTTGTGTGTTTCTATGTCTGTTTTGTTTTGTAGATTGCTTAAGATAGTTGAAGTTTATCATGATTGGTCAAATGGAAAATGGTCAAGTAAGCTTTGAAGCTTGTTTCTTCTGAAATCAAAGTACTGAAGTTGAGCTATTTGTTTCCACTGAAAAGAAGTACTGAAGTTAATTGTTCATTCAAGAAACAGTTTACAGCTTACAGAGTACAATCTACTTCAAATGGAAATACAAGGACTACTAAACCTATTCTAAACACTAGCTCATATCATCTATTCCAACAGCTGTTGGATATGCATGATCGCTCATATCTTCCATTCCAGCTGCTGGATATGCATTTGTGATGACTTGCATAACCACCCATTCCTTCTATCTTGATGGCTGGATATGCATGACCGGTACGATGAAGATGTTAAGGATCAAAATGGGAAGGATGGATTGATGAAAACGATGATGATGTAGATGACCACACATGTCCTTTGTGCTTCATCTACTTGGTTTCACCAAAAAGCAATCCATCCACCTTCCTTAAGCCCTTCCCTTATATGATATGTGATGAAGCACCAAACCATGGCGCAGGAAGAGCAAGCACCACCTCTCTTTCGGCACGAGGCCTTTGTTGAGGTTGAGATGCTGAAGGTTGGGAGTAAGATGTTCTCTTCTTAGTGGACTCATCAGAGTCATCAGAAGACTCACTTAGATTCACTACACTATCATCAACTAAAGAACTGAGAAATGGGGATTTCAAAGGTCGTGGGTCATATGGATATGAAAAAAACTGAAGGAAATCACTGGATGATGATGATGATGGAGAAGAGGTTGGATCAACAACCTCTGGTTTATTATTCATGGTTTATTGTGGTTGAGTGTGGTTCATTGATGAAATTAGGGTTGTGATAGTATTTGGGGGTAATTGATGAGAGATAAGTTTGCATTGGGGGTTGTTTTATAGACGGTTTCAAGAATTAATGAGATTTAATGTGAGTTGGGTGAAACAATATTTACTGAAGCTTCTTGAATACGTGATGTGTTTCTGCTGATTGAAAGACTTCAGCAGAATGACCATTGTTTCTGCTGAAGTTGAAATTTAAATTTGGTAAAAGGTTGTTGTACACGTCAGCTTTGGTCAATAACTTAATATATTTGACCAAAATTTGGGAAACTTCTACTTATACCCAATTCACATATCGTCGTCTAATATTAACTGATTCCCTCTTTATTTGATTTAAACACATCTTCAGTTGATTAAATCGTAACCCATTATCTAAATCTATCATGGCACTTCAATTCAAACACGATCATAATAAAGTTGCTTTTCTTGGAACAGCTAAGGGTGATGATCTGTATAAACCAATGGTGGAGTTTTTGAAGAGGTCCAAGATTCATTATGCTTTATCACATTCTCCTAATGCTATATATGAATCTTTGGTTACTCAGTTCTGGGCATCTTCTTCAAAACGTAGCGAAACAGAGATCGTGGCTATGGTTGATGATGTTGAGTATGTTGTGACAGAGGAGTTGATCAGAAGTCGACTTCGTTTGGATGATGAGAATGGGGTTTATCATTCTAATTCAGTTGCGATACTAGATGGACTGAGAGCTATTGGATACCAAGGTGAACGAACAGACATGTGGCTCAAGAATCAGCTATGCCCGATGTGGAGGTTTTTAGTTCACACATTGCTTCAGTGCATAAGCAATAAATCAATAGGATGGGATCAGTTCTCTACACAATTGGGATGTGGTATTGTGTGTCTTTCTCAAGGGTTAACTTATGATTTTTCCAAGTTTATTTTTGATAACATGGCTGAGAATATTCAAAAGAAAAAGCATAAGTTTTTAATGTACCCAAGGTTTTTGCAAATGATAATAGACACTAATACCCGAGCCCAAGCCTTTTATCCCATAGGAGCTTTAACTGCTAAACTATTTGCTTCGATGAGAACTAAATTTGAGGGGACACATTATCCTTTACTAGCAGCTATGTTGCCTCAGGGGAATGAGGCTGCTGATGAGGATAATGTTGTTATTAATACACCTTCTACCAATGTTACTGCTGATGGTAATCCTTCAGTTGCCATTGATGAGGGCCCTTCTTCAACTGCTGAAGCATCTAATGTTTCTCCTGACCAACCTCCACTTATACCTTCACCTAGATCTAATCCTAGTCCACCACCTATTCAGGTTAGTGTTGATTCATTTGAGTCTGAACCTAATCGACTGACCACACCTAGTCCACACAGGGAATCATTTAATGAAGGTTCTCCTTATGTGGAGCATGATCATGTTTCTCCTGAAAGGTCCAATGAAGTTCCCATTACCACTGAGCATTCAGATGGTGGAGCTGAGGACCCTATTACACTTACATATGTCTATGCTCTAGTGAACAGGTATGTAGCTGAGGTGGCTAATCTCAAAAAGGAACTTGCAGAGACTAAGTCTTCTCTTGGTGGTGAGATTGTGGAGCTGAGAAATAAGGTTAAGAGTTTGGAAGATCAACTTGGGCATCATTCTAAAAGAAAGCTAGTGGTTTCTTTTGATGAAGAGCAAGAGGATAATCCGTTTGGTTCTCTTAAGATTTTGGCTGATGTTGCTCAAAAGACTCCTGTTTCTCCTTCTGTTGCTGCTGAATCTTCAAAGAAAAAGGAACCTATTCGATTTACTAGAAAAAGGAGAAGACAATATATGAATAAGGAATCCACTGAAGCTTCAAAAGAACCAAGTGTTGATGCTGTAACTGCTGATGTTTCAATGGAGGATGTTGTTTCTGTACATGGTCAAGCTTCAGTTGTAAAAGAACAATCAAGTTCTCTACCTTTAGCAGATAATTCTGAAGTATTTGTTGCTGGAAGAAGTTTTAATTTGGATTCTAATGCTGAAGTTTTTTCAACACCTGTTGAAGAGTTGTCTCAACATGTTTCTTCTGATGCTAATTTAGGAGTTTCTTCTGAAGTTCTTCCTATGGATATTCCTCAAGCTAGTTCTGCTGAAACGTCTGTTGCTACAGAGAAAGAAATATTGATTGATGCAGAGCTTGGTCCAGGTCTAGTAAGTGAAGAAGAGATGAAAGAGCAAGAAAGAATGTTAACTGAATGTGCAGAGAGAAAGAAAAGTGAGGATTTGGCTAAACAGATTGCAGCTCAGTCTACTTCAAATTTGCCTCCTGAGAGACAAAGAGAACTGGATGAATTACGAACTAAGATGACTGAAATTGTAGATAATTTTGATGATGTTTCACAAAGGATGGAGTCTCCTGTTATTTCTCCTGAAGCATTTACTGATGCTATACCTTCAGCTGATAGGGTTCAATCTCCTGAATCACAAAATATTTCTTCTACAGAATTACCTAGTGTTAAGAAGGTCAGTGTGCTAATTAATCTAGAAGGAGAAGATATGGGTAAGAAAGCTGAAAGAGAGGCTGCTAAAGCTAAGAATTCCAGAGTGATACTTGAGAGAATGTATAAATTGAGAGGTATTGCTCCAGTTAAGTCTTTTTCTACTTCTTCCACTAATGCTAAAGATGTTCCTGAAATATCTAAGGATGTATCATCTATGGAGATTTATATACCTGGTAGGAGGATGAAAAGAATGTCTAAAAGAAGTCACACTACTCTAAGGAGATCTGTGAGATCAGATGGGACATATACTTCTAGGATTCATAAGTCTCTCAGAGGTAGTTCTTTGGATTTAAAAGCTGATGATTCAACTTTTATTAAAGAAGGATCTGCTACTGTTTTTCCTGAAGGGTCTCATGATGTGTTAATTAATTGGACATTGACTGAAGGGGAGCTTAATACTATATATCGTTTGGATTATACTACTATGAAGTTCAACTTTTTGAAGGAGATACTTCATTTGGTAGATAGGGCAGATTTGAATACTCTGTATGGAATTGTCTCTAAGTATTACAATACTAATACACCACTGGGTTCTGGATTATTCTTGTTGGGGGATCTTCAAGTGCTGTTTGATTCTCAATCTCCAAATGGTAAAGGGTTTCATATTTGGAAGAATTCACATAGGTGGCAGGTTGCGACTTGGAGATTTTATCCTCTTCCTAATGTGCATGTGGTGGAGACAAGGAGTGGTATTACTGTGTGTATGTGTGCTGAGAAGATATATCCATTGTCTGCTAAGCACATGGAAAAAATGCTTAAACAGAAATTGGAAATACCTCCTGATCCAGTTGGAAATGATAGGCTTTATGCAGAACAATGTGTTGGAGTTCTTAAGACTAAGCTTCTGCAATATTATGCTTCATCTTGATTTCTGGTATATTGTATATTTTGTAATATTTGTTTCTTTGTTTTCTTATTCTTAGTTAAAAAAAAAATTGTTTCTTTTTAGTTTTGTCTAACTTTTATTGCAGGTTTGTTGTACATTATAGATGGTTATTGACTCACCAGATGTACCTTGTGTATATCAAAGAGTTAGCTAGTCCAAAGGGTACAGCTTTGGTAAAGACACATCAAATCTGTTGATAGCTGTAATGGTTTGCTCAAAATCATAGGGTTTGCAACTACCCATGCTTAATTGCTGAGAATTGTATGGTCATCAATTCACCATGGTTTATTCCTTTTTGGAATCCAAGAATTGACTAGCCCACTTGTATATAGCTTGTGGTAAAGGCATTGGAATACCATATTTGGTAATCAGTTCACCAATTCTAAGAATTGACTAGTCCTGAGCAAACGGCTACAGGTAAAGATATTTCAAATCCGTTCATGGTTGCTGATTTGCTAATAAATCAGATGGTTATCAGTGTACCATAGTTTTCGAACTTAAACATTTGGCTACTCCAGTAGTGATGGCTATTGGTAAAGAGACATCAAATCCATTATTTTCAATGATTCACCTCTCACAGGAGTTAACACACCTGGATGTGATGAGAATAGTTTGCAACTAATTTGTTTTGATGTACCTGATGTCATTTGTTGCTGCAAAGATATGGCGTTTCAGAGTTTATTCATCAAAGAGATGTTTTTTTTTTAATTTGATTCTTTGCTGCTGATGTTCGTGTACAATCCTCTAGCTATGCAGTGTTAAAGATCTATCAAGAAACTGGAACTTAACCAAGTCAAATTCCAGTTTAGGGGAGGATTTTTGGGAATTATGTGAAGTATGGATTATGCTGAAGTTTCTGCTGAAAGGATTCTACTGAAGTGTATGGATTCTGCTGAAGTTATATAGTTATTAGTTTGTTTCTGCGGAGATAGTATTCCGCATATTCTATAGTTAGTTAGGATATGCATGAGCTTTATTAGGAAGTGATTGTGTATATCTTATTTAGTTTTACGTTTCTTTGAGAACAAGTTAGGGTTCCTTGTCTATAAAAGGAACACAATAGAATGAATTATGTACGAGAAGTTTACGTGATTATTATCAATATAACGATCCATAGAGGATCAAAGAGTTCTTAGTTATCTGTGTTTATACTTGTGTTTATATTCCGCTAAAGAATACAAGTTGTAGAGATTTTCTTTTAGTTTGTTTGTGATACATAAGCAATACTAACGATCTACGAGAGCTCAAGATCTATCAAGGTCTTCTAGTTTCAACAGTGCATTATCGTAGAAGAAAAACAACAGATTGTGTGCGAAGAGGAGAGATTCAATTGGACAACAGTTATGTTGTGCCTTATAACCGCCTGCTATGTCTTATATTTCATGCCCATATAAATGTTGAATACTGCGGCTGGAGCATGCTAATAAAATATCTATTCAAGTATATCTCCAAAGGTACAGATAGAATTGCCGCACGCATTACAAGACCCATTGGCGATAAAACAACCTCATCAGCTGCACCTAAAATACAGATAGACGAGATTCAAAACTTTATTGACGGCCGTTTTATCTGTCCACATGAAGCATGTTGGAGCATACTTAATTTTCCTATACACCATAGGGAACCAGCAGTTCAAATTCTTGCAGTCCACCTCAAAGACATGCAGACGGTTACTTTTCATGACAAAGAGCCACTCAGCTCTGTAGTCACAGATGACGGTAGAAAATTGACAACGTTGACTGAATGGTTTACGTATAACACACTACATGAAGATGGAAGGCATTTAACATATTTAGATTTCCCCTCAGAATATGTTTGGTACGAGACTCCAAAAGAATGGAGACGCCGAAAACGAAAGACAAAATCTGCAATTGGTCGATTAGTTTACGTCCACCCAGCTGCCGGAGAGCTCTTTTACTTCCGTATGCTACTTGCTCACCAGAAAGGTTGCAGGTCCTTCGTCGAAGTACGTACTGTTAATGAGAGACTGCTGCCTACATATCGTGCAGCTTGCTAGTCTTTGGGCCTCCTTGATGATGATAAAGAATGGGACATAGCACTAGAAGAAGCAGCATTAACAGCAACCTCTACAGAACTACGCACACTATTTGCTCATATTTTACTTTATTGTGAAGTTTCAGACCCTGTTCAACTCAGGGAGAAACATTGGGATCGGATGGGAGACGACATACCAAAAAGAGCTTTACAAATGGCTCACATTAGAGATTTGCACATCAATGATGCAGAAAAAAGGGTTACATTATGTTTGAAATAGAGATGATTTTAAACAATTCTTCAAAATCAGTTAAAGAGTTCGGGTTAACATTGCCTCCAGCGTATTTGTTAGACGAGCTCCACAACAGATTGTTAATGGAGGAAAAAAATTACAACCGTGAAGAACTGAAAGAAGAAGCAGATACCGCCGTTTTAAAACTGAACGATGAACAAAGAAGCATTTACAACCTTTTAGTTGATGCGTGCCACAATAAAAAACAGCAAATGGTGTTCGCATACGGCCACGGTGGCACAGGCAAAACTTTTTTGTGGAGAACAATCATCAACACGCTGCGTTCAGAAGGTAGAATAGTATTGGTTGTTGCATCTTCAGGGATTGCCTCTTTACTTTTACCATCCGGACGTACAACACATTCCCGCTTTAAACTGCCTTTTGACTTAACTGATGAGTCAATGTGCAATATTAAAAAAAAGACTCTTATGGCGAAATTATTAGAAGAAACTGAGCTTATAGTATGGGATGAGGCACCAATGAATGATCGCCACTGTTTTGAAACATTGGACAGAAGCTTGCGGGATATTTTAAACAGCTCAAACGACCCATTTGGTGGGAAAACAGTTATGTTGGGCGGTGATTTCAGGCAGACATTGCCAGTTAAAAAGAAAGGTTCAAAATCTCAGATAATTGATGCATCGATAGCCAGATCCTATTTATGGCAACATTTTAAGGTGTACAAGCTTAAAGTAAACATGAGGCTGCTACAAACAAATGTCAACAACTCTGAGAGAAACACTATACATGATTTCTCTTCATGGTTAATCGATATAGGAGATAGCCGAATTGGGGAACCTGATGAAACGGAACCGAATGATGCTGCATGGATAAGAATTCCACAAGAATATCAAATTGAAGATGACGAAAATGGTATGCGGAATCTGATTAATTTCATCTACGATGAACAGACACTGGGAAATCCAACAGCACAACTGTTGCAGGAAAAGGCAATTGTATATCCGAAAAATGAAACTGCCGAGAATATAAATGAAAAAGTCTTATCAATGGTGGAAGGAAATACTACAACATACATAAGTTCGGATGAGGCAATCCCGATTGGAAAAGACAGTGCTGCTACAGAAATGTTGTACCCACCGGAATATCTGAATACTTTTAGATTTCCTGGGTTGCCACCAAATAATCTTCAACTAAAAATCGGAGCACCCATCATGTTAATATGCAATGTTAACCTAGGAGGTGGTCTTTGCAATGGAACAAGAATGATAGTAAAAAAATCTTTGGTCAAAACTCATTGAGGCAAAAATCATTACGGGTACCAGGGTTGGAGAAAAAGTATATATTCCAAGAATTCCATTGACACATAAAGATCCTAACTATCCTTTTATTTTTAAAAGGAAACATTTTCCAGTCAAGGTTTGCTACGCAATGACGATCAACAAAAGCCAAGGACAATCCCTAAAGAAGATCGGCATCTATCTCCCACAACCGATTTTTGGACATGGGCAACTATATGTCGCATTATCAAGAGCCACATCACCACATGGGTTAAAAATCCTAATTAAACCACACTCTGGACACCCACCAAATACAACAAAAAATATTGTCTACAAAGATTTCTTAAAAAACCTAGATGAAAAAGAGGTCTCTATAATATAAAAAAACTTGGTCAGCATACCTTTGTTATAATTTATATTGTGCTAGCTTATCATAGTCTACTATTAGATAAAAAGAAACATGCATCAAAAATATTTTCTTTAACATTCATTTCTGTTTGATTTAATTTCCACTTTATTATATTTATTAAAATACAGATACTAAATCGTACATGCTTTTCATGTATGCAGGATGACAACAGCTTACATCAAAGACCTAAAACCAGGGGACAGGAAGAAGATACTGGAAGTCAAAATTTATCGAGCATGGATACATAGAGACCCACCAGATACAACAGACAAAGGTTACCGTGCAATTTTATTTGATAAAGAGGTAGGTCATACGTACAGAATTGCAAATAAGTAAACAATATTTCTCCAACAAGCATCAACTAACAATGTAACATGAATAGGGTAATGCAATACAAGCAAACATGAATGCAACGGACATAACTTACTTCACCAATATTGTCATACCTGGAAAGACATACCGGATATCAGAATTCACATGTATTGACACAGAAAGCTGGCAGCAAACCTTGGCAAACAAAACATCATTGGCATTCATCAGATTTGCCACTAAGTTCGATGTGATAGAAGATGTTGGATTCCCAGAACACTTCTTCGACTTCATATCTTACAATGAGCTGCCTTACCGAGTCATTGATACAAAAGACAAGACCAAAAAGCCGCATCCAATCCTAACAGGTAATGAAATTAAAAAAAAAAATAGTTACTACCGTATACAGCAAATTATTAAAGAATTACATATTATTACTTCAACAGACTATATCGGATGTTACATAAAATCAACCGAAAAGGAAAAAATTGGCAATCCAAACAGAAATCAGGTTATGCATCGCAAAGTCGAAATCCAAAATCTAAAGTAAGTTATTTAACAATATTTATGTTGGCTTCCACATAGTAAAATGCTTACCGACAAACTAATCCTTTTTGTTATTTGATGAAAACAGCCGCAACTCCCTTGAGTTAACGCTATGGGGTGATCTCGCTGAGAAATTTAACAAAGACGTCATTGATGCACTTGAGAAACCAATCATCATAGCTGTCTCATCATGCAGAGTCTCACGATACAACAACAACCTCCAGCTTTCATCAACACCAGCAACATATTTCTATATAAACCCAAAGATTCCAAAACTTGAGCAATATCGAGGTGAGTAAGTTACACATTCTTTTGTTATTTAAATATAACTTCTGTATAACCTTATGTGCTCAAAAACATCCATACGTATAATAGGTATAGAGAGTTACACAACCTGAAGCCACCTCTAGAGATTAACAGATATCGGTTCCAGGATAAAGAGCAAGAAAAAATGCGAAACATAATTCCTCTTGCCACCCTGATGCAGGAAAATCCACACACTCATGCAGTAAGTTCATATAACATTACATGTATTCTTTACTATTTATGTATAAGCCATGTTTAAATATTTAAAAAAAACACAGGGAGTTCGCTTTACCTGCAACGGAACTATAACAAGTATTAACACATCCCAAGAATGGTACTACAGATCATGCACCAAATGCGCCAATAAAGTCGATCATGATGAAGATGGTTATCACTGCAGGGTTCATGGAACAGTGTCATCCACAACTTACAGGTAACGTTATACCGAATAACATTCATTAAAAAACTTAAATGATATCAAATAACATATTATGTGCATGCAGATACAACTTTAAAGCATACATAACTGATAACACAGCCACAATTATGTTGACATGCTTTACACCAAAGGCAGATGACATCATTGGCATTGACTGCTATTCATTGGTCGACTCACTTGAAAATAAAGATCCAAAGCAATTTCCAGAAGCAATAAAAAGCATTGTTGGAAAAACGCATATTTTCCAGTTTCATTTCAACATAACTATGAAACAAGGCCCACCAAGCTTTATTTTAAATGAGATTTTAGACAAGCAAGATTCTCCGCAGCAAATTGAAATGAAAGCATCAGGTGAAACTGATAAAAAACACTCTATACATGACTGGAAAATACATTACTGTTGACATATTAAAGATTTTTCTTTTCTATTTTTGAAACAGGATCATTAACAACAGATCAACCACAAGAAACCACTCAGCATGCAGCAATCACACCTAACCCAGACACATCTTTATCAGGTAATATATATATATATATATATATATATATATATATATATATATATATATATATATATATATATATATATATATATATATATATATATATATATATATATATATATATATTAAAACCCCACAATTATCTATAAACAGAACAACTATTAAACATTGACTCTTCAATATTAGTGTCGCCGGTTCCATCAGAGTTAACTGGTATTCAGATAGATGACCAACCAAACAAAACACAACCAGTTCAGGAGGAAATTACAGGTAACAAAGTTAAAATGAAAACCACATACATGTTTACGCTATCCAAATACCCCTATTGATTAACCTAATTGTTTTTCTATGACAGCCGAGAACACACCACCACCAACACTCAGCAACCCGAAGACAACAACAGAAAAAACTACAGCAGAAACAGGCGGCCATAAAACTGCCAAGCGACAACTATTCCAGGATAGCCCAAGCGACATCAAGAAAAATAAACAGAAGTGACTACTTCTTAGGCGATGTCACGCATTACAATAAACTTTTCCTGTTTTGTGATAACAATGCATCATACTTACATAGATGCAACAACTTAACTTATCAGATTTGCATATCTGTATGTTTTGTAAACCTTTGTTAAATAATGCAGTTGGTAACAATATTATCTGGAAACCACCTACTGCAGACAAAAATAAAAGAAAATCACAGAAACACACACACCACACACTAATATTCGATAAACCTAAAGAAACAATTAACAATAATAGAACAACATATAGATCTATATACTATCATATACAAACGATTTGTTGGCCTCAACGTTGGATCTTTGTTGGTTCTAACGTGGTCACAATAATACCAATAACACGATGTGTTTCAAAGAATTGCTTTCGTATCAATTGAAATAAATATAAGTCATCATCCTTAAAGTTACAAAGATCTAATCTATTTATACAAGTTGAATAGGTGTGTTGAAAGGGTATGTCGGTTTGGGGATAACTGCCATATGGCAGTTATGTTGTAACTGCTATTTAGCAGTTACATTTGTAACTGTCAATTGTTGACTTCCGGATTTGACTGGGTCGAAAAGGGTAAATGGGTAAGATTGGGATTAGCCCAATATTCTCCCCCTTAATCACAATCGCTTTGCTGTAGATCTTTGACTCCGATTAATTGTCTCATTGTTAGGAATCTGATCTTCGGCAGTGCTTTTGTGAGCATATCAGCTTTCTGAAATTCTTCGCTTATAAACTCGACTTGTAAATCGTCTCTTTCAACGCATTCTCGTATAAAGTGATATTTTATGTCAATATGTTTACTTCTTCCGTGAAATACGGGATTCTTCATTAGTTTGATGGTAGACTTGTTGTCGACCATTATCGTAACCTTTTCTTCTTGGGTATGTGTAAGCTTGCTGAGTAGTCTCTTTAACCATAATGCTTGTGTTGCTGCTGCTGTTGCTGCAATGAATTCGGATTCACATGATGATAGAGCTACTGTGGCTTGTTTTTGTGTACTCCAGCTAATTGGTGATTCACCATAGTAGAATATGATTCCAGTAGTGCCTTTGCCTTCTTGAGTGTTGACTCCGTAGCTACTGTCACTATAACCTAGTGTTGGAATCGCTCCTAACTCGTAAATGGAACGGCATTGACGGGATTACATTTCTATTTTTGTTACCTCAAACACAAGGGCTTGTTATGTCATTTAGTGATAGATGTAAGTGTTTGGGTATAAATACCCCTCCATACTTCCATGGAGGGGTGAGATCTCTTTGTGTAATTCACCTTTTCTTATCAATAAACACATAGTATTTCCCTTCTCTCTCTAGCTTTCTCTCTCTAACTTGAAGATGGGTTTCTTCCATCTTCCCCGACCTCCCGAATCACCATATCAACCTTAGAAACGATCCTAACATTGGTATCAAGAGCCAGGTCGGATTTTATCATTGTTTGAATTTTGGTGAATTTATCTTGTCAAAATCTTGTATAAAAATCTGTTTTTTAACAAAGTTGTTAGCTTTTAACATTTTTTTGTTGTTTATCAGTTTTTTATACAAGTTAAATGTATTTTTCTGGTCAAAAATAGTATGGGTTAACTGAAATGAATGTGGTCTTAAACTGTTTAAAAACAACAGATTTATTCATTTTTGTTTCACACGTATTCTTTTGTTGTCTAAATATTCGTGAAAGTTTGTTGGTCAACTGGTCATGTATCTTGGTCAAAAAGAGTAAAAAGTGCATCCTTTATGCCAACTTTCTGGGTTACTATGAATCTAGACAGATTCTTGGTCGAAATACATCGCCGGAAAAAGTCAACACGGGTCAAAACCCTAAACTTACGCATAAGGAGCATCTACAGAATTGTTACGCGTAGCTGTGAAGTTACGCGTAAGGAATGGGTTACGCGTATGCGTTTACCCTTAAGCCTTGGCTTACGCCTATGGCCTACGCGCTATGTTGCACGGAAACGCCGTCGGGGTGACGTATCCCGTACCGGAAACGTTTCGGAAACGGGAAACGCCTAGAAACGCCTGGAAACGTCTCAGAAACGTTTTTGGAAAATAGGAAACGTTTCACGATGACCGGAAACGCTTGGTGTTAAGCAGGAAACATTTAGGAAACGTTTCTGGGCCTTTTAAACGCGTTTCTGGGACTTTTTAAACGTATAAGGATAGTCAGAGGCGGACCTATAACATGGTTGGGTGGTGCCCGGGAACCACCTTGGTCACCATGTTTGTTTAGAAGTGATACAATGAATAATTTTGGAACCTACCTTAGAGAATACCAGGGAACCACGTTGAGAAAGAAAGAAAGAAGAAACCGAAAAAAAGAATAAAACACTTAAATGGACAAATATTCGGACTTGCCGGAAGTTGTTATGAAGAAAGTTTCATTATTTTAGAGAAGATGAAGATTGGTTTTGGTTTTAGTGAATGTTTGTTTGTGTTTGTAAGAAAGTCATGTGGGTGTAGTACATGTGGCTAAAGTGATTTTTCTTTTTTTAGGTGCTAGGCTTCTAACTCTAAAAGTGTATTGAATTATACAGATATAATTAGATTGATTTTTATTTTCTTTTCAAAAACAAAGACATTTTGTTTAAATTATTTAACACAAGTATGAAACATTCTTTTTGTACTAAATATATAAAAAATTGGATGTTTATTTATTTTATTAATAAATACATATAAAATTATAAAAAATATACATACGTTTCTGGCCGTACCCGTTTCTTGGATTTTGGGATATTGGCGTTTCTAAGTACCCGTTTCCGTCCCCGTCCCCGTTTCCGTATCCGTCCCCGTGCAACATAGCCTACGCGTATGCTTACGCATAAGCATGAAGCTACGCATAAGGATAAAGTAAGAGTTACGAGTAACTTATGCGTAGTTTACGCATAAGGTTTTCTTGAAATGTGTTTACGCGTAAGACCTGAGATAAAGATGAAAAAGACGACTTCTTGACCTTGACCTCAAACCAAAATACATACAATACCACTTGACCTCAGTTCATCAACATCACAGATCTAAGACGAAATGATAAGACTTGAAGGTCGAAAAAACAACACAGCCTTAACATAACCAAACCTAAACTAGACACAACCATTCCTCACATCATTCCCCAACTATCATATCAATACTCACACATCAACAATACTCGAACTGAAAAGATTAAATAATCTCAGATTTATTTTTCTTTCGAGGTTATAACTGCAATATCAGACCTAGAAGGTCTATCAAACGAAAGAAAGTAATCTCTTCATCGATCAATTTGTTTGAAGCAAAGCTTCATTTATTATCCGAACCATAAGGAAAGAATCAAAACTATTAGGTTAGACTCTTATCCTTGGTTCGTTCATAACGACTAATCACATACACACCTACCCGAGACCCCGCGAGGATCTAGAAGCCATTCAACTGATTTCTTGATTCGGATTTGAGCAGCATATTTAGATATAGGGTTCGATTGGTTTGTGTTCATGGTTATGAAGTTAGATCGGTGAGTAATTGATTCGGATTAAGGTTGATCAATCTGAGATTAGATGAGATTGATACTATTGAGATGAGATCTGTGTTTTTTTTGATATGAGAGAGAATGGGTGGTAGGCGTAGATGTGTGTTTATTTTTAGGGTTAGGTAATATGTTGGGGTTAAGTAATTTATATCCGGTTATAACTGTTATTGAGTGGATCGGGTATAATTTTTAATGGGCCGGGAGTAAATATTATTGGATCGTGGGTTCTGTTGTGGTATAAGTTACTTGGGCTTGTTTATCTCGTTTGCCAACGAAATTTGTTATCCGAATTTAGGATGCAAATTTATATTGGTTAAATGAGTGGTATTGTTGGCATTATAATTTTTCACGAGGATAATGTTTTTGACAAGATCGGGAAACCATTATTAAGTTCATTTAAACCGTTAATGAAGGCTAGTTTTGGGCGTTTAACCGCAAGATATGATTATGGCGAAAATTCATTATTATTTATTTGAGGTTGAAGTGGGATATCACGGGTGCGTGTACTTAGTATCTTGAAGATATCGGGGTTGGTTGGATGCATGATTCTTCGAGATCCTTGTTCGAGTTTTAACTGGTACGAATGACAAAGACTTAAGTTATCTAGTTGAACCTGATGTAAGGAGTTACGTTGTTGTGCTCACAGCTTATAACTATCACTTTTAAGGAGTTACGTTGTTGTGCTCAAGTGTCACACTAAGGTGTGGATAATTTGAGAAACTTTAAGTTTACCTTTTTTCGATGGAGTTAAGAAAAAAGGTTCTTCGTCTGACAATAGTGCAAGTTTAAGTCACAAGTTCGGGTTATACTACTTCAGTTTCAAGTTCGTCATATTGGGTTCTCTCCATCAGTAGTCACTACAAAAAGCCGTCAGAATGATAATGGGGTCGGTACAGAGTTAGCTGAGAAGAGTATACACGAGTAGAGAAGTCTTATCAGCAATTGATTCTCACGAGATATTTATGGTACTTCATATTTGTTCGATTAATTGAACATACATGGTTTCGATGTCTCCAATTTCATCATCAACATACGTGGTGTATGATTCTGATTCATTGAAAACATCGGGGGGAAGAGAGTATAGGTTGTGTCTGCTTCCTTTGTTGTTTTGGTATTTTTTTTGCGAAAACCCTCTCCTTTCATGAATTTCTTCAATCAGGGGGAAGAAATGAGACGATCTGTGGTCTAAACGTCTCACTTTGGTGTTATCGTCTCACTTTTACAGAGTTATCGTGCGTGAAGTTACCTAAATATGATGTTGTGATGCCTCACACACGGTCATTTTATCGAGTAATTGCAGATTCACTGGTTACTACTATTCCGATAGACCGCAACATTTGGGGGGAAGTCGTTTCATTTCGTCTTTCGTGGTTTGTTTGGTGTGAAGCATCTATATATGTGAGAAGATCTTGTTGATTTCTTGCATGTTACCCCCAAACGGATTTTCCGCAATAAGTCAGATTTACCTTGTGTGGTTTACTGCTCATCTACAAATTCTGCTGCGTACTGAAAACGTCAAAAGTTAGAGGAAATGTTCACTACATCAAAGTTTCGAATCTGTTGAAGACGGTTGTCAGTTTGGGGGGAAGCTGATTCAGAAACTTCACCAAAAAGGAGTGTACGGAGAAGCTGCTAAAGACATGCAGCATGAATTGGGGGGAAGTTAATCCAATTTATGCATATTACATCATTTTCCTACAAGTGAAGAAAACGGTTCTCAAGTCAAGGTACAAGAAGAAGACAAAGAGCGTAAACTTTCATCATCCTCAGCACTTGAAGAGCTTATGAAGACCTTTCTTCACTTGTTTTCTATATTTGTAGTAAATGTTGTAAGTAATCCATTATGTCGTCCCATTGGGGGAAGATTGTTGGAATCGCTCCTAACTCGTAAATGGAACGACATTGACGGGATTACATTTCTATCTTTGTTACCTCAAACACAAGGGCTTGTTATGTCATTTAGTGATAGATGTAAGTGTTTGGGTATAAATACCCCTCCATACTTCCATGGAGGGGTGAGATCTCTTTGTGTAATTCACCTTTTCTTATCAATAAACACATAGTATTTCCCTTCTCTCTCTAGCTTTCTCTCTCTAACTTGAAGATGGGTTTCTTCCATCTTCCCTGACCTCCCGAATCACCATATCAACCTTAGAAACGATCCTAACACCTAGTATTTGGTTTCCTCCATTGTGTTTGTAGGTGATTCCATAGTCTTTTGTTCCTTTTACATAGCGTAGTACTTGCCTAATAGCTTTCATATGTTGTTCCTTTGGTTCCTGCATAAAACGACTAAGTAATCCAATGGAATAACTTAAGTCGGGTCTTGTTTGTAGCAGATATCGTAAGCATCCAATCAAGCTTCTGTATTCCGTTGAGTTGACCGTTGTTTCTTCAGTGTTCTTTGTTAATCTTGTTCCTGGATCCATAGGTATTAGTGTTTCGTTGCAGTCTAGCATTCCAACTTCCTTTAGGATCTTGCTTGCGTAGGCGGATTGCTTTATTGATATGTCACCTCCAGTTTGTGTGACTTCAATTCCTAAGTAGTAGGATAGTAATCCTAGGTCACTCATCTCGAATTTCTCTTCCATTTGAGCTTTGAATTTGTTTATCTCTTCTTTAGGTGTGCCAGTGATGATTAAATCATCTACGTAGATTCCAACTAGAAGTATTGAATCTTTTGATTTCTTCGTGTAGACAGCTTGTTCCAAAGCGCATTTCTTGAAATCTAAAGACTTCAAGGTATTATCTAATTTTATGTTCCAAGCACGTGGTGCTTGTCTTAGTCCGTATAGAGCTTTTGTGAGTCTGTAGACTTTTCCAGTATTTTCTTTCTTTATAAATCCTTCGGGTTGTGAAACGTACACTTCTTCCTTCAAATCTCCATGCAGAAATGCTGATTTGACGTCTAGGTGATGTACTTCCCATTTATTATTAGCAGCTATGGCTAATAGTAATCGGACTGTTTCCATTCTTGCTACAGGTGCAAAGACTTCTTCGAAATCTATGCCATGCTCTTGTATGTAGCCTTTTGCTACTAGTCTTGCTTTATGCTTGACTATATTTTCATTAGCATCTCTCTTGGTCTTGAATACCCACTTTAAACCAATGGCTTTGTGTCCTTTTGGTAAAGTGGTTAGTTTTCATGTATTGTTTCTGTTGATGGAATCTAATTCGACCTTCATTGCTTCAATCCATTTTAGATCGGTTGATGCTTCCTTGTAATTCTTAGGTTCATCTTCTGCCAGTAGTAATTGCTCGGGTAATACTTCCTCGGTGTTATCGTATATATCATTTAACATTCTAAAACCTTGTAAAGGTGTATGATCAAAGTCAGGATGTAAATTCCTGGTTGCGTTTGAGTTACTTTGATTGGTTGAACGTGCTGAGGCAGTTGGTGTAGTTTGAGCGTTTACTCGTGATGAAATTGTAGATGGTGTGCGAAAAGCTTGTGAGGGTGAGTTTGTTGTTGATGTTGTATCTTCATCATCTGCAGGGATATCATTGTTCTCTTCATTTGGTTGGATTTCTTGTTCCTGATGATCATTTGTGGCTTCTAGGTCTTCGATTTTGAAGTCAACCCATTCGGGTTCATTATTGGCGTGTTCATCTAGGTAATCCTTCCATTCCCATGCTTCATCCTCCTTAAATTTCACATCTCTACTAACATAAATTCTTTGTGTCGTTGGGTCAAATAGTCGGTAGGCTTTTGATCCTTGTTCATTTCCTAAGTATACCATTTTGTTGCTTCGGTCATCTAACTTTGTCAGATGTTGTGATGGTACCTTTGCATATGCTATGCAGCCGAAAACTTTTAAATTTTCTAAGTTTGGCTTTCTTTGTTTTATTGCTTCATATGGAGTGATGTCTTCTAAGGCTTTTGTTGGGACGCTGTTTAGAATATATATCGAATGTCTAACAGCTTCAGCCCAAAAATCTTGAGGCATGTTGGTTGATTTCATCATGCATCTTGTTGTAGACATAATTGTCCTATTTCTTCGTTCAACTACTCCATTTTGTTGTAGTGAGTAAGGTGCGGTTAGTTGTCGTGCTATGCCATTCTCTTTGCAGTATCGAGTGAATTCGTTAGATGTGAATTCTCCTCCACGATCAGTTCTGAACATTTTTAATGTTGTCCTTAGCTCCTTCTCTATTGTATTCTTGTATTCCTTGAAAGTATCAAATGCTTGATCTTTCGTGTTTAGGAAATACGCCCATATATATCTTGAATAGTCATCGACTAGTAAGAATATGTATCTTTTTCCAGATGGTGTTGGTGGTGTAATTGGTCCACATAAATCTCCGTATACTAAATCTAAAGGTGAGGTTGATCTAGTTTTTGCTTTCTTTGGAAATGGTGCTCTACTTTGTTTACCAATTAAACAAACATCACAGATTTGTGTTGTATGTTTGATGGCAGGTATCCTTTGAACTAACTCTCTTTGAGTCATTGATTGTAGTGATTCAAAGTTGAGATGTCCTAGTCTTGCATGCCATAACCAAGTGTTGTCCTTCAAGTTTGTGAGTAGGCAAACAGGTGTGCCTATCTTCAGACTTGCTTTGTAAAGACGGTTTCTCTGTCTCGGGACTTTCATGAAGATTTTGTTGTCCATGTCATAAAGTCGTAATTCATCGTCTTTCATTACTACTTTACAACCGATTTCGGTGAATTGTCCAAGGCTCAATAAGTTGCTTTTTAAGCTAGGGATGTAATAGACTTGAGATATGATTCTTTGTTTCTCGTCATCACATTCTAATAGGATTGAACCTTTTCCTTTAATCTCTATATGAGATCCATCTCCGAATTTTACTTTTCCACTAACGTTCTCATCTAGGTCTTTGAAGTGTTCTCTTATTCCAGTCATATGATTGCTGGCTCCATTGTCTAAGTACCATAGACTATCCACATTTGTCTCTTTATATCCTACATCTTGTTCGTGTAGCGAGACAGTTTGATCTTTAAGTTTTGTTACAGGTGGATCTTCTAATATTGCCATTAGTAAGGTAGGTTCTAAGTCCTCCTCGACAAGATTAGATTGCATAGTAGTGTTTGGTCTTGAATGACACTTACTTGCATAGTGACCCATTTTATTGCAGTTTTAACATTTTACTTTGCTAAGATCAATATGTGCTTTGTTGAAGTTGTTGGGAGAGTTTTCTCCGTTTTTCTTTTCTTCTTTAAAATTTTCGTGGTTTTTACCGTGTGAAAATTTATACTTCGCACGTCCACGTCCTCTAAAATTCTTTCCTCTACCTTCATATCGTGTGAACATCAATCTCTCTTGAGTGTTCTCCTGTTTCCCTTTCTTAAACTTAATCCTTTCTTCATAGGTTTTAAGTCTTCCAATTGCTTCTTCTAGTGTCATAGTGTTTAGATCGGAATATTGTTCTATAGAGGCAACTATTTGCAAATACCTATCGGGTACAGCATTTAGTAATTTTCTAACTAAGTTCTGATCTTGTATTGTATGTCCTAGACTGGCGGCTTTGTTTACAAGAGTTGTGAGTTTTCCTGTAAAGGTATCGATGGTTTCATCTTCTCTCATATGTAGTAACTCAAGTTCAGACCTAAGTGTTTGAAGTCTGGCTTGTTGTACTCTTTCTTCGCCTAAGTGCCTAGTTTTTAAAGCATCCCATATTGCTTTCGGGGTTTTGTGCTTTGTTATTTGAAGTAATTGGTCTTCGGGTAAGGACTGGTAAAGGTATGCTATAACAGTTGTTTCCTTTTTCTTATCGGGTTGAGCTGTTTCAGTTGACTCAATTGTTTCCCATAACCCATTTGCTTGCAAAATAATTTGCATTCGAATTGCCCATAGTGAGTAATTCGCAGGTTTCAATATCGGGCATTGAAATTGAGGGGTAGTATTAGATGTACTAACCTCCTTCTTACTTGTTTCTCCACTATCTTGAGTCATTTTTAATAAAAATGACTAGGTAATCTCCTAAAATTCTAACACGGGGTGTGTGTTGAGAAATATAGCGCGCTTCTAATATTTTGTGTCTAATGTGACAATCAAAATTATTCTTGGAGATTAAAAAATTCAAAAATGAATAAGCCTAAGGTTAATTACTCCTTAAAAGTTATTCCTAATTATAATAAGCAGCGTAATTACACTAGGTTATTATAATATCTATGTGATAAGTGTACTTAATGTGTTATAGCAACTTATCAAAAAATCTAAAAACTTATACTATATAAGTAAAGTTTAAAAAAAATAAGAGTGGATTTGTAAGAATTCCGAAACCTGGGGGGTTAAATATAAAACCCGGTGCCTTTTATGTGGTTCGGTTGCCCTAGCGTTATTAGCACGCCTCTTTTATCTTTCTCTCTTTGATATCTCCTTCAGAGATAACGAATGTCTCTGCCTCTTTCCTTTTGGTGAGACCGTTGCACTGCTATGCTTCTGGTGGTTGACCGCCGGATATTTTGGCTATGGTTAACCTCCTTCTTCACGGGTATCCGGTGTTCTCTTTAATCCGAGCGCCGGTTAATCCTTTCTTTGGATTTTAATCGTCCGTGGAATAATTTGAATCAAGATGATTCAAAAGAATGAAAAAGGTTATTGATTCTGGATGCAACAGGTGTGTTTGTTCCTTTTGATGAATCAATCTTCTTTCCTTTTTCTGATGACTATCGTGTTTAATCGTTGGTAATGGGTTCTTGTTTCTGAATCGATGTAAGGTTTTGGTTTTTTTTGTTATAGTCAAAACCTTTGTTCCCTTGTTCTCGGTAAAAAAAAAATCCGAATGAAAAATTTGCAAGATTATTGAAAGTTGCCTATTCTTAGTTGCCGGTAATTAATTACGAGGCGGCTTTGAATTATGGTCGGTTTTCAGAATCACAAAAAATGATTATTAGTTTGATTTTGTGGTTCGGATATAGTTTTGCAAAAAAAATTTTACTGTTTTTCTGGGAATATTTTATCTTCTTCGATTCAGGGAAATATGTAACCCTTGGTATATGATGATTTGGTTAAAAGAATCCAAACCGCTCTGATACCAATTGTTGGCCTCAACGTTGGATCTTTGTTGGTTCTAACGTGGTCACAATAATACCAATAACACGATGTGTTTCAAAGAATTGCTTTCGTATCAATTGAAATAAATATAAGTCATCATCCTTAAAGTTACAGAGATCTAATCTATTTATACAAGTTGAATAGGTGTGTTGAAAGGGTATGTCGGTTTGGGGATAACTGCCATATGGCAGTTATGTTGTAACTGCTATTTAGCAGTTACATTTGTAACTGTCAATTGTTGACTTCCGGATTTGACCCATTGGGTTTGACTGGGTCGAAAAGGGTAAATGGGTAAGATTGGGATTAGCCCAATACGATTTGTTACCTTAATCAAATTTAACGACGATTGATCGATAATATTATCCTCCGTAGACAAGAATCTTCACGTGAAAAATAAAGCCCTGATTTGTTAAACGCAAAATGAAAAGATAAGACTCCTGTATTTTCTAAAAAAAACCGCCACATATATGTTGTGGGCTATCCATGCGCTTAATCTCTCAAAAAAAAAAAAAAAAAAACAAAAACTGATTGCTTAAAAAAGGTCATATCAATAGACGGGCCGCCCCAGCCCGGAAGTTACCAAAAAGTGCAACTACTACATAAATGTTAAAACCTCTTAGAACATTTTTAACAAAAATATACTATTACAATGGATTTTGCGGTTTTGCCCAACACGACCCATTTTGACCTTACCATTTCCACCAACGGCACCTTGGCAGAAACAGTAAAATTAAAACCCACGTTCAACCACGTACTCTCAAGGAAAACGGGTATGCAGCCATTTGAATCTATCTTACCTCTAAGTCAACATTATCAACGTAAAAAAACAAATACAACTAAATCATATCAAACATACTAGCTAAAAGACCCGTGAAATTCACGGGTATTTTAAAGAGAGGTCGCAGTAACCATTAATCTATGATGACTTGTGTATAATTAAGTTAGACGTTAAAAATAACCACATTAATACGCGCAATTGTAGATAAAAAGTTGGTAAAAATCAAATATATGTTTTATAGCACAAAGAATTCAAATAACCCAAAGTGAACCTAAATTTTCATCATGACATAATATAGCATTTTTTTATGAACGTGTTTTTGTTGCTGAAATCTTATCGCATGTTAATCAATTTATGGACATCTTTGTACCTGATTTTTAGTAATCAATTAGACACATGAAATTCCTACGAACCATCTGACACACGTATAATGAAATTTGAAACTCGTAATATAAAAATATGTCATTATAAATAAATAAATAAAATAGAATGTAGGCAAAGAGTTGTGTGCGTTTGGTCACCTATCATGCATTTTGTAACACTTGTTTGTAAACCTTTTTTTTTAACGACAATGTTAACTATCTCACAACATTTACACCACATATTTATCTCACATGTCATAAGTAGGACTTGAACCCACAACCATTTAGTTCGAGAGCTTCTCACATAACATGAGATACTATTGAGACAATGACCATTTGGTACACTTCTTTGTAAACTACGTTTGTTCTCTTATTGGTGAGGTTGTCAACTTCGTCGAAAATAACATCTTCAATCTTTTGCTATTAATGTGATACACAACAACGTATAGATGGCCAGGTGTGAGAATAGGGTGTGGCAAATACAATCACTTGCACAAGAGATTGTCTTTGGCTTTTATTGATCATCATAGCACATGATATGGACACATGCCACTATTTCCTTATGATATAGTAACTTTGAGGATGTTTGAGATAGCTTATTTAACTACTATATTGATTATTTATGAGAAAAATAACCTTCTTTGAATAATAACTTTGAACTACTTATTTAATATGAAGTAAGCAATCCAAACACCCCTACATAAAAGTCCCTATATTTGTTGTATGTGTCCGGCTTAAACTTTTACATTAATATAAGTGAATTAAACACACCTAATAATTCAAAATAAACTAAACAACAATCGTATAAAAACAAATCTACTTTCTACGTCCCACCTACGTAGTTTATAGTTCTTGGTCATCTTCTTTTCTCAAATTAGTTAACAAATCTACCCCTTCCCGCCTACGTACCCCATACAACCAAACTAAAAAGTAGGAGAGTCTAGTTCGTCGCTTATAAAACCACTTATATCCTTATTGCATTTGATACCTCTAAGAGACAAATTTGTAAGAGCCTTTGGTATTGTTTATTCAAACTGCTTATCTAATAAGTATTTTGTGAAAATAAGATGTTTTGAATAATAAACGACAATGGAAATAGCATAATTCTCTTTTATCGACATTGAACAAAAAACTATTCATGAGTCAAGAAATTTGAGGCAATAGATATCTTTGAAACTTTGTTAAAAGAGTGCTCTTTACCAAAGGGCGAAGCCAACTGGTGGCTACATGTGACACGTGCCACATACGAATTCAATGTCCGAGCTTCATTTTCTTTTCAAACGTTAGTAATTCCATTTTAGTCTTGAAATATTTGCATATTCTACCCCTAATCTTCACCATTATTTAGTAAATTGAGTAATTGTTTTAAAACTTGCCTCCATTTACCCCTGTTTTTCTAATAACTTGCTTTGTAGTTAAGAATCCTCTTTTATTTTGCCCATAGTTTCTTTTAAAGTTTGACTTATAACTTGAAAATTTTATGTTATTTTACTATGAAGCTCAATATTTTATAAAATTTCTACAATATGACACACAAAAATAAACCAAGCCGTAAATTGTGCTACATGCAATCCAAATCTCTAGATTTGACATTGTCTCTACCGGCCCTGCATAAAAACCAAATTTTACCAAAAATACATGTGAATCTACATGTCACAAAGAGGATCCAAGTTACCAATATTTCTCTTTCAACTTGAGCTGCCATGATATGTAAGAATGTAAGTCAGCCATATCACAAAATGGTCATAGTTTATCACTAAGTGTCTAAAAGTTAGTGAAATTTTACTTGTACCGGAAAATCATTGCTGTTGTCTGCCTATACTCGACTTAAATAACACTCTAGTTATACAATTTTTAGCTTGCACTTTCTAATACTGGTATTATTCAAGTAAAGAGAGCTCTTTTGTTTAGCATAAAAATTTTAACATGCATATAGAAAACTTTTTGAATTTTGGTTTTAGAAGCAAATGTAAAGAGTTTGAATACTTTTAATCCACCAAAGTGGCCCACATGAAACTAACCTATGATAATGGCCTATGTTTTCGACAACAATAAAGAAAATGTTTTACCGTCTAACGGCTATATTTTTCATTTTGTTTTAATATGTTATGGCAACATACTTGCTAACTTTTTCAGTCAAATAACCATAATAATGGTAATTTTTTGACATGGTAATTAATTTTAGAACTAAAATCTAAGATATTTATTAGTGCATTGAAATACTTTATAAGTTTACATATCAACATGTGACTTTATAATGAAAAATTGTGTCTATACTCTAGTTTTAGCCAAGCCAAACAAATGCAGGATATTTAAAGATATTTATTAATGCATTGAAATAAAGTTTAAACTTTTAAGTCAAACAGATTTGATGCCTAACCAAACAAACAACATAACACATATTTGATGCTTAGCCAAACAAACAACATAACATAGGCCGGGTAGAATATGCACATCAGACAGTATTAACACATATTTTAATTTTAAGGGAAAAAGTTAACATGTTTTTTAATTTTGAAGATTCACAAAAATGGCCACTTAGAGTCTTATAGTATAAAAATTTATCAATCAAATAATTTATTATAGAAAATAATAAATTTGCACAAATCCAAATGTAGTGTTGAATGCGGTGATTTCAAAATTTTCTTGCACAAAACCATACTGAAAAATCTGCACCAATTGAAAAACCGATGGGGCGTTTTCAAAATTAAAAAGAAAACGAATGTGTGGGGTGGTTCTCGATTGCATATGAGAAACCGTACCAAAGAAACCACCCCGCCCCCTTTTATCGAGCTTTCTTGTGTTTTTGAATTGATGTTATCTATATTAAAGATTTGACACTCAATTATATAAATAAAGATTCAGGTATATCCTTTTTACTTTGTCACACTCAACAATTTATATATCATATGAAAGTGTCAAAACACTCAAAATAAGTTGAAGTTATAATGCTTCTTAATTTTTCTAGTGAACTAATTCATAGATCCAAATGCTAAACAGAGAAACCAAATATAAACGAAAACCGAACCGATTCAACAAAGAAAACGAAATACAAAAACCGAATAAACCAAAACTGAACGGTTTGCCTATTTCGAAAACTGAAGTTTTTGGTTCGAATTTTGGTTTTAACCAAAACCCGCCCCAAACCGCTCAATAGTCACCCCTACGTGTCATGACTATACAAAAAGATTTTTAAGGAAAAACTTAAATGTGATTTCTCAAAAACTCTATTTTATTATATAAAATAAAATAGATAGTAGATTATATTAAAAAAAAAAAAAAAAAAAAAAAAAAAAAAAAAAAAAAAAAAAAAAAATCTATAAGTACTCGTATGGAAAGAAATAAATTACATTCATTTGAAAATCATGTTCATATGTTATGAAACTATATATGATAGAAAATCAAGCAAAATCAAATATGATTTTCACTATGTAAGGACAACTTACCTTGCGTTTCCTGAGTTGAATAATCTTATCAGGAACAAATTTTGAAACTTCATGTTCAAGGAGACTTTTTAGATAACCACCAAATAGGCATCCAAAAAAAAAAAAAAAAAAAAAAAAAAAAAAAAAAAAAAAAAAAAAGGTCAATTATCAATATATCATGAAGAGAGAAAAATTATTGAATTTTTTTCATTGACTTAGCTTATTAAGATGAGAGCATATTCATATTTTATACCGTTCCGTAACAAAATGAAGTACGCAACACATCACAATCACCAATTGAGTCCTATAATGCTCGGACCATGGTATCATAACGCGACCTCAAAATTTGGCAACTCAGCATAACACCGTTTCTCTCGTTAACATATCGTGTGCTCTAAGAAATGAAGACAAAAGAATATACATTAGCTACAAATATGTAAATCAACTTGAAAAGTAGGAATATAAAACAATAATTCTCCAGTAAAATAATTTTGTATCACTTTCAACATGCATGGTGAACCACATTATATCTTATGAACTCAAAACCTTTTTGTTCAAATTTTGTTTTTTTCAACATGTATTTATATCCAACATGCATTAACATGCCATGATCACATATAAAGTCATAAAACGTTTCATATATAAAGAATTTAATCGAGTCGGAAAGTAGAGAAAATGACTTAATGAATACGAAGATTGTAATGAATTAGATGATTAATAACATAGATATTAAGATATGAAACCACATGGTTAGTACCTTGAAGTTATAGTAAAATTTGTACCTGTAAGACGTTTAAATAAATGAGAACCAAAAAGTGCATCATCCAATCTCAGTAGAGATGTGAAAGAATGAAAATCCGAATGCCAAAAAGGCATTAGTTCTTTATATATGTTTTGTATATTAAATACCTAAGAACCAATCCATTCTTTTTGTAAGAAAGCAATTATCTAAATGACCTCATTCCGAAAATACATAGTTGACCCCATTTAAAATGTTTACAAACTTATCAATATTGACAAAATTAAAATTGTTCAAATGCTTAAATACGTTTAATACTCAGAAACAATTTACCAGATGTTTGCCAAAGTTATCTTGGTTAAATTAATGCTGTTTTTTTTTCTTTTAGTGTTGATTGACCGAAATTGCTCTAAATTCACATTTTTCAAATGTTCTTATTCAAAAGTATGGTGTACACGTGTCATATTGTGAGGCTTTAGTATATTTGGAAAAAATTGATGAAGAGGAAGGTAGAAAAACTGTGTTTTATTAGATAGTATAGATTTAAGATACCTAAATAAATACACTAACAAATTTTCCATATAAAAAAATCTATATGTCAACCATAGTTCACAACAATGCAAATATTCAACCCGAAAGAATGCAACAACAACTTTTAAAAAAAAAATATTACTCCACGTTTAGAAAAACAATAATTTTTACACATCCAAATGTAATATAAAACCGTAAAGATGTAAACTATAAACCAACAGACCCCGCCACAACGCGCCGGTTAACCTGCTCGTTTAAAACAAATTACGATACATTAAAAGAACACACCTGCAAATAATTAGTAGATAAATTAACGTAGGAAAACTTAAAAGTAACGATACTTCAACAAAACCATGCACAAATCTACTTTGCTATGTGATCTTTAAAGCACTTGTTAACTCCTCGTCACATTCAAACTCAGCCATATATTCAGGCAATAGACAAACTTCAACATCCATGCTTCCACCACCTTTCCGGCCCGGATACATGATCACTTTCCCATCCATCTTGTTCGTGCTCCCACTTCTAACACATACCGCTTTGCCTAACCCGAATTCACATCCATACATGTCAAAACGTGGTGAATTCGACATTTGTACAGCCCCTTGATTAACAAATAAACTCCTTTTTAATATCATTGGGTTTTTAACCCATGACTCAACCCAGTCTTTTATCGTTCTATGGTTGTGATTTTTAACAAGTTCATGTAACCTCAAAGCCGCCCACCCTAGTCCATGGGTCATTAAATCGTTCACGGTTGTTGTGTGCCGCACTACTTGAACCGGGTTACCAAAATAATTATTAGACAAAGGTGGATCCACCCTAGGCCGATTGTTAATAGCAAGTCCACAAAAAGTTTTAGAGTCGTGTGGTAGGTGTCGCGCACGTGTTATACACCTCCATAACAATGCAGAAAATGCTTGTAAACTTGATATTTCAGTAGTGTTACATTCAGCATTTGCTTTTGCCTTAAGTCTAGAGACTGAATCCGATGTGAAATGGATGAATCTTTCTTTAATCGAATTAGTAAGTCCTAAACGTTCAGTAAACTGTTCATAATGAGTAAACGGTAAATTTATAATTGGACTACATCTCTCGTAAATTGGAGGACGTGATATTAATTTGATATCACCTCCTTTTGATTTAAATAGCTCACTCCAGGTAGCCATAAAATGCCAAAAGGTGGCCCCATCCGCGACAACATGGTTAAGAGACATACCTATGAAGATTCCATCAATGAGTTCAGTCACTTGAATGGACAACAATGGCAATGTATGGCCGTCGTGGTTTATCGCATCATTAAGGTCAAAAAGAGAATGAACAAGTGATGGTACATAACTCGGGGTCAAAATGTCATTGACAATTGCGTCACTGGTCGCGTATATAAACTTGGCCCCTGGGCTATTTTTGGGGTCTATGCAAATGACATAGGAAGGCGGATTTTCTTGTTTTTGAGTAGCTAAACGGGCTGCAAGTGGGTAGAAATGTGAGAGGGTGGCGGAGAGAGCGTGTTGGAGGTCATTAAGTAACAAGGCCATTGAGAAATATTGATTTTCGGGTTTTGAGAATAGGAGACCATTTTGGTTGTAGCCAATGTTAAGGATAAAGAGCTCAGATGGTGTCAAGTGGATCGGTAGGTCTGAATGTGTTGGCAAGTTGTGTAGTGGTTTGATGAAGCATTCGGAGACATAGTTAATGGTTGAGGATGTCATGTGTTTAGTTTGTGTTGTTGATGAAATGAGACGAACTTGTTTGATTTATAAAGATGAAAGTCCAGATTTTTAAGCTCCACAATTCTGACTTTTGGGTTGTATCATAAGTTAACATTCATATCTTCAGATTATAACTGTGTGTCACAGCCACGCGCCAACCGCGCGTGGTCGATTGATTTTGGTTGTGGTTTGGTGGTGCATGCCATCAAACACTTTGCACTTTTTGTGATAAATTGTGAGATATGTTGTATGAATTTGGGTATTTTTATGTGTGATTTGATGGTCACCACCACATTTGTTTGTTGAAATTATATAACATGACTAATCATAGATATAAACAATAAACATAAAGTAAACATGCGGAAGCGTATAGAAAATATTAACGAATAATTAATTAACATAAATAAAAATATGAGTACCTTTCTTGATTCTAGCCGAACATGAATCAAATCCACAAAACTAGCAATTGGATGAACCCTAATTAGGGTTTGAGTGCTAGTCGACTTAATAAAGTCGAATAGTGTAAATCACCAAAATCCAAAATAGGATTTCTCTACGATCATGTACGCGCGCATTGTTAACGATTTAATTAGAATGCTAGCTCAAGTCACGAGTAAAACTCAAAATAAACAAGTTTAGCTTTAATAAAATAAATCGGGTCATATCCTTTTACTTTATATATATATCGAACGTGTAATCCAAGAAGGAAGAAAAAGACGAATGCATATGTCATGCATATAATACTCCATTCATGGCATATATGATATTCAGATATATATCAAAGCTGATAACGACATATCAAAAGAAAGATGTCGACATATATAATATCTGAAGAAAGGGTTAGTGTGTCGATCGTGTTTTTCTTTTATCCATCCGAATGAGACCAAAAGGGTGTGTATATATATAGCATTAAACCTTGTCCAACAAGTCATTGCAAGCACCTCTTTAAGTTTCAAAACTCGACACTCAACCCCCTCCTTTTTCTTAGTTCGACCATATAAATATTTCGTGACTTAATATAATTAAATCTCATACGCAACGCGTGCAATCCCATAAGTCTCGAGTTCAATCCTAACACACATCTATTAATATTTTGTCTATTAAACCAACAGCTCCCACTTGGACATATCTTAATAGTGTGATCACATCGGTTAGCGTCTAGCAACACTTCGATGCCTCTAGTACAACTCGAGTAAGGCTCCCTGAAAAAACCTTTTAATGATTTCTCATTATTATTATCCTTTTGTTTCTAATACCATGTTAAATAAAGATATGGATTTAAGTCATTCTTTATTCAACCATTCTGTTTCTCGTCATTAGTGATTGAGCAAGATTACCAAATCTTCTGAACATATTCAGGGGAGATCTTTGGGCGTGGCCACGCAAACATCTTGTCAACCCTACGAGGGGCCCAGCAGTATTAAACTCCAAAATAAATTTGAAGGAACAAATTCTATCTTGACTACGAGAATAATCCATGAACTTTGCAACACTTCAGGAAACAACCCTTATGACTACCAGTTACGTATAGCGTTAAGTTGTTCCACAGAAGTGCACTACATTCATGACACTTATCTGGTATCTCAAGTCTGAGGATAACTATTCATGATTTACTTAATAACAATATCCATAAAGTAAAATCATGTAGTTGGGATAAGTCCTATATTCAATTCATTGAATATCATCTGAAATTGGTATGCATTCTCATCAATATACTTTCAAGTATATTCTACCATATCTCTCAGATTTGTCTTAGTTTAATGATACTCCCATATCATTAATTGACAACGGACGATTTAGAATAAATAAACTTATTCACGGATTAAACATGCAAATACATGATACAATATATTATAAAATAAAACATACCAAGTATTTGATTTATTATAACAATTGTTTAACATCCTTTATCCAAATACTAAATAGATCAATTGATAAGGTTTTAAAAGGTACCATTTTGAGGGGTCGTTTAAGTCCTTATTTGATTACTTTTGTATCCGTTATTACTTAATATCGTTCCTTTTCACTTTTTAGGTCTCTTGAAGGCAAAATGCTGGAATGGCACTTATTTGGACGAAAAGGCGCGAATATATGAAGAAAATGGCCAAAGTCAAAATTGAGACACTCACAGTTGCTGAAACTAGAAGGCGACGGCGTCAGGTGTTAATGGCGACGCCGTCCCAAAATTATTGTGACGATCCAGGACTCAAAACTCGTATTTTCAAGTGACGACGTCTAGTTGTGAAAGAGTAGGCCGTCGCTACTCAGATGGCCTAGATGCAATCCAGACGACGTCAGAAGCTGAAGAGGACGGCGTCACGGACATAAGGTGACGTCGTCGCAAGGTTAACGTGGCCAAGACGAAACCCTAATGACGGCGACACGACGGCGTCACTAAACATAAGGTGACGCCGTCGCAATTGTAATCTTATATATAGAATCCGAATTTTTCAGTCTTTGTGTGGAGAGTCTTTGGAGTAAAAACCTAAAACCGAACCTAAGGTGTCTTGTACAGTATTTTAGGGTTTTAAACCCTATCTTACATCAAGATAAGTCTTTACTTCATTAATTCAATTATGTCTTTGATTATTTGTGTGTATGCTTGCATGTTCTCCATGTTCGGCTAATTTACTTGTGTGTTTGCTTAGGAAGTATGAAACTTAATTATTGAATATTGATTGGTTGTTTCTTATCTTAGTTGATTAATGATCTAGTAATGAGATAGGTCATTCGTTGTGTACTTAATGCTTGATTCATCTTTGTGAACCTTAGAATATAATTACCTGAGTAGTTGTAGGCTAAACCATCCAAAGAGCGCCTTAGAGTAGGAGTTTATCATCCCTAGTGGGTTTGTAGACGAGACCCTTTGGTAAGTTCAAAGAGTTAGGGAGAAACGCATACCCTACAACTTTAGACACACAACGCAACTAGGAATAAGGACGTGACAATTCAACCACCAATAGGAGATAATTAAGGAGTAATACAAACTAAGTAAACACATCTTTAAACTATCATACGAGCACACATTAATTAGACATAGACTCCCACAACCTTAGTTTAGATAATTAGATAATAGTAGAGTAATCGGTAGAAATACCAACCCCCCAAATCCAATACCCGAGATTCGTACCTTTCCATTTCATAAAACATAAAAAGATAAAAAATAATCTTCCTCAACCTTAACCTTAGCGTAGTAACTCCTTACAGCATTCCTATTCCCCTAGAGAACGATATCAATACCCGTGGCTTACCCTAATTACTACACTACAACGATTAGGTTCACTGCGTAGGGTGTTATAAAACTTGCTCGAAGAAAAGGAAGTTTCCTTGACCCCGAACGACGCGTGTAGCGTTATCAAGTTTTTGGCGCCGCTGCCGGGGAATAGAATAGCTAGTTAGTAGTCCACCTCGTTTAGGTTTCTTTGCTTGATTCCTATCAAGTAAATTTTTCTTATTTTTAGCTTTCTCTTAGTCTATCCCCCTTCTTCGTAACCTTTGTTCGTAACCCCATCACTTTTCATCATGGAAGGTGATAACCCACTACCATTCATCAACCCACCACCAAATGACCCGCCAAGAGCCCGTACTCTTGGTGAATACTCAAGACCAAGCCACCTAGGCTATAGGAACACCATTGAGCTTCCCGACCAAGCCCAAACTACGGCCCTGCGATTCGACACCATCCGGTTGGTGCAAAACGGATGTGCATTCCATGGACTTCATTCCGAAGATCCAAATCAGCATCTGAGGGATTTCCTCAAAATCATCGATTCCATCGACCTTGATGCTACTACTCGGGAGACCACGCGCCTGCGTCTCTTCCAATTCTCTCTACAGGACCAAGCTAGTAATTGGCTTGAGCGACTTCCCGCCGGCTCCATCTCAAGTTGGGATGATCTTACCTCTCGCTTCCTTGCTCAATTTTTCCCACCGGGGAGAACCACTAAGCTTAGGCGAGACATCTTGACATTCCAGCAGCTCCAAGGTGAGTCTCTTTACAGAGCATGGACTCGATTTAAGGAACTACTCCGTAGACTTCCACACCATGGCATTGATCTTTGGCTTCAAATCCAAATCTTCTATGATCATACCGATTTCATAACTCGACGATCCATTGATCGAGCCGCAGGTGGAAGACTCAGCGACTTTAATGTAGAGAAATCATGGGATATTATAGAGGAGCTTGCCGATCAAAGCTAGGAAGATTGGAGTGAATCTCCCGAAACTCCGATTAACGTGGTTAATGCCATATCCACTCCTTCTGAATCCTCCGATACACTCGAAGAGCAATTGAGTGCCATCGAGAGAGGAATTGATTATCTTATGGAAAGGCAGAAAAGAGCACCCGTACAAATTCCTCGAGAGGTCGTCAAATCCGCCCACTCCACCAACCGCTCCACACCTCTTTCGGAATCCCCAAGTCGCGAGCAAAACCCAAGTTCCGAAAGGCGCTTCCGTTCTACTTCCCCAATACCACTTTCACCAAGCTTCAAGGATCAAATGAGGGAGTACATGGCAGCTCATACAGAGAGATTAGCCAGATTTGAAGAGGAGGTTTATAGGCAGAGAGAGGAAATGCAAGCAAAAATGAAAGAAATGATGGATTTGGTAATTGAATTTACCAAAACAAAGGTTCCCGAAAAAGTGCTCGTAAGAAGCAATGATTGCCCTCCCACTTCATTTGTAAACGCCGTTTCCATCATGCCTGAGAATGCAAGGGCTGAGATGTGGAAAACTGAGGAAAGCGCGAAGGTTGAGTCTGTGCCTAATGATGAACCTGAGATCATTGAGTACTACCTTAAGCACGAAATTAACAAGAAAACCATTGCAAACCAAGTAAACAACTTTAGGTACAATGAAGTTCTTAGGGAAGCTCTTGAAGGAAAAATGACGGAAGAAGAATACGACGCCTTACCTATGGAACCTCTGTATGAGTTGGTTATAAAAAAACCGTTAACAAGAAAACGAGACACCACAGGGAATTTCGTGATACCAGTTAGTGTCGGTGACATGGACAATATAAATGCCTTGGCCGATCAAGGGACCGATGTGAACATAATGCCATTGTCAATCTATAATAAGTTAACTAAAGAGAAACCAGCCAAAACCGACCTTAGACTTTCCTTAGCTAATCATACTTATGTCCACCCCGTAGGAATCGCTGTTGATGTTCTAATTGAGGTGGCTAACATCGTTTATCCGGTGGATTTCGTAATCATTGATGTTGAGGAAGATAAAAACGTACCCCTCATTCTTGGGACACCGTTCCTGGCCACCGCCAAGGCAACCATCAAATGCGGAGAAGGCATCATGATACTCAAAAGTGGGAAGGGGTACGCTAGGATACCCATCGTCCCAAGATACCCTCTTAAGATCATGGAAATGATTACGGGAGGAAATCGAAAAGCCCCGGGCAACAATGTCAAGAAGAAGATAAATGACTGGGAAAAAGGGCTTAGAAACTTTATGGTTCAAGGATTGTATGCGACATTGTGGAAACCCGATAAAAAGTTAGGAAGCAATCCCACTTCAATACCTAAGGTATAAAAGGACCCTAAGGAATTTCTAAAGGGAGAAAAAGTGCTCTTGTATAGATATCGGATAAGGGCATTACGAGGAAGAAACAAACCAAGATGGTTTGGGCCTTTCACAGTTAAGGAGACCAATTTAAAAAATAAAACCGTCGCCATAATTGACAGCATTGGCAAGGAATCCACAGTGAGCATACAACGTCTACACCCTTTCGATGAAGGAAAAACAAAGGGTCAAGAGGGCGGTAATGAGAAAACGTAGGAGCACGACTACGAGTCTAGCTACAAGACTCTTAAATAAAGAAAAGCGCTTCATGGGAGGCAACCCATGCTTAATTGTTTGCTTGTTAGTGTCATGTATCTTTTATTAATTGTTTATCCTCATGTTTAAATTTGTAAAAATGCTTTATTTTGTTTTTAACCTCGTCTTAACTGCATATAAAGGTATTTTACATAAGGGATAAGTGTAGGGAGGATTACACACGTTTTCAAAAGAAACGTAAACATGAGAATAACAATTAACTAAAAGATATATATGTTTGTTTGTTCGAGTCAAAAGCTTGTATCAAGTCATAATGGATGTTTTGCGGAAATTTTTCCAGATTCTAAAGATGTAAATTTTCCAGAATTTTTTCCAGAAAATCGCAGACCAGTTTTTGTCAGGATAACCTGACGGCGTCAGGATTGCAACCTGACGGCGTCAGGAAGGAGTAAAAACATCAGATTACTTTTTCTCGTTTTCTGAGCTACTTATAAATTTTTGGAATTTTCCAGGTCTTAATTTTCTTAGAAATTCTGTAAACATCCATTCCACAAGCATTATATCCTAGTTTAAATCGAGTCTTATATATATTATTACCGCCGATTTTACGCGAAGGCTTCATTTGTTTTCTTCAAGTGTGCAGGTTTAGTTTGTCAAGAAGAAGTTACATAAGATTGGAGGAGATTTTCACGCAATAATTCTTCTTGAGAAGGATTTTAACCACCACTTTACACGGATCCTACCGAGCTAATCAGGGGAGTATTAGTTTCTTTCGTTTTTAATTACCTTCTTTTATCATAACTTTGATACTTTCGGGGAACATTGGGGACAATGTTCAGTTTAAGTGTAGGGAGGGAAAATAAAACGGGAACTTTGAAACTATGCTTATCCTTGATTATTTGCTTTGTCCAATTGTGATTGTGTAATAAACCATGAGAAAATGTCGGTTAGGGTAATTTTGGCACCAAATTTAAAATTTTTCATGACATATAGGAGTGGGCCATTAGTCTTAACAAAAGCGTCTCATGGATAGGAAGTTGCATGACTAGCACAAAAACCCTTTACCACCCAAATTCCACCCAAAATGTGAGGATCGCCCTTAGATTAGTAGGAATTAAAGCATTCATCTTTAATGCTTAGAGTGTGAACCGGTAGTATATTAGATTCTAGAACTTGTTTTGTGATGCATTCCGAGATCGCAAGTGAGGCTACACTTGTGTAGTTAGGAATAACTAAATGATAAGAGGCATTAGGATAACCCTTGTTTGATACCCGTAATATAATTACTTCTTCCACATCGGTTGAGTAATTCCCCCACACCCTTTGCGTTGTACTCATCTTTAGTACACGATACCCCTAGTTAACCCCTCAGAGCCTATCCTTTTCGCGGTTCTCGTGATATTTTGGTTTTTCCGGAATATCAATGAAGAGCATTGTTTACACCCCACCCCCAAATATACACCCAAATCGCCTTAGCCTACCCCTTATGCACTCACTTTTAGTGCAAATGTTTGTTATCACCCCAAACCCTTAGTTCAATTATCTAGTTGCTTGCATAAGTTGCTAAGTCGAGTCATATCTTTTGTATACAGTTTTGGGATGATTCGGATTCATGGGAAAAGTTAAAGTTTATGAAATGACGGGAAGGGAACGTTAAATTCAAATTCCCTTTGTTTGCATAATAATGTACCCCAAGTGTTTTGATCTTTTCAAATCGGGTCAAATTAGTGTTAGAGTAATAAAAACTCAAGTGTAGGGATATGTCTGTAAATCCCTAGTATTTTGATGTTATCATAGAGGATGGTAGAGTAAAAGTGTATGAAAAAAAAAAAAAATACGGGCTACCATCCTACATCTATCTTTTAAATTTATGTTTGTTTATTTCAGTTATCTAGAGTTTTAGAGTGTCGAGTCTTGGCTTAGCAACGCCATTCTTCATATGCAGTTAACATAAAGATTTTTGACTTACCACCACTTAATAGCCTATCCCACCAAACCCTTGTTTCCCTACCGTAACCCTAACATTACAACCCTTTAAAGACCTCTTTGATAGTCTTTCCTAGGTGCTTACGCCAAAGCGATGGAGGTTTGATCTATTCTCAAGCCTATGGTAATCTATGTACTAGGACCGGTTAATGAGTGTTTATCTTCCATTTCCTATTTTGTTATATTTCATATATACACCCGAGAGAGATGTGAGTATCCAAACACCCCATGTGAGGTGCTAGTATGTAATTTCCGTGCTTGTTAAGACTTTTGCGGGGCTTATATGTGTTGTGAACCGTTTTGAATTAATGCTTCATGACCACTAACTTATAAATTAATTGGCTAAAAGCACATTTGCTTGAGGACAAGCAAATAACAAGTGTAGGGATATTTGATAAGGTTTTAAAAGGTACCATTTTGAGGGGTCGTTTAAGTCCTTATTTGATCACTTTTGTATCCGTTATTACTTAATATCGTTCCTTTTCACTTTTTAGGTCTCTTGAAGGCAAAATGCTGGAATGGCACTTATTTGGACGAAAAGGCGCGAATATATGAAGAAAATGGCCAAAGTCAAAATCGAGACACTCACAGTTGCTGAAACTAGAAGGCGACGGCGTCAGGTGTTAATGGCGACGCCGTCCCAAAATTATTGTGACGATCCAGGACTCAAAACTCGTATTTTCAAGTGACAACGTCTAGTTGTGAAAGAGTAGGCCGTCGCTACTCAGACGCCCTAGATGCAATCCAGACGACGTCAGAAGCTGAAGAGGACGGCGTCACGGACATAAGGTGACGCCGTCGCAAGGTTAATGTGGCCAAGACGAAACCCTAATGACGACGACACGACGGCGTCACTAAACATAAGGTGACGCCGTCGCAATTGTAATCTTATATATAGAATCCGAATTTTTCAGTCTTTGTGTGGAGAGTCTTTGGAGTAAAAACCTAAAACCGAACCTAAGGTGTCTTGTACAGTATTTTAGGGTTTTAAATCCTATCTTACATCAAGATAAGTCTTTACTTCATTAATTCAATTATGTCTTTGATTATTTGTGTGTATGCTTGCATGTTCTCCATGTCCGGCTAATTTACTTGTGTGTTTGCTTAGGAAGTATGAAACTTAATTATTGAATATTGATTGGTTGTTTCTTATCTTAGTTGATTAATGATCTAGTAATGCGATAGGTCATTCGTTGTGTACTTAATGCTTGATTCATCTTTGTGAACCTTAGAATATAATTACCTGAGTAGTTGTAGGCTAAACCATCCAAAGAGCGCCTTAGAGTAGGAGTTTATCATCCCTAGTGGGTTTGTAGACGAGACCCTTTGGTAAGTTCAAAGAGTTAGGGAGAAACGCATACCCTACAACTTTAGACACACAACGCAACTTGGAATAAGGACGTGACAATTCAACCACCAATAGGAGATAATTAAGGAGTAATACAAACTAAGTAAACACATCTTTAAACTATCATACGAGCACACATTAATTAGACATAGACTCCCACAACCTTAGTTTAGATAATTAGATAATAGTAGAGTAATCGGTAGAAATACCAACCCCCCAAATCCAATACCCGAGATTCGTACCTTTCCATTTCATAAAACATAAAAAGATAAAAAATAATCTTCCTCAACCTTAACCTTAGCGTAGTAACTCCTTACTAGCATTCCTATTCCCCTAAAGAACGATATCAATACCCGTGGCTTACCCTAATTACTACACTACAACGATTAGGTTCACTGCCTAGGGTGTTATAAAACTTGCTCGAAGAAAAGGAAGTTTCCTTGACCCCGAACGACGCGTGTAGCGTTATCATCAATGCATGAAAATTCCAGTTGATGAATTATGCCTCAAGTAATGACAATCATACTTGTTGACAAGGCATAAATCAACCAACTTGATCTATCGTAATTTTGAGAATACTTATTTCAAGAATTCAATTAGTGAAATCCTTGTATGTGTGCATTCAACAATCCACATAATAATTCATAAAGTGTGTGACATCCTCTATCACCAATTTATGACAATTTAAACTTTCAAACATTTTAAAGTTTAAAGTATTCTTATTCTTTTAATGTATAATGCAACTGCGCTCTTAGTAGCACACATAGTTCACATGGCCATTAACAAGGATGAAATCCTACCATGACTAGTATTGAGTGTCATTTCAATTAAAACAGTATCATTGTATACAAACAACAATATGCTTATTAAAACTCCGTAAACTTTAATATCTATTGTGTTATGTTTGATGTCTTCCAAACTTTCAAGTTTGTAGCTGATGACAATTTGCACAACAATTGACATATTGTTCATCCATAGAATCTAGGAGCAATTCCAGTCTGAGGATGTAATTCTATTATAATATACATTACACAAGTTATCTAATAACTTTTAGTTAGATATCAATGTTGTCAAATCATCTATCATTCAAGAATGATACAACAATTTGAATACACTACATGATGTACATGATGAATCTACATGTCAAACTTAGATTTCATTCACGTTCTATCTTGTCAAAAGATATTTATCCATTTCCCAAATGATATATCATGTTTTATTAGAATCATTCATTTTACTGCACATGTTTATTGATAATAAACATATATTCCAAGGTTGTATGTTTTGATTCTTAAATCTTATAGGTGAAGTTTCATTCCAATCTAAGACTTAACATTTAGCTTACAAGGAATGTTACTTCCTATATGTTATATAACATATAAGATTTAAAACCTTAACATAATACTCCCACTAGCTTTCAGGAATACTTAAAATTTATCTTATTTCAATTATAAATCAAAACTAGGATTTAATAATTAAACATAAGAATAATTTTATAGATGCATGCATTTATCCATTCATGAATTATTGCACTTTGTACACTTCCAAAGATTATATGAATTCAAATAACCTTTCGATTACTTACCGTCCTCGCTCAAGTAATTTCTCAAGAAAGAGTTTTGATATTCCGTTGTCATATTTCATATTAATGAAAACAAGTATGACAATTATCATCTTTATATATTTAATGTGTCTAGGAAAGAATATTCAATCACAATTAATTGCTTAAGTATGATTAATAATCTTGTCATAAGACATGCATTAAATATGTGTACAATTTTGTCCATATGATTTCTACATAGAAATTCAAACCACTAGGGTTTTTCATCTCTTTGAAGAAACTCATTTCCATTATCTAGTCTAACTATTAAGATAAACCAAATTTTCAAAATTGATTATCTTTTTGGACAACATCTTTAACATTCATAGTATGAGTAAGTTTCCCAATTCAATATTTGGTAATCCATCATAATGATTATCAGGTTTACTATAATCCTGTAACCCATATTTCTCAGCATATAAGTCAAATATCTGAGATATCCTTGCATATCTATGAATGAAAATTCCATCATCATGAGGTCTATCATTTACATGTCTAACCTCATCATGATATTTACTAGTGTGTTTTAGAAGATTATGTATCTTGTAATTTTATCTTTCAAGATAAAACCTCCCACATGCCTTTTGTAATATATAGACTATCTATATATACTTAGCAATTAGAGCAAAACTACATTGTTCTCTTTTTGGGACATTACAAATACACATTGATAATTCCTGACTTAAGTTTGTTAATAACCTATTCATAAGTAGTTTAACAAATTCAGAATCTTCAATTTTTAAAACTTAATGTGATTCATCACATTCCATAATAAAATGTTGTTTTATCAATCTTCTAGGTTGGAGTCATATTGAGTATATTCAATCCATACTCAATTTTCTAACCTTGTTAGTTTTTAAGAAAGAAGTTATGGTTATCTTGAATCAAACAAATCAAATAGATTTTGATTCTTCTAACTGAACATACCATCAACTTGTGGTATTCAATAGAATTAATATTGTAAGACAATCTAACAATATATAAGATAAACATATTCCTTTTGGCTTACCTCTTTACCAACTAAGTCAACTTAATGGTATAATAGACTTTCCAAGTCACTTCATATCCATGTCTCATCAAGAAAACATAAACTGTTATAATCCCATTATACGTTATAAATCATTGATCAACTCAATGACTTCTTGTATATGTCTTAATTAAAAAAACATAACAAGTTAACGTCTTACTTTATTATAAGTCTTAAAAGACTTTATGTTTATGTCTCTACAATGAATCATAAATATGTTTAACTAAAGTAATTATGAACACAACTCTTGGTTTCAATTGTAATTTCAAGTTAATTTATTTACTTCACAATAATGTAGGACTACATTATTTTTCATTTATGTCATTCCAAAATACATAAATAAACAAATTGAAGTAGTATTAGATTACTTCATTTATTTATGTCATTCTAATAATACATAAATATTTAATTTGAAGTAGTCTTATATATCATTTTGACACATGTTCTAAATACTTGTCTAATTTATGCAAATATGTACATGCAAGGTCTGACTTCACATGGAGATTTACTTTGTTGTTGCAATCTCGCCAAGTTCTGACATGACGTAAATTTCAACACCAAGTGTTTCTTGAATAGATATGTACACGTTATATTAGAACGTTAGTCTCTTACCTTGCAGTCAAGAGAATCCTTTAAATCATATACCTATATGTTGTACCTTGCACACAATATAGATTTCTCCCACTTGTGCATGGAACAACATCGTGTAGCAGATAAACAACACGACATATGTTTGTTTATGTGACTAATATGATTGTGTCATTGATATTAGCATAACTAGTAGATGTAGAACCACTTCATTGTTTAACAAGGAAACGTACATGACTATCCTTGAAAACATAAGTGTCTACAAGTGGAAAGTAATTATCTTAAGACATTCTAGAGATAATCTGGGTTACTACCAAGATGACAAAGCTTGTAACTCCCATTGAATTAGAGATCATTACATTAATTCCTTATTCAGTAATAAGAACAAAATACTCCCACTGGATTTGACAACATTGTAAGTGTTGCATTTAACCAGTGAAAGAAAATAACGTTCTATTTACTTCCCTACACCTTTGAGAAAGTCCATACATAACAATTACTTATGTACTTAAAACAATGTATTCTACTATGTAGATGATGAATTTATCCATCATTCCTATTAACTTGAAAAATTGAGCATGCAATTTCTTTCTTATAAGTTCTACTATTCCAACAATTGTAAGTAGTACTTTTAAATGGTCAAAGCACAACAACTAGATAAAATATGCTAGTTTGTCTTTTACCAATTATGCAGTAATTAGTCTAGCTTCTAATTTAATAACTCAGAAATATGCAATTTTCTTAACTATTAAAATTTGCTTACAAGTTATGTATTTAGAATTTAGACAATTCTAATTGTCCTATCATACCTTTCTTCATTCATGAAAAGGAATATGATTGAATCGCACTCTTTCTTATGAAAAGAGGACTAGGTTTATTCATTTAGCAAAGGTAACTCTACTAAAAAACCCTTACAGGTGTAGATCAATTTACCAATAAAAGAATAACCTACGTTTAAGGTTTAATGTTGCATTAATACATTTAAAGAATTTTCAAAATTCAATTTCAGTATTTTTGATAATTAAACTTTTCAAGAAAATAAAATACCCAAGGTAATATTCATATAACCATAGAATTTTCTCGAAAACTAGGATCCAAATTATCATAGGTTCATTACATCAGTTGATCTGCTAGTAACGAAAGCATATAATAAGGTAATCTGTCGAACAATAATTGGCAAACAATTTCCAATTCCTAGATCATTATGGGATTTATATTTTCCAACGCTATTGCAAATATAAACATGTTTCATCTCATCTTATGCCTTGAGTCCAGTTTTCACTTCCTACTCAACTTAAGTGTCTAACTTAAAGAACTGCAAATATGTCCATGTAAGGTCTGACTTTACATAGAGATTTACCTCTCCATCACAATCTAGCCAAGTACTGTCATGACGTAAATTGCAACTTCAAGTGTTCCTTTTAATTAGATGGCATATAACTTAATTTAAATGGGTACTAGTTTTGATTTTATGTGGTCAAATCAAATATATACAAAGATGTCATGCATTCATCTTGTAGCATAAATTTAATAAAAAAACTTTTTATTACCAATTCATAAAGATCAAATTATCAAAGTTTTGATTGAGGTATTGGGTTCACCAATCAAGGAATTTAGTGTCAATTATCGCCCATTATACCATACTTTTGCATAATTGTAAACACTTAGTGTTTCGGGTATGTAGGACCACACTTTTACACCAACCTTACACGTAACCACCTTATCACAAGATGAACACGTAAACCACAAACAAAACACACTCAAGCACACACCTCAAATGACTCATTTGAGGTGTATTTATACTACAAATACTAATGCCCTAATGGGCTTGGGCTTGGGCTTGGATTGGACTTGGATTGGAAGACAACTTATACAAGGCTAGCTTAACATAGCTGTTAGCCATTTAGCTTAGCCCAATCCACGAGCCCGATGACTATTCTAGCACGATATCTAGCACACGTTACAAAGTTCCTAAATGTGAATGACCATCACTTCTAATAAAAATAACACGGCTAACAATCTCCCCCTAAGGGGTGGTCCTTCAAAAGATGCTCCACTTGAATAGGTCTTTACTCTCCTTGAGCTTGAACTTTGTGTGTAGATATAGAATAGTCTTGATTTTCGTTCCTTCATGCTTTATGATCAGTTAATGTGGTATTCTGCCGTTGTCAACTTCGTTGGTTAGGTGTCTCCTCGCCTTTCTCCACCATGCTCACACTTCTATTTGTCTTTTGGTTACCAATGATGTAGTTCTTGAGTCTTTATACTTTGTAGATTCTCTGACATTGACGAAGAATCTTCTTTAACTCTGTGTTGCCTTTGATTATGATGAGAACTTTCATGTGTTGTTGGCATGAGCATGTGGATAGTCTGCACGATCTCTTCCTCCCGCAAGCATCCATAAGAAGAAAACATAAAAATATGGGTTATAAAGAAATCCAGCGCTTACAAGTTTGAACTTCGAGAGTATTAACAGCATAGTGTGAAAACACGTCTCTAATTCTCACTGAGGCCGTTCCTGAACTGGAGTCCCACAAGTGAGATAACGCGATGTACCGAAGTACACCTACAGATCAGGTAAGTCGCTGAGGTACACCGAAGCATCACCCCACGACTGTAGACCGTTTGAGACACATTAAGCGTAATCCACGGGGAGTTACCGAAGTGACCTGCTGTCAGGGCTGCTTGATGTTGACCCTGACAGGAGTTTCCATTCAATCACTGAAGATCACGAATGTGAAACTTCTTATAAATGTTCTGGCAGATTGCTAAGATCTGCGTAGGACTCTAGAATGTATCACTTATGTTCTTTTTGTTGAAAAACAAATGATGAAATGTCATGTGTTCCTATGAGATCTTTTGATGAATCTCGTGGCTCTAGACTCAATTAGTGCATTTTGGTTTTCCTGAGCGGAGACTAGGGAGAGAGTCTCCTTCTTCAATACCAACAATCTTTAAGAGAAAGTCGATAGATTATGCAGGGTTCCCAGTGAGAATGAAACAAATCCTTTTAAGAGTAATTGAGTGGCTAGAAGGTTTAGTGCAGTGCGTCACTGGGTCCATGACGTCTTTGTCTTCAATACCAGCGTCATCTAAGTGACAACCAGTAGCAGATGAATTGAACCCGGTTTCTGCCCTAAGGTTGATTATGGAGGGCTATTTCTTTTCACCCTTTCATTATATTTCTTTTTAATTCTTCAACCCCTTCTTTCTCCTTTCTCACATTACTCCTTTTTTCAATCATTCCTAAGGACTTCTAGTACTAAATATTGGTGATGTCCTTGGGTAGATCCCTCCGGCTCTGGCGGATCATAGGACGGATTTTCCTATCCTCAGTCACCTTATAACTCCATGACTGTCCTATTGTTGCCATAAAAACAATTTTTTTTGAAAATCTCTCAAAGTGTTCATAATGAAAACATGTTTGGAACACTCCGAGAGTTTTATATTTTCAGAAACACTCCCCCTTCACATGTGCTTATAAGTTTTGACATAAATCTGCACATAGAGGGTAGAGTTCGCACTTCCCCACGAGACACGGTTACGTTGCTTTGTTAAAGAGTTCCATTGTTAGTTTTTAGGTGACAACTAGCTCTAATAACTAACTTGAAGTTGTAAACTCTCCTTGAAAAGGAGGTTAGACCCATGTAAGTTCATTTCTATTAAGAGTTTCTCGAAATGGTACATTGATTACTCGTCAATTCATTGGTTCCGGCTGAGTCGAGCTCATTTGAAATTCGAATACCGATCATTAAAACTTTTTGATCACATTTTAATCACATCTCTTCCCCCTCAAAAATAGCATAATCGTGATATTTTTGATATCAACGGATTAGACAACATTTATAAGACTTTTGTGAAGACAGACGGATTTGATTTAAGCATGAATCTGGAACTTTTAGGTTTTATACTCCCCCTTTAATAAAGCATAATCAATTAAAGGGTTTTAGAGGGAGTTATCTTGATCACAAAATATTTTGAAATATTTTGAAAATCTTTTTTGAACAATCTTGAAAAAGGTGCTCAAGATGATGATGATTTCTCACCAGTTTAAAATGTAGTGCACTGATGCGTACACTTGATTTTTCTTTAAAAAATACGAGTTTTGATCTGAAATAATCAAAAGTCATCATTTTAGTCCGGGTTTCGTACTGAAGTATACGAAAGCCATTTTTTTTAAGAAAAATTGAGAAACGACATGTTTTGGAAAAACATTTAAAGAACTCTCGCTCAAGCATCTGTACATGCCCGTATCATTGTTGAATGACATTTCTAGAAACGTACAGAATATCGATTATACGAGAGACATGTCGTGAGAAGAATATTTTTTGGATTTTTGGTTTTGTATTGTTTTTGTATTTTTGAAAGGTTTTATATTTTTATATTTTGCTTTTGTTGGTTTTTCAAATTTTGTATTTTGTTTTTCAAAAATATTTACAGCGAAGCTTTTTGGAAAATCATTTTCAAGAAGATTCGAGAAGACTTTCTAACTTCTCAGGGGTTAGGCTTCGCATTCCAAGTCGTCGAACTAAATCGTCAAACCTTTCTATTAGAAGGGCTTTAGTAAATAGATCGGCGAGTTGGTAATCTATCTTCACGAAGAATAATTCAACAATACCTTCTTCCACGTGTTCTTTTATGAAGTGGTAGCGGACTCTGATATGCTTAGTCTTTGAGTGATGAACAGGATTGCAGGATATGGCTATGGCACTTTTCGAGTCACAATACATAGGTATTTTATCAAAAGTAAAGCTATAATCTGTGAGTTGTGTTCTCATCCATAGAACTTGAGCACAACACGCAGATAGAGACACATACTCAGCTTCAGCGGTTGAAAGTGCAGTGCAATCTTGTTTTTTTAAAGACCAGCTTACTAACTTTTCACTCAAAAATTGTGCTCCGCCAGATGTACTTTTTGCTGTAACTTGATCACCTGCGTGGTCCGCATCTGAAAAGGCAACTAGATCAAATCCGGATTCCTTCGGATACCAAAGACCCTTGTGAATGGATGTCTTTAGGTACCGAAAGATCCTTTTAACCTCTTTGAGGTGCAGTTCGGTAGGCTTTGCCTGAAACCGTGCTAATAAGCAAACAGCAAAATGAATATCTTGTCTACTAGCAGTAAGATGCATGAGAGAACCAATCATGCTCCGATATGTCTTCGGATCAATAGGTTTCCCAAACAAATCGGCTCCAATTTTTGGTGAAGTTACCATTGGTGTGCCAACAGAGTCACAATTATCCATACCATGATTTTTCAAAATCTCAGTTGTATATTTAGCTTGATTTATAAAAATTCCACGTGGGGATTGATGTATTTGTAAACCAAGAAATAATTTTAGTTCCCCCATCATGGACATTTCAAATTTGCTTTTCATGAGATTTTCAAAATGTTTTGAAAGATTCGGATTAGTGGACCCAAAAATGATGTCGTCCACGTAAATCTGAACAATCAAAATGTCGTTTTTGCATTTTTGTGTAAACAAGGTAGGATCAACCGTTCCTTTGGTGAAATTGTTGAGGATAAGGAAAAAGGACAGTTCGTCATACCAGGCACGTGGAGCTTGCTTTAAACCATAGAATGCCTTTTTGAGTTTGTAGACGTAGTCGGGATGTTCCATGTCTATGAAGCCTTCTGGCTGACTCACGTACACTTCTTCTTTCAGAGTTCCATTCAAGAACGCGGTCTTAATGTCCATCTGATAAACCGTGATGTTTTTCTGAGCGGCATAGGCTAAGAAAATCCTGACTGCCTCAAGCCTAGCTACCGGAGCGAATGACTCTTCAAAGTCGATTCCTTCTTCCCTGTCTGTATCCTTTGGCCACAAGACGAGATTTGTTGCGAATTACAGTCATCTCTTCATCCCTTTTGTTCTTCCATAACCATTTGAGATCAATGACACGAATGTTAATTGGTCTTGGAACCATTTACCAAGAGTCATGTAGACGGTATTGGAGAAGTTCCTCTTGCATCGCTTCTATCCATGCGGGTTCTGCCATTGCCTCCCGAATGTTTTTCGGTTCAATATTGCTAATTGAGCAGAGGTAAATTCACAAGTCGCAATCGGTGGCAAGTTGGCGTCTCATCTGAATTGGCCTTGACGGTTCACCAATAACTTGTTCAAGCGGATGGTCTTTAGTCCACTTCAGAGTAGAAGGACACCGTAGATTATACGAGTGCGAGTTAGATGGTTCTCGTAAGCTTGAAGAAGATTCAGCTGATTCTGTAGCAAACGGGTTTTCAAATAAGTCTTCATCTAACGTTGCATCGTTCTGGTTTTGCGTAGGTTCTTCGTGAAATGATATGTTTTGGTTTTGCTCATCAACTGCTGGTGTAGCTATTTCTAGAATTGGAGTAGCTAGAGTAGATGTAGATGATGTTGATGGAGTAGGTGCATTCGTTTCGACCGTTGTAGATGCATCTTCTGTTGGTGGCGGTGGTAGATGATTTTGAGCGGGTGCAGCGGAATGATGATTTGATGCATTTGTCGATGTTCCACCATAATATTCATCGAACATTAACTCGAAGAAATTCTCCCATTCTTTTTCATGAGGTTTGTCAGCAATAGTTGATGGAGCTCTTTGATGTACGAGTCCTGAACTGATGTGTCCAGAAGTCTGCTGGTTTGGTGCGGGTTCTAATCTGATTTGATTAGAAGCCATCGGATTAAGCGCGGGTTCTAGAGCGAGTCTCTCAGAAGCCATCTGTGAAAGTTCATCAAAATTCACATTCATCGTCTCCATGATCCTCCGAGTTCTCCTGTTATACACCCTGAATGCCCTAGAGCTGTCTGAATATCCAATGAAGATTCCAATATCACCTTTAGCTTTCAGTTTTCCTAGATCTTCTCTGTCGTTTGTCGGATAGCACAAAGCGCCAAACACGTGAAAGTAAGAGATATCAGGTTTCCTGTTGTTCACTAGTTCATATGGGATTTTATTGAATCTTGGATGGATTAGGGATCGGTTCTGAGTGAAACAAGCAGTGGCAACCGCATCAGCCCATAGAAATAACGGTGCACTAGAATAAATTAGCATTGTGAGAGGAGCTTCAACAAGAGTTTGATTTCTTCTTTCAACTACCCCATTCTGCTGTGGAGTTCGAACAGCTGATGTCTGATGAGTAATTCCAACATCTTCAAAATAAGCTTTTAACTCCTGATTTCTGAATTCAGTGCCGTTGTCTGTTCTTACAACTCTTACTGGAGTTTGAAGGAGTACTTGAATACGTTTCAGAAAGGTGATGATGATGCCTGGTGATTCATCTTTTGATCTCAAAAACCTAACCCATGTATATCTTGAATAATCATCAACGATAACAAGAATATACTTTTTCCCGTTAATGCTTTCAACTCTCATTGGGCTACATAAGTCCATGTGCAACATATGCAACTTTGCTTCCGAACTAGGTACGGACTTGGGTTTATATGATGCTCTTTTGCTTTTTCCTTGTTCGCATGAGGGACATAAGTGATCTTTGGTGTATTTGAACTTTGGAAGTCGATTGACGATGTTGTCTTTGGCAAGTTTGTTGAGGGTATCGAAATTGAGATGGGATAAACGTCGATGCCACAACCAGGAATTTGTTCCAGATGCTCGTGTCATAAGACATATTGGTGATGAAGAGGCCATTTGGTTTATGTCGATAGTATACAAGTTTGTATCATGATTCCCAGTTAAGAGATTAGTGCCATCCAAGTGTCTAACGAAGCAAGCATTTTTCCTAAAAGCAACCTCTAAATCTGCATCACAGAATTGCCCGACTGAAAACAAATTGTGTCCCAACCCTTCAACATAGTAAACCCGAGTGATCAAATAATTTCCAAAAGGTAGATCTCCATAACCCATGATAGCTGCTACATGATCATTTCCGAAACAAACGGTTTCCAAGAATTGCCAGACGAAATTGATCAGCAGCTTCAGATTCCCGGTCATGTGCTTGGAGCAACCCGAGTCGACGATCCAAAGACATATTTCGATAATCTGCCAAGAACAGAAGAAGAAGATTTTAGAAACCGTTTTGATTTTGGTTCCTTTAGGTTAGAGGTAAAGTCCATATCACACTCATAGAAGTTTTCTACTGGGAAAGTAGGTACATTACTCATTCTACCATTCTGGAGTGTGAAAGTTCTACCCTTAGGTTTCCAAATGTCATCCCTAAAGTAAGGACTATGCTTCCTATCAGTAGTGTAATACCTAAATCTCGCAACTAGTCTTTTTATGGGTTTAGCATAAGTTCTTCTAGGAACGTTCTTCTGAACAGGCTTAACAATCTCATTCTTAGAAATACACTCATCATGAATATTAGTTAAAGATTTCTTGCTAGTTAAACAAACAGATTCAACATATTCATTAAACTTAGCAGAGTTCATAGGTTCATTACATTCAGATGAAATGTCTTTCTTATTACAAAGCGGTAAATTCCTAGGATGTTCTTCTACTTTCTTCTCTTTATTCAAGCTAGTGCTCTTAGAGGCAAGCGAGAATCTATTGTTCCTTGTATTGCTCTTAGGCTTTAGTCTGCTGCTCCTAGAGGTGCTTCCTAGTCCTGTAGAAGGTAAGGCACACGCATTAGGATTCACTGTAGTATCTAGAGAGGTGGTTTCAGCTTTTCTAGTCTCTTTAGAGTGCTTTTCTAAACTTATGTCGTTTGTTTCATATGTTTTAGATGTGGAGGCAGACGCATTAGTGGTACTCATCTTAAAAAGGCAAGGTGCTAAAACTTTTGGTTTCTCTAAAACCGCTTTTCCTTTGTCAACATTTTGTTTAGGCACGGCAGGTGGAGTGACTGGTTTTGACAAATCTTTTTTCTCATTGACTTTTGTAGGAGGCATAGAAACAGACATTTTTGGTTTTAAAACCGGTTTGGGAACATTTGCTTTCTCTTCAGTCAATGGTTTTGTTATCTTAGTATCCACTGCCTTTCCTTTTTGACATTCCAGCTGAGCCCTCAAAATATCATTTTTTGCTTTCATGTCATTGTAGGCACGCTCATACGACAGTTTGTCATACTTGCATTCCTCAGTTTTTAGATCAAGTTGTTTAAAATATGAGACATTTTCTTTTTCAAGTTTTTCAAGAGCTTTTTCATATTTTGAGACAATTTCGGAGGTCTCAGACTGGAGTCTTTCATGATCTTCAACAGAATATGTTTGTAAAATAATGGACATAATATCAGTATTCAGAACATCTTCGAAGAGAGAGTCATTTAAGTTTTCCAAAACTTTGATGTGTTCATCACAGTCATTAGCTTGCTTTACCAGGGATTTATGGTCCTTGCCAAAGTCAGCTGTTTCTTTCAAAAAGTCTTGTTCAAAATGAATTACCCTTGAGTTGATGTTATTCAGCTGAGGGGCAATTTGAGTTTCAAAGTACTTTTTATTTTCATTATCAAAACTATTAAACCATATGTTTGTTGTAATATTGGTTTTAGTTTTAAAAGTGTCTTGAAGATCCGCAATTCTAGTTTTCACATTGTCTAAAATACTTCTCGCATCACTTGTGTTAAAAGGATTGTTTGAAGACATTTGTTCAATGTTCGAAAGAGATTTTGAGACAACAACTGGTTTTGAAACTGGTGTTGACTCTTTGTTTGAAACACTTGGTGTGATGGAGAACTTTGACTTTTATTTTTTATTAACAAAAGTGATTCCAGAAATTTTGTTCCATTTGTTATAGTCGATTGGTTTGATTTCCGGACCTTTTTGTTTCATTCTTTCTCTACTCTCCTTAGATAGTTCTAACGTTTCAAGAGAATCACGAACAATTATAGGTTCATGTAATGCATTTCCATTGTTTAACACATTCTGAGGAACGAAGAAGGGTCGTTACCAAGTGCCATTCTATGTGAAGTATGAAAACGTGGATTTACTTGATTAGAAAGCATCTTGTTTGTTTGAGCTGAATGACCCGTTGTAAGAAGCAAATTTTCCAAGGTTTTGATTTTCTCATTTTTGTCAAGAATTTCATCAAGAAGAGAATCTTCTCGTTTTGGAAAATCAGTAATCAACTGCTTCTTCTCTTTTTCAAGATCATAAAACATTGATTTTTGTTTTGAAAGTTGGTCATTTAGATCAGAAATTTCCTTGTTTAAAGATTTAATTTTCAAGTTCAAATTCACATTGAGTGTGTTGTACTTGATTTGCAATTCTTGTTCTTTAGAAACCAAATTTCGATAACCAATTTCTAATTCTGATTCTTTGTTTTTATGAAATTCAAAGACTTTTGCATTCTCCTTGTAACTCTCAAGCTCAGCGGTCAATTTAGCATTCGCGGCCTTAACTTCGCGATTGACCGTTCTAACTTTCTCGATTTCAATGCCACAGTTGTTGATTAATGATTCAAAATAAGCACGTGTTTCCTCATCAGTCTCAGTATTTTGTGCCACATAGCCTCCACTAAGATCCACATCTGGATTTTCAGAGTTAGTATTGCTACAACTCGGATTGTCCATGTATGTATCATAAGTAGGTGCTGGCGTCACAGAATGATGTTCGTCATGAGTAAACACATCAAATATGACATTGTTATAGCATGGATCAATGATTGGTACCTCAGATACTGCATTGGCGTCATAGACAGGAGGTGCGTCAAAGTCTGTGTCGTACTTAGTCTCCTGAAGATTTGCCATGAAGATGCAGTTTTCATTGATTTCCTCGAGGTCTTCCAAATCATCCATAATAGCGAAAAAATCGTTTTCCTCGTCACTTAGTTGTAACCCTGCAACTTCCTTTTGTGCTAACATGATAGCTTTCTGAAGATATGCAAGATCCTTCTTTTTCGGCTTAGTAGGACAATTCCTTGCCATGTGACCCAATCCTTTACAGTTATAACACTTAACCTGATTACCCTGATTCACATTTCCATAATTCCCAACGGCTGGAGCTGCAACATTCCCATTCTGATTTCCCACTGCTTTATTCCCAACATTCTGCCCATTCTGATTTCCAACATTCTGACCCAACTGATTACCCTGATACGGAACCGCCTGATTACCCATCTGAAATCCAGTAGCATATCCCTGTGGGTTCGCAATAACTCCAACCATTTGTCCTTGATTACCCATATTCACACCCGGCTGAGCAATTTGACTGTTGCGAGTGTTTGATGAAATCCTCTGGTTGTTGTTAGTTGGTGTGGAATAGCGACTTCTGAATGCTTTACCCAAAAATGCAAATGCATTTAACAAAGCTTGTTTTTGTTCAATTTCCAGATCAGTGATTCCTTGTTCCTGGTAATGTTGTTGTTCTGGTGTATAGAGTTGTTGTTGAGGGATAACAGCTTGTGGTGGAATGTATTGCTGCAAGTTGTTGTTAGTGGAAGATAATGAAGCTTGTTGTTGTGTATTCACTGAAGTTTGAGTCTTAGCAATGAGTGCCAATGGATCATGATTCTTTGCTAATCTTTCTTTCCTGACTTCATTCACTTCATTTTGGTTTTGTTTCAGAAAATCGTTGAGTTAATCAAAGTTCACTTGATGTAAGTCTTTTGTTTGGTTAACAATAGTGACATATCGTCCCCATTCTTCTGGTAGATTGTTCAGGAACTTGACGTTACTCACGATAGTTCTGGGTGTTAACTTGTTTCTGATCAGCTCATTTATTAACGTGCAAAACCTTCCATAGTAGGATTCAATGGATTCTCCTGGAGTAGATGTAAACTTCTCCCATGCAGTTAGCAGCTTGTTCTCCGTGTCTTGTTGACCAATTTCTGTTCCATGACAAAGCCGTCTAACACGTTCCCACATATCGAAAGCAGTTTCACAACTGTCTACAGCAGCAAAGATGTCTCTTGGTAAACCCAGTTGTACAATATGAATTGCCATGTCATCTGCTTCGACTTGTTTCTTATCCTCTACAGTGTATTCTGATTCCTTTTGAATACGAGAAAATGGTGGGACGGGGGGTGTTGCATCAGCATTTCCAGGGTCTTGGACTTGTCGAGGCTGAAAGGGTCCATTCGTAATGGATTGAATCATCAATTTTGCATTAGGTTTTGTCTTGATGTAACGAAGCATACGACTTGTCAATTGAAGATAACCACCTTTTTCCAACATAGGAGGACGGTTTTCGGCACCGGCTGCATGAATGTCTTGTTGAGTTGCCATTGATGAAGGTATGATAATATAAAGTTGATGTAGGATCGATTCAACGATAAAGGAGTTGTGGTTGATGACGATTAAGCTTGGTTGTTGTAGTTAAAATCGGTTTTAAATTCTACTCGTAAGTCTTAAGCTTATGCGTAAGTTTTGGTTGTTTAGGCATAAGTTTTGTATCTTATGCGTAAGAGTTGAACCTTAAGCGTAGAAAGTGACCTTACGCGTAAAATTAATTCTTATGCGTAACAATATCCTTACGCGTAAGATGTTAGTCCTAGGCGTAAAAAATATTTTACTCGTAAGAAGTAATGCTTATGCGTAAAACACAGTCTTAGGCGTAAGATAGAAATATTATGCGTAAAAACGAGCTTACGCGTAAAACACAAATCGTATCTCTCTAACTTATCCAAGCTAGTGAGATTTCCCAAGTCGAAGTGTTCCACAAACTTATCAAAGTGAGGGAAGCACTGAATCACCGTTGTTGCTCAAAGATTCGTAGCCAAATGCTTATGCGTAAAAACTTATGCGTAAAAAGAGGGTTTTGACTTTTTCTTACGCGTAACTCGAGGGTTTTGACTTTCTGATTTTACGGGTAAAAAATTCACAGTGTTTCAAACGATTTCTCTTGCACAAACAGCTTCCAAAACAGTCAAATAACACAAAAGTTTTAACCGTTATCACCCAAAGTGTTGTTTCTGCTTATGCGTAAAAACGTACAACAAAAAACACACGAGTTTAAAACTGAAGAAAAACACGTAAAGCTTCGAACTTTTTCCAAAAACTCGAATCTTTAACACTCTAGAAACCTTAAAACATAAGAATCTTGAAGATTTTAGTGCAAAAATTAAAGTTTTAAGCGTGACAACTTTTGATATCGAGACCTTACGTGTAACACAACACAAAAAAACTTCAACCAAACACTCCTAAACCATTGTTAGGCGATTGATACCAATTGTAGGACCACACTTTTACACCAACCTTACGCGTAACCACCTTATCACAAGATGAACACGTAAACCAAACACAAAACACTATGCGTAAATGATGAAGAAGAAAGATGAGATTGGTGACTTGACTTCTATGTTTTATGCGTATGATATAATTGAAAAGAAGAACTTTTATTACTTGAAAGAAAACACACACAAAACACACTCAAGCACACACCTCAAATGACTCATTTGAGGTGTATTTATACTACAAATACTAATGCCCTAATGGGCTTGGGCTTGGGCTTGGATTGGACTTGGATTGGAAGACAACTTATATAAGGCTAGCTTAACATAGCTTTTAGCCATTTAGCTTAGCCCAATCCACGAGCCCGATGACTATTCTAGCACGATATCTAGCACACGTTACAAATTTCCTAAATGTGAATGACCATCACTTCTAATAAAAATAACACTGCTAACAGGGTAATTACCACCGAAGTGGCGCATGGAATTAAAACTAATTCGCCCTTAAGATGAGTTTGTACATTTATGGCTTACTAAGTAGCTCCAATCGAACTCACGGGGGGCAGAGGACCAGGTAAGCGCAAAAGCATAACCTTAGACATCCTTTCAGTGTGATTGTGCGCACTTCTTCATTAACCCTTTTATAGTTTGTTCTAGTGGGTGAGCCGTTCTAACCATTTGTACCAAAATCACCAATCAATTAAACTATTGAAAACTTAACTCTTCAAAAACAAATCAAATTTCACCATTGTTTAGTCCGTATTATTTTTCTATTCAAAATTACCCTTTGTTTAAAACTGTCGCACATAATAAACAAACAAGTAAACAAATAAAAAAAATAAACAACTAAAAACAATGCGCACATAACTAACAATTTAATACGTGTAAACAAGTAGTCACATGCAACTTATTCGATAAAACCCTATTAATAATCAATGTCTAGGTTAATTAATGTATATATTAATTAGGGCTTTCACTCTCTCAATTGAAAGTGAGCCACATACATCGACGGATCGATTGCGTAAACCCATGATTAATAATATACCAAATTGCACATAATTGATTCATTAATGTATATAATTGGAGTTTTTCCCAATTCAAGATTTATCATAAATATACATGTGTATAAAACTTAACAATTAATATTAGCATAACCAATCTTAACAATTAAATATATATCGACAATAATCCATGCCAAACATGCACGTTTTCATGGATTTAACATAACAATTTATTCACGTTGTCACAAGATCGCATATCATTCCATGTCACATAACACTTTATTCATGAATTTCTCACGTAACACATATATTAATTCTAGGTTTCGATAAGGTTAGCAAACAATTTTCAAACCCTAAAAAAAATTTTAATGTGTCGACTAAAAAAAATATTCAAACCCTAGATTAACCATATCAAACAACATACAATTATTCATTTTTTACGCGTTTAGTAATTAATTACTCATTAAACCAATGACTCGTGATGCCACTGTTAGAATTATATAACATGACTAATCATAGATATAAACAATAAACATCAAGTACACATGCGGAAGCGTATAGGAAATATTAACGAATAATTAATTAACATAAACAAGAATATGCGTACCTTTTTTGATTCTAGCCGAACAAGAATCAAATCCACAAAACTAGTAATTGGATAAACCCTAATTAGGGTTTGAGTGCTAGTCGACTTAATAAAGTCGAATAGTGTAAATCACCAAAATCCAAAATAAGATTTCTCTACGATCATGTACGCGCGTATTGTTAACGATTTAATTAGAATGCTAGTTCAAGTCACGAGTAAAACTCAAAATAAACAAGTTTAGCTTTAATAAAATTAATCGGGTCGTATCATTTTATTTTATATATATATATCGAACATGTAATCCAAGAAGGAAGAAAAAGACGAATGCACATGTCATGCATATAATACTCCATTCATGGCATATATGATATTTAGATATATATCAAAGCTGATAACGACATATCAAAAGAAAGATGTCGACATATATAATATCTTAAGAAAGGGTTAGTGTGTCGATCGTGTTTTTCTTTTATCCATCCGAATGAGACCAAAAGGGTGTGTATATATATAGCATTAAACCTTGTCCAACAAGTCATTGCAAGCACCTCCTTAAGTTTCAAAACTCGACACTCAACCCCCTCTTTTTTCTTAGTTCGACCATATAAATATTTCGTGACTTAATATAATTAAATCTCCTATGCAACGCGTGCAATCCCATAGGTCTCGAGTTCAATCCTAACACACATCTATTAATATTTTGTCCATTAAACCAACATTGTTTGATAGTAGATTTGGTGATGTGACGCTGTCATAGAAGTGATGAGTTTGGTGACAATTACCTCTCGTCTTCAAAATGGATAGCAAAAAGGATTTCACCTATATATATATACATGCAATATACAATAGATCTTATTTGGATTTTATTTCGCTCTATATACATTACCGCGCAAAGTAGCAACGTTTTATAGTAGCGTCTTTTAATGTGTATGTATATACATATAGATGTGAAGTAACTGAGACTCAAGAAAACTTTTGTTAATAAAAATATAATTAAATATTTAAACAATTAATAAATTGCATTACATTTTTTAAATATAGATAGTTAATTAGTCAAATAGCATTACTTATTTTGTAAGAGCACAAGGTACCAAAAAATAGCATTACTTATTTTGTAAGAGGGAGTCTCGCCAAATCTACATGACATTCTTTTTGGCTCAAGCCAATTGCATATTACTACCCCCCCCCCCCCCCCTCCCTCTCCTAATTTGGCGTACGTCAAATGGGAGATTTTACGTTTCTTTTTTTAAATTGGTTTTTGGTGTTTTAATTGAGTATCATGGGTTTTAAAAGTGAGTTTTTGGCTTAAGTTACAGGGTCAGGTGTTTTTAAGTGTATGAATAAGATGTAAGTAAAAAGAAAAAAAGATGAGGTAACAGAGAGATGACGCTATGTTACTGCACCTTGTGCTTTAAGTTTTCAAGCCAATATGTTACTATCTCTACATCCAGTATATATACATTAAACTCTTTCACATAACATAACTACTCAACTGGTTTAATAAATAAATGTATTATTTAGAGCATAGCGACCACCTCGTGGCTTTATAAGTCTTATAAAATTAACATGCATGTGTCTAGCGCTTAACATAAACAAAGCTACAACGTGATTCTTCTTATAAAATTAATTAACATGTGCAGCACTTGGCATCAAAGAAAGTGATAGATGAAAAGCAATATATCATGTGAAATTGCCAAGATTATATAGTATGGGACTATGAGCCCGGATATTTTCCATGAAGTGTCTGTTAGAGCTCTTTAATGACCTCGATCTGGACCGAAGTGGAAACCTAACTTGACCACTCCTACAACATCGGTTGTATTTAGCTCTTCGAGTTGGATAATGATCTTTGAGTCCTAGTACCAAAAAATAGCACCACAATACTCACAAGCTTGATCACAGTCTCCCACGTCCCTAAATGTTGAAGACAAACCTGTTGAAAAACCACACAATTAATAAAATAGAATCATGCCTAAATGAATTAGAAGTAGGTTATATATATGCATAACAGACCTTGTGAAGATGTTTGACCTCCGGATTTCTGAGCATTACCGAAGCATTGGCGTTAGGCCCCTCTGAAGTGGAGACTGTGCCCATGATATCTTGATCATCAGCAGGAACATTTTGGACAGAGAGTTGGTTGATATCATGATCATCAACAGGTGTGGAATCATGTGAATTTTGATAGAAAGACATCCTTCTTGAGAATCGTAGTCTAAGTTGTTCTTATTTCACAGGTTTCATACTTTCCAGGATCGATATATATATCAAACAAGATTGACAAGAATTGTTGGATCGATATACTCTGATCAAACTAACTATGTAGCTTGTAAGGGCTTAGCAACTTCGGATAAATCCTAAGTTACTAACAATGAAACATTGATATTACTTTACTAAGTATGCGGAAACTACTTTAATAAAGCTAAGAAGAATAACTTTTAACTTCAACGATTATATTAAACTTTGAACCTGCTTGATACACAGATTCACTAATAACCCTAATAACTCTAATATCGTACTTTGTAAATTCTAAATCACGTATCTCTAATACCAATCTAGGGATCCTTTTATAGGCATAAGGAAAACCCTAGTCGGTTTGCAATCCTTGTACGACAAGTAAACTAATTCTAAACTAAGAATATTCTAGAATAACAAAGCTTTCCATAAACGATATAGCAGTTCTTTAGCTTTGCAGTACTTTGACGTGAGCAGTACTTTGACTTCATTAAGCAGTACTTTGACATACTTCAGCACTTTGACTTTCTTCAGTACTTTGACTTTCATATCCCAACAATCCTCCCCTAACTTGAATTCTACTTGCTTGATTTCAAGTTTCTTTGTATCTTTAACTTTAACTTCTTTGTCTTCATGGAAAGATTGTGTCTTTATCTTCAGATTTGTCTTTGTATTATCAGTGGTTGTATTATCATCATCAAAATAATCTTTATCAGCAATCTCTTTCAGCAACATTTATCAGCAACAGACCTTTTCAGCAACTCAGTAACATATGGCACATTGTACATCAGATCATAATGTTTCAAACTATTCTCATCACTTTCAGGTGTGTTAACTCCTGTGAGAGGTGAATCATTGAAAATTTAATGGATTTTGATGTCTCTTTACCAAAGCCATTAACTCTGAAGTAGCCAAATGTTTAAGTTTGTAAAACCATGGTACATTGATAACCATATGATTTTTAGCAAATCATCAGCTATCAACGGATTTGTTTTGTCTTTACCAAAAGCCGTACCCTTTTGGACTAGTTAGTTCTTACTACCATGGTGAACTAATTACCATATAAATGGTTTTTCCACATCCTTTACCACAAGCCATTTTATTGTGGGCTAGCCAACTCTTCACTATTACAGATATGGTGAGTTGAGTACCATACAACTTATTGGCAAGTTGTCAACCATCCAACGGATTTGAGATATCTTTACCAGAGCCGTTTGCTCATGGATTAGCCAGTCCTTATATCATGGTGAACTGATAACCATCTCAAAAACCATTTGTTGCTGTTATCATGTGCTTCAAAAAGTATTTTGCACTTTTACAAAAATTGCTTATTTATTTTCAAAAAATCATATGGTTATCAATGTACCATACCAGTACTTGTCTCGCATCAGCATATTCAAAAAAGTACTGTTTGTCCAGCAAGACTTTGAATAAAGTACAGATTTTTAAAAAAAATTATATATAATAAAGACCATACCAGTATTTATGCATCATCATCAGCCATTTTTGTCCATTTGATAAACAACTCAATTAACACAAGAGCTGTTTCAGTCTCATTCTCAACCTCCATACCATGTTCTAGCATCCTGATCATAAGATCTCTTGTCAGTGGATATATTCTTTCTGCTAACATATGGATCATGGTACCATCTTCTAATTCTAATGCATGCACTCCTGATTCTTCAAAGAATCTCCAGCTTGTGATCTCCCAAACTTCTTGATTGTTCCAGAGCGCATCAGTACTTGTCTCTTCTGTCTCCCACATAGTTATAAGATCTACCAGCAAGACTAAGCCAACTCCAGTTGATGGAATATGCTCAAAATATTCTTGCACTAGTTGATACAGGTGAAACAGATCTTCTCTATTTATCAATTGCAGTATGTCCCATAACAAATTCAACACTCTAAAGCTTTCATCTTCTCTATGGAACATAAGATAGTCTCCTTCTTTTGCTTCTACAACTTCGAATGTAGAAATCTTTGACTTCTTTTCTGCAACATCTTTAGCCTTAGGATGCTCAAAATAAACAACTCTAAGATAATTCCTCAGCTCATCAACTGTATCTGTTCTCAATTGTATTCTCTTTGATAGCTTTTCATCATCAGTTGTCCTCTTTCTCATTGAACTTTTTAATCTTGCATCCATATTGTCCTTATCTTCAAAAGAAATAATACTATCCACCATCTTTTGATAAGCTTCTCTAACAGCATCATATAAGTCTTTCATCTCTATATAATTCAATTTTTGTAATCCAGTATATCCTTGACTCTTCAAATAAGCCATCATGGCATTCCTTTGTTTAGCCTTACTCAGTGGTCTTCTTGGTATAACAAGTTGCTTCTTTGGTATTTCAACTTCAGCATCAAATACAGCTTGTAACTTTTTAGCAGCTTCTTCATTTTTAGCCACTTTAATAGCTCTTATTTCTGCCAAAGTAAGCTTCTTCTTCTTCTTTGTTTCTACCAGAATACCTTTTCCTTTATCAGTAGGATCTAACGTAGGTTGAGAAGATGATTGCAAGACTTGAGGTTGTTGTTGTTCTTCAACACCAGGAATACTAACACCTCTTGGTCTTGACATGTTTTGCAATATCTGAGCAACAGTCTCATCATCACTAGCAATGTGTTCTACTTTAGGTGTATCAGTTTCTTCTTCATGTAGAACTGTTGAAGGACCAGCTTCTTCTTTATGTATGACAGTTGAAGGTCCAGCTTCTTCATCAAAATTTAATGTTCTTGGTGTAATAAGCTCTTGCCTATAAGTTCCTTGCAGAGCAGTACCTTGATCACCAGTACTTTGTACACCAGTACCTTGTACACCAGTATCTTGAGGCTCGGTACTTTGAATATCAACTTGAGCATCAGTACCTTGAGTCTCAGTTTTCTCAATCTTCTCAGCTTCTTTAAGTGAATCATCATATGTATCAGCATCTTGTTCTTCATCTAAAACTTTATGTGTTTCAGCATCTTCATTCAAATTATCTTGCTCCAAATTCCTCCCCAACTGGAATGAAGAATGCTTGTGAAACTTCTTGTCCTTAGAAGCCTTCTTAAACTTCTTTCCTTTCTTCTTCTGAGATTTGACCCACAATCTGTGATGTTGAACTAAAGGCCAGACAAACTGCTTCAATCTTCTAAACTTGGTGTTCAACTTCACCAGTTGTGCATCTTGAGCATCAGAAGCTTTCTTCAATCTCACTAATTCTCTTGTCAAAACATTGTTATCCAGAACTAATCCCTCAGAAGCCATATCTCCCTCATCTCCTCCAGATGTTTGAATCCCATCTGTGGAAGTATAATCATTGGGAGAGGATGGTGGATTGAACTCCTATTCTGACTCAGCATGTGCAGTATCTGGTAAAGATGCAGTATGTTCAGATGCAGTACCTTCCTTTGAAGCAGTAGGTTGAGGCACTTTAGGTTCTGGGGATGAAGCAGCAGTATCTTCCCTTGAAACTGAAGGCTCATTATCTTCACTTGCAGCAGCTTCATATCTAACTGCTTGTACTACCTCCATCATTATAGCAGTTAAGGGTGTATCCCTTCCAGAAAATTTGTCACTCTTTCTAGCCATGAAGGTAAATACCTTGGGTGGAAGTACTATAACCGGTAGCAAGCTAGAAGGTTTAGGCTCATCTTTAAGCTGTTTGTTCAAGAAGACTTGAACAAAGCGAGGATACATAAGAAATGGTGAACCATTGGAGATGTGAGTGAGCATACCATCTAGAATCATTCTTGAAAAGTTAAAAAGGTGACTGGTAGCTAATCCCACTAAATCAGATGCAATATTTGATCCAAATTGTTCCCATGAAGTGCTCTTGGAACTTAAGCAGTGTAGCAATACATGAACTAGATACTTCCATTGTGGACTGAATAAGGGTTTCTTAAAAGTTGTTTCAGCGAGAGTCCCTTCATACTCAATATCCCAGAATGTATCCCAAAGCACTTGTTTATCAAATCGGATAGCCCCTCCTTCATCATCAAACAGTAAATCTTCTCTAATTGAGGCTTCACTAACTCTAACAATCTTCCCAGCAACCTTAGCCTGAATGTATGATTCATCATCTTGTATATGAGATATAGCAGTTGCCCAAAATTGTTGAATCCAAGGCTCAATGATGTCAGGTTCGACCAATAAAGCATAATTGATTGAAGATCCAGCCAGGAAATCAATTATGTCATGAAACGCAACATTGGATGGTGTCTTATCTAAATTAGCCACCATATTATGCTTACTAACTATGTTACGGTTCGCCATTGAATGTTGAAGAATATATGAAACGGTTAAAGTGAATATGAGAGAAATAAGGAAGAGATGGATAAATATTAAGTTGAGAGTAAAAATCGGAGGGAAGTTATTTATGGGTAAGATTTTTAAAAAATCACATCCCAATTAATAAAGTTACCGTTATTTGTATTTTACCTCTCAATATTACCGTTGGAACAGTACGTTGACAAGACTAGCAGTGCTTTCCATGTAAGCAGTACTTTCCAAAGCAGTACTTCAAAGCAATACTTTCAGATAAACAATAAGCAGTACTTTCCATCCTCTTCTTCACAGTGACAGAAACATCAAAAAGCATAGTGTTGCCTCCCCTCAAACAATGCATGATACTAACTAACTAATAAGTCCTCCCCTTAATTGTAGCTTAATAGTTAATCATACCAATACTCACCACTAAATGATTGAATCTTGAAACATCAAAGCCCTTCGTGAGTAGATCAACTACATTATCATCTGTGTGGACCTTTACAACATTAATGAGCCTATGCTCATAACAATCTCGAATAAAGTGATGCCTAATCTGTATGTGCTTGGTCTTGGAGTGATAAACAAGATTCTTTACAATGCAAATTGTACTCTCATTGTCAATGTTGATAGGAGTATTCTTGAAATTGAACCCATAATCCAAGAGTTGATTCTGCATCCATAGTACTTGTCCACAACAGCTTGCAGCAGCAACATATTCAGCTTTAGTAGATGATGTTGCTGCAATGGTTTGTTTCTTACATTGCCATGAAACTAACCTTCTTCCAAGATATTGGCATCCTCCAGTGGTTGATCTTCTATCATAATTATCACCTGCATAATCACTGTCTGAAAAAGCTTCCAAGTGAAAAGGTGAATCTTTTAGATACCACAACCCTAACTTAGGTTGTTGCTTCAAATAACTAAAAATCCTCTTGACTGCATTCATATGAGATACTTTGGGTGAGACTTGATATCTTGCACATAAACAGACATCAAACATGATATCAGGCCTAGATGCAGTTAAGTACATAAGACAACCAATCATAGATCTGTAAAGCTTGACATCCACAGGTTGTCCATCTTCATCCTTTCCTAATGAGTTGATAGCTTTTATGGGTGTGGAGATAGGCTTCATAGCATCGAAATTAAACTTCTTAAGAATGTCAGTGACATACTTATCTTGACTAATGAAGATTCCAGCCTTTGATTGTTTAACTTGAAGCCCCAAAAAGAAAGTTAATTCACCCATTGAACTCATTTGAAACTCTTGTTGCATGAGTTGTTCAAATTCTTTCACCATTGACTGTTTTGTAGCTCCAAAGATGATATCATCTACATAGACTTGAACAAGCATGATATCCTTTTTGTCTCTCTTGATAAACAAAGTCTTATCAATTGCTCCCCTTCTGTAGCCATGTTTCAATAAGAAAGTAGAGAGTCTCTCATACCGAGCTCTAGGAGCTTGATGAAGGCCATACAGAGCCTTAATAACTTTGTAGACTTTGTTTGGATGTGCAGGATCTTCAAAACCAGGAGGTTGTTTTACATAGACTTCCTCTGTAATTTTGCCATAAAGAAAGGCACTCTTGACATCCATTTGATAAACAGGAAATCCCATATACGATGCAAAAGCAAGGAATAATCTAATTGCTTTAATCCTTGCTACAGGAGCAAATACTTCATCATAGTCCACTCCTTCTTCTTGTTTGTATCCTTGTGCAACCAATCTTGCTTTATTCTTGATAACATTCCCTCTTTCATCTCTCTTAACTCTGAAAACCCATCTTGTACCAATGACTTTCTTTCCATCTGGTAACTCACATAGTACCCAAACGTCTTGAAGTTTGAATTGAAGAAGTTCTTCTTGCATGGCTTCAACCCAACTTGCTTTGGTTAATGCTTGAGCCACATTCTTGGGTTCTTCTTGAGAGATAAAGCAAGTAAGCAATCATGTTTGGTGATCCTTATGATTCAACCTGTTTTGTTTATAAACAAAGCTAAGTAAAGCATTATGTGGCTTAGAGAAGCCTCTAGCTTTTGTTCTTGTGAGCACTCCTGAAGTAGAAGGTCCAATGATTTGACCAGCAGGATGATTTTTATGAACTCTTAATGTAGGAGTATGTGGAGCTTCAAGATCATCACCCAAATTTGTGAAATCAGCATCTTCATTGGAATCTGAGAAAATACCTTCATCATCTAATTCATCATCAGTGTCTTCTAAACTAGGCATGGTTGGATCATTCAAATCATCAGAAGTACTGTCAACAGGTGCAAAAGTACTTTGATCCAAGGTACCGTGATCCAAAGTACTGTGAGAGTAATCTGTAGACTTACCCTTTTTCTTAGCTTCTTCATAAGATCTTCTTTGATCATTATCATAATATTGTGCTACTGCATCTTGAAAAAGCATCCTATTAAGTTCATCCTGAATAGCTTGATCTTCAGCAGACAATGTAGATTTTGGTTCATCAGTACTTTTCTCCTTCTCAACAGTTATGGGTTCTTCATCAGGAACAGCATCAGGTCTAATATTGACTCCATGAACAACGTAATGTAAATCTTCTTCATTGTGGACAGCTTGATTTTCTTCTCTAACAGGTACATAGTTCATAGAAGGAGTCAAAAAATCAAGATCAAACATCCAATCAGGACCTTTACCTTTTTGATTTTCTTGATCTTCTAAAAATTCAACATGAAGACAGTCTTGCACCTTTTTGGTAACCTTGTTGTACACTCTAAATCCTTTGCTATTGGTGCAGTAACCCAATAAGTACCCTTCTTGCACGAACATGAATGATTATTCTTGTATGTTTTGGAAGGTAAACCTCTAACTAAATTTCCTTTAACCAGCTTGTTGATATTCTTGAAATTCACATGACCTAATCTTCTATGCCATAGATGTGCTTCTTCAAGTGTTGCCTTTGCTACTAAACATGTTGCTCTCTCAGAAGAGCTAAGAGTCTTCATATCTAGACTGTACACATCATTGGTTCTTGGTACTCTCAGTATTACCAAGTTATCATCAACAAGCTTGAAATCAGGGGAAAAAATAAGACATTATTTGTCAGTGAATAGCACAGGGTGCTTCTTGTCACAGATCTGAGATACTGACAATAGGTTGAACTTGAGCTCCTTTACATAACGAACATTCTCAAAATCTATGCTTCCTGCCTTTATGGTTCCTTTCCTAGTAATTCTACCTCCACTAGGATCATTCCCAAATGCAACTCTTCCTCCAAAATACGACTTAAAATCTGACAGAATCTTTTTGTCTCCTGTCATGCTTCCAGAGCAACCACTATCAACAATTAAATGATCTTTAAGCTCCTCTTCTGGGTTGCCCTGCACAAAGATGAAAGAGTTAGTTTCTTTTAGGAACCCAAGTCATTACTGACTTGTGTTCCCCTTGTAGAGTGACATACTCAAATTCTTTGAGTATGTAATCTCCACTGTTTTTGAAAACATGATCCAGTATTATCTTTTGATTCAAAACTTGTGGATTTTCAACAAAAATCTCTTTTTCAACTAAATTTTCTTTTTCTTTTTCAACAAAAACTTTGTTTCACCCTTACTTGCTGAAAGTACTATTTGTCCCTCAGCAGTACTTTCTTTCTTAACCCAGTTGGTTTTAACTTTTTGTTCAGATTTCTCTGATCTAGTGATGCAGGTTTTACTGACCAGGTCTTAATATTTATAGTGTCTCGCTATACCTATGGTCTACCCTAGTGCACTAACGGGCAATGTACCCGATCGTGTGTAATGTAGTAATCGGTAAAGCCGAGGTCGTCCCAAGAGCTATGTGTGTTGGATTATTACTAAGTCTAGTGTCACAGATTATATATGGTTTCGATAAGGATTTAATTAATTAAACTACTAATGCAGAATAAAGTAAATAAAAGCAGATAATTGGTAAAGGGAAATCAATAGAGGAGAGTGGTGCCAACCTAGTTAATCCTCCTAGCTAGTTATGTCTACGTCTACCTACTTCCAATTACTTCAGGTGGGGTCAAATTCGAGAGGACAGCATTTGGTCAATTCGCCCTAACCTATCAGCAAAGATTCCACCACAGGAGAAATCAGGCGCACCGACATAAGTCCTGTTGTTCATGGTCCCCTAAGCCAAGTCATTAAGTACCGCTACATGCTAGATTCATAAGAGTGAGTGCCCGGCCGTTAGGAACTTAGACACTACACCCCCAATTCTTAAGTTCATCCAAACGATAGGTGATCAGTTGGTCAAATCGCACAAGTAGAAAGGGTCGTCAGTTGGTCATATCTTACCATTTTCGTCTCAGTCCGCTCACCTAGGGTCATTTGGTCATATCTCCTAGGCAATTGGCCTCTACCGCCATTCAAAACTACCGAACCAAGGGTGACTACCAATGAACTATGCATGCATACACTTAGAAATAATTGTACGGAAGTAAAGGTAAACGCAAACAAAACAACTAAGGAATCATAACTAGGCTAGCACCAAAAGGTGCTTAGCCGCTCATATTAATCATGCAAATCAATTCAATATTCAAATGTACGAAATACATGAATTGAAAGTAAAAGAAATATAAAACGCTAATGCTTATCGTAATGGAGTGACTTCTCCCTTGGAAACAGCTCCGTATGCTCCTCTAGACCTGCCTTGAGATTTTTTCCACGTTCTCAGAGTATTGTGTGTGGAATGGGATGATTAGAAATGCTGGAATTCGTGGGGTATTTATAGGCCAGATCTGGGTTACGGCGTAAGCAATATAGGAGTTACGCCGTAACCTTCTATTTCTTCGTAAAATGCACTAGATCTGCTGGTTACGGCGTAACCTTATTAGTGGTTATGCCGTAGTCTTCAATAAACTCGGTTACGTCGTAAGTGATGCAGTAGTTACGGCATACGTATCAGCGGCGTGGAACCTCATTTGACTTAATGTAGTTACGTCGTAACCTTTGGGAAGAGTTACGCCGTAACCTTCTGATAAGTTGGCATTCTGAGTCACGCAATAGTTACGGCGTAATGTGAGAGATGAGTTACGCCGTAACTTCTTCAAAACAGCATACTGTGATAAATCTTTAAATATGTCTCCAGTTCCGCGTCTCTTTAGCTCCAATGCTCGTAGTTTACCTGAAAGTGGAAAACAATGGAAAATGATAAGATCGTTTATAAGCTCAGCTAGGGATCAATAACAAAGACTAATAACATGCACAGCGGAATAAACTAATCAATTCTTTGTTATTGAACAAGGTTTTCATCGTCATCTAACTAACACAAACTACTAATCTGCTAATCGACTAACTAACTAACTATCCCTAGACGTTTATAGGAACACGTCTAGATAACTAAACTACTAACGAAACTAATAACCTAGATGTTTACAAGACTATACGCCTAGGACACACACACACACACACCTTTAGTCGACTACATCTTGGAAGACATGTATTTAAAACCTACACCCCATGTCCTCTTTATATACTAGAGGATTAGGGTTTACAAATCTCTACTAAGGACTAAATAATAAATCTTCTTTTACAAGCAAGTCCTTCCATCTTTTTGTAGGTTTCCTTCTTGTCGTATTAAGTCCCTCTTGTTTCATTCTTTTTGTCTTATCAACTCAAACGTATAATTCCCAACAATCTTCCCCTAGTTGATAATGACAAAACCATTCTTGAACGAACTTCCCTAGACGAAGTAGAGAAATTGATATAAGTGATGATGAAAATATAAACATAAAGAAAACATATAAACGCAGCGGAATCATCACCAAACAACGGATCCATATAGCCATATGATCAATCAATAACAAATGTAACAATTACAATAAGTAGTATACCTTTGAAGCGTGATTCGCGTTTCACCAACAACACCAACACCATGATAAGATGTAAGAAACCAAAAGATCAATAAGGTTGATCTTTTCTTATGTGTGAAACACACTACACGTCCACAATCACCACTCGATGCTAGTCTAAACCCCGTGATACGCGATCTAGCCTTGAACTACACTAGAATAAGGTTAGATGAGATCTAAAAACACAAACCCTAAAATGAGGGTGTTGTATTTCGTGGTCTTTGGCTAGGGGAAGAGGGAGAGCCTTTAGGTAAGTTGTTATATGCATTTATATCCCAAATTGACCAAATCAATAGGAGGTTATATGAAATAATGTTCCACATAACCCCTTGCTCTTTTGCCCTGTTGTTTCCCACCATGGCCATTCAAATGGGGGCCTATAAGAGCTAGCCCATTTGTTGGTCCAATCCAATAAACTAAGTACAAGCTTAGTTATTAGTAGCCCGTTATTGATCCCGAATTACGAAGGTTAAATATAACGTAAATACGATAGATACGGTATATTAAATGGTGTCTAAGTGTATATGTGTGTGACCCCATAGGCTCACATATGACTAGCCATATAATTATTTATTACGACACGAGCATACTCCAACAGCTCCCACTTGCGACGTCATAATAGTCAAGTAATTATACAAGCAATGGTTAGCGTCTAGCAACACGCCAATGCCCCTAGTGATATGTGAGGTCAGTTTCTCAAACATTTCATTAAATGGTTTATATGTCATATATCCCTTTGTTTCAGATACCATGTTGAATATTAGACATGGATCAAAAGTCATTCTAATTGTTCAACTATTATGTTCTCGATCTTGATATTGAACAAGATTACCAAGTGAATTAAGATTAATCTTAATCTCATTTGGGTACGGCCATACAAACATCTGTTCAAATCATCGAGGGGCCCAATAGTATCTAACTCCAAACCATGTGGAGGAACAAATCCTATTTTGACTGCACGTGTCATTCATGTGCTTCAGATCATTCCTGATAGTGGCCTTTATAACTACCTTGTTCAGGACAGCGTTTAACCATATCAAGGAATAAAACTCCACACATGCAAGACCTGCTTGCATCTCAAGTCTAAGGATAATAGACATAACCATTTTCGAGATTCACTATTTGACGCCGATCCATGCAGTGAATGCTCGTAGGTTGGGTCAGTCCAATGCTCATAACCATGAACAACATGTGAGTTTGGCAAAAAGGTCACCAACACACTCACAATTGTCTTAATTTGATGGTACTCCCGTACCGTCAACCGACAATGGACAAGTTTTGAATGAAGAAAATCATTCATGGATTTAAACATGCAAATATAGAATACAGTTGATATAAATGAAAACGATAATAACCATTAAATCAATTCATTATAAAATATAAACTTCTTAGCATTCCATTATCCAAATACTATAAAAAGATATGCATAAGACTACATATAGATCGGAAACCGGTGTTCCCACCATGATCAAATTATGTTGTTCAAGACAACAAGTAGTCATCTGAGTAAACCTTGAGAATACTTGTTTCATAATCCATGAAAGGTATGATGATTGTGCTTTTGTATGTGTGCATTCAAGTACAATACGAGTATTGCAACAATGCATTCCATAGGGTGTTTGAAGCTAGCAAAACACCTAATTTAGACATTCATCTAAACAGTTTCTCAAACTGTAAAGTATTCTTATTCTTTTAATGTATAATGCATTAATGCTCTCAGTCGAGAACATCTAGTCAACAATGTCATCATTCATGATGATATGCTACCATGACTAGGTTTGAGCATCATTTCAGTTAAATAAGCATCAATGTATGCAAACAGAACAGAGATCCTCAAATATCCGTAAATGTTGAACATATATTTGGTCCTTTGTAGGTCCATTAGAATGTTCATTTAACAATTATCTAATGAAATTCACTTAGATATTTGTTGTTATCAATCATCTTGCATTCATGCAAATGATATAATTAGTCCAATGCACAATATGATATACATAATGAATCCTTTAGTTAAACTTAAGGTTTCTATTCATGCTTTCAATCTCATCAGGTAAGATTGATTATTGAGACTCCCCTCAATAATGTTTCATATTGTGTCAGACTTAATAACCGCTTATGTTTATACAAACAAACATATGTAACAAGGTTGCATGTTTTATTTTCTAAAACTCTCAAGAGAAACTTCATTCCAAACTAAGGAATAAATACTAGCTTAGATGGAATAATGTTTCTAATACGTCATCAACATATGAGATTTAAGAAAATAAATACAGTGCTCCCACTTTCTCTTAGTGTACATCGTATTGATCTTATTTTAATCAAAATCAAATTAATGATTTTATGGTAAACTAAAGATCTTAGCTCAGAGATGCATGATCTAATCCACACTTGGATTCTTGTATCTTGTAGACATAATAAAGATTATATATATTCACAAACCCTTTTGAATACACATCGTCCTCGCAAATGTATTCAATAAGAAAAGAGTTTTGAAATCCTATTGTCACATTTCATTTACATGAAGATAAGTATGACAATTCATAATCTTTATACATTTAATATTTGCAGGTAGGAAGATTTAATCATAGTCAATTTCTTGAGTATGAGTAGCTCCTTTCACTACTCGTGAATTAAAATGTGTGTACAAGTTTGTCCTTTTGAGTCTTCTCATTGAGAAACTCATTTTTAACCTCACAGTCTAACTGATTGGTAAGAGATCAATCAAGCTTCATGAGTGATTGTCTTCCACGGACTGCATCTTATCATTCATAGTTTTGAGCCATTCATCAGATTCACAATCTGATAATGCAGCTCTTAGTTAGCAGGTTCACAATGACCCTCTAACTTATATCCCTTAGCATTGATATAAGACTATATCATTCAGGTGCAAGAAGTTTCCTTCCGGATCTATGAATGAGAGATATCATACTATGGTTTAACATATGCATGTTCAACCTTAGTGTGACATCAGCAAGTGTACCTAGAAGGTTGTGTATATTAGTTCTTGAACAACTTCAAGATCTAAAGGTGCTCCCACTTGCTTTGTACATAGAGACTAATCTCTAGATACACAGCATCTTGATAAACAATAAATTGTTTTCAATTGGGACATCCAAAATACATTAGTAGTTCTTGACTCTGGTTTGTTAATTACTTACTCTAAGGAATTTAACAAATTAAGAACTTCAATCAAGACATAATGGAATTCATCCCATTCCATAACACAATGGTGTCTTAAATACCTTCCAGATTGGAACCATATTGAGTGTACCCATGGCACATTCAATTTTCTAACCTTAATAACTTTGGAGGTAAGAGAGTTTAAGTCATCAAAGATCAAACAATATCAATAGAGTTTGATTTTCCATGATGGACATACCATAATGATGTGGTATTCCATGAGAATTGATGTTGTGAGACTATCCCACAACTCATTAGATGAACTTATACTCTTTGGCTTACGTATCTGCCAACCAAGTCAAACCAGACGGCATCAACAGTGTTTTCAGCCCATTGCATACTTAATTTACAAGTCGTTGACCAAGTCAATAACTTCATGTGCATGTTTTGACTAGAAAACATAAACATTTAATATTTTACTATACGTCATACGTCATTTATAATTTAATGACTTCATGTACATGTATTTGACAAGAATACATAACAAGTTAACGTCTTACTTTACGTTATAAGTCTTTCAACAATTAACAGACTTGATGTTTAAGTCTTTACAAGAGACCTAAACATATTCAAGTAAAGCAATTTAGAATGCCGACTCTTGGCCTCGATAGTAATTTCAAGTTAATTTCATACTTCAAGATTATGAATTTACAATAATACATAATCATATTTACTGAACAATTCGGTGAATATGTTGAAGTAGCTTTTCATATTATCTTGACATTTGTTCTAATTAGGGCAACTTACATTTTATGTGTAGAAGTCCTAGTAGAATATTAGTTTTCTTACCTTTCAGTCAAGAAAAACTATTAGTCATATTGTTATATGTTGTATCTTGCACACAATGAAGATATCTCCCACTTGTGCACGGCACAACATCATGCGTAATATGGCAGTGTCACAGATATGATTTCATACAAAATCAAAATATAGATATGTAGAACTTTATTGTTTTAATAATGAATTATGCATAATAATTTATTAATAACATTTCAGGAAGCAACATCAGGAACGCGACAAGTTATCTAATAAAATTAATGCAATGGTTCTTATAAAAACTATGATGCTTCTCGTGTGGAAAGTAATGTATTATTTCAAGACAATCAAGAAATAATATGGGCAACCTGCAAGGTAATAAAGATTACGGCTCCCACTGGATTAGACAACATTACATGTGTTACGTCACCAGTATTAAAGTCACATAGCTCCCATTGGATTATACAACATTATAAATGTCATGTCACCAGTGGAGACTGAGTGTCGATTGGATACTTTCCTTCTTTCTTTGAATATCTACACATTATTGCTAATGTGAGTCACTTGGACTAGTAAACATGTACTTAGATATTTAATGAAGTGCATCAAGTTCTAACATATAGATGACGGGCTAGCCATCATTGATATTTTAACTTGAAAATAGTCATGCAATTCCTCCATAAGGTCTATTTTACCACAAGGGTGTATAGTACCTTATTAGGTTTATAGGGTTAAGATAATTGCTAGGTAATCATGCTAGTAATTGTCTTTACCATTTTGCGGTTTATTGATATTTCCATCTTCTAATTATTAAACTCATATTATTTTGGTAGCTATAGAAAACATGTTCTCTAGTTATCCAAATATCTTATCTTACTTCAATGTTTCAAAACCAGAACTAGGGTTATAAAACAAACTTGAAAGAATAAGATGTGCAACCATACTTAACCGTTTTGACTTTTGCAAGACATCACAATTTCTAGAGTAGGTGTGCTTTGAGTTTGATTAGAATTAGGACAATTCAAATATTCCTATTATTGTATTTCCTCTTAAAGAAAACAGATAGGAACAAGTCTCTTTCTTACAAGAAAGAAGTACTGAGTTTGTCTTTTTAACAAGAAAAAAACAAACTTTTGTTTACGGATGTGATGCATTATATCATTAAATATGAATTTACAAAGTTCAATTTTTAGTATTTTCGATAATTATCCTTTTACAAATTAATTACCCCATGTTTAAAACAATTAATTTACGAAAAAAAGGCTAAGATCCACATTGTGCTTCTACTATCACATCAGTTGATCTGCTAGCAATAGTAGATTCAATTGGTAGGCGACGATCACCAATTGCATTACATGTGCAACTCTTAGATCCTTATGGGACTCATGGCACTAGTGAATAAGCAGCTAGTGTCAAGTAGGCATGTTTAGTCCCATCCTTGCCTCGGGTCAAGGTCTCACCGCTTAACTCGATTAAGTCATCCAATTTGAGAACGTGCGAAAATATATCTAGGTCCCACGCATAGACAATAATCACCTTGGGTTACAATTCAACCTAGGTCCCACGCATAGGCAAAAAGTAATTGCAAGTGTTCTCAAGCGATTGGACGGCATGACTTAAATTTGTGACGGGTAAAATATTTTTGATGTGAATCAAAAAAAGGTGTACGAAAAAAGCATGCATTCATTCTTCGTAGCACAAGTTAAAAACTCTTCTTAACTTAAGTCTAATCATTGTTTTAATTTATGTGTATCAAGTTGTCCATATTCAAGTCTAATATAGAACCTATGTTGATAATAAAAGAGATAGGACAATACATAAATCGAATAACATACATAACAAGTTAAGTGTTATTATTAAAACAATGATTTTAAGTTAAATCCATATTTAAACTTAGTTAAACTAAATCATAAGATTTAGTTTGAAAATGGTTTGTGTTGCGTTTTAAGTTTTAGAAAACTATTTGCAAGTTATATACATTCACAACATACATAATAAGCAAACAACCAACACACAACCACAATATGCAAAGCCTCAACCGATGAAAGAACCTATGCTTGGTCTCGTGAGCCATCACGAGAACCAAGAGTCATCTAGGGACATAAACCACAACCACACGGAGGACTCCCACTTGCTCCAAGACCAATCAAGGACAAGTAGAAGCCCATAATGCACATGAAAAGTGAATCTGCCAGCCCAGAATTTCTGCATTCGGAGGCCCAAATGGCCTAGAAGGAATCATCCCCGAGCTTAGCAACAAACTACAAAGTTGTGGGCCCATGAGTTGTCTACCTGCAGCAAAAATTTGGTTAAAAAATACGCCACCAATCATCGGGAAACGCCGTTTTACTTCAGCTTGTACGAGCAGCCATTTTGCGTCTTTATGTCTTTTATGCTTCGCCATTCCATTCCAAGCATCGGTTACAATATATAGAATGTAAAATACAACTAATCTACTATCTATCTATTGTAAAATGCCCAAACAATGGCAAAAACCAAATTAAAATTCATACATATAAGCCGAAACAATGGCAAACCCCAAATAACAAGAAATTAACGACAATCACAATCATTCATAGCACAAGTGGTCTAGGTTTTCATCGGCTTTGCATATACACATAATAATACCATAAAATTATGAACATAACAAGGAGTTGGCTAATCCCATGAGCAAACATGCATGTATTTGTCATGGGAACAATTTAAATGACAAGAAATAAAAGAATTAGCCAACGAATCGAAGAAATAATCAACAAGAATTAAAACCCTGATTGGTACGCGAGTAAAATGGATTTAGGTTCTCAAACCTACTGAAATTAGACCTTCTAAAAATCATTTTACCACAGAAAATTAAGCCTTAGGGGCTGTTTTCAAATCGTTTCAAGAATCGATTAAAACAACGCGATTAAAGCCATTTTAAGCGTACCGAACACATTGTTTAATTAACGTATGCGAAACCAATGGCCATAGGACCAAAAATCACAGATGTTTATATTACTTATAACATTCTTAATCCATGAAAAATGGAGCCCACGGGGCTGTTATGAAAGTGGTTACAAAAAACACTTAAAAAACACGCGTTTTGACCATTTTTTCGCATACCCGATAATCATATGGCACATATGATGGCTCTGAAACCACTATAAGTGATGATGAAAATATAAACATAAAGAAAACATATAAACGCAGCGGAATCATCACCAAACAACGGATCCATATAGCCATATGATCAATCAATAACAAATGTAACAATTACAATAAGTAGTATACCTTTGAAGCGTGATTCGCGTTTCACCAACAACACCAACACCATGATAAGATGTAAGAAACCAAAAGATCAATAAGGTTGATCTTTTCTTATGTGTGAAACACACTACACGTCCACAATCACCACTCGATGCTAGTCTAAACCCCGTGATACGCGATCTAGCCTTGAACTACACTAGAATAAGGTTAGATGAGATCTAAAAACACAAACCCTAAAATGAGGGTGTTGTATTTCGTGGTCTTTGGCTAGGGGAAGAGGGAGAGCCTTTAGGTAAGTTGTTATATGCATTTATATCCCAAATTGACCAAATCAATAGGAGGTTATATGAAATAATGTTCCACATAACCCCTTGCTCTTTTGCCCTGTTGTTTCCCACCATGGCCATTCAAATGGGGGCCTATAAGAGCTAGCCCATTTGTTGGTCCAATCCAATAAACTAAGTACAAGCTTAGTTATTAGTAGCCCGTTATTGATCCCGAATTACGAAGGTTAAATATAACGTAAATACGATAGATACGGTATATTAAATGGTGTCTAAGTGTATATGTGTGTGACCCCATAGGCTCACATATGACTAGCCATATAATTATTTATTACGACACGAGCATACTCCAACAATTGAGATCAGGGATCTCACCATAAATGAAACAAGTATTTCTTCCTTTGTCTTCCCCTTAATCCATGCAATGCCACTCAAACATCTCTTCCCCTTTTTGTTATTATCCAAATAGGGATCGTATGCAAATAATGATATTGACCACCACGAACCAATATCATACTTCCAATCTAAGCCGTCCAATGTTTCGAATTGCCCTCCATGAAGAACACCAAAATGCTTACTAAAAATGAATCCAAAACAGTAGAAAACTCCAACTAGTAGTAGTAATAATGATCAACAGTAGTAAAAATCAAACACTTCCCCTTGAGTGGTGCATGAACATCAAATGATTCTTTAAATCTGTAAGCTCCATGTAATGATTACTAATGAAGAAAACTAAGTATAACCAACTTGATGCTGAAGTAGAACATCCCAAACTCGCGTCTTATGTCTTGTACTAACCACGTGACTATGAACCCATACCTGATGATATATGAGTAGACCTCGATCTCTTGATAAAATCCTCATCTTCAATGAGACACTGAGCACAACAACGTAACTCCTTAAAGTGATAGCAAACCCTACTTGCTAGATTTACCAAGTCTTAGCCACAACATGAACGTACGAACAAGTTACCTCCTGCTAAAAGGTATAATAAAACACGCATCCAAGTAATTCCACTTCATCGTCAAATATGTGATAATTAATCCTCTTCGTAACCAATTAGTCCAATAAACCAAATAAGAGCTAATTAAAACCTTTTAAGAACAAAGTCCAAAATTATTGTGTGTGTGAACTAAATCTTGTGTGTGTCATTCGATATCCTTCAAACCATCTGAACTTCCCATCAAATTCAGAACCATACTAGAACCAAAAACAATTCGTTCTATCCGATATCCATCAAAACTAGCAGCACTTTAAAACAACGAGCAGTACTTTCAACTTATACGAGCAGAGCAGTACTTTGCATTCATGGCAGTGCTTTGCATCAGTCGTGGCAGTACTTTGCATCTGTCGTGGTAGTAGTTTGCATAAACCCTAACAGTACTTTGAAACACACAACAGTACTTTGAAACCTCTCTTGGCAGCCAACTTCGACAGCATATATCTTTCACATAAAAGCTCAAATCGACAATCCCTTTGGTGGAAAGTTAGATGACTATATAGAGAACGTCCACCAAAAATTTTGTCACGATCCAACGGTTAACGAAAAAGTTATGATCGTTACAAAACAGTGTTGTAGTAACCTTACGGAAGTTTTTTTCAGTTTTGCAGCAGACTTCGACATTGAATAACTTTTGATTGCGAGCTCCAATTCACAATCCCTCTGGTGAAACGTTAGATGGATATACTGAGATGCACCAGAAAATTTTTTAGCTCAATCCAACGGTTCAGGAAAAAGTTATCGCTGTTTGAAAACAGCCCTGCAGAAAGTTGCGAAAATTTTTAACAGCTTCGAATTTTGTATCATTTCTTCGAAAAACCTTGTAGATCCCTATATCAAGAACTCCCCACTCTGGTACCAATTGATAAGATCGTTTATAAGCTCAGCTAGGGATCAATAACAAAGACTAATAACATGCACAGCGGAATAAACTAATCAATTCTTTGTTATTGAACAAGGTTTTCATCGTCATCTAACTAACACAAACTACTAATCTGCTAATCGACTAACTAACTAACTATCCCTAGACGTTTATAGGAACACGTCTAGATAACTAAACTACTAACGAAACTAATAACCTAGGCGTTTACAAGACTATACGCCTAGGACACACACACACACACACCTTTAGTCGACTACATCTTGGAAGACATTTATTTAAAACCTACACCCCATGTCCTCTTTATATACTAGAGGATTAGGGTTTACAAATCTCTACTAAGGACTAAATAATAAATCTTCTTTTGCAAGCAAGTCCTTCCATCTTTTTGTAGGTTTCCTTCTTGTCGTATTAATTCCCTCTTGTTTCATTCTTTTTGTCTTATCAACTCAAATGTATAGTTCCCAACAGAAAACAAGCGTAAATCCATATAAATGATATAAATAACGAGCATTATTGGGGAAAATTGACACTTAATATTCAGGACTATTTGATGTTATCAAATATCCCCCCACTTGAACTCTACTTGCCCTCAAGTAGACCTTATTAGATAGATTCCTAAAAAGATATCTCCCATAACCTGGAAAATATGAATTTATAAATCCCTTTATGCTAGAATAAAACAAAGCCGAACACCTCACGAAATGGGAACAAACACTCAAATCTCTCAACTATTCTAAGTGTCAATTTTGGGGTGATCACTCAATCGCACAGTCATAGCATGTATTCTATCATAAGCTTGGCGGTTACACAAATCTCCACCACTAGAGTTAAGGGCTAAACAATTCTCGAAGGCAATATGGGTAGACACGACAAAGGTTAAGGGGTGACTCGTCATTACTAACATGTCACGGCGAAGTGGACAAAATCAATGATACATGACCAAATCCATGGCCAAGACACCAAAGATTGCTCGCTGCATCACCTAGAGATGCTTCATGACTAAAGGGTAGGATAAGACATGGGATATAATTGGTGTAAAATAAAAAACAAGCAGGTAGTCCAAAGCTATAACCAAGTCATCACCACTTACCGTCCGTCCAAAGTTCAAGCTTCGAAGTCAAGAAACCGGATCATGAAATGCAAGGTAGATGTGTCATTAGAGGACGTCGTGATGGGCACACTACCTTTTTCTCCAACTGTTGGCATAACTACCAACTCCAATCTTCAAATGTGACCGAGGTGGCCTCCTCGATACTAAATCAATAAAGCTCATACTACAGTGCTTATAACATCGCACTTTACAATAATCATAATCATAACAACTATTTTTTTTTCAACATAACAATAACATAACATAATATCCCCCCACTTGAGATGAACAATGGGAATTCGGGGGGTCTTCAATGATCTTCAGAAATGTTGTCGATGAAAGCGTGATTTCCGCACCTTTCCACTCGAACCTTGAACTTAGGCAAATGATGACTTCCCAATCACAAATAAAGACTACAGGGTAGGCTAAGGTGTATGGGTGTATCGAAACAATATATTGGGTGAACAAAATAAAAGGAATGGCTCAGAAGGGTGTATCTAGGGGTATCTTGCACTAAAGATGAGTGCAACAAAAGGGTTTCACATGGGGGTCGAAAAGTCGAGGTGAATCATCGATAGACTCACAATGGTAGGCTGTTTGGGTGATAATCCTATAATATTGCCTTCTAAAACTGAAAAGTCCAAATACATCGAGCTAACTCAACATACCTCGTCTATGGTCTCGAAATGATGCAAAGGCCAAGTTCTAAAGTTTACAAGCTACAGGCACACTCATAATTTGGTGGATTTAGGGTAAAATATTGGAAACGGATAAGGCTAATCTCACCATATAATATCAAGGGTTGTATGTGCTCGACTAAGGTCTAATCTAGTTAGGTTAAGAAAAACATGTCAAAATTTTAAAAATGGCATAATTTTTCAAAATAAACTAGAAAAATGAGGGCGAAATAAAGTTCAAGAGATAATTCTACTCCCGTTCCCCCACTTGAATTGTACAAAGTTCCTTTTGTACTAGACATTAAAATAAAGGTGAAGAGAAAGGTAGAATTAGAGCGAGAACTTCCCTGAAATTTGCTCCATAAAGAAGAAGGCCCACGAACAAGAGACGTGCCTTCGTATAAGCATCATGAACAAACTTCAGTCCCTGAAATCACAATACCGACAAGCATAATTCTAAAAAGAAAAAAATGAAAAATGAAAAACAAACCTAACTCACTTTCGTAGGAATCACGGTTGCATTGAGCGAATGCAACAAGCCTTTTAAACCACTTGGTGTCCCAAGTGGACGAGTGAAGTCTCGTGAGGGTTTACAGGGAACACATCCACAAAGTTCATTTAAAAACTAATACAAGGTTACTGTGTTTTAAAATGAAAGAATTAAAGCATAGGAAAGTTACGTCGTAACTCTTTTGAGGGAGTTACGCCATAACTAGCAAAACCTGGAATGAGCTGCAAAGCGAGTAGTTACAGCGTAACCACAGAGATGGCATTACGCCGTAATTGGTAATGCGTCAAGAATTCTGTTGCTAAAATGTTGGTTACGGCGTAATCACCAAGATGAGTTACGCCGTAACTCTGTGCAGATCAGCAACTGCAGCAGCAATTAGTTCCTCGTTTCCTGCAAAACTAGTTAGAAAACACAAAACCCAACAGAAAAGGAAACAAAACAAAAGAAAGGGATAATTTGGGTTGTGTCCCGAAAGAGCACTTTTCTTTATTTACGAGTCTTTAAGTTAGACTCAAAGCTGCGGGGCTTCTATGGGGGCCTTTGGATTTCCCCGACCTCTTCAATATCTTTCATCAAGTTAGGCCTCATCCAGGAAACATTTGCAGCCGTTCTGAGGTATTCATTAGTTTCGATTTTCCGGACTTTACAAAATTTCTCATCAGGTCCCAAGTGGTAGCGAGTGAATTCGTATTTTTCGACAATAATTGGAGGTGGTCTCTTGTAGGGAATCCCCAGGAGTTTGCACCTCCTTTGTTCGTAAGCTTCGTCGTCGGGATCAGCAAACTCCTCATTACCTTGCAACTCAAGGTAATCTAGGATCCCTTCAATATCATCATCATCAGAAGCTGTACCCTTGAACCATTCTTCATCGAGCAGATTCTCCACTAGAACGCGCTTGCATTCTTCTTTTTCAACACTAACCAACTCTTTGTCATTTTCTATTGTTATTTCACTCGTGTTGTTGAGACTCTCGTTGTTCTAATTTTCTCGATCCATGTACTCCTTCCAAATCTTCACTTTGGTTAATGTGTCCACATGTCCATACTTAATCTTCACCCAACTATCGAATCCTAGGTTGTCCAGCCAAGGCAAACTCGTTCTCTCCTCATCATTGGTTGAGGACCAAAAGAATTCATTTTTTCCAATTCTCCCAGAGCTGCTTCCCCCGTTACACATATCGTCATACGGGTTGCATGACGCCCAGAAAATTTCCCCAGGAGATTTTACTCTTTCGCACCAGTGACTGCGTATTTCCATGTTGCCAGTTTCACTCAAATGCTCATCCATGCAGTAGATGTCTTTATTAGCCACTTCCCTTTTTTGAATGTGCTCCTCGTAATCAATTTTTAGTTTCTTAAGAAGATTCGGGTTAATCTTGGCAACCCCGAATTGTATTGCGTACCAAGCTTCAAATGCCAAATTACCGATCTTTATAAAATGTCTTTCACGCTCATGCGGGCATGTCCATTCTTCCTCTCTTTCGCTATCCCCGCCATTGCAATACTCGCGGAAGGGGTTGCTTGTAGGCCATGCTCGTGTGGACTCCTCGTCAGTTATGATGACAGGAGTACACCAGTGAGTGATAAGTGGCTCTTCTTCATCTTCAAGGGAGAGTTTCTCAAGTCTTTCATCATCAGTATATGCAGGCCACATAAATTTGTTATGGTTGACCCTATTCTTATTGCTCCCTCCTACGCAAACCTCATTTCTCGGGTCACACGAGGCCCAAATATCATACCAATATCCCTTAACAACCGGTGTCATTTTACACCAGTGATATTTCTTCTTAGATTCGGGCAGAGGGCACAAGTCAGTGTCGTGAGACCATTCGTTTCCAGATTCGCCTACATCGAGGAATTTTTCTGCCCATGTATCCCAGTTACGCCGTAACTGAGATTCTTGGTTACGTCGTAATTCGTTAGAGTCGTTTTCCTCAGTATTTTCATAACCCCGTTATCGCTGTCAAAAACATAGTTACGCCGTAACTCATTAGGAAGGTTACGGCGTAACTCAGATCTGTCGACGAAATCATCCCCCGAATCCGTGTCAATGGCCTGACCCTTCGAGTTATCATCAGCAAAAATCACTTTACATTCCATAGCTGGTTTAGATCCTTCAGGTTTATCGTTATTCCTCCTTACTTTTTCACTGAGCTTCACCACCATGGATTCTAGGTTTTTCAGAGTTGTGTCGTGCTTGGAAAAATTCCTGTCAGTGTTCTCCTGGAATTCTTTCAACCATTCATCTTGCTCCTTTTGTCTTTGGGCTGAACTTTCCAGGAACTTATTAATTGTTTCTTCAAGACTGGGCTTTCTTTCTCCATAAGGCCCACAGTTGTAATTTCCACGATACCCATTATTATTTCGATTATCTCCATAGAATGGTCGATTTTCTCCATACTTGGCTTCTTCAATATCCTCTTCGTCGACATGAGGACAATTTTTCGTGAGATGTCCTCCTCCACAACTTTCACAACCCACTTGGATGTCATGAACGGTTTCTCTGACCTTCAGCATATCTCGACTAAGACTTTCAATTTTACTAGCGATTGCTACAATTCCATCTAAACTTCCGCTATGGTTTCTTTTACTTCCTCCATCGTCCCATTTCTGAGAATGATCCGACATTTTTTGAATGGCTTCAATTGCAAGAGTAGGAGTCATGTTCGGGATAGGTCCTTGATAATCCAGCATTTGCCTTGTAGTTACGTTAATTCCTTTGTAGAAAATATTGACCTTCTGCTAGTTGTTCAGATCATTGGTAGGACACTTGTAAAGGAGATCGTTGTACCTATCACAGGCTTGATACAACGTTTCGTCGTCTTCTTGTTTGAAATTATGGATTTCCAAAAGCTGGTTAGAAATCTTTGATGGTGGACAACATCTCTGAATAAAGTGTTTCTTAAGTAGCACCCAAGTATTAATTGCCCCGGCGGGAAATCTTTCAATCCATCTTCTGGCAGCTCCAGTAAGAGTCATTGGGAAAACCCTTAGCATAACAGCATCATGAGACACGCCCGGAATGTTGAAAAGGCTTGCAATGTATAGGACATTTTCAACGTGCTCATATGCATCTTCGTCCCTGTTTCCTGAAAAAGGGTGAGCGCGAAGCTCCCTCATAAATTGGTCTTTGATTTCGAAACGGACATCCGCTCCAATTGCCGGTCTTACGAGACCCGGCCCTTGCTCCGCTCTTGTCAACGCCAAGTATTCCTCAAGAGTTTCCTCAAGAGTGAGGTCATCGATGTTAACAACTTCCATGGTACCTGAAAAACATGAAATATGATCGTGAGAACAGTTTAAAACGAAATTAAAGACTTAATATCAATCCTAATATAACTCCCCGGCAGCGGCGCCAAAAACTTGATGCAGGTTTTATTGACCAGGTCTTAATATTTATAGTGTCTCGCCATACCTATGGTCTACCCTAGTGCACTAACGGGTAGTGTACCCGGTCGTGTGTAGTGTAGTAATCGGTAAAGCCGAGGTCGTCCCAAGAGCTATGTGTGTTGGATTATTACTAAGTCTAGTGTCACAGATTATATATGGTTTCGATAAGGATTTAATTAATTAAACTACTAATGCAGAATAAAGTAAATAAAAGCAGATAATTGGTAAAGGGAAATCAATAGAGGAGAGTGGTACCAACCTAGTTAATCCTCTTAGCTAGTTACGTCTACGTCTACCTACTTCCAATTACTTCAGGTGGGGTCAAATTCGAGAGGACAGCATTTGGTCAATTCGCCCTAACCTATCAGCAAAGATGCCACCACAGGAGAAATCAGGCGCACCGTCATAAGTCCTGTTGTTCCTGGTCCCCTAAGCCAAGTCATTCAGTACCGCTAAATGCTAGATTCATAATAGTGAGTGCCCGGCCGTTAGGAACTTATACACTACACCCCCCAATTCTTAAGTTCATCCAAACGATAGGTGATCAGTTGGTCAAATCGCACAAGGGTCATATCTTACCCTTCCCGTCTCAGTCCGCTCACCTAGGGTCAGTTGGTCATATCTCCTAGGCAATTGGCCTCTACCGCCATTCAAAACTACCGAACCAAGGGTGACTACCAATGAACTATGCATGCATACACTTAGAAATAATTGTACGGAAGTAAAGGTAAACGCAAACAAAACAATTAAGGAATCATAACTAGGCTAGCACCAAAAGGTGCTTAGCCGCTCATATTAATCATGCAAATCAATTCAATATTCAAAGGCACGAAATACATGAATTGAAAGTAAAAGAAATATAAAACGCTAATGCTTATCGTAATGGAGTGACTTCTCCCTTGGAAACAGCTCTGTATGCTCCTCTAGACCTGCCTTGAGCTTTTTTCCACGTTCTCATAGTATTGTGTGTGGAATGGGATGATTAGAAATGCTGGAATTCGTGGGGTATTTATAGGCCATATCTGGGTTACGGCGTAACCAATATAGGAGTTACGCCGTAACCTTCTATTTCTTCGTAAAATACACTAGATCTGCTGGTTACGGCGTAACCTTATTAGTGGTTACGCCGTAGTCTTCAATAAACTCGGTTACGTCGTAAGTGATGCAGTAGTTACGGCGTAAGTATCAGCGGTGTGGAACCTCATTTGACCTAATGTAGTTACGTCGTAACCTTTGGGAAGAGTTACGCCGTAACCTTATGATAAGTTGGCATTCTGAGTCACGCAATAGTTATGGCGTAATGTGAGAGATGAGTTACGCCGTAACTTCTTCAAAACAGCATACTGTGATAAATCTTTAGATATGTCCTCAGTTCCGCGTCTCTTTAGCTCCAATGCTCGTAATTTACCTGAAAGTGGAAAACAATGGAAAACAAGCGTAAATCCATATAAATGATATAAATAACGAGCATTATTGGGGGAAATTGACACTTAATATTCGGGAGTATTTGATGTTATCATCTAGGTACTCTATGTGAGGTGTAATGCCTTCTAGATTGATAGTAACTAGATCTCCTAGGGCTTCCATTCGAAAAAGTGCTAGCAGTACCTTGATTGGGTGAAAACCTAGCAGTACTTCGAGAAGGTACTGCTTGAGAAACTGGTGGTTTTGAAAAAGATCTTCTCTGGTGAGGGTACCTATAGTCTTTTGAGAAATTGCTATGGTTAACCCTATGTGAATGATTCCAAACTGGTTTATTCTCCCTTGGCTTATTGTTGGTAGATTTAGTCTTTGGGAATTTGTTTAAATAATCTGAGTGAAAGTCACAGTCCTTAATCAAATGATTAGGGCTATAACAAACAAAACATAACTTTTTATCTGTAATCCCAAAACTTCTTCTAGTTCTATGACCAAAACTATCCTGTCTTTTAGGTGAATGACTAAAACTATCCTGACCAAAATTATCCCAAAAAGATTTAGCAGTATTTTGAAAAGTTTTCCTTGAAGGTTGTAAAACCCTAAAATCTCAAACGTGCTAAAAGACCATTTTGCCCTCAAGCTTAATAATTATGAAAACTCGTAAAATGCGTCAACCTCGTTAAATACGTTTAACAACTTATCTTATGAATGAATTACGCAATATTTCACTTAAGTTTTAAAATGAATGTCACACAAATAAAAAGGAATTCTATTGTACCAAATAATGTTATATCTTGTACAAATTCACTTATACTATTAAAGAGTCTAAATTCATCACAAAATGGTAAATATGGAAAACATATACTTGGTCTTTTTCCCACCTTAATGGCCGGCCATCATCCCTTAAATCTTGGCCAATTCACACGCCTATTCCAAATTTAAAACCTACCATATCACTTTTATTTACACCATATCTCACACAAGTTTAAACCCTACAAAACCTAATCCTCCCTAGTAAAAACTTACGGCAAAGAAAACCTCCACCCTCCTCTCTTTCTGTTGACACCATTCCAGCCACAAGGTAAGCATGAAACCCTAAACCAAAGTGACGGCTACCCTTTTCTCTTCTCCTTCCATTCGGCTCAAAGGCAACAAGTACAAGGGTTGGTAACGTGAATCCAAGGCTGCTATGGTCGGGGACTGTTTGATCGTGAGTTACAAGGTTCCAAGGGTTGGCTTGGACGTGGGTTCGAAGGGACTGTTTGGTCGTGAGTTCCTGTTGGTTTTGGCTTGGATGTGGATTCGATTCGTTTGGTTCCGTTGTTTCTTCCTCTCATACGCTTAGGGTAAATATACCTCATCTCATTCCATCTCGCATACCTTTTGTTTCTCTTTTGATTTCTGTCATGAAGTACTATTCGAATTCATGCATGTTATACACGAATAAAACTTATATAAAAATTATATGTTACTATGTCACATGAAAGGATACAGGAAGAACCAGATATACGGCCTATATACATTTTGTATTGTACCACCCTTTTGAATTGCATGTACACAAGTTAAAACCAATATCAAATGATATGTTATTATGTCATAAGAAAGACTCCTATATACAACCTATTTGCATTCCTTGAATCTGATTGGACCTTCCTTGAATGCATATGCACACTTTTACCTCACGTGAATGCATTAATATAGTCTCCTGAAATATCAATGATAATCTCATATGTATGTCGACAATATACTTGTTACATTAAGTCTGTTTTGACCTCTCTACACTCGAAATAATTATAATGTTTTGATTTACCTTGTGTCGAATTAAAATGAGTAAGAGCATACGTATATGTTTTGTGAAATTGAACCGACTACATATATAAAAAAAGGGGTCTCATTTGATTGCATATAATGTCGAATGGATTATAACATATAAACTCTTGTCGTAAATCTATTTTGGACCTCCCCTCGAATGCATGCTTTTACGTAAAGGATAACACTCATCACATAAAGTTAAGATTCGTCGCATGAAATAACGAATGTAAAGGGATCTCGTTTGGTTTTAAAGTGGGTTGAATGATGTTAGTTTAAGGTGGGAGGTCTTGACTTAAAATGGGTTTTTTTTCACGAAGGGTCATATAATCTTGTAGTAATCGAGTACAAATGGTTTACAACGTAAATGATAGTTGGAAATATAAAACTAGGTTTTCTTAAAGTGTTATACGATCTAATAGAGTTACAAAGGTTGTTTTGAAATTAGGAAGCTTGATGATTTATATTGTTAACATGATAACTAAGGCGCTAAATGAGTAAAATGCGTAAACTTGCTGTATTTACACTTTTGACCCTATACCTTGCATTATTGACACTTTAAACCCTAAACTTGTGAAACTTGTCATAATTGACCCTTAAAACATGATAACAATTATTTTCATCATCTTTACCTAAATTAACGTTTACTATATCATTTATGACTAAACCTGCTAAATAAGGAAAGTTACTAATTATGGAAACCTGCCTAAAATAGAAAGTTACTTAAAATGGGAACCTGCTAAAAATGGAAATCCGTCTAAAACGAGTAATTTGATTCTTTTGGAACGTTATCTAATTCGTATAGGTTCTGGGCGACGGGGTTGATCTCATTTCTTGATTTTGCTTTCATTGTTGATTTGCTTCGAATAAGGTACAAATATTATATCCCTTTTCAGTAGGGGTTTCTCATCCTTCGACTTTTTTTCGCTTATGATATTTCCTTGCTATTGACCCTCTGATATTGAACCTTTGCTATTGACCCTCTGATATTGAACCTTTGATATGGACCTTCTGATTATGAACTTATGTTTCTGAACCTTTAATATTGGACTATTGCTATTGAAACTTGATTATGATGACTCACCTATTGTATACTGTGGACCTTTTTCCTTGACCTGTCAGTTTGAGACCCGAGCCATTAACTAGGCATGGGGGTTCCATGTCCGTGTCATTGATGCACCAATGGTATGACTCTAGTGTGTACGAGTGATGTTAGACACCGTCCTTTTCTGTTATTTGATTATGAGCTCGATATATATTGTATAGCCACTATCTGTCTGCAGGGGCGTATGGATGCATCCTAGATTTGTTCTGTTATCTGATATGTTATGATTTGTCTGGTGAATGATGTCGTGTGCAATACGCGTCTTCACAATCTGGGAGCTGATCACTCCATGTCTGTTATATCTGCTATGGTTACTATTGGTTACTACAGGCTACTATGGATATATGATTTGATTTGATTTGTTTTGTTGGCTCGTGGTGGATAACTGACCCTTTTTCCTATGTTTCATTTACCCTACTCTGTTCCTTTGATATACCAGATTTATTGACTGACCTTCCTTACCTTGTTCTCAGTTCAGTTTTATTATTACTGTATCGTTATATCTGTTCACTTGGCTTTTTAAGCTCAGCCGCATTTCTTTTCCTGTGGCAGGTACATAAGCTAGGAGCTGGGGATTGTTTGGGGTTGAGAGATGAGCTGATATAGAGACCGTGCTTAGTCATCTTAGACTTCATTTGATATTGTTATTATATTTTCATTTCGGAGTTTTCCTTTTGTATTTATGTATTGATAAGTCTTGTTGACTTAAATTCTTTTGATGTTTTAATTAAGACTTCCGCTGTTTGATTTATGTTCGTTATGTATGTTCTGATATGACACCATACTGTGATACTTCTACCCTTGTCGGGTTGGGGTGTTACAAAGGTACTGTTGAATGTCTAGCAGTACTTTGGGAAGGTACTGCTGAACGTCTAGCAGTACTTTGAGAAGAAGGTACTGCTGAACTCTTAACATTATCATTCTTGGGTTTCTCAACTGTTTCTATTGGGGGCTCAGAACTAGATGGACTTGAATTAGGTTGACCTGTAAGCTTTTTCCTAAACTCTAAGTTGTATACTCCAAAACGAGAAACATATGTCCTAATTGGTTGAAAACTACCAGTTGGTGGAGCAACTGTATTTTAACCCTTGTCTTTATTAAATTCAGAAGGTGTTTGACTAATGGATTCCTCATTTCTAGATGTGTTTTCTTCTGAGCTAATAAGTTCATCATCACTAGTTGTTATCTCCTCTGAATCAATTTGTTCCTTTTCACTAGGTGGGGTCTCTTCTGTACTGCTAAAGTCCATTCCAAAACCTAGGCATGTTATAATGTGTGCTCTTCTTTGTTTTTCAACAAAGTTAACATGTGAAAGACCAGATTTTTCCCAACCAGCAAGTCTTTCTAACAAATCATCCCTCTCTTTAGTCAGCTTTTCAATTTCAGAAACCTTACATCCTAAATTCCATTCTCTCAATTTTAATTGATAATCTTGTTGTTCATATTTTTCTGCCCAAGCCATTTCATTATTTTCATGAGTAATTATTTTGGCTTCCATTGTTTCTAAAGTTATTTGATAACCAGCTACCTCAGACCTAGCCCTTCTACAATTATCTCTTTCAGTTACATAATCGTTAAGCACTTTTTGATAAAAACTATTACACTTAGAACATACCTCAGAGATAGTAGGTGAACTTGGTGAAGTAGCTACCATAGCAAGCAGAACTGGTTCTTCTTCACTTTCCATGCTCCAATCAAAGCTTCCAAGACCATCTTTTGATTCCAAAGCAGAAAATCTTGGTTCCTCATCAAAAGCGGTGCTCCAAGCAAACTCATTCATTGCAACCATAGAATAGGTTACTGGCTCATCATCAAATTCAGCACTCCAGTCAACCTCTGATAGATTTTCTTGAGCAACCAAAGCTTTTGGTTTAGGTTCAGTAATAGGAATTTCCCTTAGTTCAAGCGTGGGTTTCTCAATCATTCTATTTGCCTGATATTTAGCAAACTTGCATTCCCTTGCAAAGTGTCCAGTCTTTTGACAGTTAAAGCATTCAATCTTGGATTTGTCAAAAGTTATACCCTGTTTGGGTTTGAAGTCAATGCCTTTTCCTGTTTTCTTCATGAACTTCTTGATCCTTGCAGTGATCATAGCAACTTGCCACCTTATGTCAATTTCTTCTAGAGCATCCTCTTCAATTTGTGATAAATCTTCTTCATAAGTAACAGGCAAAGTGGCTTGTTGAGCAAAGAAAGAACATACAACTTCATCAGAGTTGAGGGTGTTTGTAGGTTATGAGGTGGGGGTTGTCATGGTTGTGATAGAATGAGCAGGATAAGCAGTACTTTGAGCAACAGTACTTTGAGCAGGATAAACAGTACTTTTAGTGGAAGTACTGCTTCTGTTTTCAGAAGACATAAAAGCAATGATGTGAGATTTTGAACTTGTTTGGCCATTCATCTCATGTTCATACACCTTCAGATGGTTGTAGAGATCATCAAAGTCCATAGTGTCCAAACCAGGTTGTCCTCTAATCATTGTAGCAATCACATGCCATACGGATGGCAGACTTCTCAAGAACTTTAGGTTTGCATCTTCAACAGATACTTCTGCTTTGTATAACTCCAGCATACTAAGAAGATTTTGGAATCTGTCATAGGCAGCATCAAGACCTTCTCTTTCACCAACAGTGAATGTTTCAAACTGTTGTTTCAACAGATTTCTATGCATCTTCTTGGAAGCATCATTACCTCCAAATCTTGTCTTGAGAGCAGCCCATAACTGTTTGGCATCCTTAGCATCATGAAACTTTAGTAGGTGACCATCAAGAATAGCAGACAGCAGTATGTTGAGAGCCTTTTCTTGATTTCTTAATGTAGCAGCTGGCAAGGTAGGCATAGGTGGTTTAGGTTGTCCAGGAATTTCTACAGGTGCCTCAAGAACAACATTACCATTGACAATCACATTCCACAGTGCATGGTCTGTAATAGCAATGTACTGCCTCATTTTCATGCTCCAGAGATCGTATTCTCCCTTCTTGATGATAGGAATTCTGAGTGAGGTGATGGATGGGGGTGGTGCAGATTCAGTCGACATCTTTATGGTTTGTTGTTAAATCGGTTTTAAGGGTTTCTTCTTAATCAGAGTTTCCACACAAGCTCTGATACCACTTGTTGGATCAATATACTCTGATCAAACTAACTATGTAGCTTGTAAGGGCTTAGCAACATCGGATAAATCCTAAGTTACTAATAATGAAACACTGATATTACTTTACTAAGTATGCGGAAACTACTTTAATAAAGCTAAGAAGAATAACTTTTAACTTCAATGATTATATTAAACTTTGAACCTGCTTGATACACAGATTCACTAATAACTCTAATAACTCTAATATCGTACTTTGTAAATTCTAAATCACGTATCTCTAATGCCAATCTAGGGATCCTTTTATAGGCATAAGGAAAACCCTAGTCGGTTTACAATCCTTGTACGACAAGTAAACTAATAATATTCTAGAATAACAAAGCTTTCCATAAACGATATAGCAGTTCTTTAGTTTTGCAGTACTTTGACGTGAGCAGTACTTTGACTTCATTAAGCAGTACTTTGACATACTTCAGCACTTTGACTTTCTTCAGTACTTTGACTTTCATATCCCAACAAGAATGATTCTATATTATAAACAACATAAATCTGTTACATTGTTATTAAGACACACAATAAAACGTTTACATACTAATCTATATATAGGGTTCCAAACGACATGTTTGAACCATCATGTCTTTTCGAAAATAACTAACTTTTGTAACCGCCAATAACTACCTATAACCGCTTTTAACCGCCAAACGGTTATTAACTATCAAAGTAACATATTCAGTCCCTTGGCTTTCGTTCGCTATACTTTGAACCTTGTCCAACAAGACTTTTACAATTACGGTCCAACAATTCCCCCTAATTGTTTAAGTCTTGTTCTTCGAATCTTCACGCCTTTCTACGCGTTCTTTTCCTTTCTTTGCGACTTCGATTCTGTTCACAAATTTATATAACCCCAACAAGTCTACTTTTATTACCCCAATAACCGGCGGTAATTTTCCCAACACATCTTGACCTAAGTACCCTAGGTAAAACCATTCCAACAACTCCAAAAACTTATTTCCCAATATTTCTCAGTTTCTAAAAACTAATTTGTCGATCTTAATCAAATTTAAAAAAGACAAAAATCGGGGAAAGGTTTTTACCTTCATGTGATATAGTGTTTCGTTCAAACTTAAGTATTATTCGTCAATATAATCTTGACTGTCTTCCTTATCCATCTTTAGGTCTTCCATCCCTTTGATTAACGAGCATTCATCACTTAGATTAATTGACTTATAATATTCCTCCAGGAATTTATTGTGACGCTCGATCATGTTTCCATCACCATTTTCCAGCGTGCCTTCCTGCACGTCTAATGATCCTTCACTATTGTCGAACATGTATTTCAATCGACATGTCCCATTCCCATAAGTCAACACAAAACCTTGATCCTCTAGTTGATCGATGCTCAAAACATTTAACGTGATCTCCGATGTATAGATCACGTTCGGAATCACTATTCCTCCTTCTTTGGTTTCTACAATGGCCTCTCCAACTACGTAAGAAAAGATAAACTTCTTTTCTTTTTCTTCCTTGCCCTCTATCTTGAACCTATTGATCATTCGACTAAACAAAGTCCTCGTGGGACTCATGTGTTTCTTAAAGGCTCCACTTACAAACCATATATCATTCCAATTGCCTTGCTCCGATCCCTCGACCATGTAATCTGTTGTAACATGCACTTTCTCCGTCCCATAATTGAGTTCTTCATGCATTCTTGATGTAGTAGGCTTCATCTTGATTTGTTCTTGATTGATATCTTTGGTTTTCTTGTTGGTACACTTCCAGTATACGTGACCCCTAGTTTCGCAAATAAAACACCGTGCCCTTCTCTCCTTTTTTGATAAACAGGCGCCTCCTATTTTCTTACAGAACGGTTGGGATTTTGAGGAGTTGTAGGATACAACTTCCTCTATTTTATCCTTTAGTAACCGTTTTCCCTCAGGGAATAAGTACTTCTTTTGTTTCTCCCATCTTGGCGCTCTTGGAGTGTTTTCCCGTTGCAAAAACCTTTTGTTTAACGTAACTTGGCCATGCTTCTGAATTGACTCGTTCCAGGCTTCAGAACCGAGGCTCTGATACCAATGTTGGCTACGTTTCACAGGTCGATATTCAAGCCAATTCCGTTGCATGATTTGCTTATAATTCACCATTGTATGTATCGAATGAAAATTGAGAGACAAAACTAATATGTATGCGAGTAGACAAAACAGGAAATATGTAAACACAATATGATATAAAACGTTGGAAATTGTTGTGTTACATAAGGACTCGATCCACCTATTTATACATTATGAATCGACGCATGTTTTAGAGTCAACCATCATGTCGATTCATGAGTAACCGTTTTTAACTGCCATCAAATTGTCTTAACCGAAATAACTACCAAATAAATAAAGGGCTGTTTGGATCAACATGACCCAACCCATTTCCTAAGCCCCTTTTGACCCATTCGACTGAAAACATAAAATAAACATTGTCTATTAACATACAAGACATTAAAAAGGCTACATCTCCCTCCTAATTCTTGAATGTTAAAACGCCTTGCTTCCTTGGTCCTTTGTTCTTCACGTGATGACAATGAAGTCACCACTATTCGGTGTGCTATCTTCCCTTTCTTCACTTGTTGCATTCTCCATGTTGCTATCTTCCTTGGCATCACCTTGAGCAAACTTGCACTTCTTCCTTGGAGATTCTCCATGTGCATCCCCTACTTCAACGCTCATCTTTGCAAAACCAAATGGTTCCTTTTGCTTGACCATTTCTTTCCTTGGCTTCTCCTGCATCGATCTTTGCGCTTCCTCATAGTAAATCTTGACCAACGCTATAAATTCCCTATAGCATTCTTTAACCACTTGCTCATCCTCTCGTGCCAATCCAAATAACTTAGCAACATCACACCACTTGTTGTTGAACAATACATTCATATAGCCACCCAAATCGTCCACAAATTTATACAACCCCAACAAGTCTACTTTTATTACCCCAATAACTGGCGGTAATTTTCCCAACACATCTTGACCTAAGTACCCTAGGTAAAACCATTCCAACAACTCCAAAAACTTCTTTCCCAATATTTCCAAGTTTCTAAAAATTAATTTGTCGATCTTAATCAAATTTAAAAAAGACAAAAATCGGGGAAAGGTGTTTACCTTCATGTGATATAGTGTTCCGTTCAAACTTAAGTATTCTTCGTCAATATAATCTTGAATGTCTTCCTTATCCATCTTTAGGTCTTCCATCCCTTTGATTAACGAGCATTCATCACTTGGATCAATTGACTTATAATATTCCTCCAGGAATTTGTTGTGACTCTCGATCATGTTTCCATCACCATTTTCCATCGTGCCTTCCTGCACGTCTAATGATCCTTCACAATTTTCGAACATGTATTTCAATCGACATGTCTCATTCCCATAATTCAACACAAAACCTTCATCCTCTAGTTGATCGATGCTCAAAACATTTAACGTGATCTCCGGTGTATAGAGTACGTTCGGAATCACTATTCCTCCTTCCTTGGTTTCTACAATGGCCTCTTCAACTCCGTAAGAAAATATAAACTTCTTTTCTTTTTCTTCCTTGCCCTCTATCTTGAACCTATTGATCATTCGACTAAACAAAGTTCTCGTGGGAATCATGTGTTTTTATAGGCTCCACTTACAAACCATATATCATTCCAATTACCTTGTTGGACCGTAATTGTAAAAGTCTTGTTGGACAAGGTTCAAAGTACAGCGAACGAAAGCCAAGGGACTGAATATGTTACTTTGATAGTTAGTAACCGTTTGGCAGTTAAAAGCGGTTATAAGTAGTTATTGGCGGTTACAAAAGTTAGTTAAAAGTTAGTTATTTTCGAAAATACATGATGGTTCAAACATGTCGTTTGGAACCCTATATATAGATTAGTATGTAAACGTTTTATAGTGTGTCTTAATAACAATGTAACAGATTTATGTGGTTTATAATATTAGAATCATTCTTGTCAATCTTGTGCTTGTTGAATTCAAGACCGCTACAACAATTCTACATTGGTATCAGAGCCTCGGTTCTGAAGCCTGGAACAAGTCAATGCAGAAGCATGGCCAATTTATATATATCAAACGGCCAAGCTCTGATACCATGTTCTTATTTCACAGGTTCCATACTTTCCAGGATCAATATATATATCAAACAAGATTGACAAGAATGATTTTATATTATAAACAACATAAATCTGTTACATTGTTATTAAGACACACTATAAAATGTTTACATACTAATCTATATATAGGGTTCCAAATGACATGTTTGAACCATCATGTCTTTTCGAAAATAACTAAATTTTGTAACCGCCAATAACTACCTATAACCGCTTTTAACCGCCAAACGGTTATTAACTATCAAAGTAACATATTCAGTCCCTTGGCTTTCGTTCGCTGTACTTTGAACCTTGTCCAACAAGACTTTTACAATTACGGTCCAACATAAGTTGCTACTCATGAAGTGTTAAATATATAGTAACATTTCCCCCTGGGAAATGTTATCATCAAAGAGATCACATGGACCCATTACAAAAACTAAATAAGTAACTAACTAACTATAACTTAGTCTTATTCAATATAACATACTACAACATGCACACCCAGTATCATACATTCAGATTGAAACAAAGTTGGTTGAATCATATTTGAGAATATTTTATTTTAGATATACTATCAAAATTAACATAAGAAAGATCATAAAATGTGACACTTTAACCATACCAAGTATCTCCTTTTTCAAGTCTTAAGCATCCCATCTATTCTCTATAGAAAGATTGAAAGAATGTATAATATAGATAACAACCCAACAAAATTGTACTCGTGAACTGGTGTTATAAGTAAATGCAACAGCGATCTCAGCATGTGTCGTAAAATTCATGTTCACACATATAATTGGTTAAAAGTGTACAATACAACAATTAGCACCACAAAAATCAAGTCAAATATACCACAATAAGATATCACAAAATACAGTACAGAATAATACAAAACTCGTTAATAGCATATGCAAAAGATGGTGAGATCGGTCTTACTTACAATGTTCCAATTAGGTTTTCCAACATTCTTCGATTCCTAGTAACCAACTTGGGATCTTCGTCTTTTGGAAATACTCTAGGAACATTCTCAGATAGAGGGCCTTAAAAATCCTAAACAAACCACAACACAGTATGCATTAAACTAACATTATTTTTAACATTAAAGTTTTTTATTATTTGATACTCATTCTCTTTTAAAAGAGTATCAAAATCGCAGACTACAAGACTGTTTATTGTTGCATGAATCTTGGTGCCCAAAAATTTATAATATATTGTTACAAATTTTTAACCATATAATAATTATAAAAAAAAAGGTAACATGTTCAAACTGCTTAAAAATACTAAAGATAAATGTTCATCCAGGAGTATCATGTCAATTCCGGCTAAGTTTGATGGATTGTTGTTGGAATAATATTGATTCCAAAGAGATGTTATATAACCTTCTCATCCGCAAGTCTACATTCATAAGTTTCTTATACAGCGTTAGATTCTTGACGCCACTTCATCACCATAGAAAACCAAATTACGTAACAACCATCCCATTATCCACGATAATATACACAGTTTGGCTCTGCATTAACTATTAATTCATACTTAAAAGTTCAACAAAACATCAAAACATCAAAACATACAATTTACTTAGATAAATACAAACATGAATTCAACATGTTAAAATATTAAAACCTCGTCAACGGTTTTGGTCATAGCATGCACTTTCATTCATGGTCGCAATGCAAAATCATTTAGATTATACGGTTGCTGTTTTGAAATTTATATCATATTTGTGTGCAATGGAATAATTAATTAATTATAGCCACTCATATAAACCTTTGACAAAAAGTATACAAAACCATATCATACACAAATTGTTAGAACTTTATATACATTTCTTCTACTAAAACATATAAAATATGATTAATCAAAGATATAAAATCATGAATATAACAAATTTGGAGGTTCTTCTAAAGATAAGTAGTATTGACATTAACAAAAACACTAATTAATATGTCTAATCTTGATGTTCATCACAGTTCATTGAACATGTTAGGATATTGAACCCAAAAAATACTACTATATAATAATGCCTGCTAATTTTTTTACGTGAATGGTTATGAAAATTCAATTTACATATGAGGCACTTACGTATTACAATGATATCATCAAGATGTCTGCTACTTGTTATCTGACGTGATTTTGTTCACCATAATTTGACAAAGGCTTGATCCTAGTGTTGAATATATGATGGCAACGAACTAAAAAACTAAACATTCGTTCTTTCAATTGGTCACCGTAATATTCAGAAATAATCTTTTGTTCTTTCAATCATTTTGACTTTTGATTTAGAGTTGGAAAAGTGGGATAGAAGAGAAGGAAAAACCGTGGATTGAAATTTGGGATTGTGTTTATTTCTTAAAAAATTATATTGATCCCTAGTCTTTTAAAATTAACCTGCCATTTATCAAGTTTTTTTTTTCTTCAAAAACAACGTCAGTTTTGAGAGTCGAAGCTTTGATACTCGATGGCTGGAGGAGAAGGTTTAAACAAAAACTTAGGTGGGAGGACAGACTGATCAGGACATTAAGGAACTTCTCTTGTTCGAAGACATGGCGTTTAATGGGAAAGCGTGGAGAGCTAAAATTTGAATAGGCGATTGGAAGGTCTAGGTTGTTTCCGTTTATGAGGTAGTGTTTGCATTTATGCATTATAGGCGATTCTTGGTAGCCTTTGTTCTTGCGTTTTCGATATAGAAATCCATAGCTAGTTTCCTTTTGGGCTTTTTTGGCGAATATTTTTAGCCTCTTGTATACATATTTGCTTTACCCTTAGGTACAGGACCTCGTAGTTATGCCCATATTAGATCTTCGTTGCACTCTTATACTGGATTTTCATGCAATGTACGCTTATATGTCTTTATTCTTTTAAGATTTTATGATGGTATTTTGTATATACCGTTGTATGCTTTTTATGTTGTCTTATGACTAAATAGATTCATTATCATTCCTTGTTATTTCACACATGCACATATATCTTAGCACATTCATACGCACACATTCCCTTGCGAGGTTTTTTTAAAGCAATCTTTTTACTTCCAGGTGTAAGATTGTATGTTTACATTGAAACCCGTTGGTTAATCTTTATTAATCATCCACTATTTATAATAGTGAAACCCTAATACCCTAAACCCATAAACCGGGCTTGGGCTTGGGCTTATCCTTATGCTTTAACACTCCCCCGCAGTTCGAGCGGCGAAATCGCGAAAGCTCGATCCACATAAACCCTAACCCTATTTTTTTTTTGGCTCACAGTTTCTTTGTTTGTTTGTCGACCTTGTGTTGTCGACCTGTGTGATTGTTTGTCGACATTGTGTTGTCGACCTTGTGTGTTTGTCCTGAAGAGTGTTAGTAGCGAAAGCATGTGGCAAGAGAGTTGCTTGACCCGAACCCTGTGAACCTGCTAGTGAACCTCCTGGCATTAAGGAACCGTCGCTGGTGACCTGCTGGTGAACCCCTTGCGCAAAAGAAAACCCTTGTTGTGGACTAGCAGCATATTGAACATGCTGTTGCGGTGAACCTGGAACGTATGAACCTCCTGCTGGTGACAGGCCATAGGTATTGAACCCCCATGGTGAAACGGTGAACTGCTGCTGTTGCGTTGGATACACCTTAGCCGACTGTGGGCTTAGATACAAATGGGCCGGGTGGAATGGCTGCGTGGGATAGCTAGGAGGTTGGGCCGGTGTTGGGTAGGCTGCTGCATGGTATGCAACAGGAACAGTAGCAGAAGTGGTATTTTGTGAAGTAGTAAAACCCAATTTAACCAATAATTTTTGCAAAATATCCATATCCACAGAACCGGAACTGCGAGGAAGTAGTGTAGACTTACCATGAACGCCATTGTGAAGATACCGACACGCCTCACCAAAACGACAATGACCTTTAGCAAACAAAAAACAAGGGTTGTTTACTTTTTCCAACGAATACAACTCCCTCCTCACCTGTTCTCACGTTATCGGATAAACTTATGGCGATGAATAACTTGACTACTTTTGTTTCAATTAAGCTTGATGTTGATGAGATGAATTAGTCATCATTGGTATATATTATTTTTCTCACCTTTGTCATGGATATGGCATCTTGGATCATCTAGTTGATCCACCCGCGTCCTCATCTACTACACCTCCTCCACCCCCGACTAAGGATGCGGAATGGCTTAAGGTTGACTTCATCATTAGGTCTTGGATCTTCTCTACACTTGCCTCGAATCTTCAAAATCCTTATCCTTTAACACCATGTTTATTCTAGGTATGGGTATGATCTGTCTACATTCTCATACCCCATTCCAACGTGATCGTTGTTGTTTGGTCAACATGATAAAAAAAAAGGGGGACAAATTGTATTTGATAATATCCATTTGCGTATTGTATAATCATTATCATATTAAATAAAAAAGATTTTTTTTTTTATTAATTACTCAAGCATCTTAAACGTTTGAGATCCTATCATGTTTTTGTCAAGGTAATATATGTCATGTTGACGATTCAAGAAGATAAAAAAAAATGAAAAAGAAAAAAAAATCGAAGGATTGTTGTTTTGTCTACACTCACAATATTTCACCGCAAACCAAAAGTACTAGATTCACACATCATGCCACAAGATAACATTATAAGACGAGGTGTATTGTTGACCAACATCATTACCGTTAACTCAACATACTATGAGATTCTCTCTCCACTATCAGCATCACCACCAACATAATCATCCAAACTACACAAATATACCCCACATCACAACTCACATACATGACCAACATACAATTGAGCCTGTCGATCGACCGACTTGAGCCTGTCGATCTACCAACTTCTCTCAAGAATAGTATAACAATGTGGCATTTGATATATATATAGCCTGAGAGAAGGTTTCCAAGAACCATACCATTTCGTTTGAATTAAATTACATGATACATTACAAGAACACACATGCAAGCAACTAGTAGTTAAAGTATAGTAGGAAAACCATACTTTAGCAAGACCATTAAACAAATCGTTGGCTAGCTATATGATCTTCAAAGCATTTGTTAACTCCTCATCACACTCAAATTCAACCATATATTCAGGCAATAGACAAACTTCAACATCCAAGCTCCCACCACCCTCCCGACCCGGATACATGATCATTCTCCCATCCTTTTTGTTCGTACTCCCACTTCTAGTCGCTAACGCTTTCCCTAAGCCGAATTCACACCCATACATATCAAACTTTGGTGAATTCGACACGTGTGCAACCCGTGGATCAACCCGTCCACTCTCTTTATATATCACTGGACTTTTGTTAAATTTTGGGGTATTAATCTGTGGCAAACATATCATTCTATCAATTCCTAATGGCTTTCAAGTTATGATCAGTGCAGGGTTATTACAGGGGCTAATCATGGACAGAGGATAAAAGGTTTAAAGTTCCAAGATGCTCGTTTCTGCAGAAGCTATTCTCATTTCTGCTGATGAGTCATATATAGCCGTTAGAGGGGTCTTGGTGTAACTTAATCTCCTATTTAATAAGTCCCTTAATCTAGGATTACATACACTTGAGTGTGCAGTCATTTTCTCACACTCTTTTCTTCTCTTTGATCATTTCACTGATCTTGTCTCTTCTTTGTATTTGTATGATTATTGTCTCATTGACATTAATCTAATCTTGTAACATTTTGGATACTATTGTTGATATAATCTAAGTCGACTATTGAGGCTTAGGTTTGAATAAAATTTCTTCTGTTTACTGGTTGTTGTTGATACTTTCGTACATGGTATTAGAGAGTCAGGCTCATAATCATTATTGATTCTACATCCAAGGGTTTCTTTGTGGAAACTTGGGGACATCTCTTCAGCAACAACTTGGTGGTTTGTGGTTATTTCTATTGGCATAATCACTGATTATTTCTTATTGTGATTTGTTCTTTCCGCTGCATATTGCTCTGTAAGTCTAAGTCTAATCTCTTCTTCAAACAAACAGTACTTGAGTCTTTGTGGGTGCAAAAGGGTAAACAAACATCTTGATCTGCTACCTCTGAGTGGTATGAATATCTGCTCTGGTTTACCCCAGTTCACAGGCTTGGTACTTGTTGTTTCTTAATTACAGTCTTATATATCTCTTTATCTGTCTATCTGCTCTTGTTTTTATTTATGTCTGTGTCTTTGTCTATCTTATCATATCTATCTGTCTTATTATATGTATTATGGCTATTGGTAATGATAATATTGGTGGTGGTGGTCCTTCCACTGAGAAAAGCTTATCCTTTGGTGATGCTTTGTATTTACACCCCAATAACACTAATGGTACTCCCATTATTACTATCAAACTCACTGGAACTGAAAATTACAAAATATGGAATATGGCCATGACCTTTGCCTTAAGGAACCATAATAAGTTAGGGTTTATTGATGGTACTTGCATAAGAGATGATTCGAACCCTAGCCTTGCCAATCAATGGGATACTTGTAACTCTGTTGTGGTTACTTGGATTCTTAACTCTCTCAGCCCTGAACTATTTGTTGGTGCTATATATGCTAAAACTGCTTATGAAATGTGGAATGATCTTAAAGATACCTATGATAAGGTTGATGGTTCAGCTATCTTTAATTTGCATAAAAATATAAACTCTCTCAGTCAAAGTGGGTCCTCTCTTGCTGATTATTATAACAACATTAACTCCTTATGGAAACAATTTGATTGTATGATTAGCTTGCCTCCTTGCACTTGTGAGGCTGCAAAACATTTTGAAAAACACAATCAGCTAATCAAGTTAATGCAATTTCTTACGGGTCTTGATGACTCCTATTTTCCCATCAGAAGAAATATTTTAACCAGAGATCCTTTGCCTAATGTCAAAACTGCTTTCTCTGTTGTCTCTGGAGAAGAATCTCACAGAAATGTTTCATCTGGGAATAGCTCTTCTAAACCCAATGCTACAGCTTTTGCTGCAAAAACTTCTGATGGTGGGAAATTTTTTGATAACAAAAAAGGATTTAACAACAACAATTTTAAAAATTCTGGTTTTAATACTGGTAACAACTCAAACAACAGAGGACCAAACATGAATCTCAAATGTACTAACTGCAAAAAACCCGGTCACACTGTTGATAGATGTTATGATCTGGTTGGTTATCCTGCTGGATATGTTAAAAGGAATTTTAATTCTAAACCCTTCAGCAGTAACAATGTTTCTGCTGACACTAATCTTTCCACTGATAAAGGAGCTAGCAACTCTCTTGTCTCTTTATCTAATGAACAGCTCTCCAGACTTATGAGTCTGCTTAATGACAACAATGTGTCTTCTGCTAATGCCAATGTAGCAGGTAAAAATTTTTCATGAACCTTCTTTAATGGCAGTGTCAAGTTTAACATAAACTTTGATAAATTCTTTAATAACAACACTAAAACCTTATCTGGAAACATAAGTCTTGGTTGGATTGTTGACTCTGGTGCAAATCAGCACATGATTGTTTCTGCAAAAAATTTAATTAATGTTGTTGACATTTCAAATCTTGGTCTAACCGTTGGTCATCCCAATGGTACTCAGGCCTTAATTACTAAAATTGGTGATTTAAAGGTCAATAATGACCTAACTCTTTTTGATGTTCTGGTTGTTCCTGAGTACAATGTCAGTCTGCTGTCTGTTCATAAGATTGCTAGAGACAATAAAATGCTTGTTGGCTTTAATGAATCTAATTGCTATATAAAGGATTTACATCAAAAAAGGATTGTGTGGATTGGTAAACAATGCAATGGGTTATATGTGTTTGATATTGATTCCACATGTAAGATTGCCTCTAATAACTGCATTTCTGTTTGTCATGTTTCTAGAAATCTCTGGCATCAAAGACTTGGTCATCCCTCTGACCAAGTCCTACCTATACTTAAATCCACACTTAATCTTGATGGAACCTCTGAATCTGACCATCTTTGTGATACTTGCAACAAAGCTAAACAAACCAGGGAACCATTTCCTTTAAGTGAACATAAATCAACTAAAATTGGTCAACTTGTTCATCTAGATGTATGGGGACCATATAAAGTCACTAGCAGAGATGGTTACAAATATTTTTTGACCATTGTTGATGACTATTCTAGGGCAGTCTGGGTTTATATGCTTAAGGGAAAGGATGATGTTTATGTTTCCATTGTTAACTTTACTCATATGCTATCAAATCAATTTGAACACAATGTTAAGATATTCAGAAGTGATAATGGGACAGAATTTGTCAATAACAAACTTCAACACTTCTTTCATGAAAATGGAATTTTACATCAAACCTCTTATGTTTACACACCTCAACAAAATGGTATTGCAGAAAGGAAACATAGGCATCTCCTTAATGTGGCTAGATCCCTTATGTTTCAGGGGGAATTACCTTTATATCTTTGGCCTGAATATGTTCTAACTGCTGCTTATGTCATAAACAGGTTACCCTCTTCAGTGTTGTCTGGCAAGTCTCCCTTCTTCCTTGTGTATGGGCATGACCCTTCACTCTCTCTCCTTAGAGTCTTTGGCTGCTTATGCTATGCCACTATTCTCAACATCTCTGATAAATTTGGTAGTAGGTCTGAAAAAAGTGTCTTTATTGGTTATTCAAATGAGAAAAAAGGTTATAAACTTTTGAGCTTAGAAACAAAAAATATCTTTTATTCCAGAGATGTCAAATTTTATGAAACTGTGTTTCCCTTCAAAATGAAAAATTCTTTGTCAAAACCATTTGTTGAAACTTATGTGCCTAAAGATTTAAATCACAAAAATTTCTTTGACTCACAAATAAGTCCCAATGATGAAGGGAGAGTGACATCTTATGATGATGGCACAGTGGTAAGTCATCCTATTAGGACTGATGAACCGGTTGCTACATATATAGATGATAATACACACCCTGAGGGCACCACATCACATGAATCACATCCTGCTGATGCATCTTCTGATTCTACTGATACATCACCTGATTCTGCTGAACAAGAAAGAGGCTTGCCAGCCACTACTGCTAGAAGGTCAACCAGAGTTTCTAAGTTGCCCAGTAATCTTAACGACTTTATTATAGAAGGAAAAGTCAAATATGGTGTTGAAAAGGTTATTAATTACTCTAATCTTAACAAAGAAAACTACTGCTTTGCTTCTAGTCTCAATAAAAGTATTGAACCTACCTGTTATGAAGAAGTTGTCCATGATAATAATTGGGTTGATGCTATGAACTCTGAAATTGAGGCCTTAAATGAAAACCATGATTGGGATATAACTGATCTACCTCCTAATAGAACTCCTATTGGTTACAAATGGATCTTTAAAATCAAATATAAAGCCAATGGTGAAATTGATAGATACAAGGCTAGATTAGTTGTTAAAGGCTATAACCAAAGGGAAGGAATAGACTATGATGAAACCTTTTCTCCTGTTGTGAAAATGTCTACTGTTAGATGCCTTATTGCCTTAGCTGTAAAAAACAAATGGCCTCTTTTTCAACTTGATGTTAACAATGCTTTCTTGTATGGAGATCTTGATGAGGATATCTATATGACCATCCCTAAGGGGTTCTGTAATGAGAACAATAAGAATAAAGTTTGTAAACTTGTCAAGTCTCTATATGGCCTAAAACAAGCTCCCAGGAAATGGAATGAAAAACTTGTTAGTGTTTTAAAGGAAAATAACTTTGTTCAATCTGTCAATGATCATTCTTTGTTCACCAAAACTGAGAATAACAAGTTTATTGCTCTACTTGTTTATGTGGATGATATTGTTCTTACTGGAAACTGTATTGATGAGATCAACTTATTTAAAGAGTTTCTAAAATCAAAATTTCATATCAAAGACTTGGGAAACTTAAAATTTTTTCTTGGCATTGAAGTTTTAAAAACTGGGGATGACATATGTCTCTCCCAAAGAAAGTACTGTCTTGAACTCCTCAAAGAATTCAGTCTTCTTGGGTGCAAACCTGTGTCCACTCCTATGGAACCCAACTCTGTTCTTCCATACATTCCCACTGATGATGACCCCTTACTCACCAACATCACTAGTTATCAGAAGTTACTTAGGAAACTCATCTATCTCACCCATACAAGACCTGACATCTCATACTCAGTTCATTGCCTGGCACAATATATGCATTCTCCCTTAAAATCTCATCTTGAATGTGCCCTCAATGTTCTGAGATATCTAAAAGGAGCTCCAGGAAAAGGTCTAAAGTACAATTTCAGCAACTCTGAAAATCATCTTGAAGGATATAGTGATGCTGACTGGGCTAAATGCAAGAAAACCAGGAAATCTGTCACAGGTTATTGTGTTTTCTTTAATGATTGTTTGATCTCATAGAAAAGTAAAAAACAAAACATTCTTTCAAAATCTTCCACAGAAGCAGAGTATAGATCTATGTCTATTGCTGCCTGTGAAATTATTTGGATTCAAAAAATCTTAAAAGATCTAAAAGTTGATATCAATCTTCCTGTTAATCTTTTCTGTGATAACAAATCAGCTCTTCAACTTGCTGTCAATCCAGTCTTCCATGAAAGATCAAAACACTTTGAAATTGATGTTCACTTCATCAGGGAAAAAATTGCAAGAGGTGTTATAAGTGCAAAAACGATTTGCTCTTCAAACCAAACTGCAGACATACTTACTAAAAACCTCCATGTTTATCAGCATAAATTCTTGTGTGAAAAATTGATATTGTTTGATATGTTTGCCAATCAGATTAAGGGGGAATGTTAAATTTTGGGGTATTAATCTGTGGCAAACATATCATTCTATCAATTCCTAATGGCTTTCAAGTTATGATCAGTGCAGGGTTATTACAGGGGCTAATCATGGACAAAGGATAAAAGGTTTAAAGTTCCAAGATGCTCGTTTCTGCTGAAGCTATTCTCATTTCTGCTGATGAGTCATATATAGCCGTTAGAGGGGTCTTGATGTAACTTAATCTCCTATTTAATAAGTCCCTTAATCTAGGGTTACATACACTTGAGTGTGCAGTCATTTTCTCACACTCTTTTCTTCTCTTTGATCATTTCACTGATCTTGTCTCTTCTTTGTATTTGTATGATTATTGTCTCATTGACATTAATCTAATCTTGTAACATTTTGGATACTATTGTTGATATAATCTAAGCCGACTATTGAGGCTTAGGTTTGAATAAAAGTTCTTCTGTTTACTGGTTGTTGTTGATACTTTCGTACAACTTTTAACCCATGTCTCAACAAAACTTTTAACCATTTTGTCGTTGTGATTTTTTAACAGCTTCATGTAACCTCAAAGCCGCCCACCCGAGCGTATGGGTCATTAAATCGTTCACGATTGTTGTGTCATACACTACATGAACCGGGCTCCCAAAATATTCATTAGACAATGGCGGATCATCCACCCTAGGACGATTGTTAATAACGATTCTACAAACAGTTTTAGCGTCGTGTGGTAGGTGTCGCGCACGTGTCATACACCTCCATAGCAATGCAGAAACTGCTTGTAAACTTGATATTTTAGTGGTGTTACATTCAGCGTTTGCTTTTCCTTTAAGTCTAGAGACTGAATTCGATGTGAAATGGAAGAATCTTTCTTTAAGCGAATTTGTGGGTGCTAAACGTTGAGTAAACTGTTCATGATGAGTAAACGGAAGATTTATAATAGGGTCACATCTCTTGTCAACTGGAGGATGATATTAAATAACTATCACGTTCCTTCGACTTACATATTTCACTCCAAGTAGCCATAAAATGCCAAAAAGTGGTTTCATCCGCGACAACATGGTTAAGGGACATACCAATGAAGACTCCGTCAATGAGCTCGGTCACTTGAATAGACAACAATGGCAACGTATGACCGTCGTGGTTAATAGCATCACTAAGGTCAAAAAGAGAATGAACAAGTGGAGAGACATAAGTTGATGTTAAAATGTCATTGATAGTTGCTTTAGTTGTCGCATAAATAAACTTGACCCCGGGGCTGTTTTTGGGGTCTATGCAAATGACATAGGAGGGCGGATTTTCTTGTTTTTGAGTAGCTAAACGGGCTTCGAGTGGGCAGAAATGAGTGAGGGTGGCAGAGAGAGCGTGTTGCCCAGAAACTTCACGAAGAATACCACCAATCTTGTTTTTGAGTAGCTAAACGGGATTTTCTTGTTTTTGAGTAGCTAAACGGGCCTCAATCTTGCCCTCTTATTATTAAACCTAAAAATCACAAACCCCATAAACTTCACGAAGAATACCACCAATCTTGCGCTTGCCCAGAAACTTCACGAAGAATCAAAACCCCGGATTACATCATCACCGCCTCAATCTTGCCCTCTTATAGGTACACTGATACTATTGTAGATGCGGATGGACAAAAAAATAACGGGTCGTTCCAACACACATTCAAATGATGGGTCATACACGGGCAAGTAGTTATCGATAATGATGACCGTATGACCAATTGTATAATCCTGTTTCGGTTAGAATTTGATTATATTAGTAGCTTACTTGGTTTTCCGGTTGCACCTGTAGAGGTTCGATCTATTTGGATTATTTGATAGGCTTTGATAAACCATGGGATTGTGTACATGTTGGCGAGGCAACCTTTTTAAGGTTGCAGCCAATACCCATGTATTTTCTTTCTTAGATTCCTAATCTATCCGACCTTCATTATTACAGTTGTCTATTTGATGCCACACTTGCTGTTTTTGAACGTCTTATAGTATTATGTATAGTAGTATAACAATTGGCTGTGACGAGTCTCAATGAGTTCGATTAAAGCTAAGATTGCTCGCACCTTGGCAGGGTAACCTGGTAAGGTTGCAACCATGGCGGGTTGATCCTCTTTTTCGATCCTTAATCTTCTGAGCCTCAGTTATACATAATACTAATGGGTTTATTGGCTTGCTTGACTTGAATATGATTCCATTTTCTTTTGGTTTCCTACAGGATAATGATGATGTCGTTGTTTGTGAGAGGTTGTTGTGGCAAGTTTGGGCATGTTCGATTGGAACTGAGATTGTCTAAGCCTTGGCTAGGCAACTTATTATAGTTGCAGCCATGGGGGATGTATTATGTTTCTCCGTTTTTTGGCCAAAATATAGACTCATCTACCAAGTGAAATACATTTATGTTTATGAAGTGCAAATGATGGTGATAAAGGTTGTAGTAGGTTGTGATGAGTCTGAGTACATTCGATAAAGCTGAGATTATCCGCATCTTGGTATGGCAACTTATTATGGTTGCAGCCATGGCGTATTAATCCTCTTTAGTCGATTGTTCACCTGTATCAGGCGATAGTGGGTTTGGAATGCATACTAATCCCAATAATGTTTTCCGGATAGGCTGTGATGATTGTTGTGAAGTGAGCGAAATTAAATGTGTCGCTCAAGATTCGACTGTAACTTGGCAAGGCAATGACCGGATGCCATAGCATATATGTATGCCGTGCAACCGGGTCTATTTGCAGCCGTTGCGGAATTCGGACATTTCAGTCACTTGACCACTATATACATATCTGAGCCTAATCATTTGTTGCACCACAATTAGGTGTGTCCGGTATTGCTATTGTAGATATTGTAGATATAAATAGTCTTGGTACAGGTACGTTTCATGTCTAAACATTTTTAGATCCAATTTCCTATGAATTTTGAGTTAATAGCATATATTAGAAAAAAATTGTTTATTGAATTTTTTGTTATGGTTTTTGTAAGAATTATTGCTTCGTGGTGCCTAAATCGAAAGCAAACGGATGGGTTAACTGGTGCTTCCTTTAATTTTGGGGTTAGCGGGTTCAAAGGATGGGTTAACTGTATGTATCATAAGTTTTGTATCAGGAATACCATAGAATCAATCGGGTGTGTTGGCAACGCAACCGGTTTGAAATCAGGTCTGCAGCCATGGTCGGTATAGCTACATTTGTTTAAATGTCGTTGCCCAGGTTTGTCTTTTGGCAACAATGCGATTAAAATGGTTGTGATATTAGCTGTGATGAGTACAAATGGCTTCGAAGAATATGAGATTGTCCGCGTCTTGGCGGGGCAACCCACGATGGTTGCAGCCATGACAGATGCATTCTCTTTCTTCGATTGTTAGCCGATCTGAGCTTTATGCACAATCATTTTGACAATTCTTGCAGTGCGCTTTGACCTCTGATTTTTTTACAGTGGCGGAAACGACATCGTTTGCTACAGTTGTGGACCTATTTCCAACCCGACTGAAAGTGAGTGTGGGCTACAGTGCTTATTCCCTTTTTTTGTGAGTGTGGGTTCAAAGAAACGGTTAGTTGGACAAGAGGCGTAGCAGGCATGCGTTATTGACAGGTTTTTTACTTACGATTTAATCATTTCAACTGTAGATTCTTGCATTTGTGAAGATGGTTACATATATGGTACTTTTGTTTATAGATTATATTGGAAAGACGGTGAATGTGACAGATGTCATTGTACAAAATAATTTCACTATGCGAACTATCAGTTCTGAAGATTTAAGGTATTTAGTCTATTTAAACGGTATACATAAGACAAGCTATACGTCTACTTTATTGCAGGAATGAATGACAGAGATAAAAGAGAAAGAAATAGACATACAGAAAGGAAAACTAAGGAAACATTGTGATGGAAGCAGCCCACGAAAGATCATTAACCATAAATGTACTATTTGGGATCCTTAAATAAAATGTTGGCCGGCGTCCAGACTTTCAGCTTATCACGAGTTCCACGACATTCAACGCATAAAAGCTTTCAAACTTCTTGGGGAGGTAACCTCTACTTACAGTCTCATCTGGATCAACCATATCATGCACAGGTTGCAAAATGGGTGTGTTGGTTAACGGGTTAAAACGGTTTAATTCAGAACCGGTATTCTTTTACCGCGTCCAGAAGCTCAATTAATCAGTTTCTTTTTTTCATGGTCGGCTTTTTCATTTTTTTCTTTTTTTTTTAAATTGTCATGTACAAAATGCATTAAAAAGCCAAAGGTTAAGCTAGCAGCAGCGTAGCACAAGCGCGTAAGTATGAAGCTTTTTTTCTCGCCGTCACTTAATGTTTTCTTATATATGTTGCACTGAAGCAGATTCACAGGTTACGTATTGCAGAAATGCTAGTCACATTGATATTACCAGGTACTCCTAACTGTTATTTAAATTATATACATACTGCACATCAACATAAATGTACATCATATTCACAGATTAAACCTGATGTAGTCAAAGAGCCGTGATCCGATTCTACCCAGGGATGCTGCTAGATGTTGTGTCGTAAGAAGAGTTATTTATTTCCAGAACTGAAAAAAAACTCATATAGCATAAAAATTAAATGCAAAATACTCGCCGCAACGCGCGGGTGCATAATCTCGTTAACAATTACTAGTTGCTACCATCTAACTATAAGTCTATAATCGGTATTAATATTTATATATAAAAAATTAAAAAAATAAAAAATAATAAAAAAAATAAAAAAAGGTGGCTATAAGTCTATGTAATAATGTAAAGCTACATTGGTAAACTATAAGAAGGGAATGTGTGGGCTTGTCGTGCCTCGCCTTCGTCTCACGTGACGTCTCGCCGTGGCTCGCCGCCACATTGGCAGAGCTCGCCGTAGCTCGCCGTCGAGCTGTTCATCGTCACCACAACGAGCTTAAATCTCTGACACACCACAATTCTATCCGTTTTATAACGGATAGTTTTGCCTTCTAAAAAAATCTTTACCCCACCTATAAATACTAAACCATTTCAATCAAAATAAACACACTTTTACACACTATAAATCTACGTATATAGACATGAGTGAATCATCTTTTTCCGGTGAAAATGACATTGAAGAGTTAGCGGACCTAGAAATGTTTATTCAAGAGTTTGAGAAAGAGCAATCGTTGCAAGAACAAGAAGCCGGTCCTTCAAGCCAGTGTCGATACGTCCCCCGTGAACGTGAAGTTGCTGAAGCACGTCTACGTGCTGATTATAATGGTGACAACCCAAAATATACATATGATAATTTTAGGCGTCGCTTTCGTATGAGCCGTAGACTATTTTTACAAATAGTACAAGGTATTGAAACATATATTGAAACTCATCATCCTCTTCCCAAGCATTTTGATTTCTTTAGAGTCCGACCAGATTGTAGGGGTGTAATGAGTTTTAGTGTGATTATGAAATGCACATGTGCCCTACGCCAATTGGCTTACGGGGTAATAGCTGATGCATTAGATGAGTATTTACAAATAGGTGAACACTGTGCACGCGATTGCCTAGATTTTTTTTACTATGTGCATAATCCATCTATATGTGAAGGAGTTTTTAAGAAAACCAGATGAGGATGACATTCGTCACTTATACAATGCACATAACATTGTTCATAAGCTTCCGTGAATGTTGGGGAGCATCGATTGTATGCACTGGGAATGGAAAAACTGTCCAAAAGAATGGCAAGGCCAATTTCACAGAGGTGATAAAAAATATCCAACTATAATGCTTGAAGCCGTTGCTTCATACGATTTGTGGATTTGACATGCATTTTTTGGGGTAGCGGGTGCGAATAACGATCTTACGGTTTTAAATAATTCTCCGTTATTCGACGACCTGCTTGATGACATCGCCCATGAGGTTGAGTTTGAAGTATACGGGTGTAAATTTAAGCAAGGGTATTATCTAGCTGACGGAATTTACCTGGAGTGGGCTTCTTTTGTCAAGTCATTTACAGTTGCAAGTAACCCAAAAAATGCCGCATTCAAAGCAAAACAAGAAAGTGCTCAAAAAGATATCGAAATAGCTTTTGGTGTCCTCCAAGGACGTTGGCATATCATTGCCCAACCTGGCGCGTGCATTTACTGTTGGCAAGTTACGGAGAATCATGTACTCATGCATCATATTGCATAACATGATTTTGAAAGATGAACAATTTGCGATATCCGACATTGCTGAAACGTATATTTTTCCGACACCAAATTTCCAACAGACCTGGATTGAACGTAGCGAATTTCAAAGGAAAAAAACCAAAGAACTACATGATAAACGCAAACACGCAAAGCTTCAACGATTTCTCATCGAGCATGTTTGGGAACAACTTCAATGGGAACAATTTCAACAACAGAATCCAAATAATTAGTTTCGTTATAATTTGATATATTTCTTAAGTTGCGTATGTTTTTTTACGGTATCTTTATTTTACGTTTCGTATGTTTTTTATTATGTTGTATTGTATTTTTATTTTTAATGAAATGAATTTAGTTTATTTGGAAATTTGAATAAAAAAATAAAATTATAGTGGTGGGCCCCAAATGAAGAGGTTGGGGTTTGTTATGAGTGGGGGGTTAGTTGTGAAGGTTTGTTATGATGATGTGGTGCTGACGTGGCGGTGATGAAAAGGTAAACCCTCTTCACTACACCTTCCCCTCTAAGTGAGAAATCGAAAGTACAAGATTCACACGTCATGCCGCAAGATAACATTAGGCTCACCACAATGACAACTAAATCGTCAGAGAAAAAATGCTGGTTTAATAGGGTTGATCTAGGTCACCAATGCTACCTGCCTTATTATGTATAAGAAGCAAAAACATCGTTGACTTCAACACTCATTTAATAGTATAGACAATGTGGCACTTGACATAAAAAAGGCACAAATTGTATTTAATAATATTCATTTGCGTATAATAATCATTATCAATATATTAAATATAAAAGATTTTTTTTTTTTAATAATTACTCAAGCGTCTTAAACGTTTTGAGATCCATGCTTTTGTCAAAGTAATATGTCATGTTGATGATTCAAAAATAAATAAATAAATAAAGTTTACGTACAAATCAGAGGATCGAGACTGATTAGTGGTTTCGAACCACCTCTAATTATCTTATTTACTTAATTAATTATTGAACTCATAAGTTATTTTTTAGTAGTTTTGGCAATTAGCCTCCGTATTAATTAATAGAGCTAATAACCTTTTAAAGCACTATACTTGTCAACAATGGCAGTTTTACGTAGCGAACTAAAAAAATAACTCTTTTAAACATTAATGTTGACATTTTTGTCTTTCTTTAAGTATTATGACCATTTTACCCTTTCTGAAGTCTTTTCGAAATTTTTTTTTTCCGAAATTTTTGTTCCAATTTTTTTTTTCTAATTTTTTTTTTCAATTTATTTTTCTGAAATGTGTTTTTTTAGAATTTTTTTGTGACACGCGAAAAATAATTGATTTTTTTTTTTTAATATTTTGTAATAAAAAAAATTTAGATAAAAAAATTCACTTGTGACAAAAAAAAAATAAATAAAAATAAAAAAATAAATTAAAAGTGAATAAAAAACAGGGTGAGGATTCTCTCAAGTAGTTTACTACTTGATTGATCAAGTTGTATAATGAAAGGCCTAGATTAAAAGATACCAACTTCTTTGATTTAATTTAGACCTTTGATTTTAATCTAACGGTTGATAAGCATTTAACTTGATCAATCAAGTAGTAAACTACTTGAGAGAATCCTCACCCTAAAAAACAGGTGAAAACGTATAAAAACGGAGTAAAACGTATAAAAAAAATTGAATTTTTTTTTGAATTTTTTTTTTTTTTTTTTTTTTTGAAATTTTTTTTCTGAAATAATTCTTTTTTTGTGATATGCGATTTTTTATTTTTACTTTTTAGATAAAAAAAATTGAAATATTTTTTTGAAATTCTTTTTTTTTTCAAATATTTTTCGAAGGGTAAAATAAAGAAAGACAAAAATGTCAACATTAATGTCAAAAAGAGTTATTTTTTTAGTTCGCTACGCAGAACTGACATTTTGACAAGTATAGTGCTTTAATAGGTTATTAGCCCTAATTAATAATTGGCAAATTTGCCATAAATCTCATTAAACCAATTACAAGTGAATATCTATACTACTATAAAGTTGAACCCCTTAATTTAATGTGCAAGAGTGATTGTGCACAACAATTTGTACGGTACAATCCGTGTAAAGCCATATAATTGAATTTCGAGCATTGAAATATGTAAACTTCAATGAAGGCGTCTAGCTTTAGGAGACGAAAAGTTCCCAAAATCCTAAGTTCAAAGGATAAAAATCAATAATGCCATGAATGCAGAAGCTCAACAATCTTATTGGTGGTTACATGAATACATTATATGGTACAACATATGCATTGGAACACAAAAGGGTTGCAGTTATGCGCCCTTAAAGAAGCCGAATCACTTATCAATTACATATCTCTTAAATGGAGACTCCATAAATGAGGCATGAAGACCAATAGGAATAAAACCAACAAGGTCCATTACGTGTGTTATCATGGCTGCACAAGTTGGATGCTCAAATGGTGAGTTGTTCCTAAACGAATTGAATCTTGAATCAACTGGTACCATTGTGGTGTTGTTGTGTAGAATGTGGGATGTAAATACTGCAACAGGCCGGTACTTGAGCACCGATTTCTTGTTGTCTGATGCAAAGGTATATGCATATATACCTCCCCAATACCTGAGTTATAAGAATAGATAATAAAGGATAAAAAATGTATGTATTATTTAACAACAACTTTTAACGTGGTTCTGTTGCAGGGTAATGTTATCCATTGTACCGCCAAGGCAACCGTGGCTCACAATTTCTTGAGGTTAAAAGAGGGGGTGTTTACACTGTTAAAAATTTTGTTGTCATGCATAACAAGGAAGACTTTAGAGTTAGGAAGGATGATACCTTTATGATAGAGTTTGATGGATCAACGTCAATAAGAAAATGCTTGGTTGTATCTGAAGGGTTTGTCAGGCATCCTTTTCAGCTGGTGGATTTAGATCAAATCAAGCCTACGGATAACAAATATCTCATTGGTAATTTACTATTATGTATGTTTGTTCAATTAAATTTCTCTTAAATAGTGTTGCCATAAAAATTGTTACCTCTTAGATGTCGCAGGTTATGTGACGAATGTTGGAAGGATGAATCATACGAAAGCAAGCTCAAAAAACATTGATTTCTACCTGAACAATCAAAAGTTCGTATTTATGTTATTTGCATTTGATGCTGACAAATTTATAACTTTTCTTTGGCCAATATGTGTTAAGACACTAACCGTTTGTTTATTTTTTTTCCCCGTGACATCAGAGGTCAATCAATACGGGTGACTCTATGGGGAGGGCTCGCTGATATGTTGATTGAAAAGAAATCAAAACGGACAGGCATGTGCGCTGTTGTAGTGACGTCCACATCTACAAAGCATTATAACATTGAGTCATCTTGGGCTATTTACCTTTTCCATAGTAGACACCTTTATCATGCTAATTTGGTTTTTAATTTTGCCTCTCAGATAAGCTCTATTTATCGAGTAGTTCAGCCACACAAATACTAGATTCTGTTGACATTTCTGCAATCAACGCATTGAAAAAAGACGCCGGGTAGGAAATTGTTTGAATATAAAATTTATAATTGATACGATTCGAACTGTTAGCAACTTACCAAGATCGTTTACCTGTTTGTTAGAAGTGTTGTGTCTTCAACAGCATATTTGGGTGCACACATCTCTGAACCCAAAGATGGGACAATAGAGAATCTGCTCATGTGGGCCCGCAATCGGAAAAATGATGTCTGTTTCTTTTTCTCCCGTCAGCTATGTAGCCTCCTTAAACTGCATGATATTGATATATTTTATTTATGCAGTCCGTGGCTTTCCTATGTAAAGCCAAGATTGATGATGTGCGTACTAGAAAGGGATGGAATTTTCCGTCATGTGGAGGTGACAGCTGCAAGAAAGGAGCTACTAGGAAGGGTGGCCGTTTTTGGTGTGATTCATGTGAAAGGCCGATTGAATACCCTGTGATAAGGTACTATTATGTTTGTGACTCATATGTTAGACATTTGTATACAATATATATAATTATTGACATTTATACTTACTATCCGCTACATGCTCTTTGCAGGTACCGCCTTGAGCTTGGTATCTCGGATGATACCGGCAGTACTGTGGTGGTCCTTTTTGTCGAGGCCTCAGTTAACTTGATAAAGTTTCCAGCTTCGGCATTATTGACGGACGATAAAGAGGTACATTTGAAATTTTAGTGTTTATTTGCACCCCTACCCCCATGCCCCATTACTCATGCTTTGATATGCAGAGTTTCGATGATCACGCCAACTTGCCTTCTCCCATACTCGATCTCATTGGCACAACACACCTATTTGAAATCAAAAGTCATACCTATTATGAATATGGGAAGTTTGAGAGTTTTACGTGTTGGGCGGTGGAATCACCTCATCCGTCCATTGAAACTGAAAGCTCAAGCACCATTGATAATGAAACTGTTGGACCAGTTGCATCATCCAAGACATTAACCCCAGCTCCATCTGTCGTTACACCGTCCAAACCTACAGAGGATAAGAAGAAAAATAGGTAATCAAAGGATGTAATATTTGTCTCCCAAAAATGTCCTATAATAACAATGTTCGTTCCTTTAGGACTTTTGCTAATGCAAAAAAAACATACCTGATAAGCATGGTTTTGTTATTTTCAGAGTGGACCCTGAAGATTCAGACGTTGATGATGAACTTATGCCTTTAGCTGCTGGGCAAGATACTGGGACTATGAATGCAAATAGCAAGCCGAATGCGACATCGGCCTCATCGTTCAAACGGTTGCTCAAGTCTACCCCTGCAATGATAAGAAAAAAAAGAGGTCATCACGACATATGCCGTTTTGTGACAACATAAATACCAAACATTTTAACGGTTTTACCTTAAACCTATTACTTACGCAACAGAGCTAACATGACAAACATTGTTCGAATATTTTCAGGGCGGATATTGAACATCCAGACGTGGATATTGAACTTATATCTGTAGATGGTGACCAAGATGGTGAGGACGACACCACAACTGACAAGAAGAAAATGAGATGGTAAGCACATGTTGTATACCATATTTGGTCAACTATGGTTTTATATCTGCCCACATATTAATACAGCCCTCTTTGTATATTTTGTGGTCAGGTTTGTCATGGAAGATTCAGAGTGACCCTGAGCCGGCTGTACCCGAATAAACCTTATCAAAATAAACAATTATGACGTGAATAATAGACTAGATTAAAACTGATTTTGGGATCCTTTGTTTTTTCTGTTTGAAAGGCACATAACTGTTACGCTTTGTTGCATCAGATTTTATTTTGCTTTGATAATTTATTTTACATTTCTGTCATGCAAAATATTGTTTCTTTTCTGCTTGATTTTGTTTCAGGTACATCCAATATGAACCGGCTGTGAAATGGACACTTTCCACAAGATACCAAATGAAAATGTCTGTTAACAATTATTGTAAAAAAACCAGAATTTGGGCAAATAACTATTACAAAAACTGATGAATTATATGGAATACCATTGGTTACCATTGCCTTTAAAAGTCCAACAATATCTTATTTCCATATTCATACAGTAAACACATGAGGTTCAATATGGAAATCGTATCATAATACTTACACATGCCAATCTTACATACTACAAAATCATCAGACCCGCATAATCCATATTATAAAAATAACTTGGATGATCAAGATATTGAAGATGTTTATGCTACTTACTACATTGAACAAGATTGTCTGAAATTGTCTTTGGATCATCCCCAACAAACTAGACATTACATGCTAGATTATGACATGTAAAGCTTTGTGGTTATGGTATCTTAATTAATTACAAGTGTTAGGTTATGATTGGGGTTGGCAAACAAAAAATTGTGAATGTTTAGATATGATATTTCATCGCCATTTATTATTAATTATATGGGTTTCCAAAACTCTTTCTATTTATATGGTTTTATGTCCTATGATACATCTGTTTAATTTCCATGTAAATTATTTCCTTTAACCATAACAGTTGTCTTATAAATAATTGCGTTATAACAGTGAAGAGTATTCTGTGTTCAGATAATTTGTAAATATAATGTATTATGGTGTAATCATTATATAACTCAACTTTATAAAATTATCTGCTCACGGCCATTTCACCCACACTTTAATACATGTCTAAAAATGTTTTCCGCCAATTGGTTGTCAAAACCGACCACATACTGACTTCCAAATTCCAATTGTATAAATCACCATATTAAGAGTAGTTTTGTAAATCGGCACTTTTGAAATTCATGTAGACGATACTTTAATTTAAATATAGCAGTTTGAATCAAGTTGTGAGTATAAGTAACCAATGAGATATGACCAAATGAAGTTGAGTTATGTTTTTTGAAAGTAAACTAAAACACACTCATACTAGGCTTTTTAACCAAATTATTTCATGAAGCTCAGTATCATTATTAAAACTCAATAAGAATCTATAATACATATAGAGACTTACCATGAACTATAAGTATCTGCCTTTTCATTGTACACCACACTTATTGCATCAGTTAAGCAGTAGAATCCCAATAGGTGATATACTAAACTTATTCATTCATTATCTTGCCAAATCTGCAATATGATCTGTTGCAAAGGTTAATCAGGTCCTTCAAGTATTAAATGGATACAGGTACATTTGACTTTTACAAGTTTACATACCTGGCGATTATGTATGTGATTAAAGCTGTATTTGTCTTTGCGTTGCAGGGTCACACGCTGAACATTCTGAAACTCCATCCCTGTCAGACATATTGAACAAAACTTTGTTTATTCATTCAAGAACAATTATCAATGGCAGTGGAAAGATGCATAGTTTCTGTGGTTTACGGATGACACAAAATGTTGGACCATTTACAGGTTCGTCTCATTTATAAAACTTGACTTACATTATGCAATTACAACAAATCTGCAATAATGCATACCTACTTTTGCATTATCAACATACTTTGTTAGGACAAGAATCGCACTCGGTAGGCATTTTGACAGACCTCCCACTGAACTAAATAGCTTCGACCTCCAAAAATCCCTTTGTTTATAAAAAAAGAAGATCGGCAGGTAATTAGTACTAAAGTTACGAGTTTATCGATTTCATAATATTGAATATTACCGTAATGGTTATTCCTATAGGAACACTTTCTCATCGTGCAGCTAAAAAATCCCACATGGAACTGCACATGCATCTGCAGGTAATTAAACATTTTATAAGTCTTGCATCCTGTTAGTTAACTTATTATAATGTTGTTCTTATCCATGATGTTTACCTTTATTTGCAAGGTATTCCTGTGGTGTACCATGATATTGGCCCTCCAACATTTGAATGTCAAAATTGCAAGGCTATTATGTGGTACCAGGAAAGAACTAACTTAACAAAAACCGTTGTCAACCCAACTTTCTCTGTTTGCTGCCAAGGGGAAAAGTGCTTCTTCCGATATATAATGAAACACCTTCACCTCTTAATGAGCTTATGGACTACAGCACTCCTGCAAATTCAAGTTTCAAAGAACAGATCAGGGTATATAATGGTATGTTTTGTTACACATATTTTGGAGCAAGAATAGACCATTCAATTAACATAGGCAGGGGTCCATATACCTTTAGAGTAAATGGCCAAAACAATCATCGAATAGGTTCTCTGCTTCCTAAACAGGGCACTCAGCCTAAATTTGCGCAGCTATACTTTTTTGACACTGGAAATGAACTTAAGAACCGAATGGGAGCTTTTGTAAGCAAAGATAGTGGAGAGGGCGTGGATGCAAATATAGTAGCAAGCCTTATGCAGATGTTCAATCAAACAAATCCAATCACCAAGGCATTTCGAATGGCAAGGGATTGGTCTGAGTCCCATAATTCAGCTCACTTTGAACTACGTCTCCTAAGTGGTCGAGGGGCATCTCGGCAATATAACGCCCCAACTGTACCGGAGATTGCAGCTCTGATTACTGCAGATTTTGGTGATGGTATTCCCACGAGAGATATTGTTGTAAGAAACAAGGAGGAAGGGCTGAAACTTATCTCTGAGCTGCATCCGGAATACATGGCCCTCCAATATCCATTATTATTTCCATATGGAGAGGACGGGTATCATGAAAAGATATTGTATCATAACAACAAAGGTGTGCGCAAAACCAAAAGGCCTTTTGTTACAATGAAAGAGTACTACTCATACATCATACAATATCGAAATAACCAAGGCACTACATTGCTTAGAGTTGGCTGATTATTGCAACAGTTTTTGGTTGACGCATATGCGGCTGTCGAGGAGCAAAGGCTTACATGGAATAGGAAAAATCAAGATATGTTACGTGTGGATTTACATCACAACGTGTGTGACGCTGTAACAAGAGGTGATACAAATGCAGCAGGGTTGGGAAAGCGAATCGTCCTACCAAAAAGTTTTATAGGCGGCCCAAGGTATATGATGCAAAACTACCAGGACGCAATGGCTATCTGTCGAACATATGGAAACCCAGACCTGTTCATCACTTTCACTGCTAATACAAAGTGGCCTGAAATTTCAGAAATATTAAAGCACATTCCGGGGCAAAAAGCACATGACCGTCCAGAAGTGTCCACGCGCGTTTTCAAGCTTAAGCTTACTGAACTGTTAAATGATCTTACAAAACACCATATTTTTGGCAAGTACCGAGGAGGTAATGCACCTTACCTAATAATGGCAATATGTCTACTCTTTTATAACAACTTTATGTATTATCTTATTCGTTTCTCAATTTTCTTTCAGTTGTATATGTAATAGAATTTCAAAAACGTGACCTACCTCATGCTCACATCCTACTATGGCTAGAAGAAGAATTGAAATGCAAAACCCCATCCCAGATAAATGATATAATTACAGCAGAAATACCATGTCGAGAAAATGATCCAGATGGGTATAAAGTGGTAACTGAATTTATGTTACATGGTCCTTGCGGTAAAGATGCTAAACACGCACCATGTACATCTGAGGGTAAATTCTCAAAACATTTTCCTAAACGTTTCGTTGCTGAAACAATGGTCGATAGTGATGGTTATGCTATTTATCGTCGGAGGGATAATAAAGCTTACCATATAAAAGGCAAATTCAAATATGACAACAGATATGTGGTTCCTCACAACCGTTATCTCCTTCTGAAATACCAGGCCCACATCAACGTAGAATGGTGCAACAGATCAAAGGCAATTAAGTACTTATTCAAGTACTTGAATAAAGGTCCTGATAGAGCCACAATTATTATACAAGAAAATGTAAAAAACAATGGTGGTCAGGCAGATGTCCAGATTTTGGAGGTGGACGAAATAAAGAATTATTTGAATTGTCATTTTTTAGCTCCATGTGAGGCGGTATGGCGTTTGTTTTCCTATGACATCCATTACTCAGATCCATCAGTTATTAAACTCAATTACCACCTGCCAAATCAGCATGCAATCACACTTCGTGACTCAGAAAGCTTACCAGCCCTAATTCAAAGGGAAGGCATCGATATAACCATGTTCACTGATTGGGTTGAATTAAACAAGCGTGATACAGAAGCGAATAAATACACGTATTCTGAGATACCTGCCCATTATGTGTGGCATGAGAAAGACAAAATGTGGAAAGAACGAAAGAAGCATAAATGCATTGGGAGGATTGTTTACTCGCATCCGGCCTCTGGAGAATGATACTATCTTCGAATGTTGTTGAACATTGTCAGAGGACCTCGCTCCTTTGAGAAACTAATGACTGTTAACGACAGATTATGTTCCACGTTCAAGGAAGCTTGTTTTGCATATGGCCTTTTAAATGATGACACAGAATGGACGCATGCTATATCTGAAGCAAGTGTATGGATGTTCGGACCATAGCTCCGTGACATGTTTGTGACAATTCTATTGTTTTGTGATGCCAGCAGGCCTTTAAAATTATGGGAAGAAAACTGGCATTTTTTAGCAGAGGATATCCTACACAAGAAAAGGAAAAGGTTCGATTACCCTAACTTGGAATTGACAGATGAACAACTTCGGAACTATTGTTTGCTTGAAATATAAGAGTTGTTAAATAGTTGTGGAAGATCTTTAGGAGATTTTCAAGATCTACCACTACCAGACCCAATGTTGTTAACCAACATGGACAATCGTCTCATAAGAGAAGCGCTGGCTTATGATATGAAGGAAAGTAAGATTCAACATCAACAACTCCATTCATTGTTAAATCCCCAACAGCTTCTAATCTATGAGGAGGTTATTGAATCTGTAAATGGTAACAAAGGAAATTTTACTTTGTGTATGGACCAGGAGGAACCGGAAAGACATTTTTATACAAGACTATCATCTCAAGGTTGAGATCAGAACGTAAAATAGTGCTTGCCGTCGCATCTTCAGGTATATATTTATACTAAATTTAAATAAACAACTAACTTGCACATTTAAACAAATACGCAACTGATTAGTATCCTTAAATTGTATAGGGATTGCTTCATTGTTGCTACCAGGCGGGAGAACGGCACATAGCCGTTTTGTAATACCACTTGAATTATTAGAAAACAACACATGCGGCATAAAACAAAACACGCATATGTCAGAACTCATGCAGCAAGTGAAACTAATTATCTGGGATGAAGCTCCAATGACCCAAAAATATGCTTTTGAGGCGTTGGACAAGACGCTGAGAGATATCTTAGGATATCATGACCTTGACAGTAGAGATCGAATATATGGGGGCGTGACGGTCTTGCTAGGAGGCGACTTTTGTCAAGTGCTGCCAGTTATACCAAAAGCAAGCAGGCCAGTCATTGTTCAATCATGTATAAACCAGTCTGAGTTGTGGAAGCATTGCAAGGTATTTACCCTTACACGGAGTATGCGTGTCAATGAGTATAGTGAAAATGGACTGCTTGATACTCGAAAACATGATTTCAATAAATGGGTATTGGCTGTGGGGGATGGCAATTTGCCAGCAAAATGCAAAGAAGATGAGGACGAGCCATCTTGGATCGACATTCCTGAAAGTTTCCTAATCGAATCATGGGATTGTCCTATCGAGAAAATTGTAGCCGAGACATACCCTGATTTTACAACAAGACAGACTGACGATGTGTATCTCAAAGAAAGGGCAATCCTAACTCCTCGGAATGATGATGCTGATACTATCAATGACTATATGTTTAAACAATTAAAAGGGGACTCTGTTACATACAATAGCGCGGATGAAGTTTGCAAGGCATCTTTAGACAATCTAGATCAGCATGACATGTACCCGATTGAATTTCTAAATTCCTTAAATTTTCTCGGGATGCCCCCATATTAACTTCAATTAAAAAAGGAACTACCCATTATGCTATTGCGTAACATCAATCCAAGCAAAGGTCTGTGTAATGGAACAAGATTGCTCATCACAGATTTAGGCCAATTTGTTATTCACGCAATGATCCTTATAGGTTCAAATATAGGAGACAATGTCATTATACACAGGATTATACTAACATCAACGCAATCTAGATGGCCATTTATCCTAAAACGGCGACAATTCCCTGTAAGGGCAAGTTATACGATGATTATCAACAAAAGTCAGGGCCAATCACTTACTTACGTTGGCCTCTATTTGCCTACTCCTGTGTTTACACATGGACAACTTTATGTGGCGCTATCTAGAGTTACCACTCCTGACGGCCTTAAGATACTAATGATTGAAGACAAAGACCCTAGACTTAAGCACTGCACACGTAACATTGTTTTCAAAGAAGCTTTCAGTAGCCTGTCTTAGCATATCTATGTAATGTTCAAATATTAAATATAATAAAGTGGTACATTTTATTTTAGATATACATTATTTGTGTTTCCATATTCAGATACACGTAATAAAATTTGAACGCCAACACTTATGCATAGTTCAGCACATTTATTTATTATTACTTGATTACTTGCGACAAACACTCCTAAACTTTATAATATTGCTCCAATTCTTAACAGGTGTCCATTATCTGTATTCCCATGTTAAAAGACACATAATAAATTGTGACCACCAATACTTATTCATAGAGCATTGTTTTCTGATTTATGAAATAACCTCAAAACCTAACTGCATACTCATCAAGTGCTATTATTGCAGACAATATTAATAGTATGCACAAATTTTCACATAAATACATAATAAATTGATTTTATGGTTGATTAGGAGTTACATATCCTTTATTAACTTCAAGTCAGTTCAAAAGCTTGATCAGACATTTAAAAACCAGCTTTTCTCAGTAATATAAACATATCAACTCCTTTATTATCATACAGAAATCAGCTATCGGCAGTCTAAAACTATGTCATTCAGCAGGGATGTCATCTCACACTACTTTCATATGCCCTTACACCGAGCTGCAAAATGGTTTAATGTTGGTTCATCTCTTTTTAAAGTGCATTGTCGATCGGTTGGAATTAAATCTTGGCCATATCGAAAACTCCTTAGTTTAGAAAAGTTGATTAACTATTTTCAGGTTAGCAATGAATTGACCCTAACTTTTGCTTCTGATTTTCATACGACAAACCTGATTTAAGAGGAAAACGTTGATCTGCAAGTTTCAATATTTCCAAATAAAATAATGATTTCAATATTATAGTAATGGTTTTCCCTATTTGCTAATATATACATATTTTAAGTCACAAACATTAACATTTAACTATGCTTTTTATAGTACACATTCATATGTTTTCTATATTGTGATATCCAAGTTTGTTTTCATTATAGGGAAAGGATGGTGATTCAAATACTAATGAAAATATGCAAGAGATAATTACAAAACTGCAGGAAGAAAAAAGATGGATAAAGGAAGATCCAGAATTAGCAATTACAAATAACACGAAAAAATTGAGACGACGGTTTTTCAAAGCTACCTACAGAAAAAAAACACATCAATTTGGAATTGTCGTTAGCACCACCAATAGTTCTGGATGTGGAACCTTTGCAGGTTATATATCCTAACAATCATGCAAGATATGAACATATAAAGTTCTCTTATGGCAGCAACTATGAAGATGAATAATAATGGAAAGCTTATTGATACCTAAACCCAAGTGTTCAAGTAGTTTTTTTAACAAGTTTTTTTTCCTAGATTTCTTTCTTGAAGTTTCGTATGTTATTCTCTAAGTTTTTATGTTGGAATCACTCCTAAACAGTATTTCAAGTATCTATATTTCATATGTAATAGGTAGCTTTATTTTGGCCTTTATGTTTGTTTAAGGTCCAGCTTATGTAGAAGGCCCATAAGCTGAGGCCCAAGCCCAATAAGGAATAGGGAAGGAGAGGGAGTGTTGCCCTAGCTCCTTGCCTATATATACATTGTAATAACCTTCATTTGAAGGTTGGTTGTTCAAGTTATTTCTTTCACATGCTCTCTACGCCTAACCGTATACTATATTGTGTGTGTGTGTGTTTGATACTTGTTCAATCGCCTTCATCTCTTTCTCTATAAGCTTGTGTTGTAAAACTAGTGACCTAACAGTGGTATCAATCGCCAAATAGTTGGGTGTACTCGTTTGTTTTTGAAGTTTGGGTTTGGGTCTTACGCGTAAAGATAACATCATCTTTGGTTCGCTTAAAAACTGATTTTTTACACTTTTTAATCCAAGATTCTTGTACTTTCAACGTTATTAGGTGTTAAACTATTGGTTTTTGGCAAAAAGTTTGGAACTTTACGTGTTTTTCCTTGTTTTTAAGCTTGTTTTTGTACGCAAGTGTAATCCTACGCGTAACCGTTTTAAGTGCTTTGGATCATCAAATTTCACACTTTTGTGTTATTTTGGTGTTATTGAAGCTATTTCAACACACAAAAACTGGTTTAGAAACACATTTGGATAGAATCAAAGTTACGAGTAGAACTACGCGTTTCAAAACCCTAATTCTACGCATAACTTTATCCTTGGTTTGATCTTCAATTTTCTGGTTTATTCCGTGTTTTTCTTACTTGGATAAGTCTGAAAATACGTCGACTTTGGATATCTTTTGCACTGTGAAGTGTAAAAGATCACTTGGGATAAAACCCTAATCTTACGCTTAAGCATAAAGCTTACGCGTAGAAAATCTTACGCTTAAGATTCATCTTACGCGTAGACTTAGTCCTACGCATAAGGTAATCCTACGCCTAACTTTCTACGCCTAACTTACTGTTTACGCGTAACTTTAGTCTTTTTTCCTGCTTACGCGTAAGCTAAATCCTACGCGTAACTATTCTTGTTACGCGTAACTTTTGGTGTTTTTACGCATAAGTGCTACTTGGTTCTTGTCTTTTCTACGCCTAAGGATACTTCATCAACAAAGGTTCATTCGACTACAAAGATCCATATTTACCACACAAGTTTATCATCATGTCTCAACCACCATACTCTAACTATTTCCCTCACACTTATAATCATCAACAACAACAACAATTAACTCCACAACATCAACAATGGAATCAACAACAAGCAATTTATCAACAACAATTTAATCAGCAACATACTCCACAACTTGGTGCAATTCCACAACCACAAATGGTTCAACCACAACCAAGCATTCAAGTTCAACCCTACACAACTGATTTCAATCAACATCCATCACGGACAACTATGAAGGAACCCACTTGGTTTGCTAAGATGTGTGAAGCTTTAAGCAGCCAACAATCAATTCATGAAGCTGGATCACTTGATAGACCTCCAATGCTCACTCCAGGAAACTACGATCAATGGGTGATAAGGTTCTTTAGGTTCTGTGATCTGAAGAAGCCACACGGAAAGTTCTTAAAGAAGGTTATCTTAGAAGGTCCATTTGAGATGCCTACTGTCACTATACCCGGAGATCCAACTGCTGTTCCACCAAGAGATGAACAAATCAACATTGCTACTGTTGCAGATCTTAATGCTACAGAACTTCTACACTATGAAGCAGATGAACTTGCAATGGAATACATCCTCTTAGGATTACCAAACCCAATTCTTCGTAGTGTTGATGCTCAAAAGACTGCACAAAAAATGTGGGATCATATTCGTCTTCTTATGGAAGGATCTGTACTCAATCAGGAGGATTTGGAATCCAAAATTTACTTGGCTTATGAACACTTCATGATTGAACCTGGAGAGACACTAGAATCCTATCATCATCGATTTTCAGATATCATCAATGATTTGGATAAACACAACATCATCATGCCAAGAATTGCAGTGAATACTAAGTTCCTGAGTAGTCTTGGTCCCGAATGGGAGAAGTATGTCATTTTTCTCCGTCAAGCGAAGAACATGCATCATTCTACTTATGGATTGTTGTACGATTACTTGAAGCCTCATGAAAAGGAAGTTGATCGGGAAAGGATTCTCCGTGCTCAAATTGCTAAACAGTCACAACCGGACAATCAACAACTTGCCTTGTATGCTCAACAGAATTATCCCTCTCAACCAGCAACTCAACCACCTGCTTCCAACACACCTTCACAGCAACAACCTCAACCTCAACAAAATCAATTGGTCCCATACAGCAACAATGCTCAAGCATATGTCAGTGAAGCTACTGAGGAAATCGATCCATTCGAAGCATTGCAACAAGGATTTGTGATGATTGCTAATGCTTTTGGCCGTTACACCAACAAATCCAACAATCGTATTCGTTCCTCATCTAACACACGGACTCAAGCTGTTGTGAACAATGGACGTGTTGAAGTTCAGAATCGTGATTATGGTCGTCAGATGAGCGGTGGTCAAGGGTTTAATGCTGTGGGTAGGAATAACAACAGAGCTCAAGTGGTGGAACAGGGAAATGCTCAGAATCGGTTAAATGGTCTTAGATGCTACAACTGCAATGACAAGGGACACCTGGCTAATGCATGCCCAAAGCCAAGGACTAGGGGCAGTGCTTATTTCAAAGAGGCCTTACTTTTGGCTCTTAAGGATGAAGCTGGTGGATCTCTCACAACCAAAGAACAGAGCTTTATGGCAGATGCAGACTCAGATGATGATATGGAGGATCTGCAGGCGAATGCAGCTGTTATGTTGATGGCTAATATGCATGCGCTGCACATGAGTGATACAGGCCCAGTGTATGACACTGATGGCTTGTCTCAGGTACCCGAACAAACCATCATCATATCTGAACTAATATCTCCGCCAATATCTGAATCCGGCACGGATCAGACTGTTCAAAATGAGTCTTCTACATCTTCCTCCGACGATTTTCAAGTTAACCCCGTAGTTACATTTGACGATCAAGATGACCTCATGGTTTCCCTTGATAATCAAATTGACTCCGTGGTCGTACTTGAGGATCTTCAGAATGATCATGTTGAGACTCACGTTGAACAAGATGATCTGTTGCCTCATCCAGATTTTGCTCAGTTAATTCAAGACCATAAAATCAAAATGGAGGAATGTTATGCATTAAATCAGTCCTTAAAAAGTAAAAATGCACTGTTAACCAAGGATTTTGAATGTTTACAAATGCAACTCAATTTTTTCAAAACTCAAGAAAACCGTGAAAAAGGTTTTGAAGCCGCTTTTGCAAAATCTCATCAAAACGAAAAATATTTAGAGAGACAGATGCGTGATCTAGCCGCCTCGAAGAATGCTTTGTTGTCCGAATTAGAACAACTGAAACATGAACATAAAAAACAACTTAACGCTCTCACCTTGGAAAATCAAAAAGCTAAGGCTGAGTTGTTAAATTGTCAAAAACAGTTCTCCGCATACAAAAAGCATTCAACGAATCGGGTAGATGACCTTCTTGCTGAAATTCTCGGTTTGCAAAACAAAATTAAAGAGTTTAAAACGGTTGTTTACAAACATGGTGAATCAGTAACAGCTATTGAAAAGTTTACCTTAAAACCTAATCCAAATGGATATGGAAAAAATCTAGCTGATTACAAACCAAAGCTTTCACTAAAAACATTCAAACCAACTCCTGAAGTTTCCAGTGCACAATACAAAATTGATAATACTGTCATGAGTGTTGTTGAATACCATCGTCAAGAGGAATTAGATGCAGAAGACGAGAGTCGATCTAAATTAAAAACCGTTGTTTACAACAAACCTTTTAATTATGAAAAAGCGGTAACTTTCGTCACACCAACGGATTCTTCAAACACACCAAGGGTTATCATCAAAACACCCGAGTCTTCTATTGTTAATCCCAAAACAGTCTTTGCACAAACTTATGGTCCTTTACCTTCCATTAGCGAAGTAAACTCACAACCTGAAAATCGAAAAATTCTTCGATATTTTGACATTTTCATGGCTGACCTCAAAATTTTACAACATGAGATAGAATATCGATCTGAAATAAAAGTTGAACATTTTCAATCGCCTCTGGCGCGAGAACAAAGAGACATTTTTCAGAAAAATCTTTTACCTAATGTTAAAAACTTGAAAAGTTGTGCAATTGCCTGGGAAAAGGATTTTCATAAGGAACTTGGGGTAATGAAAAACGTTTTCGAGAAAACAGAAACATCTATTACTAACACAAAACGGAAAAAGAAACTGTTGAGAAAATATGTTGATCGACTCTTGGAAGATGTTATCTGTGCTGATATCCATAATGTTGTGCTATTCTATTCGTTGCCATATGCATCTGATCATATCTCTGCTGATATTGTTGACACTGTTGTAACTGTTGAGAACACCGATAATGTGCTTCAGATCGAGTCTTTAAAAGCAGAAAATAAACGATTACACACGGAAATTCACAATGCAAAACGTCGTCTTCAATGGTGTGAAAAAGATATTCACAACCATCAACTTAGTTTTCAAAAGAAAATCGCTCAATTGAGTGCAAAATCTTCTGATCCTAAAATTGTTCAACTGGATGATCAAAACGTGTCTTTGAAAAGTCAAATCTCAAAATATGAACAAGAACTTTTAAAAGTTAAACAGGAATATGGTGTCATATTTGATTTACTCAAAAAGACTCGAGATGAAGCATCTAATGAACTTGATCACTATCTTGCTCACACTAGAGATGTCATGCATTTTGCTGGTAATATTCGTTCTGAAAATCAAGATCTGATTCACACCATCTCTAAGTTACGGGAAATGTTAGGAAAGTATGAACAACTCCCGCCTACTGTGATTAAGAGATTAGCACCAGTCACACTTAGTAATCGTGAACCTAGAATTCCCACTACCAAATCACAAGTTGCTAATGTGTTTCCCTCTACTGAAACAGGAATAGTTGCATCTTTTCCAAACGTCCGCACTTCACAGCCTAGGAGCACTCAAACGAAGAATAGGAAGTTGCGACCTAAGAAAAGATCAATAAGGAATGCTAAAGTAGAAGAACACCCTAGGACTCTGAATAAAACTCATGTTACTTCCACTATAGATGTTGCGTCTGGCAAATGTAATATAAATAGTGATGTAACGAATGCTAAACCGTTAAGTACCTTTGATATTCAGTCTGATGCACCTTGTGATATTTGTCAAAAAAGTATGAATTCTGATTGTCATGACAAATGTGTTGCTAAAGCTATAATCTCTAGATTCCGGAATCCTAAGAATCGGAATACCTCTAGGCCAACTAATCATTCTAAGTCTGTGCTTGGTAAACCACCATCTTTAGATTCTAAGGCAACCATTGCTATCACAGTAGCTCCCGCTACACCTCCTAAGAATGTTGTACCACCTAGTGATTTCACTAAGACTAAAGCAAAGAGTAGTTATAGATGGCAAAAATGGATATATAACACACTAGGATTTAAATGGATTCCTAAACTCATGAATGTGTGTATATCTGATATACCTGCTTTGGAACCCTCTAACATTTCGGGTTCCACATCTACTTCTATTCCATCTGTGTCGTCTGTGTGTATTGCAGGTGATACAGGTCATTCTCTGGATTGTTGATAGTGGATGTTCCCGACACATGACAGGCAACCTTAAACTGTTATCAAACTTTATTGCAAAGTTCATTGGCACTGTCAGATTCGGGAACGATCACTTCGCAGCCATCATGGGCTACGGAGATTATGTTAATGGGAACATCGAAATCAGCAGGGTTTACTATGTGGAAGGCCTCGGTCACAATCTGTTTTCAGTAGGTCAATTTTGTGATGGAGATTTGGAGGTTGCTTTCAGGGAGAAAACTTGTTTCATTCGTGATCTACAAGGAAACGACCTTATGTCTGGCTCGCGTAACTCTAGTCTCTACACTATTTCTATGCAAGACATGGTTGCTTCATCTCCCATATGCTTACTTTCTAAGGCAACATCAACAAAATCTTGGCTATGGCACCGTCGTCTCTCACATCTAAACTTTCAAACCATCACCAACCTTGCTCGACACAAACTAGTTGAAGGACTCCCACGATTCCGGTATTCAAAAGATCACCTTTGCTCAGCATGTGAACAAGGGAAAAGCACTCGTGCTCATTTTCCTTCAAAGGTGGAACACAGCTCTCAGCATGTGCTTCATCTTCTTCACATGGATTTGTGTGGCCCGATGCGCGTGCAAACGATCAATGGCAAACGCTACATCTTAGTAATTGTTGATGACTACTCACGATGGACTTGGGTCTACTTTCTTCGTAGCAAAGACCAAGCTCCACAAATGATCATCACCTTTCTCACAAAGATACAGGTTCAGCTCCGCAACACCGTCAGAATCATCAGAACAGACAAAGGAACTGAATTTGTTAACAAAACCCTTCGTGAATTTTATGAGAAAGTGGGAATTCAGCATCAAACATCTATTGCACGGACACCTGAACAAAACGGAGTTGTTGAAAGACGAAACCGAACGTTAGTGGAAGCTGCAAGAACAATGTTAATCAATGCTAAACTTCCAGATTACTTATGGGCAGAAGCTGTATCTACTGCATGCTATACTCAAAACCGTTCTATGATCACAAAACGCCACAACAAAACACCTTTTGAGCTTGTCCACAACTACAAACCGAACCTCAAACACTTTCATGTATTTGGATCCCTTTGCTATCCGAATAATGATCGTGATGATTTTGGAAAGCTCAAAGCAAAAGCTGATATTGGAGTCTTTATTGGATACTGTGACAATTCTAAAGGTTTCCGAATCTGGAATCGTCGTACTAAGGAGGTAATGGAAACGATTCATGCTCATTTCGATGAACTCACGGAAATGGCTTCTGAGTATAACAGCTTAGAACCCGGTCACAACCGTTTAAACTTCCCTCAACCCCCATCATCAGCTGAAGCAAGCCCTCAGCTAACTCGTCAACAAATGGAAAGGTTATTTGCTCCTCTGTTCTGTGACGATATTGATGAACGTGCTCCTGGTGTATCCGCTGTTTCCGCTGCACAACCTGATAATATTCCTATACCTGATACACCTGCTACAACAACTACTGTTGAAGATGCACCTACACCAATTGACTCCAACACAACAGTTGAACACACCGCTTCCAACAATGATGAACCAGCTGATGATACTCTGAATGAAGTACCCCCACCTGCAGATTTTGATCCAAATGCGTTCTTCAACCCGTTTGCTAATGAGACTGCTGCACCAGATGTTGCGGAATCTTCAACAAACCATTTGAATCCACAGAATCTGCACAATGTATATCAACATCAACCCTCTACACATAGATGGACAAAAGACCATCCTCTGGCTAACATTATTGGCAACCCGAATCAACCAGTCGTTACGAGACAACGTCTTCACTCAGACGGTGAACATTGCATTTATGCACTCACTGTCTGCCAATCTGAGCCTAAAAACATTAAAGACGCAATGACAAAAGACAACTGGATTGAATCCATGCAGGAAGAACTTAACCAATTCAAACGTCTTGAAGTATGGGAACTGGTTGAAAGACCAACAGGGGTCTACGTCATTGGTCTCAAATGGATTTGGAAAAACAAATTGGATGCTGAAGGGAACGTCATCCGAAACAAGTCACGTCTAGTTGCTAAGGGTTATCGTCAGGAAGAAGGGATAGACTTTGAAGAATCTTTTGCTCCGGTTGCTCGTCTTGAGGCTGTTCGGATATTTCTTGCGTTCGCGGCTCACATGAACATGACGGTCTATCAGATGGATGTCAAAACGGCGTTTCTCAATGGGCAACTTAAAGAAACGGTCTATGTCAGCCAACCAGATGGATTCGTTGATCCTGAGTTCCCGAACCATGTTTACAAACTAAACAAAGCTCTCTATGGTCTCAAACAAGCCCCTCGGGCATGGTACGATAAGCTATCATCTTTTCTCATTGCCAATAATTTCACCAAAGGCTCGGTTGACCCAACTCTTTTCATACAATATCACGGGGCACACATCTTAATTGTTCAAATTTACGTGGATGACATCATTTTTGGGTCAACACATAAAAAGTTTTCAATCGCTTTTGCAAAACTCATGAAGAAAAATTTTGAAATGTCCATGATGGGTGAACTTACGTTCTTTCTAGGACTGCAAGTTCATCAATCACCCCGTGGTATTTTCTTGAGTCAGTCCAAATATGCCCTTGAACTGTTAAACAAATTTGGAATGAATACCTGTGATACTTATGCCACACCTATGGCTCATACCAAGAAATTAGATGCTGATTTACATGGGAAATTGGTTGACCCCACCAAATACCGAAGTATTATTGGGTCCCTCATGTATCTAACAGCTAGCAGACCTGATATTGTCTTTGCCGTGTATCTATGCTCCCGTTATCAGTCTCGACCAACTGAAACTCACCTCTCTGAGGCTAAAAGAATCCTCCGATACATAAAGGGAACCATTAATTTGGGGATCTGGTATCCGAAGGATTCTGGTTTTGAACTAATAGCTTTTTCAGACGCTGATCACGCAGGATGCTTAGACTCAAGGAAAAGTACTTCAGGAGCTCTACAATTTCTCGGTGATAAACTGGTGTCTTGGCAATCAAAGAAACAGGATTGTACATCGCTGTCATCAACCGAAGCAGAATATGTAGCCATGTCCGCGTGTTGTGCTCAAGTCATCTGGATGAGAACACAACTCAAAGACTATGGTTACGTATTTGACAGAATCCCGATGTACTGCGACAATCGGAGTGCCATTGCAATCTCGTGCAACTCAGTTCAGCACTCGAAATCAAAGCACATCGATCTACGCTATCATTTCATCAAGGATCATGTGGAACAGGGTACCGTTGAATTATACTTTGTGGGTACTGAATACCAATTGGCAGATCTGCTCACCAAAGCCTTGCCTCCCGCTAGGTTTAATGAGTTGGTCCACCGAATTGGTATGAGGTGTTTGACTCAAGAGGAACTGGATGACCTCTTAAAACAGTCTTAAAAACCTGTCGAACACCAAAACATCTTTTGTAAATAAATAAAATCTTTCAAAAACAAAATACAAAAATATAAAACCTGATAAAACAACAAAAATATTCTCCTCATCTATTTTCTTTAAACATGGCAAGTACATTTCTTCCGTCAACACTTTTATCTTTCAACAGCATTTTTCCGATCAAGTGTTGAGGGGGAGAAAATAATCCATTAACTGTTTCAAAACATCGGTGTACTTGCATGTTATCACATCTCGGTTGATTCTTTACAAATGGTGGTAAATTTCTGGTTCAAAGACACTCCTCGGACTTTAATTAAAAAAACCGTTCACTATTTTCTCAAGTCGAGGGGGAGTGTCGTCATGATTCTTTCTCAAAAATCTTTGTTTGGTAACCTAAATGGAAGTTAAAAGGCTTGGTTTGAAAAAGGCAAAGGTGGAGGGACTAAAACTGCCAAAAGTTTAAAGTTAACTTTAATAAAACACCTCTCCACCTAACTCTTTCACTCACATTTATTACTAAACCTAATCTCATCTACGCCTAAGATTCATTCAAGAAATCCGTTGTTCTGATCATCAAATTGTAAGTGTTTTAATGATCCAAACATAGTTTTAAGCTAAGGGTTTTAATATCACGCAAATCCAACGGCTAAAATATGTGTTACGCGTGATTTTGTGATCTACGCATAAGCGTATGATCACATAATCATTGTATGTGTGTTTTTGGTTAAAAAGATTGTTTCAAAACGTGCCTTTAGCATCAATGATGATATCTTTATCCTCAAATCTTACACAGAAACATAAATTGATTGATTTTGAAACTTAGGGTTTATGCGTGGATTTGGGTTTTTCTAAATGTGAAGTGTTTTTGGTCTAAATATTGCTGGGTTATGTTCATATGATGTTGAATTAATCATATCCTTGCTCCATAACTACCCAGAAACACTGATGAATTCAGATTTTGAAATTAGGGTTTAAGGTTTATAAGATTGGGTATTTTTGATTCACCGTGAGTTAGATGTTAATACTTGGTATATAAGCTCATACAACTCTCTTGAACTACCAGAATAACTTTGGTGCATAATCCATGGCTAGATTTGATACGCGTAGAACTAGGGTTTAGTCTACGCGTAAGATACTCTACGCGTAACTGATTCATACATAATTCATGCCATGTGTTGTTATTGAAATGAATGTATGTGCTGATTTTGATGATTTGATAATTTATTTCAGGATTGCTACACTTATAATTCAGAATCAAGGTCATTTGAATATCTACGCATAAGGATCACCTTACGCGTAGATTGTTATGCGTAAGACTTGTCTTACGCATAGCTTCTACGCTTAAGGTTCTACAATGGACTACGCGTATCCTGTGAAGGATATGCGTAAACAGTGAACCCTACGCTTAAGGTCAACTCTTACGAGTAGCCTTACGCGTAAGATAAATATATGCCTACGCATAAGCTCTACGCATAAGGACTCCTTTTCCTACGCGTAATATTTCTTACGCGTAAGATAGGATTCTACGCGTAAGTCTACGCCTAAGCATATATCATACCTGTCTACGCATAACTTTGCCAAAACTACGCTTAACCCTGGATTGACCTTCATGATGAATTGTTACTTGTACAAACTTGTAAATAAACTAATCATATCATCACGAATCCAAAAATTGTCACTAATAAACTTAAATCGTTTGATATGTTGTGAACAATAAGTGATAAAATAAACTTTAAAACTTAAAGTTAACTAACTCACGAAACATTTCACGACATCATTGATTGAACATACAAGTGACTTAGGTCTCGTAACAATCATTATCACTGTACATTCAACAACTAGACAATAAGACCTTCTGTTGACTAACATTATGTCTTTCGATATGTTGGTTCTTTTGGCTAATGTTATTTCAGATCACGACATGGCTGAACAAATGAATGTGGATGCACCTGAAGTTCTCTCCATTGCTGATATCTATCCTCATGGCTATCCAATGAAGATTGGAAAGAATAATCTCCGTGTTGACTTTGACACCCTCACTTGCTCTGAATCGTCATGTCTCATTGCTATTGATATTCTGAGGACTCATCCATATCAGAACATGCTTACTAACTCTGCAACCATTCCTGAGATCTACATCCAACAGTTCTGGAACACTATGGAAAGGGTCAAAGGAAGGACTGCTGTAACAGTGACTCTGAACCACAAACAAGTCACTATTACACCTGAAGACTTAAGGGCTGCTCTCCTTATTCCTGAAGTCAATCCAACCAAACTTTATGCCACACCTGCTGAAGAGCTCACTCTCCAATTCTTAATCGATATCGGTTATGACGAGGCTACAGGAGTAATCACCAAGCACTCTCTAGTAGAGCTTAAGAGTATTCCTCAACCATGGAGAACACTCTACATGATCATCACCAAGTCTGTTTCTGGTCGTGACAGCGGCTATGAGCATCCTAAGCTCATAGAACTGCAAATATTTTGGGCATTCGTCAACATGAAACACATCGCTATTGAAGCTCTGATTTGGGATGACATGATGTCATTTCTCAACAAACTTGGCTCAAAGATTCCCTACATCAGATATACCAAACTGTTGATACAAAGAGCTCTTGGACTTAATCCTGATATTCCAAAAAGGCTCAATGACCCCGACAATCACGACATGTTGACGGAACCTATTCTCTCTGTCAGAATCAAGGAAACGTCCACAAAGAAACAAGGTGCTGTGCTCCCAGATTTCCTTCTAACTGAAGATGTCAGAAAGCTCGAAACGTACAAGAGATATCTGGAAGCAGTCAGACAAGGCAAAGTTGGTCATCTTGACGAAAAATCTTCTGGAACACCTGTCAGGAGAACCAGAAGAGGAAGTGCAGGAAGTGTCACAAGTACAGATAGTCAAAGGAATGTTCCTAAGAAGAAACCCATTCCAAAGAGGAAACCCACTCTTAAGAAGAAAGTTCCTTCTCTAGAAGCCACTCCGATCCTTTCACTTGAACCACAAAGACAACTCAGGGACGAGGATTCTGAGGCTACTGACACAGATGAAGAGATTACATTCTCTGAAACTGCAAAGGATGAAGATCCCTCAGTACCAAAACCTCCAAGTCCTCAAACTATTAAAGGAAAAGAGAAGACTACTGCACTTGTACCTCAGGATGAAAGCTCTGAAGATGAAGAAGAGCAATTGGATAAATCATACAGGAAAAAGTTTCACAATGTCCGACACACTCAAAAGGCCGCTGAATTTGCTAAAGATCAAATGGGTGGCCCCGGAGGCTCAAGTGGTGCTGCCCAATCTAAACCATCTCCTGATGCGGTTAATCAACCCGATAAGGGAGCTGGTGCCACCCCTCTTGTGCAACAACAAAAGCCTGTTGAAGACACTATTGAGTATGATTTTGAGAAACTGGAAACTGAGAAAGAAAAGTCTAAGGATGACGAGGATGATTACTCAAAGTTTCTTCTAGACAGTCCAACACATTCAAAGGAGAAAACCTCAGAAACTCCTAAGGACATGAAGTCTCCTCATGTCTCCTCATCATCAGACTCTTCATCTCATTCATCACCACCACCATCAACAAAGTCAACCAGATCATCATCCAAATCAGTGATGAAACCACCTAAATCTTGGATTTCTCAAGCTCATGAACGGATTACCAAAGCTGTCAAACAAGTCAGAAAGAAAGACGTGCTCAACAAGAAGCTGAATTTCTTTGCTGATCACATACAGCATCTGTATAACGAGAATGAAAAGATGCAAAAGGAAAGGAAAGCTATTCAGGAATTCATGAGAAGTCATCGTCAGGGGGAACTGAATGAAATGATTGAAGGTTACACTCAAAAGTACCTTCAGGATGTCGTTCCTAAAGTCCAAAAGGAACTGGAGAAGTCAGCAAGAGAACAAACCCACAAGTTTCTTCTCGACACTGTCCCCGGTGTGACTAGAGAAATATTTTCCAGACAACTCACCCCTAACATCGTCGCATTGGTTAAACATACAATGGCCAAAGAAGCTGATCTCTCTGAATCTGAGTTAATCGCTAAACTAGTGATGCAAATGTCAAAGCGATCTGGAACGTTTACTTCAGATGAAGCTAAATTTTTCGAAGGTCTACTTGCTTTTCAACTCAGTTCATCATGCAAGGAGTCAGTCGATCAACCCAAACGGCCAAGAGATGACGATGATAAGGATAAGGACTCTGCACCTAAACGTCAGAAGCAGTCTGGTCAATCTACATCTATGCCACCTCCTCCACAACGGATTTCTTCTCAACATAAGTCTCCATCACCTCGGTCTTCTACTGATAAACCTCGGGACGATTCCGAGTTACCACCCCTGTCTCATAAAACAGGTGACTACTTTGAGTACACGGGTGGTGACGATGAAGAGGTCCTTGAGCCCCAACAACAATCCACCTCACCCAAACAAGTGCAGAAACCAGCTTCATCATCAAAGCCTTCCAAAAAGATGAAACAGACGACTCAGCCCGGAGTCGTATCTTGGCTAGATGACGATAAAACCGAAGAGTTTGAATGGTTCTCCACACTTGTCAATCAAACTCCCTACCCTGATGAAGGTCAAGAATTGGTAGATGGTTCAACATTGGAGCATGCAAAACTTTTGCAAGAAAAGTTCCATGTGAAGAAAATGACGAAATCTGAATTGAAGCGAATCAAGAATGAAGCATTTCAACTATGGAAAGACAGCTCTGAAAATGCCCTCGAAGTCGAATATCATCTTGAGAACATCGCTCGAGCCATGTCTAACAACATGGATTGGCTCAATCCGGAAGCAAACATTGACTTCACACAAAGGGACAACCCTCCATACTACACCGATTGGACTAAACCTCTACCAACTATTGGCCAAGCAGACGAACCAAGGATTCCCTTCCGATATTTCTTCAACAAAGACCTGGAATTTCTTCTCCATGGTGGCGATGGTTCGAGAAAATACACTACATCATTGACTCTTCCATTCCCAGCAGCCATTTACTCTAACTGCATAGCTATCGAGGAACGTGCAACTCACTTGTTTTCTGACAACGTGCAAGCATACGACCAAGATGCATTGTATGGGATTCATCATTGGCCTGAACGCCGAAGAATCTACTACCGCAGCTGCCTGGTTCAAAAGTCTCAACATGCAGTGTATAGCTCGAAGGACATCGTGGCCATCAAACACATTGATCTCAAGTCTAAGTGGGACTACACATTCTTAAAGAATATCATAGTCAAACGACAAGATGAACAGGACTATGGATTCTCCGAAGCTGACTTTGAGAACTTGTCCCTCAACGACATCGAAGACATGTATCTTGCCAAAGTACAGGGTCGTATGAGACAGTTCTCGACTGAAGTTCAACGTGAATTTATCAAGTCAGTTCTCATCTTCATTAGACGCATTGTGATCAAAGAACGTGTCGAAGATATCCAGATGGCTGTTGAATCATATCAGAAACGTGTAAACTTCACTCCACCACAGCTTGACCTTCCTGACATCAACCAGCTCAAACAACTTACGCTCATCAGCAAACCTTTCGGCATTGTTTACCGCAGTGAACTTCGCAGAAACTGTTTAATGGCGTGTAGTGAGCTCCACAAATTCGGGGATCATACCTTGAAGATGGTTAGGGATGGATTGGCATACAGACTGAAGGATATACGCAATAAAATTGGGAATCCTAAGCGTTGGAATTCTCAGGAAAGGAGGGATGTGAGACGTATCATCACCTTGATTGATGAACGGTTGTTCAGAAGGGATCAGTTCAGACGACTGGAGAGCTATGTTGGTGGTCGACTCAGGAGAAACATCATCGGCTTTCAACGCCCGGTGCGCACTCCTGGGAATATCACTGCACTTCCTGGTACCCCTTAATTGGTTTCCTTCATATAATTTTGGATGTATGATTAAATATGTGAATGGCTTGTGCACACATAACAGTGTACAACCCGCAATTGTTAAGAAAGGACCCTGTGGTACGCCTCAGTGCCACAATCCTTATAAAAGGAGCGAAAGCTTCTTATTTTTTAGTAAAACCTATCAAACCTTTCACTTTTCAAGGTTTTGCTCAAAAAGACAAGTACTTCCCCATATGATTTCAAAACCTCAACCGTTTATATCACTAGTTGAGGGGGAGTATTTGATGAAAACTTTGTTCACAAATTGTTCACAGTGGTAACTCTTCCCGCAACACTCAAAATGGTCATATTTATTCTCAAAATGTTTCAAAAATAACATCTTATATGCCATTTTTGAGGGGGAGAAAATTGTGTGATAAGAAATATGTTTTGTAAAGCAACATGTGCAAGCCCCTTGGCTTTCTCGTGTGCAAAGACTTAACCAATGAATTGACGATCCTTAACTGTCTACAACTCGAAAAGACTTGTCCTGGACGGGTAATAATTTCAAGCTAGTTCGCTAGTGATGTAAACGTGTCTCGCAAAGGACTTGTCTGAGTAGAAAGTACCATTCGAAAAACTTTTGGTAGACATGAACTCTGACGGGTTTGACAACCTCCCAAGGTTTGTCTACACCTTCAAGGTAGTTATTAGAGCTAGTTGTCACCTAAAAGCTGACAATGTAACTCTTTAACTATTCAACGTAACCGTGTCTCGCGGGAGATTGTCTATCTTTAGTGGATCAATTCAAAAAGTGCGCGCTCTTTCCTCACTGTGCAGTTAACCATTAAAACTTTTAAGCACATGTGGAGGGGGAGTATTTATGCAAAAACTTATCTCTCACAGTGGTTCAAACATGTTTTTCATCTACAAACCCTTTGAGAGATATTTTTCACTTACAGTGGTTTAAATGGCAAACATAGGTTAGTCATGGAGTCATAAGGTGACTAAGGTTAGGAATAACCGTCCTATGATCCGCCAGAGCCGGAGGGATCTACCCAAGGACACTACCATTAGTTAGTGTTAGAAGTCCTTAGGAATGATTGTAAAAAGGAGAAAATGAGAATCGGAGAAAGAAGGAGTTGAAGAATCAAAAAGAAATGCAAAGTAAAGGGTGAAAAGAAATAGCCCTCCAGATTATTCAACTTAGGGCAGACACCGGGTTCAATTCATATGCTACTGGTTGTCACTCAGTGACACCGGTATTGAAGATTAAAAGTCGTCATGGACCCAGTGACGCATGCACTAAACTTTCTTAGCCACTCAAGTTTCTCTCAACAGAAACTTGTTTCATTCTCACAGGGAACCCTACATAATCTATTGGCTTTCTCTTAGAGATCGCTGGTATTGAAGAAGGAGACCCTCTCCCTAGTCTCCGCTCAGGAAAACCAAAACGCACTGTTGAGTCTAGAGCCACGAGATTCATCAAAAGATCTCTTAGGAACACTTGACATTTAATCACTTGTTGATCAACAAATAAGATCTTCAGTGATTCAGTGGTTCATATCGAGTCCTTCACAGATCCTAGCAATCTGTCGAGAACATTTATGAGAGGTTCACATCTGTGATCCTCAGTGATTGAATGGAAACTCCTGCCAGGGTCAACATCTAACAGCCCTGACAGCAGGTCGCTTCGGTAACTCCCCGTGGATTACGCGGAATGTGTCTCAAACGGTCTACAGTCGTGAGGTGATGCTTCGGTATACCTCAGCGACTCATCTGAACTGTAGATGTACTTCGGTACATCGCGTTATCTCACTTGTGGGACTCCAGTTCAGGAACGGCCTTCGTAAGAATTAGAGTTGTGTTTTTCACACTATGCTGATTAACACTCTCGAAGTTCAAACTTGTAAGTGCCGGAAACCGCTTATTACTAACCGTTTGCAATGTTTTCTTCTTATGGAAGCTCCGGAGCGGGATTATCGTGCTGACTCTTCTCATGCTCACGCCAACATCATCACTAATGGAAGTTCTATTCGAAAGCAACACAACCGTCAGATTGATTCTTCATCAAATCAAAGAATCTACAAAGTCAAAGACTCAAAGAACTCCATCAGTATTGATTCCCACCGTCAAAGAGCGTGTGAGCATGTTGAAGAATGACGTGGAGACACTGGAGCAGCGAAGCAGACCTGAGGCAGACTGATGCAGACAACAACATACTATCACTTTCACCACAAAGAACAATGATCAAAGAACAAAGTCAATGATGACGTCAAAGCAGAACTGTTCAAAGTTAACGATCTCTCTATGTTGATGCATAATCTGGCGCGGACTGGATTCAACGACTCTCCTTGGCCGTTAGTCGTCTTCTCGAGCCCTAGTAGACCTGTCAACAAAGAGAACCCGTTAGGAGTGGACCCGAGGCCGTAGCCCCGGGGTCCACCTCCGACGGTCAAGTTAGTATGCGCTGTGGCATAGCAAAAAGTGTTAGGTTTAGAGATAACCTGCGTGTGTATATATAGGCATACATTAGGGTTTAGGTGTAGAGTGGGCCGCTGATGCCGGGCCTGACCCATTCCTGGCCCAGTCCGGACCATACGTCTACAAGCCCCCCAAGTCTAGTATGAGATAGCACATAGCTATGTTATGCTAGACTTAAGTTCTGATGGCCGCGTAGGTGAAAGTGGAACCCGTATGCTGCATCCTGGGTAAGGGCGTACCTTTTGTACCAGTAGCGACGCAGCATGGTGCGACAGAAGACGTGCTTCTGTAGCAGAAGTGCGCGCTGTGCGCGACAAAGAGGTGCGACAGAAGACGTGCTTCTGCGCATAAGTACGCGCTGTGCGCGGCAAAGAGGTGCGACAGAAGACGTGCTTCTGCGCATAAGTGCGCGCTGTGCGCGGCAAAGAGATGCGACAGAAGACGTGCTTCTGCGCATAAGTGCGCACTGTGTGCGTCTTACAACCGACAGAGGACGTCTCCCCTGCGGCAAGCTGGTGCGGCAAGTTGATGCGAATATTTAAATTCGTCCTCGATCTGCTTCCAAATATACCTGCGTACGGAAACAGTGGTACTATATACCCTGGTAGCCCCCCAAGTTTGATGGTGCTACTCGTGTAGGAGCATTAAAATTATTTAATCTGAAAAACACTGAATGCAAAGATTAAACGTATATGCCGCGAATCGCAGCATATAAAACTTAATAAAATTAAGCAATATATAGCACATAGCATAAAAAAAATATATAGCACATAGCATATAAGAAAATTGGCAGTGCGCACCCGTCGTGGGATGCGTACAGACGAAATAATTAATTGTATGTTATGATATGCAGCGTACTGTAAATATCATTTAAGGAATCAAGTGTCTTGGTTCCAAAGTTGTTAAACGTGCACCATATGCGATGTTGCGCACCCGTCGTGGGATGCGCACAAAACTTATTCCAACGTCTCGAGAACAAGGTGTTTAACAAGGATACGTGATCCTGTGTTGATGGGTTTGCAACCCTCTTACTCAACAAGTTGTTTAGTAGGTTAACTTATCCTTTTACCATCGTGGGTTTATTGTAGTGCATGCACGCCTTGTAGGCAAGAGAGAAAAATAGGTCCGATCGTGCGGATATATTTTTAGGTCCCGTCATGCGGACTAAAAGATAAAATAGGTCCGATCGTGCGGACTTTTCTTTTCTAGTATCTTATGTAAAGAAATATCATGATCTGTATGATTATGAGAATATACTTACTAATATACTAATGCAGTAATATATTATCAAATTGTGGAATTCGCTATTAACAAATTCGGATAATCGCAGTAGTGTGGTCAACTATTAATAGCTTTAACACGTGATGATTGCATCAAATAAAATAAATATGTCATGAATCAATTGATGTATTACTTTTAGTTCTAACTGCGTCTACTTGTGAATATGAATCATATAGTACGGAGGCTTACGTCATGTATATTCTTAACCAAATTAAACATTAGATCGTAAGTCACAGTTTCTATGCAAAAGGTTTTAGAGTTACCGACTTTAGAAATTGATTTCTGCTTTTCGGTAATATGAGAACACGAAACATAATTTATTCGTGGTCCCACGGATGGCGCCAACTTGTTGATGCATAATCTGGCGCGGACTGGATTCAACGACTCTCCTTGGCCGTTAGTCGTCTTCTCGAGCCCTAGTAGACCTGTCAACAAAGAGAACCCGTTAGGAGTGGACCCGAGGCCGTAGCCCCGGGGTCCACCTCCGACGGTCAAGTTAGTATGCGCTGTGGCATAGCAAAAAGTGTTAGGTTTAGAGATAACCTGCGTGTGTATATATAGGCATACATTAGGGTTTAGGTGTAGAGTGGGCCGCTGATGCCGGGCCTGACCCATTCCTGGCCCAGTCCGGACCATACGTCTACACTCTACACTGGGGAGATTGTTCGAATCAAGACTATTCCTCTCACAAGAAAGAAGAATGTCTGAAGACGTCACCGCTACTATTACATCAACGCCTTCACCGTTTACATTCATATATACTTGAGGGGGAGATTGTTGGAATCACTCCTAAACAGTATTTCAAGTATCTATATTTCATATGTAATAGGTAGCTTTATTTTGGCCTTTATGTTTGTTTAAGGTCCAGCTTATGTAGAAGGCCCATAAGCTGAGGCCCAAGCCCAATAAGGAATAGGGAAGGAGAGGGAGTGTTGCCCTAGCTCCTTGCCTATATATACATTGTAATAACCTTCATTTGAAGGTTGGTTGTTCAAGTTATTTCTTTCACATGCTCTCTACGCCTAACCGTATACTATATTGTGTGTGTGTGTGTTTGATACTTGTTCAATCGCCTTCATCTCTTTCTCTATAAGCTTGTGTTGTAAAACTAGTGACCTAACATTTTAAAATGAATAATGCTTAAACAACAAGTTGCATCCTATGTTGTTTGGTCAGCTTTAATAAATCATACCCCAACTGTTGTTATCATAATACCAATTAAATCAGCATAAAATTTTAAAATTCAATAATTAATAATTTGCATACCTTATTGACTATTATGCGAACAGCGCACGCAGTTTGCTCCGCTGTCTCATTGAAGAATAATCTCATTATTCGTGTATACTAAAGCGAAACACCCATCAAGCCTAAAACATCATTATAATCTGTGCTGCATTCACTAGCACTGACAATATGAGCAAATCTCCCATTGATCTTACTCACCAACTCTCATATCATCGCAATATCCTCAACGCCCCCATCTTTTGCATCAGCTAACGGCACATCGATATTCACCTACCCACTGCATGTATAACACGTAATCGTTATTAGCTAAACTAATGAGCCATAAATCAGCAAACAACTACGCTTTCCTATGCAAGTGACTAATACCCTGACTAAAAACCAATATTGGCATGACTTAAGCTAAATACAATTTGTCGCGGCTCACCATTATTCAATCACCTCTTATCTATATCTAAACCAAGAACAAGATTCAAAACAAAAGGAAAATAAAAGAAGATCTCAGCTTTGTTCAACACACTTTTAAATATTTAAGGATCTAAAAAGATCTCATGTTCTTGAACTCATAACGTCATAAATCTATAAGAAGTCAAGCTTCTTTTTTACAAAAACAAAAACGAAACAAAACAAAAACCTTCACCTACCTGAGACATCATTAATCTTTATGGAAGCTTAGCTTCTATATATATCCGAAAAATTAAAGGGAAAGATCAAAACATAACTTTTTAACCTCCCTTTCATTCGGTTTAATCATAAACAAAACAATAACACATGTAGAAACCTACATGAGACCCTCCAAAGGATCTTGAAGCAATAAAGGTTCTTTGTTGATAGACTATGCTGCAAATGACAAACTAGGTAAAGGTACGGTTGTGAGTTAATGTTTGTAATGTCTGATTCATAGAGTGCGTTAGATGATGATGGATAATGAGATGAGATGAGTTTTTGAGTTGTGATTAGATGTAGTTTAGATGGTTTGGTGGATGAACTTGATGAGGGCCAGTTCAAGATTGTTCGCACCTAGCAGGAACTAAACTTTATAATGTAAAATCATTGAACCCCAAAAAAGCTCAAACCCCTAACTGGATTATCACTACAAAAACAAACTTTAGCTTACACTTTTTCAAACCCAATTCAATGATTACCAATCTGAACATAAAAACAACAAAAAGATTCAAGCTTTATAATGCAAAATTGATGAACCCTGATCAAATTATCATTAACAATTGAAACATTCTAACAACTATTATAAAAATCTTCAAACATCTTCCAAATTTACTATGATATTTAAAACATATACTTGATTTTCAAGATTGAATCGAAACTAACATAACACAATATCATTTATAAATCAACAAACATCCTAAAGTAACAAACTTGCAATAAATTATAACATTTTAACATTCGCCCTTTCAATCTATCATATTCAAATCGAATACCTGAGATATTAGGCTCAATCAGCAGAGAATCAAGCACTTATAATAGCCCTCAATAATATTTGATTGCTTAACATTTATTTTGATTGATTTTGCGTTTGATTGAAAACCCTAAATCGGATGTTTGAATGTAACTGTGTGTTTTGACCGAGTGTAAGTGAGATAGATGTGTGAAATACTGAAATTCAAACACACACTACTTGACCATTTTCTAATAAAAGTAAATAAATAAATAAAAATAATTACTTTCTTCAAGGTAGTAAATCATTAAACCTAAAACCATTAAACTGATCATTGATCAGTTTAATCCATTATCAATATATTGTTATAGTTAAAATAACAGAGTAGCAGTCAATAAAAGCTTACATACAACCATCAAATTTACATCAAAACACAAAAAAAAACTTCCAAATCTTCCTATTCTTCATCTTCGGACTCATCAACCTCATCCAAGTCTTCCAAGAACTCCTCCTTCTCCGCCAAACTCCGACGACATAGCACCAAAAGCTGAGCCAGCAAATCAATCTTTCTTCGATCCTTCAACTGTATCTCACGAAGGGCAAACTCACCAGTTGCTGCAACAACATTGAAACGAGTAAACAATCTACCAGCCTCATCGATTGTCTGTTCTTTTTTGGCAACAGTTTCCCTCAGAATGCTGCTCTCTTCTCCCATCCGCTCGATCAACTTTTTCTCCTCTGCTATGTCTTGCAATATCAACAACCTGAAAGCATCGCTGAGCTTGCCGGATTCAGTGGCAGCTTTCATTTCATCGATGTTAGGTGTGGAAGACATTTTACGATTAGGGTTAAGTTATGGATAGTTGTATTTATGGTTAGGTAAGTATAAGTAATTACAATGTACTAACTCACAATTTGCACAAATAATCACAAAAAAAAAACACTCAACATGCATTGGAAAATTTAATTTGGGTGTTACTGTAGCCCTTTCATATTCTTCATGCATAAATGTGATATGCAGTATTTAGGAAGATATCTAATATTGCAATTTAAACCCTTCATTTTTTCATTGGATCTAAACCAGCCGCTATATACACAATGCTTTAGCATTAACATCCTAATCTTAAATAATAATAATAATAATAATAATAACTTATAGATTATCTTTATATTTATATACTAACAATTCCAGTTTGTGTTAATTGAAACTTTAAATAAAATTAAGCTGATTTAAATACACCAAGTTTATCATTTGCCATGAAATAAATATATATTTCTTTGACATATCATCATCCCAAAAACAAACAAAACATTCAAATTATTAGAACCAACAAAAGTACCTAAATTCAAACAACTACTTAAACTCATTCATCTTAATAGCATTAGCTTCTTCCTCACGGGCACCCACTTTCGCTTCATCTAACAAATAGTTTAACTCTGCAAGCAATAACCGATGCCTATCTTGGGTTTTTCTTAAAGCTTCAAGTGACTCCAAAGCAACCCCGTTAGCACCATAAGCTTCCATGTTTGCCATCATGGTATGGTTCTTCGCTATTACCCGCCTCAAATGTTGGCAACAACCAAATAACATTTTGGATAATGCATCATCTTCACTTGCATGTTGCACAAACCACAACCGCATGCAATTATGCAATTTTGAAGAACCAGCAACATTCGATAAATTACCTATCAACTCGAAATTTGCCATTGAAAATAAAATATACAAAAAACCAAATGGTTCTATAACTCATTATGAAACAAGCACCAAATAAATAGGCCAGACATTATTTATGTAACATACTAATATTAAAGTGTTACATATGAAAGGTCTCTTTTAAATGTAACATATTAACATAAACCTCTTCACATATATTAATGAGTTTTGTTCAATAATATGCCATGGTACAAAAAACAAATGTAGTCATCTTTACAATGTAGGACATTGACCAAAATAAAAGTTAGTCATCATTATTATGTAGTCATCTACAGTAGAACTGAAGAAGCAACTTTGGCAGATAATGAATGCGGTGGTTATTAATTTGCGAACCATGCAAATTTGCATAACGAAACCCACGTAAACATTACCCGACAAGGTTACAACAACATTACGCAACAAGAATTTACCTCCGACCTACAATTACAAATCTTATGATAACATCAATTGCAATATCTTACATGTAACTACTTGCATACAATATTACGTAAAAAAAACGTATACATTCAACCCTTACCCAATCGGTGCAACGCACGGGTTTATGTAGGCTCGTATAATACAATGGAGTAATCTAGAAGGTAGATAATTGGGTCAAGCCCATGACAACACAATAATATGGGGGTAATAGAAATACAACTAATAGTCTTTCGCAGTTTGAGCAGGAGGGGCTCGAACGCACAAACTGGAGCGAAATTCAACAGAACAGAGGGTAATCCCTTAGTGAAGATATCTGCATACTGATAACGCGATGATACATGCAAAACATGAACCTGCCCCTTGGCAACCATGTCACGAACAAAATGGATATCTATCTCAGTGTGCTTCTGATAAGGTTTTAAAAGGTACCATTTTGAGGGGTCGTTTAAGCCCTTATTTGATCACTTTTGTATCCGTTATTGCTTAATATCGTTCCTTTTCACTTTTTAGGTCTCTTGAAGGCAAAATGCTGGAATGGCACTTATTTGGACGAAAAGGCGCGATTATACGAAGAAAATAGCCAAAGTCATAATCGAGACACTCAAGGCTGCTGAAAACATAAGGTGACGGCGTCACTGCTTATCTGCGACGTCGTCGGAGGATTTTGTGACGGGACAGAAGCCAAAACCCCTATTTTCAAGTGACGACGTCAGGTTATAAAAGAGTAGGCCGTCGCAACTCAGACGGCCTAGATGCAATCCAGACGGCGTCAGAAGCTGAAGAGGACGGCGTCACAAGCACAAGGTGACGCCGTCGCAAAACTAACGTGGCCAAGACGAAACCCTAATGACGGCGACACGACGGCGTCACAAAACATAAGGGGACGCCGTCACATATGTAATCTTATATATAGAATCCGAATTTTTCAGTATTTGTGTGTAGTCTTTTGGAGTAAAAACCTAAAACCGAACCAAGGCTGTCTTGTACAGTATTTTAGGGTTCCAAACCCTATCTTACACCAAGATAAGTGTTTTACTTCATTAATACAATTATGTCTTTGATTATTTGTGTGTATGCTTGCATGTTCTCCATGTCCGGCTAATTTATTTGTGTGTTTGCTTAGGGAATATGAAACTTGATTATTGAATATTGATTGGTTGTCTCTTATCTTAGTTGATTAATGATCTAGTAATGCGATAGGTCATTCGTTGTGTACTTAATACTTGATTAAATCTTTGTGAACCTTAGAATATGACTCCTTGAGTAGTTGTAGGCTAAACCATCCAAAGAGTGCCTTAGAGTAAGAGTTTATTATCCCTAGTGGGTTTTGTAGACGAGACCCTTTGGTAAGTTCAAAGAGTTAGGGAACATACGCATACCCTACAACCTTAGACACACAACGCAACTAGGAATAAGGACGTGACAATTCAACCATCAATAGGAGATAATTAAGGAGTAGTAAAACCTAAGTAAACACATCTTTAAACTATCATACGAGCACACAATAATTAGATATAGACTACATACACCTTAGATTAGATAATTAGATAAGTAGAGTAATCGGTAGAAATACCAACCCCCCAAATCCAAACCCCGAGATTCGTACCTTTCCAATTTTTAAAAAAACATAAAAAGATAAAAAAAAAATCTTCCTCAACCCCAACCTTAGCGTAGTAACTTCTTACTAGCATTCCTATTCCCCTAGAGAACGATATCAATACACGTGGCTTACCCTAATTACTACACTACAACGATTAGGTTGACTGCCTAGGGTGTTATAAAACTTGCTCGAAGAAAAGGAAGTTTCCTTGACCCCGAACGACGCGTGTAGCGTTATCAAGTTTTTGGCGCCGCTGCCGGGGAATAGAATAGCTAGTTAGTAGTCCACCTCGTTTAGGTTTCTTTGCTTGATTCCTATCAAGTAAATTTTTTTTCTCATTTTTAGCTTTCTCGTAGTCTATCCCCCTTCTTCGTGACTTTTGTTCGTAACCCCATCACTTTTCATCATGGAAGGTGATAACCAACCACCACTCATCAACCCACCACCAAATGACCCGCCAAGAGCCCGTACTCTTGGTGAATACTCGAGACCAAGCCACCTAGGCTATAGGAACACCATTGAGCTTCCCGACCAAGCCCAAACTACGGCCCTGCGATCCGACACCATCCGGTTGGTGCAAAACGGATGTGCATTCCATGGACTTCGTTCCGAAGATCCAAATCAGCATCTGAGGGATTTCCTCAAAATTGTCGATTCCATCGACCTTGATGCTACTACTTGGGAGACCACGCGCCTGCGTCTCTTCCAATTCTCTCTACGGGACCAAGCTAGTAATTGGCTTGAGCGACTTCCCGCCGGCTCCATCTCAAGTTGGGATGATCTCACCTCTCTCTTCCTTGCTCAATTTTTCCCACCGGGGAGAAGTACTAAACTTAGGAATGACATCTTGATGTTCCAACAACGTCAAGGTGAATCTCTCTACGAAGCATGGACTCGATTCAAGGACTTACTCCCTAAAGTCCCTCATCACGGCATTGATCTTTGGCTCCAAGTCCAAATCTTTTATGATTATGTCAACTTCCCCACCAAGCGATCCATTGACCAAGCGGCCGGTGGAAAACTTAGTGATCTCACCGTGGAAGAATCATGGGGTATAATAGAGGACCTTGCTCTCTATGACAACGAAAGTTGGAATGACCCCCGTGAGTTGCCCAAAACCGTTAAGGCAATTTCCTTTCCTCCCATTGACTCACAATCTTTCGACCGTAGGATGATCGAACTTGAAGATCAAGTTAAATTCCTAATGAGTTCCTACGAAAACCCTAAGTCTTCACGCCATGTGAACAAAGTTTCTTCCTCGTGTGAGCCGTTTTATGATCCTTATAACACGCGCACTTGCACCTGATCCCCCGAACATGCTTCCGTTGAATACGCATCCTCGCGTAATAATGGAACGGGAGGAAGATTCCCTACAATACCCGGACCTAGGAATTTCAATGAAACCCGAGAAGCATGGAAGGGCAAGCCCGACTTCTATTGGGGACAAACCAAGGAATTCACTTCCAATGATTTTTCATGGCCCCCATCCCACGGTCCTAACCAACAAAACATCGAAGGGATGTTGCAAAACCTAGTTGCATCCCAAGAAGCCCAAATGGCTAAGCTCTCGGACCGCTTTAACCAACAACAAGCCGAAATGGATAGGAAGATAGACAACCTTTTGAAAGCCATAACCAATAGTGATAGGAAGGTTAATTCTATATCAACTCCCGAGCCTTCCGGTGTAGAGATTAAGGACCCGAGTAAGTTAGCTAAGCATGTCCAATTCATCAATACCATCGCCTTAGTGAAACCTAATAGAACCAATGACGAAGAGGACCATACACTTGAGAATAATGAAACAACCGAGGAAGTAGATGAAGTAGACAATGACTATTTCAATAGGTTTCCTACGGAAGAAGAACTATCTCGCCACCCTCACTTAGTGCGTGACCTCCGTCACATGTATGTTAGAAAAAGCCCTAGAATCAAGTTTGGGAACCCTTGGAATCTTAACATACCATGTTGCATAGGACACCTTTTTGTGGCAAAAGCCTACATTGATCGCAAATCCCCAATCAACATAATGACTAGCACCTACTATAATTGGGTTATGAAGAAGCCTATTCCAACTAGGCAAGACCCCGATAACCCTAGGGTTAAGTGCAATTTTTTTGGTAGAGTTAAGGGATTGCCCGTTTATGTAGGTAATTTCACGTTTCCTACGGACTTCATAATTGTGGATGATATTAGCACGGCCATAGACCCTAGCTTGTCCCACGTTATTCTAGGAAAACCTTTCATAGAAAGCACCGGGATGACCTATGATCCCTCATTAGGAATAGTGCGATTCAAGGATGAGACTGATGATATAGCTTACCAAATGCCTTTTAAGATTGAAAAGTTTTCATCACTCTCTAATGATGAAAAGGAACTTAAACTATCGGTCTACTATAGGAATGAGGAGGATAAGGAAAAAGGAGTAGATTATGTTATGGCTAAGATTTTCGGATTCTATAAGGATTGTTTGAACTTAGGACCGAAATATAGAACCGAATGGGGAGAGGACGAACTCTTAGAAAGGTGCATCATAGGGCACTTATACAACATAGAATCTCCCAATAGAGGCCGTCATGAGGAAGAAGGTGACGGTGATGAGAAAACGTAGGAGCACGACTACGAGTCTAGCTACAAGACTCTTAAATAAAGAAAGGCGCTTCGTGGGAGGCAACCCATGCTTAATTGTTTGCTTGTTAGTGTCATATATCTTTTATTGATTGTTTATTCTCATGTTTAAATTTGTAAAAATGCTTTATTTTGTTTTTAACCTCGTCTTAATTGCATATAAAGGTATTTTACATAAGGGATAAGTGTAGGGAGGATTACACACGTTTTCAAAAGAAACGTAAACATGAGAATAACAATTTATTAAAAGATATATTTGTGTGTTTGTTCGAGTCAAATGCTTGTATCGAGTCATAATGGATGTTTTGCAGAAATTTTTTCCAGATTCTAAAGATGCAAATTTTCCAGAATTTTTTCCAGAAAATCGCAGACCAGTTTTTGTCAGGATAACCTGACGGCGTCAGGATTGCAACCTGACGGCGTCAGGAAGGAGTAAAAACATCAGATTACTTTTTCTCGTTTTCTGAGCTACTTATAAATTTTTGGAATTTTCCAAGTCTTAATTTTCCAGAAATTCTGTAAACATACATTCCACAAGCATTATATCCTAGTTTAAATCGAGTCTTATATATATTATTACCGCCGATTTTACGCGAAGGTTTCGTTTGTTTTCTTCAAGTGTGCAGGTTTAATTTATCAAGAAGAAGTTACATAAGATTGAGGAGCTTTTCACGCATAAATTCTTCTTGGAAAGGATTTAACCACTACTTCACACACGGATCCTACCGAGCTAATCAGGGGAGTACTAGTTTCTTTCGTTTTTAATTACCTTCCATTATCATAACTTTGATACTTTCGGGGAACATTGGGGACAATGTTCAGTTTAAGTGTAGGGAGGGAAAATAAAACGGGAACTTTGAAACTATGCTCATCCTTGAATATTTGCTTTGTCCAATTGTATTTGTGTAATAAACCATGAGAAAATTTCGGTTAGGGTAATTTTGGCACCAAATTTGAAATTTTTCATGACATATAGGAGTGGGCCATTAGTCTTAACAAAAGCGTCTCACGGATAGGAAGTTATATGACTAGCACAAAAACCCTTTACCACCCAAATTCCACCCAAAATGTGAGGATCGCCCTTAGATTAGTAGGAATTAAAAGCATTCATCTTTAATGCTTAGAGTGTGAACCGGTAGTATATAAGATTCTAAAACTTGTTTTGTGATGCATTCCGAGATCGCAAGTAAGACTACACTTGTGTAGTTAGGAATAACTAAATGATAAGAGGCATTAGGATAACCCTTGTTTGATACCCGTAATATAATTACTTCTTCCACATCGGTTGAGTAATTCCCCCACACCCTTTGCGTTGTACTCATCTTTAGTACACGATACCCCTAGTTAACCCCTCAGAGCCTATCCTTTGCGCGGTTCTCGTGATGTTTCGGTTTATCCGGAATATCAATAAAGAGCATTGTTTACACCCCACCCCAAAATATACACCCAAATCGCCTTAGCCTACCCTTTATGCACTCACTTTTAGTGCATTATTGTTATCACCCTAAACCCTTAGTTCAATTATCTGGTTGCTTGCATGAGTTGCTAAGTCGAGTCATATCCTTTGTATACAGTTTTGGGACGATTGGGATTCATGGGAAAAGTTAAAGTTTATGAAATGACGGGAAGGGAACGTTAAATTCAAATTCCCTTTGTTTGCATAATAATGTACCCCAAGTGTTTTGATCTTTTCAATTCGGGTCAAATTAGTGTTAGAGTAATAAAAACTCAAGTGTAGGGATGTGCCTATAAATCTCTATTATTTTGATGTTACCGTAGAGGATGGTAGAGTAAAAGTGTATGGAAAAAAAAATCGAAAAAAAATAGAAAAAGAGAAAAGAAAAAAAATAGAGTGTTCAAAAAAAAAAAAAAAAAAAAAAAAAAAAAAAAAAAAAAAAAAACCATACGGGCTACCATCCTACATCTATCCTTTAAATTTTTGTTTGTTTGTTTCAGTTTGCTAGAGTGTAGAGTGTCGAGTCTTGGCTTAGCAACGCCATTCTTCTTATGCATTTAACATAGAGATTTTTGACTTGCCACCACTAAATAGCCTATCCCACCAAACCCTTATTTCCCTACCGTAAGCCTAACGTTACAACCCTTTAAAGACCTCTTTGATAATCTTTCCTAGGTGCTTACGCCAAAGCGATGGAGGTTTGATCTATTCTCAAGCCTATGGTAATCTATGTACTAGGACCGGTTAATGAGTGTTTATCTTCCATTTCCCATTTGTTATATTTCATATACACCCGAGAGAGATGTGAGTATCCAAACACCCCATGTGAGGTGCTAGTATGTAATTTTCGTGCTTGTTATGACTTTTGCGGGGCTTATATGTGTTGTGGACTGTTTTAAAACAATGCTTCATGACCCCTAACTTATAAATTAATTGGCTAAAAGCACATTTGCTTGAGGACAAGCAAATACCAAGTGTAGGGATATTTGATAAGGTTTTAAAAGGTACCATTTTGAGGGGTCGTTTAAGCCCTTATTTGATCACTTTTGTATCCGTTATTGCTTAATATCGTTCCTTTTCACTTTTTAGGTCTCTTGAAGGCAAAATGCTGGAATGGCACTTATTTGGACGAAAAGGCGCGATTATACGAAGAAAATGGCCAAAGTCAGAATCGAGACACTCAAGGCTGCAGAAAACATAAGGTGACGGCGTCACTGCTTATCTGCGACGCCGTCGGAGGATTTTGTGATGGGACAGAAGCCAAAACCCCTATTTTTAAGTGACGACGTCAGGTTATAAAAGAGTAGGTCGTCGCAACTCAGACGGCCTAGATGCAATCCAGACGGCGTCAGAAGCTGAAGAGGACGGCGTCACAAGCACAAGGTGACGCCGTCGCAAAACTAACGTGGCCAAGACGAAACCCTAATGACGGCGACACGACGGCGTCACAAAACATAAGGTGACGCCGTCGCATATGTAATCTTATATATAGAATCCGAATTTTTCAGTATTTGTGTGTAGTCTTTTGGAGTAAAAACCTAAAACCGAACCAAGGCTGTCTTGTACAGTATTTTAGGGTTCCAAACCCTATCTTACACCAAGATAAGTGTTTTACTTCATTAATACAATTATGTCTTTGATTATTTGTGTGTATGCTTGCATGTTCTCCATGTCCGGCTAATTTATTTGTGTGTTTGCTTAGGGAATATGAAACTTGATTATTGAATATTGATTGGTTGTCTCTTATCTTAGTTGATTAATGATCTAGTAATGCGATAGGTCATTCGTTGTGTACTTAATACTTGATTAAATCTTTGTGAACCTTAGAATATGACTCCTTGAGTAGTTGTAGGCTAAACCATCCAAAGAGTGCCTTAGAGTAAGAGTTTATTATCCCTAGTGGGTTTTGTAGACGAGACCCTTTGGTAAGTTCAAAGAGTTAGGGAACATACGCATACCCTACAACCTTAGACACACAACGCAACTAGGAATAAGGACGTGACAATTCAACCATCAATAGGAGATAATTAAGGAGTAGTAAAACCTAAGTAAACACATCTTTAAACTATCATACGAGCACACAATAATTAGATATAGACTACATACACCTTAGATTAGATAATTAGATAAGTAGAGTAATCGGTAGAAATACCAACCCCCCAAATCCAAACCCCGAGATTCGTACCTTTCCAATTTCTAAAAAAACATAAAAAAAAAAAAAAAAAAAAAAAAAAAAAAAAAAAAAAAAAAATCTTCCTCAACCCCAACCTTAGCGTAGTAACTTCTTACTAGCATTCCTATTCCCCTAGAGAACAATATCAATACCCGTGGCTTACCCTAATTACTACACTACAACGATTAGGTTCACTGCCTAGGGTGTTATAAAACTTGCTTGAAGAAAAGGAAGTTTCCTTGACCCCGAACGACGCGTGTAGCGTTATCAGCTTCGTCCGCTGATGTTGAATAGGATTGACAGATAGGTAAATGGCACTAACATTATAACAATATACAAGAGTTGTTGTCAACAAAGGTGTATGTAACTCCCAAAGAAGGTTGTAAAGCCAAGCAGTTTTGGAAAACACATTTGCAACACACAGATATTCTGCTTGGGCACATCCAGCCCAGTCAACATCAGAATAAGCAATGAGACATGTGGTGGAGGAAGCATAAAGCTGGAACCCAAAAGCCAAAGTACCGCTAACATACCATATAACACGTTTGAGAGCCGCTAGGTGAGGCTATCACAGATCATGCATATACAAAAAAACCTACTGAGCAGCATAAGAAATATATGGTCGTGTGAATGTAAGATATTGTATACTACTATACCTGCAATACTACGATAAATAGTAGGGTCAGTAACATGATTACCATCAGGTTCAAGTTTGGACTCAGTACCAACATGAGTCCGTGATGAGTTACAATTACTCATGTGAACGTGCTCAAGTAATTCTAGAGCATATTTCTGCTAAGAGAGAAACATCCTTGTGTTGTCACGAGAAACGAAAATGCCCAAAAAGTAGTTAAGAGGCCCCAAGTCTGTCATTTCAAACTCTCAATTTAAAGATGAGATAATATGATGTAGTGAAGCCGTAGAAGAAGTTGTGATAACAATATCATCTACATATATCAATAAATAAGCAATCTCAGCCCCATGTATATTGAAAAATAAATAAGAGTCACACCGAATGTGAAAAAAACCAGATCGAGTAGCATACCCTTCAAATCGTTGAAACCAAACACAAGGCGCTTGTTTCAATCCATATAGAGGCCTCTACAAAAGACAAACATGATTTTGACAATGAGGGTCCACGAAACCGGGTGGTTGATGCATCTATAATGTCTTAGAAAGATGACCGTTAAGAAAGCATTCTTAACATCAAGCTAATGAATAGTCCAGTGACGAGACAAAGCAAGGTTAAGCACAATACGAATAGTGGCGGGTTTAAAAACTGGGCTAAAACTCTCATCACAGTTAATACCGAGTTGCTGACTACTACCATTGACAACCAACCTGGCCTTATACCTACTTAAGCTTCCATTAGCATGGTAATTATGTCGAAATAACCACATGAACCGAACCACGTTGACATAAGGTGATTTTAGGACATGTACCCATGTATTATTTTAAATAACACACTATATTCGTTGACATAACATTCTTCCAATTAGAATCTTTTAAGGCAACAAAAGGAGATTTAGGAATAAGAGACACACGAGATGTATGTAGAGTAAGACGATTAATGAGCTTAATAGTACCGACTTGAGCACGAGTGACCATGTGATGAGTTCGATCAGGTGCCGGATTGGATGGGGTCGAGGGTGCGGGGTGGGTAGATTGGGGTTTTGATGGTTGGGCCAGCATTTGGAAAAAGAGGGGACGAGTGTTGGGCCGTGGAAAAGAGGCAGGTGGAGTTGGGTTGTTGGGCCGGTGGAATTGGGCCAGTGGAGGGAGAAGTGTTTGGCCTGGTGTAGCTGGTTCACTAGTAGGAATAGGTGTTTGGGTCGGTGTAGTTGGATCGAGAGTGTTGTTCTAGGGGTCTGTTATTTGGAACAGAATGGATGGGAGTATTGGTGTCGTGACTACTAGAAATAACGTGACGAGTGATAGTTGACGGTGTAGGGTCTAGGAAGGCGTAACTCGAGGTGTTAATGGGAGTGGTGGATCCATATGGAAATTTTAGTTCGTTGAAGGTGTCGTGCCGTAAGAGGAGTGATAAGGTTTTAAAAGGTACCATTTTGAGGGGTCGTTTAAGTCCTTATTTGATCACTTTTGTATCCGTTATTGCTTAATATCGTTCCTTTTCACTTTTTAGGTCTCGTGAAGGCAAAATGCTGGAATGGCACTTATTTGGACGAAAAGGCGCGAATATATGAAGAAAATGGCCAAAGTCGAAATCGAGACACTCACAGTTGCTGAAGTTAGAAGGCGACGGCGTCAGGTGCTATTGGCGACGCCGTCCCAAAATTATTGTGACGGGCCAGAACCCAAAACTCGTATTTTCAAGAGACGGCGTCTAGTGGTGAAAGAGTAGGCCGTCGCTACTCAGACGGCCTAGATGCAATCTAGACGACGTCAGAAGCTGAAGAGGACGGCGTCACGAACATAAGGTGACGCCGTCGCAAGGTTAACGTGGCCAAGACGAAACCCTAATGGCGGCGACACGACGGCGTCACTAAACATAAGGTGACGCCGTCGCAATTGTAATCTTATATATAGAATCCGAATTTTTCAGTCTTTGTGTGAAGAGTCTTTGGAGTAAAAACCTAAAACCGAACCTAAGGTGTCTTGTACAGTATTTTAGGGTTTTAAACCCTATCTTACATCAAGATAAGTCTTTACTTCATTAATTCAATTATGTCTTTGATTATTTGTGTGTATGCTTGCATGTTCTCCATGTCCGGCTAATTTATTTGTGTGTTTGCTTAGGAAGTATGAAACTTAATTATTGAATATTGATTGGTTGTTTCTTATCTTAGTTGATTTATGATCTAGTAATGCGATAGGTCATTCGTTGTGTACTTAATGCTTGATTCATCTTTGTGAACCTTAGAGTATAATTACCTGAGTAATTGTAGGCTAAACCATCCAAAGAGCGCCTTAGAGTAGGAGTCTATAATCTCTAGTGGGTTTGTAGACAAGACCCTTTGGTAAGTTCGAAGAGTTAGGGAGAAACGCATACCCTACAACTTTAGACACACAACGCAACTAGGAATAAGACGTGACACTCAACCATCAATAGGAGATAATTAAGGAGTAATACAACTTAAGTAAACACATCTTTAAACTATCATACGAGCACACATTAATTAGACATAGACTCCCACAACCCTAGTTTAGATAATTAGATAATAGTAGAGTAATCGGTAGAAATACCAACCCCCCAAATCCAATACCCGAGATTCGTACCTTTCCATTTTCATAAAATATAAAAAGATAAAAAATAATCTTCCTCAACCTTAACCTTAGCGTAGTAACTCCCTACTAGCATTCCTATTCCCCTAGAGAACGATATCAATACCCGTGGCTTACCCTAATTACTACACTACAACGATTAGGTTCACTGCCTAGGGTGTTATAAAACTTGCTCGAAGAAAAGGAAGTTCCTTTGACCCCGAACGACGCGTGTAGCGTTATCAAGGAGTATTTTGTGAGTGGAGAGGTCAAGGTAATGATAATCGTGGTGATATGCAGGGTACCCAAAAATATATATATATGGCATAGCACGAGCAGGCCGGTTTTTGTGGTGTATGGAGATGGGGATAACAAAGACATCCAAAAGTATGGAGTCGGGAATATCGGATTTTTTGTTAAAAATTTTTTGGAAAGGGATTTCGTTGCGGATAGCGGTGAATGGTAAAAGGTTTAGGAGGTATGCGGACATGTGAAGGGCTTTGACCCAAATTGTAGGCGGAAGGTGGGCTTGAAAAACTAGAGTGCATATCATGTTATTAATTGTGTGAATCATGCGTTCTGATTTACTATTTTGTTGAGATGTCTTAGAGCATAAAAAATGCCTGAGTTGCAAATAGGTCAAGGAGTTTGGTGTTTTCGAACTCACCATCATGTTCACATTGAAAAACATGAATATCACATTTAAATTGACTTTGAACATAAGAACGAAAATGCAGAAACTTATTAAAAACCTCAGATTTATTTCGAAGAGGATAAATACATAAGTAATGAGAAAACCGATCAAGAAATAAAAAATACTCCCTCCGTCTTTAAAAGTTATGTCAAGAGAAAAAAATCACCCAGTTGAATAAAAGTGGGACAATCATTTTGAGACATCCCAAAAAGAAAATATGGACTATAACTTTGAGACGGATGTAGTAGTATTTAAACCCACTAGCACCCATAATAGGAGATGTCCAAATATCTGAGTGAACAATTTCAAAACAAAGAGAAACAATAGAATTTGAAGTAACAAATGGATGTCGCACATGTTTAGCAAGCTGACATGCATGACAAATATGAGATGACTTTTTCTTATTGCAAGAAATATAATTATGAGAAACAAAAGACCGTAGCACTTCTCGCCACGGTGACCCAGATGTTGATGCCACGTGGTAGGACTGATAGAGAGCAATGCACTTGGATTGTATGACGGCTTGATAATTGTATATAGATCGCCCGAACTGTCACATCTGAGAAGGATATGGCGAGTCAATAAATACTTCACAGAAAATCCAAATTCATCAAACTCAACAGTGAATTTATTTTCTAGTAAATTGACGCACATATATAAGATTTTTGATTATATTTGGGGCAATAAGTACATTATGAAGATATAAACGGCGGTTAAAAGCTGGAAGAATATTCTGACCCGTGTTGGTTACATGTATGTTAGTGTCGTCACCAACGCGAACAACGAATATAAACGTTTGTTAAAAGTATTACATAAAGTATGAGTATGAGAAGTAAGGTGAGAGGAATCACCTGTTTCTATTCCATGTTGGGTCTTGAACTGTCATGGTGCTAAAATCATGTGGAAGTAATGTCTCCTGAGTCGGGGCATAGTAGGTGCGGGACCAAGTATCTTGGGTTGGTACACGGGTTGCGGAGAGAAAAAAGTTTATTAGGCCAGTTGGGTCGTCTGAGGTACATGTAATTGGGCTGAGTGAGGAGCAGTCGACATATTGGATTGCACATGTTGGGCGTACTATGGACTAGTGACATAATATGCAACGTAGGGCATTGGTTGTTGACCCAGTTGGTGAAGCCAACTTGAGCCACTAGTGGACTAGGCTTGGAGAGCTATGTACATACTAGGTGGAGTGTAAGTCCTATGGTATTGTATTTGATTTGTTCGGGTTCATACGAGTACGATGATCATGTTTAAATTTTCATTTATCCCCAAATTTACACGAACCCTTGGGAAAGTGAGAAAAAAATTGCGGTGTGCCTCGAGTATTATTACTTATTAGTATTAGGCCGGTTTTGGTTAGAAGCATTAGATGCCGCTAAAGCGGTGGGTGATGAGGATGTGGTATCAAGATGATGTTTTTCCTTGTAATTTTCATCATTTAGTTCGCTTTCTTTCAATAATAACATGTTTTTAGTAGTAGCAAAAGTTGGAAGAGGATTGGTGTGACGAATAATTTTTGCAATTTATTTATAACGAGAGTCCAATCTATTTAAAGCATATACCACTAGGTTTTTATCTTCAACCACACCACCAAGGTTTTTCAATCTATGAGCCATATTTTGAATTTTGGAGAAATAATAAGTAATTGAAAGATAACCAAGTTTGATGAATTGAAGTTAATTATTGAGAGTTATGGCCTGGGCATCTTCATTATCATGGAAGAGGTGCTTCAAGTGATCCCATAGATCTTTTGCACTACCCCGTGTAGTCACCACTTGATCTTGCCATGATTCGGTACACGTGCCAAGGATCCACACACTTTCACAAGATTGTCAAGTCTATCCTAATTTGGATATTGGTTGTGCTTGTGGATGCACCTTCAATCTGTTTCTTGAGGCATGTTAAAAAATGAACTCCAAGAATTATAGTTCAGTTTTTCAAGGCTTAATTTGACGGGTATATTACTGGAGATGCTAGTTACACTAAAAGGGATTAGTTTATCGGATGTAGGATGTGGAAGATTTGAGGGATGAGGAGGAGTATTGTCATCACCTGCCATGTCAATGGTGTGATTTAGGTTAAGAGGAAAAAAATACAAACATGAGGGAGAAAAGGAGGGGGGGGATTAGTTAGAGAATTTTTAGGATGCGATCAGTTTTGCTCCTGATTACCATAATAGTAATTGGCTAATTTGCTATAAATCTCATGAAACCAATAAGTTAATATATACAACAGAGTAATCTCGAAGCTAAACAATTTACTTAAGCCCATGACAACATAATAATATGGGCTAACGATATACAACTAACATTAATATCGATATTTTGATAGATTTTTATGAATGAGTAACTAAACTGATATGATATAACACCATAATTAATTTGCTTGTCAAAATATATTATTTGAGTTTAAAATATTTTCTAATACTATGGTGTTAGGTTGAATGATTCGTTAAAAAAATAATAGATTCATTTTTGTTGTGATATATATTGTTATGATTTTTACGGTTCAGCCTCCAAACTATATGTGTTGATGAACGCAAACGACAAAAAGGACAATGTAAGTTACTCAAAAACTAAAACGAGGGATGCTAGAACCACATAAGAAATTCACACAAAATATTCACATGCTGACATGTCAGCCAGTGATTGGCTTAATAAGAGAGAAAAAAAAGAAACTACAATGAAATCCACCAATCACTGGCTGAAACGTCAGCGAGTGAATTTTTTGTGTAGATTTCTTATGTGTGTCTAGCATCTCAAAGTTATCTTCAATTGTTTGAACACACAAGACATAGGCCCACTTCTCGAATGGTCTATTTTATGTAGGGTGTTTGTGTTGGATAACTGAGTCATTGGGTCAACAAGTGGGCTCAAGTTCAAACCCATTTGAAAAAGCAAAGTTATGGGCATTTCAAAAAGTAGTTAAAACACACACTATGAAATCATTAGTACCACAGTACCACCACATACCAAACTTTAAAATACTGTTTTCTTCCCGCGAAAAAGCTATAAAAAAATACAACCTTTACCTTTTCATATTATTTTATCTATTGATCAGAACTGGAAAGGTCTCTCACTCTCATGTTATATCACTTTATATCTTTTTATTCATAAACTTTTTAGACATTCTGTTCTCTGAATTTTGATTGAGCGCGGTTTTTTGGGTGATCGAGAATTGAGGTTTGTTGTAATGGTGAAAGAAACTGAGTACTATGATGTTCTTGGTGTTAGTCCACTTGTATCGGATGATGATATTCGCAAAGCTTACTATATGAAGGTGTCTTCTTCTTTTATGTTACTATTTTTTAGTGTCTTAATATGATCTAATGTTAATATATGGCCGTGTAATAGTGTCGGTTTTATTTCTTTCAGAAGTTAGTATTAAACTGATTATTGTTTAGGAATATTTTTATATATGCTTAAGCTAATAATATCCAGATCTACTTCCCTTGCAAAAGTTCTTATTTGGATCTATGTGACTTTGTTTACTATTGCAATACAAGTGACCAAACCAACACTTTATCTCCAAATTTACTGAAATTAATATATAACGAATCGAGTATGATTAGAATTTAGACATAGTACTTTTTTCATCGCTTAAAATGATTTAGGACGCTGTAGAGTTTGAGCACACTTGTGCCACTTTTGACTCGTTCGACCGTTTCCTTTTTTAAATAATGTGACCGGTGTTTAGGTAATGAGACTAAATTGTGGCTTCTAAGTTCTAGCTATTAAGTTGTTCGTGAAACAGGCACGTCAAGTTCATCCCGATAAAAATCCAAATGATCCTCAAGCTGCCGAAAGGTTTCAGGCAAGTGATTAATACTTCATTTCTTAAAATGATCATAACTTGTGTTTGGGTGATATTCATAATGTCACTATAATATTACATTGATAAACTATGTCGAAAACAACTTGAGAAAGTAATCTTGTTTATAAGCAGGTACTTGGTGAAGCATATCAGATTCTGAGTGATCCTGTGAAGAGAGATGCGTATGATCGGAATGGGAAGGGCTCCATATCAAAGTAAGCATTTTCAGCTACACTTTACATTTATGTTGCAACAAGTTGTGATTGTTCAAAGATTGCACATTGTCTGATAAATTGTCGTGCTCCTATTGTTCATTAAATACCCATGTTTTTTCTTAATGTGTTACATATGACTAACATCATATGAATGAATGATTAGTAACATATTCTGTAGTACTATGTTTTTATGATACATTTTCTATGTAACATATGTTCTTGGGTCTATCATATCATTTCGCAGGGACACTATGCTTGATTCAACTGCTGTTTTTGCTGTCCTTTTTGGAAGTGAGCTATTTGAAGACTACATAGGACACCTAGCTGTGGCAACAATGGCTTCTGCCGAATTAGTTGGTGAAAATGATAACCCTGAAGTTATCCATGAGAAGTTGAAGGCAAGTATATGGAAGTTTAATTATAATTTTAGTATGTTTCGACTTTTATTGAAGGTTTGAGAAGTACCATTGAATGTTCAGTAAGTTACGTGTTTTCTGTTTCAACTAATTATTTTGTAAATTTATATGTTATAGACTATCCAAAGGGAAAGGGAAGAAAAACTTGCTAGAACATTGAAAAATTTTATTCACCAATATGTTCAAGGTGATAAAGAAGAATTTTTGCATCATGCTGAGTCTGAGGCAGAACGACTTTCTCAAGCAGGTACCTCATGCCTCAGTGGCTCAGTTAAGTAGCATATGTATCGGGTCAAAATAAGTAATTCTTTTATGTTGGTCAAAATGGGTCAGGTCAGGTTGGGTAAACCCACAAAAGAATTTGGTGATTGATAGATATTTGTGTTATATATAATTACAGAAACTACTTTGTTATAAGTATAATTCCAAGTTTTTTGTCAATTTCTTATTTTAGGCCGCTCTAGGCTCTAAGCGAATTTTGGCCCGTTTGAGATCAAATGTGACCAAAATTGATCCATATGTCTATTAAATGTTTTAACTTGTTGATGATATGTTTTCAACTATCATTCTAACAGCTTTTGGAGCAAATATTTTGCACACTATCGGATACATATATGAAAGACAGGCTGCACAAGAGCTCGGAAAGAAAGCCATTTACCTCGGGGTACCATTTATGGCCGAATGGGTTAGAAACAAAGGACATTTCTGGAAGTCGCAGATTACTGCTGCAAAAGGTAGCTACAATGAACAAAAAAATGCCCGGATCTACATAATTTGGAACTCATATTACAATATTGGCCTTGGTTTTTTGTTTTTTTATAACATCTAGGTGCTTTTCAATTGATGCAACTTCAAGAAGATGCTCGTCGGTCATTTAAAATGGATGGAAGTGGCCCTGTAAATGATGCTGAATCACATCTAAGATCCAACAAGGATACGCTCATGAACTCGTTGTGGAAACTGAATGTAGTTGACATTGAAGTTACCCTTTTACATGTTTGTCAAATGGTGAGTGATTAACTAATCTTTTTATGTCTCGTTCTTTGGCATCTACATGAGAATCAAATTACGGACACTCTGATTTGTTTTGTAGGTACTTCATGATACTAACGCCAGGAAGGAAGAACTAAAAGCTCGTGCAGTAGCATTAAAACTTTTAGGAAAAATATTTCAGGTGCGATTTCTGTGTTGTCTAAACAAATTAATTACACTAAATATGTGTTTGAAAACCTGATTTAACAATGACATCTTGTCTATAGAGAGAAAAGCTATCACAAAGTGTTGAAACGTCAAAGAAGAAGACGGTTGCTGATATTACGGACGATACAAGCAGCTCGGATAGTAGTGATGATGAGGATACCCCGAGGACACTCAACTTTCGAGCCCCTTTAATCACTCAGGTTTGTTGTTTACTCCTTTTTCGAATATGACCAACAGTTTATACAATTTACCGTCTTTTTTCACAAATGTGGAGGTTTATGCTTAAGTAGATATTAAAGTCTGTTTCTTTGGAAAATGTCACAGGGAATCGGTAGGCTATTCAGGTGCTTGTGTAATCCAGCATACGACGTGGACGATGACGACGAGATTGTTTACAAGAGCAACAAATGATGACCATGAAAGAACCAATCTACGACATTCACTGTTTTTCAGATTGGGTATGTAAAGCTCAGACAGCGAGTAACGGATGCAAACATCCTGGATACAGAGGTGAAACCTGTCGATTAAAACTGAATTATGTGTGTAATTTCCTGCAGAATCTTCCTTATACATATTGAACATATGAAGCTTGGTTTATACATTTTCTTCATCTAGAAAGAATGTTTTATGATCCCTGCTTGGTATTTCTAAGATCCATCCAGTACGCACTATGTTGAATAAAAATGAGTTTGGGCGAAAGAGAGAGGTTGGAACCCACTTTTTCAAATCGCAGTATATGATATATATTTGAGCAGGTCGAAGTCCAAACCCGCGCAACCCGTTTTCATTCCCCATTTAGCCCATTTAGTAAAACCTCATATCACCTTTTTACATACAAATGAATCGAAAAAGCAGAATATTTCACTTGAGTATACGTTTTTGGAACCATGGTCAACACTTGAAAATAAAGGAAAAGTTTAACATTTCCCTTGAAACATCAATGTCCATACGTTAACAAGTACAAAAGACGTTTAAGACAGTCACGAACGTAAGGAACTATATACACGAGACTACCCAAAAGCAACAAGAAATGAACCACTTAAAGTACTCGACCACTGATCCACCCACCTTTTGAACCCTCAATACGCATGATGAGCAAGTGCGTTGACTGGACGATGTGCTTGAAAAGCACATGCACAATGCACCGAAGTCAAATTCAAGCAACCACTTATTATAAGGGAATGCCTACCCGGGCAGGTATGAAGTGCGGGAAAACAATCACATAGTGCCTGAACTGCAGGAGGTGTTAGAGCCGTGCATTGACTGATGTTGAGGTTCATTAGCCCTTCCTCTTTGACCCTACTGCTCTTAGCCGAATCCCACACTTGGTGCTCATTCCTGTGTGCTAAAGCGTATATTGCTCTATCTGTGATATTTTGACAGAAGTAGAGCCCCAGAGATCGGAGATGTAGGCAGTTGTTTGCAAGGGCTACAACACTATCATCTGTTATGCAGAATACATTTGAAATCAATGTTTGACATAAATTCATAAGTTTATAACCAAACAGAAAAACAAGGGACTATGTTGTTACCTGTTATGAGAACACAACCACAAAGGTCGAGTGAACGTAGATCAGGACAACCGTAAGCTAAGCTCATTACTCCAGCGTCGCCAACTTCCTCGCACCATCCGAGATTCACAGATTGTAGTTCTCTACAGTTATATCCGATCGCCTGCACACATAATCAAACACTAAAGATGATGCAACAAGAAAACATTTTTGGGCATTTTGACCCACAATTAGTAATGTGTCGGCATTGTGACTTTACTTATGTTAAACTGAAATCTAGTCGACTAACACTAGAACAATAAAATGATGATTCTTGTATACCTTTAGAGCATTATCAGATGCAGCTTTCACACATCCACAGAGGTTCAAGATTTTCAGTTTTCTGCAATGACTACTGAGATACGCAACAGCCGTATCACTAAACGAAGAGCATCCACTAATGTTGAGCTTAATAAGATTTGGACAACCGTGAGCCAAAGCATACAAAGATCGATCACTAAGTTTAAAGCTCTTGCTGAGGTCAAGATCCTCCAAGTCGTGACAGTTATTTGCAATGATCTCGACCGCATTGTCTACTAGTTGTGGCTTATCTTGACGAAGGACCAAACGCCTTAAGTTCTTAAACTTTGGAGCAACTGAGAGCACCAAGTTGTTCATGTTGTTTTTGCACCTAACAAAACAGCCGAGATAAAAAAATGTGTTTCTGAATAACCAAATTTAGTAGGCGAGCGTTGCTAGGAAAAAGACGGTAAAAATTTCATTCAAGTTATATTGGTAGCTGATGTGTAAGATATGATCACAATGACTATACTACCTTATTAATAATCTACTCTTTGTAATTCAATAATTCAAGACTAGAGGTATCATAAATTAACATAAGTGACTTCATTGGACACGTTAACATGTTTCCTTTAAACTATAGTAATGGAAAGTATTTCACCCATTTGAGCCAGTAGAGACGTAACATAGCCTGAATCAACCCACTCATAAATGGAAGGGTCAAAATCACAAAGGTACACCACACATTAACTTCCGTGTTAGTTTCTACCATTCATTTATAGCCAAGTTAATTCGTTTCAAGTGCTTTGAGCAATATATTAAAATTTGGAATAGGACACAAGAACGATTTGGTACTACAGACAACAAAAGGAATTCCATTATACCAACCTTCCTCTTTAATTTGGTTTGCATGAAAAGGATGTTAGGAAATAGATCCAAACGGATAACCATTTTGAGAAAAAATAATTATTATTCGGTGGGGAAGTTCAAACAAATAACATGACAAAGAGATATACCAAGAATACCAAACAACCGTCCCACCAATATCATTCATTAAGTATATCTCCAAAACATAGAACCATGAACATGCAAAGATCTAACACAAATACAACTTTTTTAACATTAAAAAATGATAGGTTGATACAAGAAAATCATTAGTCATGTAGGAAAGTTAGTTGTACTAATTAAGGATCAGTTAAGTGGCCAGCGCAAAGTCATTATCACATAACCCCTGAATTAGAGAGGGGCATTTATTTACAAAAATATGGCTGAATTCTGGTTAGGCTAAAGTTCACCATTTACGTACTTTCCAATGTTTGAAGTGTCAACTGGTTACGTTTTAACTAAGAGTTTTAGTTTAGATACAAGGGTAAATGAGTAGTAGTTCGAAAGTACCTCAAATACACACTTGAAAACTGATTACCTTACTCAAAGTAAGAAAATACGCAGATGTACTTTGTTTTATGACTTCATCCACATACTAAAATTTATAATAAAATGCTTTATCCAAAAAGCCGTGCACCTAACTTGAACAATATTTTGTAATCAAATTTCGGAGTGTTTGGGATTTTGCTTTTCTTGTGTTTCCAAAGTGATCATAAGTTTGTAGCAATTAGGGTACGGCAAAACAGATCCTGGTCATCTAATTAGACTTCAAATATATGATTGATGATCAGAGCCATCAAGTAAAGATAACATGACTATTCATGTTAATTTCAACTTAAAATTATCTCGATTCTCAAGTGTAAATATAGAAACATGAACATCATACATTTAAGGGGTATTGGATTGTTGGAAAAGCTAATGTAGAAACTTATCCTAGTTAGCTAACACTATGGTGTATACATTAACTTACACAACGGGCTATGGCGTACACACAATAGAGGATATATCGTTTGGAATTCCTTACGCGCTTATTTTGAGTAGATGCCTTGACCAGATCAACTTACTAATAATAGCTTAAATAGGAGAAGTTGTGTGGGTTATACTTATTAGTTGTATCAAAAAGCAATCAGCTGAGAAATGAGAATACTGCTCATGGGGTTGTTTGGATTGCTTATTTTTAACTCATTACCTATCTAATCTAAAAGTAAGCCTATATGAACTATGCTTATTATAAAATGCTTATAAACTCAAATATGCAAATAAGCCAATAAATGCTTAACAATCTAAACACTTCTATTTCGGTATAAAAAAAGTTTTAACAGGCCAATAAGAACAAACACATAGAATCCCAAAATAAAGTTATATAAGTAAGGCCCTTATGTAATTTCGGGGGTGTTTGTTTAAGCTTATTTTTGGGCTTACGAGCTTATGTAATTTCGGCTTATATTGCATAAATTAAACTCATTTTTCCATGTTTCATTTTCGGCTTACGAAATACGAACTTAGGGGGTGTTTGTTTTAGCTTTTACATGGGTCTTATGAGCTTATCACCTTATATAGCAACAAGAACACATTGAAATGTTTGGAAAGACCTAAACTTACTAGCTTATATAAAGGGATTCTGAAAAGCTCTTTTTTTTTTGCCCCTTTTTCACCTTTTTGTCATACGCTGATCCAACACTTAACCTTGGCTTATGAGCTTATAAAGGCCCCTAAGTTTCATAATGAGCTTTTGAAACACAGGCTCAAATATTATCAACTAATCACTATTAAAAAAAAAAAAGGTAGATAACACACTAACCAAGAAAATGAAAAGTCAGTAAGTCCACTAGAAATAGCATCTCTCCAACCACAGCAAACACCAGAAGCAACAACCACCGTCCGATCATCCAACAAACACACTATCCTTAGCAACAGTTCCATTGGTATCTCACTCCAGTCACTAAAAACCCTCCCAACATTAACCACTTCTTCACCACCTTTCATCATTTTCTGTCACTACAAAATATAAAAACTGTCACAAAAAAAACACAAAAATATTTATAAAACATAAGCCAGTAGTAAGCTAGTAAATAAGGTCAAACAAAGTACTAGATGGAAATACATAAGTTTGAGTTAAAGATTAGATACCCAAGTGAGAATTAAGACTTAAGAGTAATATGTAATATGTGATCGTTTTGTATTGGTTAAGTTTTGATATGTGATGGAAATGACGATGGTTATATAAGGAAAGAAAAGAAGGGTTTGTGGAGAGAGAAAGAAGCACGACACACGTATGAATCCACGTGTAAGACCAGAACATTGTATGATTTCTGTTATGTTGTGGTCCAATTATTACTCTTCTCTTGTTTTAAAAAAAAATTGTTACTCTTCTCACTCTGTGAGCAGAAGGTATACTTTAAGGTTTAAGGCTGGTCGCATTCGTCGGGTCAAAATCGGTTGGGCATCAAAATTCTCCCCCCTCAACCGATGTTCAAATTGGTTGGCACGATTGTGGTGCTTGGGTCGCTAGATCGGTTGGGGTTTAAAAATCACGATATCGGTTGAAATCTTACTCGATTTCAACCGTTTGTTACCCTTCTTAAATAAAAAATAAATGAAAAAACTTTTTTTTTTTAAACTTTACCACTTTTCACATCCTATAAATACCAATCTCAAACACACTTCTTAACACACAATTTCAAACACAATTCGACCTCAAAATACTTCTCAACACAAGATTTATTATGGCTTGCCGTCTCCCCCATTCCGTTGAAGATATGCAAGTGTACGTTCAAAATCAATGCAATAACGACGATGAGGCTCAAAAAACGCTATTATAAGCGTCATCGAATTGTTTGACCAGGTGAAGGCGGAGAAGGAACAGATGAGACAAAACTACAAGAGTTGCAACGACATTACGCCTGAACGAAAAGCTGTGATCGACAATTTTTTGAAAGATCAAGCCCGCAAAGATCGCGAGGTTGCTGACAAGTTGTGGCGCTATGTTCAGAAGATAACGAACAACGTCAACACCAAAATCAATTGGAGCTATCGGGAGAACAAAAACGATGGTGTTGGTGCATCAACTTCGACTACCAACTTCGAGCTACCGGGGGCACCTTTGCTAGACGAGGAAGATTTGGCTCGCTTCGAGGGATTTGCCGGTTCTCGTACTCCCTCGTATGACTCTGCATGCGGGGAGCATTCAGATTAGATTTATGATTTATGTATTTCGTATTGTTTTTATTTAGCATTGTAACATTTTAATTATTAATGAAATTTTAGTTTATGTTAAAAATGATTTTTTTTTTTTTTTTTTTAAATTCCTTGGGTCGTCGACTGGGGCATCCGGGTTGTCCCAGGTCGCTGGAGAGAGAAAGCTGACGTGACGCTGGATGACCCAGGTTGTCCCAGGTCACGACTGGGACTAGCCTAACATTCGTCACGTCAGCGTCACATCAGTTTTAACATTTCATCTTAACTTAATAAAAAACATTTTTTAATTATGTATAACTTACCCAAGTTAAACCTTAAATCACTAACAATTTACAAAAACAACCCCTCATTTAAGGGGCAGAAATAAAAAATAAATAAAACTATAAAAGCCCTTAACGTGATGTTAAAATGTTAACATGGCCATGTTAACACCCCCTTAACTTGGGAGACGGTGTGGCTAACATACCTTAACGCCGGCATGTTAAACCTTAACACCCCTTGCTAGTTACCATACCCAAGGCTCTAAGAGCAAAGGGTATGTTAACGCACCATAAGGCGTTAAACCTTAACTCTCCTGCGTTAATGTGCGTTAATCACACCGTCGTTTGCGTTAAGGGTGCGTTAACCCTTTAATGCAGTGTTAAACTTACATTTAAATAAATAAATAATCAAAAACACCCCCTAAAACGGCAATACTAGCCGTTGAGTTTTTTTTAAAAAAAATCACTTACACCCCTTTGGGTTAAACGGCTAGTTTGTTTAAAAAAAGTAAATAAATAAATAAATCATAACCATTTTCCCACCACTATATATACCCAATTAACAAACAATTTTTTTCGCACTTCCACAACTCAATCTAATCTATCATATACTTCTATTTGCTAAAACAAATGTCGGAAGGCAACAACAACGATGATTCTTTCTTGAATCTCCTCGGTGGGTGGAATAACTCAAACCCGAACGCGGGTTCTTCTTCAAACCCGAACGCGGGTTCATCATCACCCAACATCTCTTTTCCTAACCCACTCAGCTTGTCGAGCCAAGAACTTTACCTACAACATCAACGATTTCTATATTGGGAACAAAGCCAACAAAACACACTAAACACCAATTCCAAAATCTACAATTCTCACAACATTCACAAACTGAAACACATGAGGTTCCCGAAACACCCACGTCTCCTCCAAAGCTCAAAAGTCATGGTAAATGAAAGTCCAAAAAATCCAAAGACCCCGAACCAATCGATGAGTACGAAGAAATTCCCAACTTCGTCCCTACACGTTGGCAACCAAAAGAGGAACAATTACTTGCCACCTGTTATGTAGCCGCTACGGAGGATCCGCTTCTCGGGCGTGCACAAGATCGCGATACGTTTTGGCAGCGGGTAAAAAATGAGTTTAATAGACTCAAACGCAACAAGGATATAATACAAAGCAAGTGGAAAACATTAACGTGTATTACAAACGTTCGCAACGGGAACAGAAAAGTGGGGAAAGCGAGATGGATATCCTCAAACGGCGAAACAAATGTATCGTAACGAGCACAAAACTGTGTCGTTTGCCAACGAGGAGGCTTGGGAGGTTTTGCGTGGTCATAAGAAATGGGACGCGCCGGATCCGGTTGATTTAATCGGCGATGTCCCAAGCCAAACAAACGAAGCTTTGTTTAGCCATGATGAACAACCACGTCCCATGGGCAAAAAGAGTGCTTCGAAGAAATCCAGATCCGAGAGCACGACAAGTACTGGGGGAGCGAGCACCGGAGGAACGAGCTCGTCAAGCCAATTCACCGAGACTAATACAACCGAGTATCGTATAAAACGGAAAACCACCCAAGTGGCGTATCGGGCGGCCCAAGTAAAAGATGAAACGATAACAAGGTTAGAAGAAATGATTTTTTTTATGATTGACAAGGTTGTAACAAGGTTGTAACATTGCTTTGTGTTGTGTTTTTTTTATTTTGTATTTTTTTTTTGTTGTAACTTTTTTTTTTTTTTTTTTTTTTTTTTTTAAATTTCGTATTGTAATATGTTTAAAAATTAATGATATGTTTTTTTAATAAATTAAGTATTAGTTTTAGTTTAGGGGTTGAATTTGAAAATATTTGAGTTAAAGTGAGTTAAGGTTGAGTTATGATAAGGAGTGTTTTTTTTGTTGAGTTAAGGTGAAAAGTTAAAGTTGATGTGGCAGTGACGTGACAGTGTATTAAAGCTTAACCCAGGGCATGATACAACTTGCTCTAATAGTAATCCATGCACTCACACCACTTCATATTTTATCTTAACGTCACGTCAAATTTCTCTTCTTCCTCACTCATTCTCATATTTCACTCTCAATAATCATTGCTTCCCCATCTTTCACTAAAATATCACCTTTTATACAAATATATATCACTAAATACCTTACATACTCACAGACCAAATAATATAATTAATACTAACACATGGGTCCACACTTGCACAACTCTATAAGCGGTGAACCATTCACCATTCGTCATCCTTGTCGCCGTGAAGCATCTACCTCCCAGCAAGGTTATCCGCGTGAGGTGAGTTAATGTCGGTGCTTTCTGGCACTAGTCTAAGATATATACTCCATCCATCCGTCTCAAATTAAAGTATACGGTTTTTTTAATTGTTGTAGGTTAGTTTTTCACTATTAAAAATAGATAAAAATGTTTGACTGAATTTACTATATTATCTTTAGTTGAAATTCATATTATAAATTTAAAAGAAGACATTGATTATTTATTTAAAAATAAAAATTGTCTTTGTGCAAAAAAATAAGAAAAAAAAACTATTAATAAATATGTTTTTATTAAACTGTGTATTTTTATTGTGGTCCAATTTTTGAAACACAAGAAGTATTAGGACTATTTGTAGCTTTTACCGTTGCTTTATCATATATACCAAGTAGACATCAACTTCATTATCATGTCTTTTTTTCTAATTTACAAAACACAAGAAAATTTAAATTGGGTGAGGTCATTTATCTTTTGCAAGCCAAAATATACCCGTCACGCGTTTGTAACGCAGCTACACTCGGCTACATGTCAGATATCAAGGTGTAGTCGCCAATCAATATAACATCATTGTACATTTTTCTTCTTACTTGCTCAAAAATTATATTCTCGTAACACGTACACTTTGCTTTTGGTCTAACTGCCGTGAAACAACCATCACCGAACCAACTCCAAAGTTAATGGGCATCCATGTAGCGCGTGAAAAAGCGTTCCTCGTGCATGAGAGGACCTTGCACTATGTTCAACCTTTACAAATGAGGTTGACCATCGATTCAAAACAGTCTTATAACAGCAAGGTTTTGTAAGTATGTATACGATACTATTTTCATTTTTATTATTCGCATTGGTGTCACATTATTTTCTTTTCTTTCATATTGAGATTTTTGCAATACCTAATCATTTTTCTTTTAACAATTTTCTATATATTATATTTCTGGAAAGGAACATGCCTACTTTGCACTGATACACTTTCTTCCATGACTGCTTATAGCTTAAAAGTTTGATCCAATAAACGATATTCATTCATCTCATACACGAAACACTTAAGAACAATTTCGTAATTATGTGTGTGGTACTCATCTAGTACAAAATAAATTTGGTTCAATTCGTAGCCTTATGTGAGGTGGATATGAATGGTATGATGGCCAAAGTGGTGATCCTGCACGTTGTAAGCCAATGTCACACCTTTACTTACCTCATCCCATGATATGTCTTTCGACTTATAACTAAAAGAAACAAATATATATGCAGACCTTAGAAAGTTTAGTAGCGGTTCATAACACCTCCACTCAACATCTTCTTGTAATTATTTGTGGATATCGATGACCTGCTACAATATACTTCAAAACAAATTAAACGAAATTTATCGCCATTGGTGTGGATATCCTAATTGCGTTATGTATTAGTCATAACCTCAAACAGTTAAAAGTTAATTGACACAATCAGTAACATTATCTTCGTAAATTCAAACAAATCCAACCACAATCGTTGGCACCTTCTTGGCACGTCGCTAAAAGCTACCAATCGCATTGAAATTTACACTTCCTTGTAGCAATTCCGGTCATACCGTTTGTACTTTTTCTATCCTTGCAAATTAACGATCTCAACTTAAAAAATAACATGTTATTGCTTGTAAGTTTTTGAAACGCGTTCATCGATGGTTTTATTAGTCACTTTATATTTTGTTCAATTATTTTGCATTATCATGACATCTTTCTGCTTGCCATCACACTTCATCATTAAAAAAATGTTTATGTAGTTTTATTATTAAAGGTTTTCTACATTATTAACAAGTGGACGATTTACGTTCTTCATGTCCTTTTTTGCTACCGGTTGGTTGACATTTTTATCAATGGTTTTTCGTCGTCTTTATTTGCAGTTTCGAGTCTAGTATAAGCATAACCCGTCATTCTCTCCTCATGCCATAAAGGAGTGTTAGGAATATATTTATGACACAATTAATAAAATTGAATAAGTTCCCAACATTATATTATACTCTCCCGTTTCGTAAAGAGTGTCTAAAACAAAATATAAAGAAATTATGATATGTGTAATTAATATTAGTTTTGATTTATAAAAGGTTATTTTTAACCATAGATAAAATAGAAAAATCATTCATAATTATTGTCCATATATAAAAGCTAAACATTATTTTAGGACAAACATAAATAGTAAGGTGGACATTTTTTGTGAGATGAAGAGAGTAATTCGGATCTAGGTATTGGCGAGGTGTAGCACGTGTCACACATGATTTATGCCGGCAAAATGTAATTTTTTTTGCAACAATTGTTGGTTTTCTTATAGTTATACATGTAATTTGGTGAAGGCGCAAAGAAAATGAGTAAGAATAGAAGGAAAAAAAATTTGATTTTAAATTTGAAGAAAAAAGAAGATATAGAAGTTGAGAAGATGATGAACAGCAATTTTTTTTTTATTTTTTTTAAGGGACGCTTAAAGTTTGTTTATATTTATTAAAGAATAGAACACTACATTTTTAAAAATTGCAAATCACTTTGATTCGGTAAAAAGTGTTAAGTAAATGTCTAATTTTGTCTATGATTGAATATATTTATTTTACGTTTAACCAGGATCCATGAATTAAAACAACCAAAAAATAGCTACCAAAGAAAAAAGAAAAAAAAATCATTTGTGAAGCAAAACGAGCTACAAATATACCACACACTATGTGGAAAATTAAAGAGGGGGGGGGGTTGAATAGTTTTGCCGATTTTAAGTTAGTTTCAAAACTTTAGATTCGTTAATATGTGAGATCTTATGGATGTAGAGAAAGTATAGATCTAATGATAAAGCAAGTAAATAAAGTAAAGCAAAGTGATAGAAATGACACAACCGATTTATAGTGGTTCGGCTAGAAAGACACCTTCTTTGCCCTACTTCACTCCCCGAGTCACCTACTCGAGAGTTCAAGCACTATGTCAACAAACTCCTTCACTTGGCGGAGAAGCCTTCACAACGTTGCTTACACCTTTTTCCGGTACGAAGCTAAATACCGAGTCCGTAACACGGTGGACCAAACCAACACGACTATTACACACAAATATGTGAAATATCAAATACAAGATCTTCGCTACAGAAATCTTGCGGAGGAACAAATCAATCAAGGACCCCTTACTTGGATGACTTGTAGAATGCTCGTGATCTCGCCTTAGAGAAGGACCTATATGAGAATCACCAAAGAAAGAAAGAAGGAAGTACTCTCTAGATCAAGTGATCTTTTGTTAGAAGAGAATGAGAGTATATGAGAGAATTTGTAAGAAGATGGGTGAGTTAGAATGAAGAAATAGCTCTCTATTTATAGGCAATTTCTTTCACTGTTCCCCGGATCCCACGAATCCCTCCCACTTGGGATCCGTCTAGTGTAATCCTAGGGATCCGTGGGACGCTCCTCTTTGCCCATGGGTTTTTTGGTTATGGGACATGGGTTATGGGTTGGTCCATGGGTTTTCCTTAGATTCAATGTATCTAATGAATACATTGTATCTAGTCAAATGGGTATGGGTCAATGGGTTATGGATATGATCCATGGGTTGTGGTTTTTACCCATCCTAATAAACTATTATAACAAATGATTAATTACAACATTTTTGTATTTAAATGACTATATGTAAATGCTTTACAAAAATAACATGTATCATTATAATTGTACTTAAGATAATATTATACTTGTTATCAACAAAACACAAAGAGATCGCAAAATATTAATAAACGTTTTTACGGTTTATTTGTATTAACACACTATTTAAAATTCTAGATCCGCCGCTGCATTACTTCCTTCTTTATAAACCATATTTGCATTTAGTATAACTCATAAGTATCAAAAAGGATAGTTCTGAAATAACCTAATCAATGTAGCCTTTGGATACCTAGTAATTCTAAATTATTCTATTTCCAAATGCAATTATGCAACATGCTAGTAGGTCTAAATTATTCTATGTCCAAATGCAACTATGCAACACGCTTAGTAGGTCTAAATTATTCTATGTCCAAATGCAACTATGCAACACGCTAGTAGGTATGTGTATTACGATTCCTATAACTTACTTTACTTATTAGTAACGAGTGACATAAAACGATGTTTATTGTAGGGTGCTATGAGACTAGTCGTAGTGAGACTAAACCATTTAGTCGGTCTTGCCATTACAAATGCATTTTCTGATCACTATGGAAACCAAATCAAATGCGTCCTCACCTTTTAAAAATGAACATTTTGGTCTGTCAGGCAACCGGAGTTTTTTTAATTTGGCCTTTTTTTCGTTCTCATTACTAGTAAGTCTGATCTATTATAAGGTCGGCCGGCACATGCTTCAATCTTTTAGGCTAGTCGCATTCGAGCTCTTAACATCGGTTGGTCACCAATATTTTCCGCCCTCAACCGATGTTTAGATCGGTTATCACGGATGTGGTACAAGGTCGTCTCATCGGCCGTGGTCCAAAAAAAACGAAATCGGTTGGAAATTCGACCTACATTTAAGACACATATTGCATGCAATTTTGCCCGTTTGGGGCTAAAATCAATATACTTTTAAAATTTTGACCGTTTTGTCATTAAAAAAAAAAAAAAAAAAAAAAAAAAAAAAAAAAAAAAAACCAATTTTTCCACTCTATAAATACCAACTTCACCTCAAACACAATTCACCACTCACAATTTCTCATCTATATTCAATCAACCATTCTAACGAAATACCCACGAAACATAATTTTTAATATGTCGTCATTCGAGCATTTATTCGGTTCTTCTTCGTCTTCCGACGATGAAGAAGTTTTTAGTGAGTTTGTGGAGTTTGCGGATTTTGCTTGGAAGGCTTACAAAGCATCACAGCCAAAAACCTGATGAAGGTACATACGTAGGGATCATGAGGGTGCTCATAATCGTTTAGTGGCGGCATACTTCTCCGAAAACCCGCAGTTCGACGCAAGAACATTCTCTCGGCGGTTCCGTATGAGCCGAGAGCTATTCACATAAATAGTTCGAGAGATAACCGATCACTCTACTTATTTTCGACAAACTCTTGATGCTAGGGGCGTACCTAGTATTAGCTCTTTGGTCAAGTGTACTGCGGCCATTCGTCAATTGGGATACACGGGCGTTCCTGATTCTCTTGACGAGAGTCTGGCACTTGGTGCATCCACATCCCGTGAATGTCTTCGTAAGTTTTGCGAGGTTATCATGGAGTTATATGGTCGTGAGTATTTGCGAAGGCCCACGTATTCTGACCTTGAAATAATATATGCTCATCACGAGCATAAGCATGGCTTTCCTGGGATGTTGGGAAGCATTGATTGTACAAGTTGGGAGTGGGACAATTGCCCGAATAGTGAGAGAGCTCAACATTGTAGGGGTGATCACGGGCCACATCCATTCATTTTGTTGGAAGCGGTCGCTTCCCAAGATTTATGGATTTGGCATGCGTTCTTTGGTGTCTCCGGAATGAATAACGACGTAAACGTTTTACGTCGTTCACCTGTTTTCAATGATATCAAATCTGGGATAGCACCAGACCTTGAATTTGAGGCTAACGATGTGGCTTATAAAAGGGGATATTATCTTACTTGTTGGGTTTTAGGTTCCTTGGATAAAGAATTACTCTAAGCAAGGTTGTCAGGATCGGGATCCTACGTAGGATCGTTTTCGGCTTTGCAAGATCGTAATCGTAGGATCGGATCGGGATCGTAAGATCCTATGAAAATGTATATATTTTTGTATAGGGGTTGTATTTTTATATTTCTATATAATATTTCATACGATAAACGAATCTAAATGGATGATAAAAGAAAAAGTTATATATTCAAGTACCGTAGTGGTAGAATATTAGATATATTGCATTACATACTTGCACAAAGTTACTACATACGTGCACGGTGCACCTACTTCTTGTTTTAATGTTTTTTTATTATAGTTTTTTCATGATAACATTTATGCAGAAAGATGATGTTAATTTATTAGCACGTGATTCTGTAACTTTTTTGTTACAATATATAGATTAATGCAAAAAGATAAAAGGATTGTATCTGAAAATGAAACGACATAATTTATAATAGAGGGCAACACAATTTTTTTTCTTGATGACCAAATAAATTAAATTAGAATATTCTGATAATATTACTGAATTTTTTTTCTTGATGACCAAATAAATTAAATTAGAATATTCATGCTTTTATATGTAACATAAAATAAAATATGAACAAAATTGGGTCAAGTATGTATATAGTTTACTTCAAAAACAAGCTTCTGACATTTTACAAAGCACGAAATCGTTTTTCATAATGAACCCATAAAGACACATCTAAACTATTTCTAAATAATCCATAAAAATATAATGATTTTACACTCATTAATCTTGCAAGAGACAACTAATTAACAGCACCAAAATAATAATTTTTTTGAAAAATTCTTAGTCATTAGGTTTTAAGACATGAGCTTATACTTAATAAGTTAATATACCCAAAAAAATAAATAAATAAATAAAAAAAAAAAACACAAAAACTAATAACCGGCGATCCTATACGATCCGATCCGATCCTACGATCCTACGCGCGATCCTACGATCCTGCTGCGATCCTACCTGGATTACGATCTTGTTAAGCACCTGATCGTTTTTTGTGTGTAGGATCGTAGGATCGTACGATCCTACGAGCAGGATCGCGATTTTGACAACCTTGACTCTAAGTACTGGAACCACGGACAGGCTTGATGTAACCATGGATAGAAGAGTATAACCACGGATGAAGACAACCGCGGCTAGTAGTATTATGTAACCGCTGATAGTATATAGTAAGCACTGCTAGTCTTGTATAGTCGGTTAGTTTATTGTATTAGATAAATATGGAAAAGATATTTATCTTGTAGGTTACGTATTGTATATTGTATATGACTCCTTAGCCTATAAAAGGAGGTCCTAGGTTAGGTTAGATATACGTATGTTTTATATCTAAGGTCGATACACTTCAAGGTTGCAAAACCCTAATACTGTAAGAGTATTCGTATTAATAAATAATATTGAGGTGTTGAATGTTAATTGTTCTTCTTCTTAAGATTAAGTATTAAATTCCGCGTGATACTTAATAAGTTCTTTGTTCAAGTCAGTTTCTATATTAGATCGTTTGCTCAACTGGGATCAACAAGTGGTATCAGAGCTTGTGATCTAGAAACTGTAACCAAGAAGAAGTCTGATAATCTTTACTCAAGTAAGTTAAGATGTCTGAAGAAACTCACATGGTGACTGCTTCAAAAGTGCCCATGCTCAAACATGGTGAGTATCAAATCTGGAGGATGCGAATGAGGCAATACATTCGTATGATTGATTATGCTCTATGGGATGTTGTTGAAAAAGGAGACACTCTTCCTTTGAAGGGTGTGGATGGTAAGGAGGTTGCTATTATTAGTGAACCTGATAAAGCTAAGAGGAAGATGGAGATCAAAGCTCACAGTATTCTCTCCATAGGAATACCTAATGAGTTTGCATTAGACTTTGATCAGTATGAGTCGGCTAAAGAACTATTGGATGCTCTTGAATTAAGGTTTGCTGGTAATGAAGCTACCAAGAAGTCAAGGATGAACATGCTTAAGCATCAGTTTGAAACCTTCACTGCTCAAAGTGGAGAAAAGATTGATGGTACATACAATAGGCTTCAAAAACTTATCAGTCAACTGAAGGCAGTGGGTTACAAGTTTCTTCAAGAAGATATTAATTTGAAGTTCATTAGGAGCTTATCATCTGATTGGGCTATTCATACAGTTGTGTGGAGAAATAAGACGGACTTTGCTACAATGACTCTAGACAATCTCTTCAATAACTTGAAGGTTTATGAGTCTGAGAATACCTTTTCTAACTCGTCTTCTTCTAATCAGAACATTGCTTTTGTATCCACAAATCACAAAAGCTCACAAGATGTATCCACTGCTGCCTATGGTATAACCACGGCTATTGCAAACAATACCACTGTTAGTGATAATGTCAGTGATGGTGCAATCTGTGCTTTTCTGGCTGATTTAACTACCAGTGTTACTGTGCTGAATCAAGATCTGGATCAAATTGATCCTGATGATCTTGAAGAGATTAATCTTCAATGGCAAATGGCAATGTTGACTCTCCAAGCAAGAAAGTTTCTGAGGAGGACTGGAAGACAGGTTAAGTATGATGGTCAAAGGAGAGCTGGATTCGACAAAAGCAAGATGGAGTGCTTTAACTGCAAGAAGAAAGGTCACTTTGTTAGGGAATGTCGAGCTCCTAAAAGACTTGAAGGCATTAAGAAGACAACAGAAGAGCCTGCTACTTCTTCAGCTTTGGTTGCTCAGGATGGACTTGGTGATTATGATTGGAGTGATCAGATTGAAGAAGGTCCAAATGCAGCTTTTCTTGCTAGTGAAGCTTCAAAAGAGCATAACTTTGCTCTAATGGCCTATGCTTCATCTTCTGGTTCAGATTCTGAGGTATCTAATGATTCTAAAACATCTACTTGTTCTTTTAAATCATGTTTTGATAACTTAGAGTCTCAAAAGGCTATCACTGAGAGTATGAGAAAAGAAGTTGAGAGATTGACTCTAGATAACTTAGGATATAGAGTTGGTTTAGAGGGTGTGGAAGAGAAGCTAAAATTCTGTATTAAATGTGAGTTTGAGTATGTAGAAAAGATCAATATTCTAAGTGGTGAAATTGATCTTAAGAACAGAGAGATTAAAATGCTTAAAGATAAACTAGCTGAGGCAGAAAGTGTAAAAATACAGGCCCTAGATGAAAAAGAAAAACATGTTGTTAGGGTTGCTAAAACACAATATGCTTCTGATCTAGTTAGGAAACCAATAGGTCAAAAACTGTTCAAAGATGGTACTGGTTTAGGATACAATGATATGCCACCACCCCCTTTGATGAAACATGCACCACCTGCTAAAGAACTGTCATTTAGTAGTGAATTCAGTTTTAACAAACCTGTTGAAAAGAATGAAACAACTAAGATAAGTTCTGATAAGTTATCTGGTGCTCCCATAATTGAAGATTGGGAATCAGATTCTGAGGATGATAGAAATGAATCAACTAAGTCTGAAAAGGTAGAGACAGTTAAGAAAGTTGATTCTAAGCAAGTCAACCTTGTACCTAGATTTGGAGCTAAAGTTACCAAGAAAGTAGTAGAGTACAGGGAAATTCCTAGGGAACAGATGAAACAATACAAACCTAGGGGTAATCAAAGAAGCTTAAATGGTCTAATTTCTAACAGATTAGGTGATGAGTTTCAATGTGTTAAAAAGGCTTGTTTTGTGTGTTGTAGTTTTGAACACTTACAGAGAAATTGTCACAGAAACAGACCACAAGTTTGGAATCACTGGAGGAGGGTAAATCATCAAAACTTTTCAAGAAAAACAAACCCTCATCCTAACAGTAACATGATTCCAAGAGCAGTGTTGATGAGGAATGGGAATACAAAATCTATTGTCACTGCTTCACCTAAATGGGTTCCAACCACTGCTAAGCAAAATGTAAACACGGCTAAGCAGTGTCAAACCACTGTTAAGCAAAATATCACCACTGATTCAAAAGAAGTTTTAACAATTCCAAAGGTGATAACTGATACAGTGGTTGGAAATCATTTTTATGCTGTTAAGGCCTCAGCAAGTTGGCAGTGGAAGCCTAAGACTAAGGTTTTACCACATGTCAACTGTGCATCAATGGACCTAAAGAAATTTGAATATTTTGATGCACAGAGCAGACCCAAGTCAGTACTGGCTTGGGTCCAAAAGAGGAACTAACTTGTGTAATCTTATGTGCTGGGCAATCTTCAAACTGAGCTAAAAGATAAAGGAGTTTTTGATAGTGGTTGCTCTGGGCACATGACTTGGGATGGAAGCAATTTGGAAGATTTTGAAGCTTATGATGGAGGATATATGGCATTTGGTAATGATCCAAAGGGAAGAAAGATACTTGGCAGAGGCACAATAAGAACAGGGAAGCTAGACTTTGAAAAGGTCTATTTGGTACAGGGACTTAAGTACAATTTATTCAGTGTTTCTCAAATGTGTGATAAGAAAAACTGGGTACTTTTTGGGGAAACTGAGTGTGTGGTGTTATCTCCTGAGTTTAAGATGCCTGATGAGAAGTTTATACAAGTTAGGGTACCTAGGAAGGAAAATATATATTGTTTTGATCTTAAAAATGTTCTTCCTAATAGGTCCTTATGTTTGTTTGCTAAAGCATCTGTTGATGAGTCAAAATTGTGGCATAGAAGGCTAGGTCATCTCAATTACAAAACAATCAATAAACTGGTAAAAGGAAACTTAGTGAGAGGGTTACCTTCAAAGGTTTTTGAGTGTAAGGAACTGTGTGTGGCCTGTCAAAAAGGGAAACAACATAGGGCTTCTTGTAAGACCAAAACTGTAAACACCATAACACAACCACTGTTTATGCTTCATATGGACTTATTTGGACCAACCTTTGTTAGAAGCTTGAACCATAAGTAGTATTGTCTAGTTATCACTGATGATTATAGTAGATTTTCTTGGGTATACTTTTTGGCTACTAAGAGTGAGACTAGTGAGATTCTTAAGAGTTTCATTACTAAGATAGAAAATCTAGTAAATCAAAAGGTCAAAGTAATCAGATGTGATAATGGAACTGAGTTTAAGAATGATGTGATGAATCAGTTCTGTTTAGCTAAAGGTATTGAAAGACAGTTTAGTGTTGCTTGGACACCACAACAGAATGGTGTAGCTGAAAGGAAAAATAGAACACTAATTGAGGCTGCTAGGACAATGTTGTCAGAGTCTAAGTTACCAACTACCTTTTGGGCTGAAGCTGTAGGAATTGCATGTTATGTGCAAAACAGAAGTAAGGTAGTGAAGCCTCATAACAAGACCCCTATGAGCTGTTACATGATAGGAAGCCAATGATTGCATTCCTAAAACCTTTTGGGTGTCCTGTTACCATTTTGAATACCATAGACTACCTAGGCAAGTTTCAAGAAAAGGCAAATGATGGATACTTTTTAGGCTATTCCACAAATAGCAAAGCCTTTAGAGTATACAATAGGTTGACAAGACTGGTTGAAGAGAATCTACATGTTCAATTCAGTGAAAAGACTCCTAGTGTAGAGACCAAAGGACCAGACTGGCTGTTTAACATTGATATGCTAACCAAATCTATGAATTATGAGCCTATCATTGCAGGAACTTCCACTAATGCTGATGCAAGTATACAAAAGGATTCTGATGTAGATACATCTTCCAAGGAAGCTGATTCTCCAAAGGAGTTCTATTTGGTTGAAAAGTGGAAAGCTGGTTCTGTTCCATCCATCATTCATAAGCAAGGTCCCTCTGGTGATGATGTACTGAATACTGGAGGCAATGTTAATCATCATCAAGATAAGGATGAATTGTTGCATGATAACTCAGTGTTGGTAGAAGAAATTGAAAAGAAGAAAAAGCAGTCTGCAAGCACTGCTAAGCCTACTGAAAGTGCTGATAGGCCATCTGTAAACGCTGACAAGCCAACTTCTACCACTGATAGTTCAAGTGAAATTCCGGCTACAAGTACTGGTGATAGTACTTTCTTTGGACCAAATCCAAAGCCATTGTTTGGTGATGAGGAGTATCCACATGATCCTAATATGCCTGAATTAATAGAGATTGATACTCCTACTGATGATGAAGACATGGATGAATTCTTCAATGCTAATTTGACTAATTTGGAAACTGTGATTAATGAAAGTCCAATTACTACTACCAGAATTCACAAGATTCATCCCAAGGAACAGATTCTTGGAAATTTGAATACTCCAGTTCAAACAAGAAGCAGGGTAAAGAACACAGAACCCTTTCCTGAACATGGGTTCTTTGCAAGATCACTTCATAAAAGAAACAGTCATAAAGATCTGCAAAATTGCTTGTTTGCTTGTTTTCTGTCTCAAAAGGAGCCCAAGAGAGTAGAAGAAGCTTTAACAGAAGAAGGATGGGTAGAATCAATGCAAGAGGAGCTTCTTCAGTTCAAACTTCAAGAGGTTTGGACATTGGTTGATCTTCCAAATGGGAAGAGGGCTATTGGGACTAAATGGGTATTCAGGAACAAGAGGGATGAAAGAGAAATTGTTGTGAGAAACAAGTCAAGATTGGTTGCTCAAGGATACACACAAACTGAAGGTTTGGACTATGATGAAGTATTTGCACCAGTTGCAAGGATTGAGGCTATTAGATTGTTTTTGGCTTATGCTTCATTCAAGAATTTTGTTGTGTATCAGATGGATGTTAAAAGTGCATTTTTATATGGCACTATTGATGAGGAGGTATATGTTTGTCAACCTCCTGGTTTTGAAGATCCAGATCATTGTGACAAGGTTTACAGGGTGAGGAAGGCTATGTATGGATTGCATCAGGCTCCTAGGGCATGGTATGAATGCCTATCTACTTATTTGATGGACAATGGGTTTAAAAGATGACTGATTGATAAAACTTTGTTCATTAGAAAGCACAAAGATGATATTTTACTGGTTCAAGTTTATGTATATGACATCATCTTTGGTTCTACTAACAAGGAGCTATGCAGAGATTTTGAGAAACTTATGCATGATAAGTTTCAGATGAGTTCTATAGGAGAACTCACCTTCTTTTTGGGGCTACAGGTTCAACAAAGGACTGATGGTATTTTCATTAGTCAAGACAAGTATGTAGCAGATGTGTTGAAGAAATTTAGGTTTCAAGATGTAAAAAGTGCAAGTACACCTATGGAGACTCAGAAACCTATGCTACCAGATGATGGAAGTCCCAAAGTTGATTTGAAGTTGTACAGATCCATGATTGGATCTTTGATGTATCTTACTGCATCTAGGCCAGACATTATGTTCTCAGTATGTGTGTGTGCAAGATTTCAAGTAACACCCAATACCTCACACATGAATGTTGTTAAGAGGATCTTTAGATATTTGAAAGGTCATCCTAAATTGGGCCTTTGGTACTCTAAGGATTCTCCTTTTGATTTGGTGGCCTACACTGATAGTGACTATGTTGGAGCTAGTCTGGATAGGAAGTCTACCACTGGGGGATGTCAGTTCTTGGGAAGCAGACTAATTTCTTGGCAGTGTAAAAAGCAAACTATTGTGGCTAATTCTACAACTGAGGCTGAATATGTGGCTGCTGCTAGTTGCTGTGGTCAAGTTCTTTGGATTCAGAATCAATTGCTGGACTTTGGGTACAATTTTATGCATACTAAGATTTACATTGATAATAACAGTACAATTTGCATTATCAAAAATCCTGTTTTACATTCTAGAACTAAACATATTGAGATAAGACACCACTTTATTAGAGATTGTAATGAGAAAAGGTTGATTCAAATGGTAAAAATCCATACTGATTTCAATGTTGCTGATCTTCTCACCAAAGCTTTTGATGTGGGGAGGTTTCAGTATCTTGTTGTTAGTATTGGAATGATTAATCTCTAAAATTCTCAAATTGTTTTGTATAAGTTTGTAAAAGTATTGGACTGTTATCATGTAATCTTAGTATTGCTATTCTTTTTAATATCCACTGATAGTGTTGCTTCTAACCACTGATAGAGTTGATCTATCCACTGCTAGTTGTTCTGTGTTTCCACTAACCTATGTGCAGATAAAAGACAAGTCATTATAGAAATTCAAGAAGTACTGAAGTTACATTGTTCATTCAACATAACAGTTTACAGCTTACAGCTTACAATGACACTTCAAGTACTAGATAAAGACTACATCTATACATGATTTCTACTACTACTATCCTTGCTGATATCGTTTGAATGCTGGATATGCATTTATCATATGCAAACAAAGCAGCTAAGGATCAAAATGGAAAGGATGGATTGATGCAAACGAAGAAGCTGAAGCTGATTGTGGCAGATAGATGGATGATATGATACTATTCTTGTGCTCCATCTTCTCTTACCACCATTCAGCAACTTACTCCATATTCCCTTTTCCCTTCCTGGTTACGATGTGTGAAGAAGCACCATGACTTGGTGCACTGAGTCCAAGAACCACCTCTCTGTCATTAGGGAGTGGTGGGTTTCTTGCTCGTGGTCTTGGTTGGAAGGTTGATGATGAAGGTTTGGGGTTTGAAGTCCTCTTCTTAGAAGAGTCATCAGAGTCTTCAGAGGCATCACTTGGATTCACCACACTATCATCTTCAGATGATGGGAGAAATGGAGATTTTCTTGGTCTTGGTTCTGGTGGAGGAAAGTAGGTCAGCCATGGGTTTCCATCTTCACTTGATGATGAAGATGATGAGGAGGATGAGGAAGAGGTTAGATCAACCACTTCTGGTTTGTTCCAACTAGGGTTCCACATTTTGATTGATTGGGGATTTTGGAGCATTTAGGGTTTTTAACTTTTGATTGGTTTGGGCGTTATGTGATATTTGAGTGCTTTTTATAAGTGAAGTTTAGGGTTATTGAAGTTAATATGGGGCAGGTTAAATGTGGTTGGAGAGTTAATGAGGTTCTTGGGTTTTGAACTGAGATAAGTTCTAGAAGTTGACTATATTGACTTTCCTGTTCTAACCACGGATAGTTCTTTTGTAACCACTTCTGGCTATTTCTAACCCCTGACAACCATAATCTTTGTCTTTGTGTTTGTCTTGCAGGAAAGAAGGATTTGTGTGCATAAGGAGCTAGTATGTTTGCTGCTTGTGTTTGTTAAAAATAAAAAAAAAATAAAAAATAAAAAAATAAAAAAAAAATGTAGAGATAGTTTTTGTGTAATCCTTCATCTCTTGTGAGATCACTTTTCAAGTGGCACAGATTTGCTTGCTCTAATTTGGACCAGTTGGGAGGAGTAATCATCTGTTTCCACTGATGGTTTGTTACAACTGCGGACAGTTGTTGTGGAACAGCGGATAGTATGATCCTCTGTTATGGATACTACAGGGGTTGTTTCGACACTTTGGCAAAAGTATATCTCACTTACCAAAATCACGGATGGATCAATTTCTTTGATCTCATAACCACTTCCAATTAACCATACTCTTAAACCCTAATCATTTTCTTTGGTTTATTCACAAAACCCACTTCATTTACATCATTCATCACAATGGCTGAGTCGTATTCCACTTCACATAATCTTGTTGCTATACTTACTAAGGATGCTCGACCTGAAGGGTTTCATCAAATGATTGATTTCCTTGTTCACAGTCCCATTCACTTTGCTTTAACGGTTGAACCTACCATTCTTAAAGCATACATACGTCAGTTTTGGAAGAATGCTAAACTTGAAGAGGTTAATGGGTTGGAGGTTTTTAGTACTAGGGTGGATGAGAATGTTATTTATGTTTCTGAGGAGATTATTAGAGAAGTTTTGAGGCTTGATGATGCTGATGGTGTTGATAATCTTACAGATGTTGAAATTGTTGCTGGTTTAGAGAGATTAGGTTACACACATAGAGGTGAAAAGGTACAATTTTTTAAAAGTTTGTTTTCCCCACAATGGAAGTTTTTGATTCACACTTTGTTGATGTGTATGAGCAATAAGACCACAGGCTTTAATGATTTTCCTTCAAAAATTGCTACTGCTATTATTTGTTTGTCTGATGGAAGGAAATTTAACTGGTCTAGGATGATATATGAGGGGTTAGTGCAGAATATTAGGAAGAAGGGTAAATATTATTTGTATCCTAGGTTTGTTCAACTGATTGTGAAACATCAAATAAAGGAGCCTATTGAACATGTTAGAGAGTATGATGTAAATCGTATGCTTCCTAGAGTGTTTGCACATATGAGGAATCAGCCACAGAATATTGTCATTAGAGATGTTCCTTTATTTCCTCACATGCTTACTTTGCCTACTGAATCTGAGTTTAATGAAGGTCTTGCATCATGGACTAGGCGAACACAGGGCACTAAGCTTCCTCAGGCTAGTGTTAGTGGTATGGTTAATGAGGCTGTCACATGGAGTGGAGGTGACATGATTGGAAGGGCTTCCACTACTGATTCATGCTTAGATGCTGGTCAGGATAGTGGAAACATCAATAAGACCCAACCTTTGGCAACTCCTAATGTGGAAAGTTCTTTGGAGCTTAACACAGGTGGAGGTATCCCTAGCCAACTGGCTGCTACAGGGTGCATAGATGATCAGGCTCGGTCTGGTGCTATGTCTTCTATATCCAAGGATTCACCTCTCGGAGCAGTTAACACAGCTCGAAGTGATGAGGATAGATTGGAACCTGACAATGAATTGACGGTTAATGACTTTGTACATGATGATTTTTTCAATGAACCACCTCTCGGACCAGTTCACACAGGTCGAAGTGGGGAGGATATTCTTGAACGTTTAAATGAATTGACGGTTCAGTGTGCTAAAATGGAGGATAAGATTTCAGGTTTACAAGAGTTAGCTGTGCTTCAGGGTAAGGATATTCGGAGGTTGAAGCATAGGGTCTTGGTTTTGGAGAGAGTGAAAAGACCTGGAGTTGCTGTTTTGAAAGCTATGCGGCGTAAGAAAAAGAAGGTGGACTCCTCTACTACTCTGAATGTGTATGATGTATCCAAACAGGGGAGGAGTGATGGCATGAATTCAGGGGAGGCTGTGGATGTATCTGTTAGTGTACCTATGGAAGAAGATGTTGATAGTGGAGATCAAGATTTTTTGGTTTCTGATAAAGATGGGAATGAGGTTGTTCTGGAAAAACTGAAGAATGTTGAAGTAGTGCAGAACATAACAACTGATAGTATACCTGAAACCCTGGTTAGTACTCTTGTAACCACTGATGCAGTTTCAGACTTAGCTATTGTTCCTACTACTGTCACACCCACTGCTATCATAACCACTTCCACTGTTGTCACAACTCTCTCTATAATACCACCTAAGTCTAAAGAAGTTGAGAAAGAAGCTGCAAGTACCTTGATTAATCTGAGCAAAACATCATCTATACCTACAACTATCATTGCACCTGTTTTATCTGTTCAGTCTACTGCTACTAAACCCAGAGGTAAAAGTTTGGTTATTGGTGAACCTTTGAAGAAGAAAGTGATTAAATCTAATGTTGGAAAAGGTAAAGAAGTAGTGCTGAAGTTTAAGAATAAAGCAGAACAAGAAGCTTATGATGCAGAGTATGCTAAAAATATGGAAGCTGAGGATAAAGCAATTTTGATGAAGAGAAAGCAAGATGAAGAAGAAGCTAGTCAGAAATTGTTAGATACATGGTATGAATCACAAAATTATCTTGAAGCTTCTGAATTAATAAATGATGAGTATACTGTAAAAGAATGGGCTTTGTTTGATGATGAAGAAAAAGCTAGACTTTTGGGTATACTGGCAAGGAAGGTTAGTAAAGAAAAGAAGCGAGTTGTAAGAAGGAAACCTCCTACTATTGCTCAGCTGAGGAATATTTTGATGAAGATTATCAAGAATTCAGGCATATATGTTTCTGATAATCTCAGTAGTTGTTCATTTGCAAGAATTTTTAAGATTTATGAGAGATGTATGAAAATTAATCATGATGATTTCTGTCCAATGAATTCTAAAAAGGAAGAAGAGTGGATTAAAGGACATGATGAATGGATGCAAAGTAAAAGAAAAAGAAAATCTGAGGTTCAGGTGACATCTGATTCTAAAAGATTGAAAGTTGTTGAAGATGTAAATCAAATCATTTCTTATGAGTTTAAGCTTTTAGATGGAAGTGAAGGGGTTTGGAAAATTCTAAGACTCAACAATGACGTTTCTGAGTATAATAAATTTTCACAAATGCTTCAGTATTTTGATAGAGATGATTTGTTGAATCTTTGGATACTTTACAAGAATAAATTTGGTGAAGTACATCCAGATGATTATCATGAGAGGCTGATGTATCATAATTTGAAGATTCTATTTGAGCCTACTCATGATGAACCTGAATGGCAAGGACTCTACAATTGTCAAGTTACTAGATGGTTTTTATATCAAACTTGTGGAGTTCATGTTTTAACTATTTCTGGAAAGGTTATTCATATGCTTGTAGAAGGTGATTATCCAAAATTGAATAAGCATCCAGGAATAATTGCTCAGATGTTGAAGCCTGGTTGTTTCAAGATGTTAGTATCCTATGATGGTCAAGCTTATGATTTGTTGAAGAAGTATGAGAAGATACTTAAAGCTAGTAAGTGTTTGGCTACATCCTCCAATTCAGATGTTTTGAGCTTAAAGAAAACTTGAAGAATTCTGTTGGAATTTATCAAGTTTAGGGGAGGATTGTTGGGTTTTAGGTTCCTTGGATAAAGAATTACTCTAAGTACTGGAACCACGGACAGGCTTGATGTAACCACGGATAGAAGAGTATAACCACGGATGAAGACAACCGCGGCTAGTAGTATTATGTAACCGCTGATAGTATATAGTAAGCACTGCTAGTCTTGTATAGTCGGTTAGTTTATTGTATTAGATAAATATGGAAAAGATATTTATCTTGTAGGTTACGTATTGTATATTGTATAGGACTCCTTAGCCTATAAAAGGAGGTCCTAGGTTACGTTAGATATACGTATGTTTTATATCTAAGGTCGATACACTTCAAGGTTGCAAAACCCTAATACTGTAAGAGTATTCGTATTAATAAATAATATTGAGGTGTTGAATGTTAATTGTTCTTCTTCTTAAGATTAAGTATTAAATTCCGCGTGATACTTAATAAGTTCTTTGTTCAAGTCAGTTTCTATATTAGATCGTTTGCTCAACTGGGATCAACATTACTGATGAGATATATCCACAATGGTCCGTTCTTAAGAAGTCTATTTCAAATCCTCCCACGGATGATCGTAAAAGAATATTGTACAAGAGGAGGCACGAATCAGCAAGGAAAGATGTGGAACGGGATTTTGGTGTGTTGAAGAAAAAGTGGAAAATGCTTAAAGTTCCTCCTCGAGGGTTTTTTAGAAATGATATCCAAGATATTATGTATACATGTATCATATTACATAATATGATCATCCGACACAAGCAGCGGGCGATATGTCCTACATGGTTTGAAGATGAGGGACACCAAGATCATGATCCCTTAAGAACGCATGAAGAATCGTTGGTGGTTACTCAGGAGCTAATGGACTCATCAACTCATCAAAACTTAAAATTTGATTTGGTCGAACACATTTGGAGAAATCGTCGACATCATGTCAAAGCAGTGAATCAAGTCGATAGTGACGATGACGAAGACGATGAAGAGTTTTTGTAATCTTTTTAACGTTATTTGAATAAGTTACGTAATGTTTTTAATGTTTATTTGAATTTCGTAATGTAATGTTTTTTTTTAAATTTGAATGAATTTTAAATTTAATGTTAAAAATGTTTGAATTAAAAAAAAAAAAAAAAAAAAAAAAAAAAAAAAAAGGCAGCTTGTGTCGTCGACTGGGGCATCCGGATCATGTCAGATCGCTGGAGAGAAAAAACTGATGTGACGCTGGATGACCCAGGTCGTCCCAGGTCATGACTGGGACTGGCCTTACTGATTGATATGATACATAAAAATTAGAGAAAAGTACCAAAAAGTGCCAAAATCTTTTTGGTAGTCCCCTTTGTGGTCAAAATTTTCTTCAATCTCCAAAATGGTCATGCGCAGCCACTCGACCGCGCAGCTCCACCAGAAACATGACACGTGTCGTAAGTAAAATCCACTTTTTACTTTTTAATCTATCCAAATAACCACTAAATTTGCGCAACCGACGGCTACTCAACTTACTTTTACTCGACTTGCATTTTTCCACGTGCAAAAAGTACAAAAGGTAAAAAAAAAAAAAAAAAAATACAAAACTTCTTTTCACTGTGTACCTTCTTCTTTCTTTTCCAATGAACCTGGAAAACCGATCGGCAATAACCATTGTATCATAACAAGACTAAATCGATTCATGATTATCAATCCAAATCTGATTATCATTCTCAAACTTAAACATAAACACAAACACAAAACAACACCAAAGGGATATTGTCGGCGATTGAGTTGATAGGATTTTTGTTTATTTCCAATGGATTCATCGTTTCATCGTGTTGATGTAAGTATCATATTTAGATGTAATAAATGTTTAATCCTTTAGTTAGGTTTGGGATTGTTAACGATCAAGTCTTTTGGGTATATCAATTTTGGTTGAAAATAGTTGGTATTTTGTATTTTTTAGTAACACAATATACCCATGAAGACTGAATAATCTTGTAGCTAGTATCATGTATAAATTAGTTTTATTTTTAATATTTTGTTTTTTGTTAACCTAGGTTTATGATTCGAAGGTTAGTTTGAGAACTAAGCTACACCTTCTGAAAACAATATCCAAGAAGTTGTCTGAAAAAAAGGAAAGGTATAACAAGTTTCAAAGTAGTGTTTTTGGCCCTTGGTTGGATATTAGAACGGAGGACCATGATAATCTTGTCCTGAATTTTTTGCTTCAACACCAAAGGGATATCAAAGATGCTACTACTGATACGCCTTTTATTTTTGATATTGGTCACAATACATTAGAGTTTGGTAGGAGGGAATTTTGTTTGTTAACCGGTTTCAAATTTGGAAATCCTTCTTTAGACCATTTGAGTGAGAGTGTCTCAAATTTCCATAACCGGGTATTTCCTACTCTACCAAGAATAAAGGGTGAAGATCTTAAAGCACTTCTTGAGAAGGATAAGGATTTTAAAAAGCTATCTCATGATGATTCAGTCCGTGTTTGTCTGTTGCTGGCTTTAGAGTATGTATTCATGGGTAATGAGCTTAGGCATGTTATACCCTATGAGATTTTGGCTCTAGTGGATGATTTGTGTGCTTTTGATGCTTTCCCTTGGGGACAATATATTTGGGAAGAGCTTCACGTTAGGGTGTATAATGTTGATTCAAGACACCGTAAGGATATTTTGCAAAAAATTGCAACACACGGGAAAAAATACAAGCCTCAATATTCTTTGAATGGATTTGTTTTCGTCTTTAAGGTTTGCATGCTTTTCTCATTTATTGCTTGTCTCATGTATTGCTTGCCTCATTTATGTCAATGCATTGTAAATGTTGACCCAACCCACCCATACCATAAATGTTGACCCAACCCAGCCTTTAGTATCTAAATGCTATGTTTGACTCCCCAAATCCACTTTTAAGTTTGGTTTTAATCCAATAGCTATAGTGCAACTGCATTGTTATCAGAATATGTGGTCATATGGAATAGAATACCTCATTTATTTTGACGTTTATATGAATCTAATGACATAATGCAGTGACGCAATTTTGTCTGACTTTTGAAGTACACAGATTTTATCCGAAACTCTTAGATTAGAAACAGATGCTTGACTAATAATTGCTGAAACGCAACATGTTCTTATTAAGTGCAAACTTGTAGCTGAAGTTTGATATATCTTTGTTACGTTCCCATATACAAGTTGTTACAGATCTAGTTTTAAAAACTTTACATATCTGGTTATTGGACATTAATTTAGTTCACAACTAGCCATTAAGTTAGCTTATTTATTTAACATTAATGGTTTTAAAAATTTTACAGATATGGTTATTGGAACTTTTTCCGAATGCTACAAATTGGTGGCACATACTATTTTTATTGAAAAGATTGAGCAATGCTTTGTGGGAAATCCTTCTTCTTCTAGTTCTTTGGGTATAGATCTTAACGTTCCTTTATCTCCTTTTGATTTAAAACAATACACTGTTTACAATGATTCCCGAATACCAAAACAAGAATATTTCGAAAATCACCGTAATTTAAACCAACAATACAATATTTACAATGATTCAAAATTACCCAAAAAAGAAATTTTTGATTGCCATAATGATTTTATGGCAAGAGAAAAGTTTGAGCATAATTGGCAAATGAATACTTTAAACAACATTCACAACCCACCAGATCCACAACCTATTATAAAAACTCCAAAAGGAAAAATTGATCATGCTAGATGTATTTTGGAAACGGGTGAAAGATTTGATAATAAAAAATGTGTTATGAATAAATTTGGTTATAAAGCTCTTTTAGATGGTTATGAATTTAAGGTTAGAAAATCAGATCCGGTAAGGTATGATGTAATTTGTGTGCATGAGGGTTGCGAATGGAAAATAATTTCAAGTAAGTGCAAATTTAGTAGTGAATGGGAATTAGGAACGGTGAACGACCATCACACTTGTTCAAAAACAAAAATAGGTATGCATCACCGTAATGCTACGAAAAACTTGTTGGGTCATTTACTAGTACCTAAGTTCAAAGACAACAGCCATATATATACGGCAAAGGACATACAAAACGACATGAACCTTGAATTCAACATCGATATTAGTTACAAACAAGCATGGAGATCGAAGAATGTGGCATTGGATACGCTTGAAGGTTGCCCGAAAGCATCATTTGAACAGTTACCGGTTTATTGTCATAATTTAGAATTGACAAATGACGGTACTGTAACACATATTGATACTGATGATGAAGACCGGTTTAAGATGGTTTTCATAGCTTTTGGTGTAACGGTAAGCATATATCTATATATTTACTATTTCTTGAGTATTATTGTCATATAACTAATCGTTTAAAAATTAATCAGATTCGAAGCTTTCTACACCATATGCGACCATTGTTAATAATTGATGCAGCTCATCTTAAAGGTACTTACCTTGGAACAAATCTGCTGGCAGTTGGAATGGACGGGAATAATCAAATTATACCTGTTGCAACGGGTGTGTCTCAGGGTGAGACTGGTGAATCGTGGACATGGTTTCTGTCAAAATTGAGAGAATGCATTGGTGAAGTTCCAGATTTAACTATCATATCAGATCGACATGTAGCAATACAATCTGCATGTCAATCTGTTTTCCCGAATGCATTCCATGGGCATTGTTGTAGGCATTTGATGATGAATTGTAACTTGAAGGGTAAAAAGCATAAGGCTTTATATTGGAAGATGTGCAAAGCCTACTTAATCGATGATTTTAATAGAGCATTAGACGAGGTTAAGGGCAAAAGAAAACAAGCCTACGACAAACTGATCGAAGCTGGGGTTGAAAGGTGGTCAAGGGCATATTCCGCTGGTAATCGTTACAATTACATGACATCTAATAGCGCTGAGTCAATCAATTCGTTAACAAGAGATGTCCGAAAAGTACCCATCACTAACCTAATGGAGTGGTACAGAGCCCTTGTCCAAAAGTGGTACTTCAATCGTCGAGAAAAATATAAAGGTACGCGGTTTATGTAATTTTTTCCTAGAAGTAAACTATTTAACGAATTTATTGTTTACAAATCATAAAATACTAACGAATATTATAATTTAGATGCACAAATGGATGAACTAAGTGATTGGGCAACTGCAAAAATAACAGACCGAATGTTAAAGAGCGCTCATTGGACTGTGGTCGGGATTGAGATGAACAGGATTTACCAGGTCGATGATCGACAAAAAATACATATAGTGGATTTAGGTTAACGTTCATGCACATGTAGAAAATGGCAAGTTTCTGCTTTGCCTTGTGGTCATGTTTTAGCGGTTTGTAGAGTTATGGGAATGACGGATTGTAATTATTTGGCAAAAGCATGGTTTAGGAAAATTGAGCTTAAAGCTACGTACCAACACTTGGTATATCCAGTTGGAGAAGTTTCAAGTTGGCAGTGTCCAAGTTACTTGCACGTTGTTAAGCCACCACTTATGGCTAAACCCCAATCTGGTAGACCCAAGAACAAAGATCGTATTAGATCCCAAGGAGAGGAACCGGTACCAGTTAAGTGTGGAAGGTGCGGTAATGTTGGACACACCCGACAAAGTTGCCGAGAAACATTGCCAAAGAAAAAAGTAAGTTATGTATTGTTATTTAAAGCTCATTATTTAGGATACAGATTATTAACTCATAAATTGATTTACACAATTTTTAGGCAAAGCTACCTGCTAGAAGAAGCTCACAGCAAGCAACGCCAAGCTCACAAGAAGAACAAGTCAACTCACAAGCTGTTAATTTGGATGACCCATAGAGTGGCATACTTTAGTGTATGGCAAACAGCATTAGACTTTTAATGAAAGTTGCAAGTTTTGCGATTTAAAAGCTGATTATTACGCTTAGTTTTCAAAAACAAATGTCTATGAACCATTTTGTGGATGAAGCAAATTTTTAGGGTCTTTCAAGTCAGTTTTGATTTCTTATCTTCTTCTAGTGTGTATGATACTCTTTAGTATGATATGTTTTATCTAATGAATGGGCTTTAGTTGAATGGGCTACATGGTTCAATTGAAAGCACAAAACACAGTCATCAAACTTTCAATATCACAGTTAACAAACATATCATAGCCAAAAGCAACACAAATAAGTATTTTGCCCAAAAAGCAACAGTTAACAAACACAAAAACACAAACACAGTCATTTGCTACATGGTTCAATTGAAAGCACACAAACACAGTCATCACAACTTTCAATATCACAGTTAACAAACATAGCAACACAAATAAGTTTTTTGCCCAAAAAGCAACAGTTAACAAACACAAAACACAATGTAGCTTTGGCCCAAAGGTAACAGGTCACAATAGCAATCACACCTACACAAATATCTTGTGCTTGAAATAGAAACGGACCATCTGTTCTCGATATGCAAGGGCTGTCTGGACGGCATCTTCAACAACCAATGGCATCCCATGAGATAATCTGTTTAGAGAACAAGAAACAACAAATTAAAATCATGCATAAAGATAACCCATATTGGACTAACAAGTAACAGTTAACCTGTATTTGACTCACAAGTAACAGTTAAAATGACTCAAATATTTATGCAAAATTAGTTGCAGTAATCAAAATGCAGTCATTATGCAGGCATTGATGATGCAACAGTATCAGTCATGAAAAGCTGTTTTTTGACTAAAATAGTGACTAAAAACAAATTGATCCTACAATATATAAGGCCACAATCTCAATTGCATTTTCATCAAACATCTATAACAAAAAACAAATAACTAAAAAAAATGAGTGGTAAAAGAGTTAGGTTTGAGCATAATCATGATGATAGGGAGTGGTCAATAAAGGTAGCAAGAGAGGTGATGTTTCCCGAGATATGGGAATTGTATGGACCAAATGCTGAACCAAGTTACCGATTACCAGCTGAAGTGCTAGAAGAACTAAGAAAACAGATATACGGTCAGGAACAACAAGAAAACAGTGGCGGTGGTAAAGTTAAGCAACCACATAAGCAATTTGCGGGTCCTAGTAGGAGTAACACTATTGTTGGGAAGCAACCTAATGATGATCCAAAGAAAAAAGGAAAAAGAGACTAAATGTGATTTCCTAGTTCCTAAAAGTGATGTGTCTGGTTACATGTATGAATATATGATGTATGTATGAAGTTGGTTTAAGTATCACTTAAACCAAAATTAATAAAACTGTTGTAACCAAATCTTACTATGAAATGTTTTATGCTTATGCAACACTGCTGGTTAAATGTATGAATATATGATGTATGTATGCAGTTGGTTTAAGTAACAGTAGGTTAATCATGTAAAGGTTAGTGGTATACTATATCATTATACTTCTATGCAAGGACTCCTAGGATAACATGCTTGTGTGTGAGTTGAGTACAGGTTATGAATTCCAAACTAAGTAGACACTATTAAAGACAACATTAAAGAAATAAGGCTTAAAACTATGTAAAAAACAAATTTAAACAATCACCAACCTGTAAAGAAATAAGCATACAAAGACGCCGCAATCACCAAATACCCCACCCTGCTTGGGGACGTTACGTGCATTCCTAAACTTAATGCTGTATTCTAGGGGATCGATTCCTTTGCTTGCAAACACATCAGTCTTCTCTAGAACTACCGGAAGCTTACACTCCAAAAAACTCCTCATATTCAAATACCACGGACGAGTTTCAGGTTCTTGATATCCTTCACTGTCATAGAATGTAACGATTCCAGTTTTAATGTCAAACTGCGCTAGGGACCAATGTTTCTTGGGTTCATTTATGGGTATGAAGACCTACAATGTTTAAAAAAAATTGATATAATCCACATAATTAAACTATCATATTCTAAAAGATTGGTTACCAATGAATACCTGTTCCACATTCCTCCACGCAAATGGGTAAATATCATCGGTTGCATAAAACAGTGGCATTGAGTCTTGAAGTAGAAGCGTTAAAAAGTAGCAACTAACCATTGACCAATCTGCGGAAGATGGTCTAAAATACCACATATACCATACCCAAAGATCAATGTGCTGAAGGCAATAAAAAGACATAATTCAACAAAAACTTTACATATAGCAAAAAATAGTTTTATCCCAAATATACTGTAAATTGTTATTTTAACGTACCTCGTCAAGTAACCAACCTACACGTTTATCGTCGAGCCCAACTAAAGCATCCCAGAAAGTACGATCAACAGTAACGTCACTATACCAAGGAAACTTGCAACGAGTCTGCCCAGGGGTAATCAGAAACTTCTCCAACTCTGGGCTAAATGAAATTTTATCGATACATTTGAATGGACGGCTTGCTTCCTAAACAAAACAGGTTAAAGTTGAATTATAAGACTTAATTGAGCCAATATCTGATGCTGTAGTTGCAGATTCATAAAGGTAATACCTCTTTCCACGGTTCGAGATCTTCACACCTTTTAGTCATGAATGCATCAAGGACATTTGTACGTTTCTTTAGTGCATCCATGCTAGGGACGTATAAAGGTAATAACTCCTCCCATGGTTCCATCTTCGGCCTGACCACGTTGACATACCTCCTCTTGAAAGTTCCACATCGCTGTAAAGCAAGTTTCATGTGACTGGAATTACTATGTTGTATACTCTTCATCCTCTTTTCTTCTTCCAAAATTAGTTTCGTCCTCTGTTTCCTCTGCTCTGCCACCCTATAAATCTCAGCAGCTTGCTTTTCAGCCTTCACACAATCATCCTGCAATTACATCACAATGGATCGTTGTTATTACCTAAGATAAGTCTTGAAAACAGTTAATATATTCTTGAAAACATGCATGTGATCACCTCAGATAAATCTTCATCAGACAATTTGTCCACTTCAACCCCACCATTCTGTGTAAAGTTATGAAACAAGTTATAATAAAAGGTACAAGACAAATAAGAGTAATTTGAAAGTTGCAGAAATCAATTACCACATAAAATTTCTAGGTGAAATTATCCAAACCATCTACAAATCCATTGGCAGTGTGTTTGTTGGATGTTAGAATAGGAGAATCAAATAATTCAAAAAAATCACCATCTAGATTACTACAATACTCGTCACCGAGATCACACTCCACGTTATCCTGTAACATGTGTGCACATACTTAGCTAAGTAAATAAGAAGAAAAGATAAATTTATATGTATATATGTATACCTTTTGAACAGATGAGTTAACTTTGTGCTCGTGTCCGACTTTTGTTTTCTGAGTAATATACTGCATCACAAAGTATTTTGCAAAACATGATAATTAGACATTAGTTAAATTGTGGCATACGTAGAAAAGGGTTTGTGTCAAGACTCACATGAATAATACTCTCCAGTTTGTAGACACGTTCTTTCAAACTCTTGATCTCTTTAGGCAGAATCAACAAACTGTCACATAAACGCTCCAAAGCCTTAACGCGAAGCATACAACTCTGCCTAAGTGGATGTGCCTCTCTATCTTTGTCCTTAGATGTGCGAGCTGATGACAATTTTCTTAGATAATCACCAAATCCCCCCCCCCCCCCGTATTCAACAGGAGGAGGTGCTCTTGGTGTATACCACTTAAAAAAAATTAGGCTTTGTCTAAACCATTCTGATTGGCCCTCAGCAAGATTGGCATATAGGTCATAATTTGGATTTTTGTCCTAAGGCATTTAAAAATAAACTTTAGAAAGAAATAAATAAACTAATTTAGAGACTAGATAAGCATTTAAGATTACAAAACAACTAAGATAAGCATAAAACATGTTAAGCATATATGCAATTAACCTACACAACAACTTATAAATCTTACAATCAAAGGAAAAAAGTTGGCATATATGCAATTACATTTAGGAAAAAAAGTTGGCATATACGCATTAACTGACCTCGGGAAAAAGTTGGCTGTATGGCTCCCAATTTTGAAATGGAAAATGCTTCGACCAGGAACATCCTCTCGGGATCACATCAGGGTCATTAATCCACCAACGCTGTGTCTGAGATGAAGACTCTAGAATCCATATCTACAAAAAGTTAATGAATAAGTCAAATGACAAACAAAATATTTGCATGACTTGACAATGATTTGGACTAAAAATACAGACCTTGAAACTCAGAATGAATCCAGAAAATGAATACGATGGAACAAAATTGGGGTCTTTTTCCAATGCTTTATGGTGCTCATCCTTATGATTTGAGTTAACATTTCTAATGGCAGCGTATAACTCCCGCCAGATGTGCTCTCCCCAAGCAAACTCATCCCAAGCATCCAGATTTTCTACCATCCTTAGATATACATCATCAACAACAGATCCTAACTCACGACCCATAAATATAACTTCCAAACATAACAAAAGACAAACTCGTATTGCATCTTCATCTGATAGTTTCGTGAAACGCTCTTCATCCTCAATCACAGATAGAAGATCTATGTTTTTAACATAGCGACCTATCTTCTCCGGAAATACACGGTCACGAAAACTGATATCACCCTCTCTAAACTTTCGGAAACTGACCATCCCAAACTTGAATGCAGTTATGAGGCAAAATTCACGACGACCAAAGTGTAGAAAATGATTGTTAACATTATAAATGAGGGGTAAATCATAGTGATCATTATCAGAGAAGACTTGCTTCTGTAGCATAAAATGTATAAGACCCTCTTCATTGTCAACATAATCCAAATCCAGCCAATGCCCAAAACATGTCGACCTAAACAGTACAGATCGATCCAAACCTAGTCTGTCTTTGATTAATGGAAAGTAATTGAGTTTGCTTCTAACATGTACCCTCGCATGATATTCCTAAAGAGATTACAATATACAAGAATTAGCATAGCTGGGATAAGATAACAAGATTAAGCTAAGAAGAACTTTTACTTATGGGCTTATAGTTGCAATATGGGCTTCTCTAAACAATTAAAATTTCGCCTTAATACATCAGAATACTAGGCTTATAACTAGTTACACACTTTTCAAATATTCAACCTAAACAGTTTATAAACACCGTAGAATAGCATTGAGCAATGTTAACAGATTTGCATGCAGACACGATTATGCAGACATGTATAAGCACAAAACTGCTTATTTTCTTAATAATTAGCAAAAAACACTTCAAAACAGTTGATTTTCTTAAAAAAAATACCAAATAAGAACTTTAAATCTGCTTAGGTTATTAGAAATGACCGAATAAGCACTTCAAAACAGCTTATTTTCCTAAAGAGATTACAAGATACAAGAATTAGCATCGCTGGGTCCTAGTTAACAAGATTATGCAGACACGAAATACGCTAAGAAGAACTTTTACTTATGGGCTTATACTTGCAAATATCAGCTTATATACATCAGAATACTAGGCTTATAACTAGTTTCACACTTTTCAAATAGTCGTCCTAAACAGTACACTTAAAACTATAATTTCAACCAGTTTATAAACACATATATTTGCATGCAGACATGATTATGCAGACATGTATAAGCACTTTTTTTAAAAAATTGCTTATTTTCTTAAAAATTAGCCAAAAACAGTTGACTTCCTTGAAAAAAATACCAAATAAGCACTTTGATAAGCACTTCAAAACAGCTTATTTTCTTAAATAGAAACTGATTAACAACAATAAAACCAAGTAACCCATTTTCAGAAATACCCAAAAGGCAAACACCCAGTTAGATCTAACAATGAATCAAAAAAAAAAAAAAAAAAAAAAGGTTAGAAGACTACCAGGGGTTTCATGGTGGAATGAAACAACAAATTGAGTGTGTGATAATCTTGTGTGTATGTGAAAAAGTAATTCATCGGAAAGTAATTCAAAACATAGATCGGATAATAATTCAAAATCTAGAACGGATTTCCACAAAGTTAATCGGATATCAAGGAAAGTAAAAGTCAACGCACCTTTATGTCACATCTTGGCCGCCGGTTGCGCAAGCCGCCGGTTGAGTAGCCGGCGGTTGCTCAAAAACAGTGGTTATCTTGGAAAATTGAAAAGATAAAGGGTGCAGTGGTAATTGGGACACATGTCATGTTTCTGGTGGAGCTGCGCGGTCGAGTGGCTGCGCATGACCATTTTGGAGATTGAAGAAAATTTTGACCACAAAGGGGACTACCAAAAAGATTTTGGCACTTTTTGGTACTTTTCTCTAAAAATTATTGAATTATACTGTAATATTGTGTCGAGCATTGGATGGTGAAAATACCCACGAATTCCGCCCTTGTTTCGACATGTCACTTCTAATTCTGTGACATGGTCTTCACCTAACACGTGTATATAAAAATGGCATCAAAAAGAAAAATCATAAATAAGTTGGATCGAATGTATTTTCGTTATAACAACATGTACGTCAAAGTCTGAGTTTTTTCCTATTATTTTATGTTAGTGCAAGTAAACGACCATCCCAGCCACAAACAACTACTCCGTTAGGCGACAAATAAACAAGCAAACTAGATTAATTAAATTAACAAATAATTAGGAACGAACCTAAACTAAAAGAAATTGCTAACAACATTTTTAATAGTTGAAGGGGAAAAAGAAATTTAATCCACTTTTTTTACATGAAAATTATATTAATGTTAGAACGTAACTAGCAATAATATTCACCTTTTTCACTTGTAAAACCGCCAAAAAAAAGTGAATCTCAAAAAGAAATTTGGTGAAGCATAAGGTGGCAAAACGGGCGGGCCGGGCGGGCACGGGCTAAATGGACACGGGCCAAACGGGCACATATTATACAAATCGCTTAATAAAAGACCTAAAACGACGAAATAAATTCTTTAAACGTAATATTTTATTTATATTAAAAAAACTTAAATATATTATAAAAAAAAAAAAAATCTTTAAAACGATCGTAACGTTCTACAATTGAGAAAAAAAATGTGCCCGTTAATGCCCATTTAAGTTTTCAATGAGCTATATGTGCCTATTTCAAAAGAAAGAGGAGGCTAAATGTGACAAAATCTTTTAAAAAAGTGCTCATTTAGTCAATCTTTTTGCTTTTGGGCAAATTTTGCTACCTCTAAACATGCTTAATAATACACCTTTCACTAAAATATTGTTTCATCTTTACCAACAACATCGACCCACAACTTCAATCTAGAATCAAGTGCTTTGATTAACGATATAGAATGTAACATCTCAAAATTTTTAGTTAAAGATGTTTTAATAGTATTTATGTGATTTTAAAAAGTTATTAGAGTTAGTATTTAATGGAATAGGACTAGAAATGTGACGTAAGTCAACTGATAAGGACCTTCGATGTAACGGAACTAACGAACGATAAGGATTATTGTGCCAAAGTAAGTATTAAAATAACATAAATACCCTTAAAAGCTTATAACGAAACGGAGGGCTAAATAGCACCAGTGGTTCTGGAAACTGGTCGAGATAAACGACAGCGCATTCCTCCCCCCCCCCCCTCGCCAAACATTTCTTACACGTGTGATACTACGTGTTTTATGTTGACATTTTTGGAGCGAAAAAGAGGTTAATCACACAATCAAGGGGACATCACATGATAAATCAAGAAGTGAATTTCAAGAAGTTTTGGTAATTTTGTGTGAAGTCAAAAAGAGTTACATAGTCCTTTCTATTAGTTCTTGTTCAAGGTAAGTCTATGAAGTTATTAGTTTTCATAATTATTGTTATGAGTTAATTTGAGGGTTTTATGTGAAAGGGTATAATGATAATCCTAGCCTTAGTTAAGATTTTTTATGATTATTAGATGATAGTATCATGAATGAAAATTGACAAGATGAAATTAGTAGATATTATGGAACGGGTTATTGATGAGATAATAATTGATAGTTGTAATTGGAGTGTTTGGTATTATGTTTCAAAGAGGTCACTTAGTAATCCAAGATAAAGTTTATATGTATAAATGATTCTTAATAGTATATGTATGTTGTATGTTTAGGGGATCGATGCACACAAAAGGAACGCTTAACCCGAACTTAAGGTTAGTAATGGATTAGCCTAACATGATTCAGTAGTATAGCTATGTTTAGCATAAGTATGAATGTTTCTTGTTGTTTGATATTAATAGATATAACAAAGGATGTCATAGTTGCTATAGTTTATCCTATGGGTGCCTAAGCGATTCACCGTTAGTTTATATCAAAAGTGCTTAAGTGATGCACAAAGCAGAACTCCCATTATAGCATAATGTTCATATGAGATTGGATTAAAGATTTCTCATATAGCATGTAAAATAATAGAACATAGTAAACACATATGAATTAGATATGTCGCCTTATAGTAGTGTTGGAAAACGGGGAATGCATCCGTGCATGAGGGTAAAAGCCGCATATGAGTACTCGTCACTCATAGAAGGGAATTCCGAATTAGTAGCAAGTCGATTAGATATCACACGGTTACTAGTCTTCCAGTTAGATATTGGATATGAATATAGTAAACGATTAAATAACAAATAGTTAGTAGCCTTCAAATTAAATATTGGATGTGATAGTAGAAGCATCTCATAGTAATAGCATTATGGTTTTGGATAAGATATGATCGCTTTTAGTAAATGAGTGGTTTAGTAGCAAGTTAGAAATTAGATTATGACTTATGTGATGATTAACATTAGTTTCGTTTGCTCACTAAGTCTTGATGACTTACCGTTTATAGTTATGTTTATGTAGGTAAATGGAGTGGACTTGGGGGCTTGTTGATAGAAGAAGGTAATTTTAAGAGAACGATAATTCTCGTGGGGGATTGGTGACGAGCATCTCTTACGCACCTTTTTAAGAGTCAGCATGTAAATTCCCTAAGACACTGTAGTAATAGTTCTTTTGAGTCTAAACTAGTTTCTAGTTAATCTACGATGTCGAACTTGTATGTTTATAAACAAGGGTATGTATTATGGGTCAAAAGGGAGTGTTAGGGTTAACTCACACATTTTGTGAAATGAAGCTTTCACGCGTCTTAGATGTAAAACTTATGTACATATGTTATATCTATGATGAATGAAATTTGTTTTCAAGGTTTAAAGGTTTTGCGACAAGTAGAATTCCAGATTTCAAAAAATGATTATTTGCAGATCAGAAAGTGTATACGACACATAGGGTCATTTCCTATATGGCGTATAGAAAATTTCCTTGATATTTTTTTATTTTATTTATTTATTTATTTATTTTTATTTATTATTATTTTTTTAAGCTTTTCATAGATGTTCATGGTTTTTGTTAAAATGACGTATGAATGATTCATTCAGACTAAATATCATGTGTATAAATGAAAAATAAAATATGAGCGTTTCATTGATCGGACGAGAAAGATAAGGTTGGTACAATAAATAAAGTTTGGCTGAAAAACAAGTTATGATTGTAAAACCAAAAAGCGATAGAGATGAGAAAGAAAAATAAAAATGACAAAAAAATAGTGTTGTCTTTGTCGTTAAAATGGAGCTATGAAATGGAAAAAATGAATAGCTATGAAAGAGAAAAATACTTATCATCATTTTAATTCTTTTATACTTTAACATGTAACAAAGTAAAAGATATGAAAAAACGATTGTCAAAAAAGTATAAAAGATATAATAATATCTGGAAAATATAAAAGTCAATATCGGTCTTATCGAATTAGATAGCAGCAATGTTGGCTGCAATAGAGATATGATGAGAGTTGTTGTGTAACATCAACCACAAGGGTCATTATCGATGATGGCGGAAGCGTGTAAAGACAACCGGAGTTGTAATCAAGAAAGAGATGGTCGGAAAAAAATCTAGTCGTTTTAAAGAGTCGATACCAGGTTATCAGAGATAATATTGTGGAAATCCATGCGATGGTTTTACTATATTGCATGCTAATATAGCGATTTTTTTTTTTTGAACAACTAATAAATTTATAAAGAAGCTCTTGACATGATGTTAGGGAAAAGGATTATAGAGTATAATTATAAGCATTAAACCATATTGGTTTTAATCTTCTTTTTTTACATAAAATCCAAGAATGAGAAAGAAGCTTAACTTTGTTAACAAGAGTGTCTTTCCTAAGAGGATGCGGATCAAAGCACACTTTGTTCCTATATCGCCAAATGACCCATCCAGTTGTTTGAATGACTACATCAAAACAACATTTTTGTGAATTAGTTAGTTGCATTGTGTCTGCTCATCAAAACACCACCTAGAATCAAGATCAACCCGACGAGGCCCTATACTAAACAAAGCAGACAATCATAACTAAACTATATACAAGTTTTAATATTTAACACAGAATAAATTTATAAAAAATCTAAAAAATATTTAAAACTCCAAAAACTAGTATCAAAAAGTTTTTTTTTATGTGTATATCATTAAAGAGAATATGTATATAATGTATATTTTTTACTATTACTCACCATGCATGATGAGTCAGGAAAAAATGTTTTCGGAGACTAATGATTTACATACTTAAAAAGTTATTTGCACGCTAAAAATAAAAACAGTTAAAGTAAAGTATTTAATATTGTACAAATATTTAATGCACTAGCTTAGAGACCCGTTGACACCGGGTTAGTTTTTAAAGAAATAGATAAATGAGATGATAATAAAAGTAATAACGTAAATTTGTTAAATTTAAAATATGTTTTAGTCACAATCGATTTACAACCATCGCGTTGCCAAAATAAAATAGGTTGACTCGAACATAAAATGATGTGTGATTTCAATGAAAATTTAAGTTGGTATCAAAGCTTGTAACATTAAAAATAATGAAGATATAACGTGATTACACCAATGATACATACATGATACAACATGAACCTTGTTCAAAGACCTTCAAGTACTTCTTTATACACGACATTTGTTGTGGTTTTGGAGATATTACAATCCTGATCACAAACGACAACCTTCAAACCCCGCTTGCTATTTACTCTTGATACGGCAATGTACAGTTGTCCATGTGTGAACACAGGACGGGGCAAGTACAAACCAACTTTAGAAAGCGATTGCCCTTGGCTTTTGTTGATTGTCATGGCAAAAGATACTGATATCGGATATTGTTTCCTGAAAATCTTAAGAGGCAAACGCTTATCTGACGGAGTAATCCTCAACCTTGGAATAATCACCTTTTTTCCGAAGTTTTTAAAAAAATATGAAAATGAGATAATAAGAAAACAACGGACGTAAACATGTTTAATTAATATATGAAAAAAAAATAAAATAAAACGTGAATTATTCGACAAGTAATTGAGTTTGTGACAATTAAAATAATAGACGTCCATGCGTTGTAGTCTCCAAATTTGATGGTCTTGAATAGAAAATGACATCTGTGAGCGCTAATCAATATAATAGCCAATGTCCATTAGGTGTACACCCAACAGTCCATAGAAACCCTTTAAACAACCACATATAGTTGTCCGTGTGTGAATACCGGATTTTGTAAAGCTAAACAAAAGTTCTGTCTTTATAGTACTATAAAAGAAGGTTAACAAAATAAAGAAGATTGTGATTATTTTATGAATCAACATACAACCATGTTTCACATCCACAAAAAATAGTTGATGCCTAATATGTTGTCCCAAGTTTCATACAAAAAATTATGTCCATGTATAAAATCAATCTTAAAAAAATAAGGATTGTGACCATAAACATAATCCTTTACATCAATGATCACAAATTTGATCCCTTTAGTAAGTCAACTTTCATGAGCTAATCCTTGGTTGTATCGCCTCATGCGCTAATCCTTACTAATATCTCGGATAGTGAATCTTCATTTGGTCCTCACAGTGAACAGCAAGCTGAAAAACAAAGTCTTAGTAACCAACTTAAAATAAAAAGTTTCTACATAAAACTACCTTTAACATATAGTAACTGAGCTCCTTTTGTAGTTATATAGCTCACAGACACTGGTGTTTATTAGAAAACACCACATAACCAACCATGTATTCTCGTATATGAGCTTCCATAATAACTCAATCACTGTCGCACAACATTTCGAAAACATAAAAACTAATGTACACCTAAAATAAGTTTACCCAAACACCCGTTTACTACAGCTTAAGATGACTTTTTAATCAAAACATATATAGATAGGGAATATGACTTTCATAGCAACATGAAGTCATAAATCTAAAACTACCTACATAAGATTTAAAGCAACAATCAACACTCAAACCAATAGGTAAAACTTAGCTTGGATGTAATTTTCCCACAACAATGTTATGCTTTCCTACTGCATGAAAATGATTGATTCGCAGGGTTTAAAAAAATATGAAAATGAGATAATAAAAAAACAAACGTAAACATGTTCCATTAATATATCATGTTTGAAAAGCTCATTAGCTCATTTGTAATGCCACTTGAGCTTGTGAACTAAGATAAGCAATAAGGTCAAGGGAATAAGTTCATATCAAGATTTAGAAGCTCTTTATACGCAATAACTTTTCAATTCAAACTTTATATTTTAAGCTCATGCACACATTAGTTATTGATATGGTTTAACTTTACATACAAAGATAAACGACATTTCAATATGAAATAAGAATTCTCTTTACATCTCTAACTTTGCATGGGTTTTTTGACTAACGCCACCACCCATGAAGAGGAGCATCGGGCTTTTATCACAATGAGCCATGGCCCCCATTAACTCCATAAAGGCGTCTTCAGTATCACCTTTTTTGGGTGTGTTAATTCCGATCACTTCCAATTCTTCGACCATTGCTTAGAATGTCGTTGTAACTTTCAAGTGCTTTGTCACTCTATCGGATCTTTTCTTTCTACATGTACATAACAACCAATAATTACTATGAATAGAACATCTCATCATGAAAAATTACCAACTTTAAATATTTTTCCATTTAATAACCTTATAATCTATGTTTGAGAACTAAGCTAAAATAGTAGTTCGTTTAAGAGCTCAACTTGGTTAACGTTATTACATAATATACACTCTCGAATCAAATGAAATGTAAATGATGTATTTCTAATTGACTTTGACCATCCAACGCAACTTTAATTAAGTTAATCTTACTTTTATAAAAGTATTTTTAATTGACTTTGACCATCCAGCACAACTTTACAAGCTAATCTTATTTCTAATTCGGTTAACCTGATAGAGTCATGGATCAACCCGCTTATAGATATAAATGGGCTAAAATGACACCTCTAAATGTGGTGTATGGAATAACTTCTAAGTAAACTCTAACCATGAAACACGTAAGCTATCCCACCTATTTTGAAATAGCTTAAAGACCCGCAAAATTGCGGGAAATTTTGAAGAAATATTTTTGCAAGAAGTTATATGTCCTAAGGATGAAAAAAGCTCATTTACATATTCTTAAATCTTTTTAACATAAAACATCATGGTCTACACCTCCTATCTGGTCATCAAAGATCAATGGTCAGTACCGCTCCTGATCAATTTTTCAATATCGACGTTTATAGTTTCAAAAACAATTAATAAATTACGATGTAGTTAGATGTAACCAATTCATGAAGATTATTGCGAACATGCTAACTGAATTTCTTACACTATGTGATTTTTGGATAAAAATATAGACACAGGCCATACCAGAGATTTATGATGATGATTAATACATAAATGAAGATCTTGATTAAAGATAATCATTTGTGGAATATAAACAAATATTCATGTTGTGAAAGAATTAAGCTGAAAAATATAAAATAAAATAAGATATTACCCGACTTTCCAAGTTCATTTCAAGGTTACCCGTTTGAAATAAGATGTTACCCGACTCTTCACATTAATTTGTAAGCATGCTAACTTGGTTTAGTAAAGAAAGACTAACCTGAGCAATTAAGTCAATTCTCATCATTCACGTGTATCAACAGGATGCCGCTGGATTTATTACAACGTACGTGCAGAGTACATATAAGTATGTTTTTTTTTTCAAATACGGCACTGCATACGACATTGTAACCGGTGTTAATACCTTTCCAAATATTCCAATCACCATAAATACATGTACCTTTGAAATATGAAATGCTTTTGATGTTTACAGTCTAAAACCTGTTAGCCAACTAAAAAGAGCGCATATATAACTAAATTGCATGTCTTGACTACTGCACATTTTTGTGGTCAGTTGCAGGAGAGAAAATTAATTTGACTAAAATCCAATTACTTAAAATAATGATTATCTCCTAAACTTGCAATTTACTACCAAATTAGGAACATCAATTGCAACATGTTAGTTAGTTTCTGCATTAGCAAAAGCATATAAACAAATCACTTGTTAGTCCCCGCATACATAACTTTGTTATCTTGTACATTATACAAAAAGTTACAAAAATTTATTCCACTTAGAAGTTAGCGACCATCCCCGCACTTGTAATGGTTATCATATTCTCATGTTTTTCTTTCTTGTTAGAGGGGAATTTGAAGTACCCCTCGAGTGTGAGAAGTTTTAGTCCATAAGCACTCTCAATCATCCTAACTTCACAACCACAAACAGAAGTAATTTAATAAATGAAAAGGATTGGTCATTCTGCAAATTATGAGGCGGGTTGCAGTTTAATCTATACCAACTCTTTACGAAAATAAAGAGATCAACGAAAAAACTATTTAAGAAATTATTCCATCTTGAAACAACTCTATTTAAAAAAATGTGAGGTTGAAACCTCTATTACCATTAAGCTTTAACAAAACCAAAAAACTTTTTTCGATTGACAGCATTGTGTACGTATAAAACATGAAGAATATTAGGAGTTAAGATTGTAAAGAGTTATTGTAGACATAATTAACCTTAACCACTGTTGACCCCACACAAAGTTAGCAATCCCACCAGTGTTAATATCTACTCCATAAAGAGCAACCACCTGTGTTGATTAAAAAACATATTGCAAGGAATGGGAAACTAATGAAACCATAAGAGAATTATAGTACCATTCTGGCCATGATGAGCCCTTTCTCTTCGGCAGGTGAAACTCGTACCATGTTTTAAAAAGAGTTTAAAAAAATATCATACCATGTTTTACTAAAATTCCTTTCAAATATTTTATCAAACACATTGCCCTCTTTAAATCACTTATACATATTTCATATTCTATCTTCAAATTCCAGCCCAAACATGTTTCAAGTTCACTCTATACCCTTACTTAAAAGATGACATGTTTCAATTTGAATCGAGTTGACCCGTGACCCAACCCACCCGAACCACCCATTGTACCACTCTAATCACAAAAAAAATTAATTACGGAAAGGAAACCAACAGACAAACACAAAAGTAAAGAAAACATTTAAATGGGCCTGCAAATAATACCTGCTCAGTCCTGCTGTAACAACAGTATGCTGTTAAATGACCTTTTTTGGCGCATCTATACTATATGGAAAAAACTATGATGTGACGGCCAATGCAGTGACAGTTGTATGCACCAAGAACTTGAGAATGGATGACCCGGCTAAACAATGACCAATAACTGGTAACATAGGGCCCACGCATACACCAGTCGCTGCTCGTATAATTTTGCAACTAATAACATCTGGAATAATTGATGCCACTAATAACATTCGTAATGAAGTAACTTGTAAGAAATATCATAGATTATAACTATATCGTAGTATAATTAGACTCATGTTTATAATGTTAATATGGGGTACTAACATAGTTTTATAGCAGCCAAACACCCATGTATAAACATCAATAACAGCGAATAAAAGACACATACAACAGAGGTTGGTGTAGAATATTAAATTGAATAGAGGTTGGTACGCCAATAACACCCATGTATAATTACCTTATTCAAGTTCCATTTTGCTTCATAAACAAATCCGCTGCATAAAACTAATTTCAAGCATATTAAATTGAATATGCACAAAATTGGGAGATAATTACCGATTCAAAAGCTCTTTGGCAAAAAACCCACTGCATAGATGGAGTGGCTCCTCGAAAGCAAATTCCGAAACCAATATTTCAACTGCCAACCTATGGTAATAAAACTTCTATAAAATGTTAGCTATCAGGCACAACACTTAATTAAAAGTCGTGAAGTATTATAGATAAACTAAAAAAGATGTGATTTTCTTGAGTATTGTCTGTTCCAGCAGCTGTTGTAAATTGTTATAGATATACTAAAAATAGTTTCAAATTCTGTTACAGTCGCTGCCTAATTGCCATTAAGGTTCCACCATTTATATCACCATTTATAGCAGAAGCTCCAATGATACCTCCGCGTTGTCCACATGCTTTTTAGCGCTTGTGCCTCTTCCTTTTGCCTCTTCTTGTAATATAGCCATAGCTTTGAGCGACAATGATCTTGATTGGTTCCTGCAAAACACCAAAAGATGCATGTTAGTTACCCATTGGTCTAATAAAATTAAATGTATAACAACCTTTTCATAATACAAACGGTGATTATCACTTGTTAGAAAACAGTCACTTGAAAGTTGGTAAGTAACCCATTACCAAAAGCTTAGTGGCTGGCAATATAAACACAATAATACTAAGCAATGCATTTTATCTAACACAAAGTTAATCAATTTGTAAGATTGGCAAGCCTTAGTATTACCCTTTAACCGGTTAGCCATCTAATTTTGAAACTACTACTGCCATCATATACTAAATAATCAATGAAAAGTAAATGTGGCTTAATCAAATTGACGGCCTTTTTTTTTTCTTCAAAACTGCATTTAGTATGCATTTTATATAATGTCGACCGACCCATTTTTAATCTAAACTTAATATACATACACCAAACTTATGTTTGACAACAACAACCCATCACCCTCCACCACTTATTTTCCACCCTGCAACAATATGTAAACCCAAACTATTTGTAGTTACGTCGCCCTGTCCTATGGGAACTGCATCGTTTGATATTTATAACCTTAGGTAAAGAATTAACAAAATAAAAATTGATATTTATAGTACCAAGATACAAATTTAAATTTTCCAATAAGAAGATAAAAAGGAGGATCATAATTTCAATCATGTAGTACATATTAAAGGTCACTTATGCTTGATTTATAATAAACTTCTCTTACTGATACACAAATTATATCCAACAAACTTATCATCTATTTTACATAAAATAAGGTCTTAAAATGAGCACGCATATTCATATAAGATTGTTAAACATTATAGATGTTTACTTTTTTTGGATCAAATTCGAAACATCACTGTTAATTTAGTTTGTACATCACCACAACTCACAATTACACAAACCAAAGCACCATTTATAACCAACTTGAAACACAAATGCTTGAAACAAAAGTGAATAAATACAAATGAATGAATCATCATATATAACATCATCTCTTAGTTATAAGGAATCATCATGTGCTTTGTTTTTGCCCTACAAATGACAATTACACAAAAACAATTTATCAAACAGTTGGGGTGCATAAAAAACACACATAGAACATAAACTACAGATAATCGTTTTCATCAATTCATATCATCTACTAACAGTTAAATTGAAGAATGAAAAAAGATAAAACTTGTCAAACCTTGCCCAATAAAATTCTACCTACAAAAATAGATTATAACATAATAAATAGAAATATATCAAGATGAATTCTCCCAAAAAAATTTAGGGTTCTGATCAAACTTGCCAATTTTATGATGACAACATGAAAATCAATGGCGGTCATGTAATGAAATCACTGCATATTTGAATAATGGTTGGTGAATCGGTTAAATCAAAAAGTGAATGATTTATATAACGCGTATACTAACGATGGTAATAGCGAAATCTCAGGATTTCATTGAAAAGGCGGTTTTGAATTGGTGTGTGGTAGAAGTTTTGAATGTAAAGAAGAAGCTGTTACAAATGATAAATGCTATTAATTAGTGTCCTAAATTAAAATAAAAGGAGCGTTGTAGGAACCGTGTTTTGATATATTGAGGTGTGTATATGGAGGTGTGAGAGAGAGGAAGAATTATCCTTAAAAAAAAGTATATCATTAAAGAGAATATGTATATAATGTATATTTTTTACTATTACTCACCATGCATGATGAGTCAGGAAAAAATGTTTTCGGAGACTAATGATTTACATACTTAAAAAGTTATTTGCACGCTAAAAATAAAAACAGTTAAAGTAAAGTATTTAATATTGTACAAATATTTAATGCATAAATAAAATGTTTCAATTAAATTTTAAAATGTGCAAATCAATTCTCTTACCAGTTATACGGAGTATCATTTTCCTTTAGAAGTGTTTGTTTATTGTGCTCAAACTTTTTTGGGATAAACATGACGTGTATTAAAAAATTGTTAAGTGGTGAGGATTTCCGGAATAAAGATTCCAATTTTTTTTTGTCAAAATTCGAAACCGCCTATAGTGTGGGGTACACTAAATTGCGACACTCGATGACTGAAATTAGAATAACGTCCAAAAATTCGCATCATTATTCCCATTAGTTGTTGTATAAGCCAAACGATTTGACCTCATGGGCCTATCATTTTTCCATTAAAACATCTCCACTAACGACTGTTTTTCATGGTTTGTACTTTATAGTCGACAAGTACCTTTCAACGTATTGAATTTATTTTTAAGAAGTCTATCCTCTATTATTCAAAAGTCTTTGAAAGTTTATGTCACGGCTCAATTTTGTTGTATTAAAAAAACTAAGCTAGCAACAAGCTATGATATGAGTAGAAAAGTTTAACATAGATTACTATTAATTCATTTTTTTTAATCAAATTAAAAATATCAACCCTCATTATTCTTTCTAATAATTAAATATATATTTCACAAACTATTAATCGTTACACGAAACGAATCATACAATCGCAACGAAAATTAAATCATCTTTCTACAAAAAACACTTCTATATACTTTCGATGAACCTTTTTTGTGTGTATTGAAATTTAAGCCCTAAAAATTACAGTTGATTTGTTATTTTAAAAATTACATGTGATTTGTGAAAAAAAAATATCAAAACACAAATCACATGTGACTTCTCAGTGCAAAATTTTGAAACATAAAAAAAAGCTCGAAATAAAAGTTTTTTTTTTTTTTTTTTTTTTTTTTGGTAAAGGGGAGTAATCATGCACCCTGGTAAATATATTAACCAAATAAACGTTTAAGTACAATGGATATGAGTGAAATCTCATATCACAGCCCGTTACATAGGCATAAAGCTTACATAACAAGATACTTCCTATTTTCTAAACAAGAAAACAAACCACTACTCAAATGATAACATAGGACATAACGAAATAAAATTACTTCCTAGGACCTTGAAACTTTGTGCCATACATGGCATTAAAGGCATCCAAATTCCCTGAAAGATCACGAACCTGTTTCGCATAGTCATCGAAGTCATAGTCATCATACTCATCTTCAAACTCTTGGCCACCACCAAATATATTAGCAGACTCATCAAATGGGTTAGCAACCACCTCATCTTCAGAATCAGACACCTCGATCTCTCCCACTTTAGAAAAAGGGTTAACTCTCTTAGTAGAAGAGACAGACGGTATACAAGAATCACTAGTTTGAGGAGCCAGTCCCGACTCCATCTCTTTCAAATCACTCACAAGGGGTTCTTGTGATGCAGTACCTGTCTTAGTAGACTCATCTTCATTAACTTTCATTGTACGACCAGAATCCACATCCTTGTTAGTGTCATTTGAAGGAGTACCAGACGCATCCATATTAAGAGCATCAAACTGGTTAGATGTAGCAATCTTTGTTCCACTCGAACTAGCCACATCAGAAGCATTCTTCTTAGTGACTTCCACTTTCTTAGGTTCAGGAGGAGTCTTTTTAGGTTGGTATTGAAACTGTTTACCCACAACAGGTTTGAAAAACCCTCCTTGACCCGGAATAGAAGACCCACCTTGCTTTCCCTTCTTCTTGTTATTAACCGTCTTGAAACCATCATTAGCCCGCTTAGTAGGCTGAGCAGGAGGTTCAACAACTTTAGGACAATCAATAGGAGTATGACCAAAAATCTTACATTTATCACAATGCGGTGGTTTCCACTCATATTCAACCCGTATCGTCTCGATAGTCGAACCCGACCCATCAAGTAACGAAATCTCAACAGTAAGGCTGTCCCTAAGTACCTCATCCGACTTCAATTCAATCATGCATCTAGCAAAACTACTACGTCCCCACGAGTCCTTGCACATTTGGCTAGTGAAAGCATCTAACCTTTTGGGCGTGCCTATCAATGTGGCAAGTATATCGAAGTGTCTAAATGATAAAAAAAATTCTCGCTGTGATCGTGTGTATTTTGTTGCTTGATAATTTAACGTTTTCGAGATGTTTTATTTTAAAAAAGAAAAATATGAAAGGTATATCTTTTTTGTTTAATGAAAAAATAAATAGACATAATTTAAATTACACGTTTGTTTCCTGTAGTATACCCCAAATAACAGGTTTAGTCCCTAAGTCGTTTTAATTACACCAGACATACCTATTTTTGAAACATTTCACCCATTTAGTCCCTATTTTGGATGGAGTGTTAGTTTGACCATAAACTGTTTAAATGGTGAGGGCATTTGTGTCTTTTCAAATTATCTATTATAATACTCACCCCCATTTATTATCCCAACCCACCCCGATTAAATTAAAACCCTAGAACACACACATAACCAAATTAAAAACCCCAGAACACACACAAACTCTTCTCTAATCATGGTTTGGTGTAGGTGTGGTCGAGTTGCCATAATCAAAACTTCTTGGACAGTGGAAAATACAGGTCGCCGGTTTTACAATTGTCCCATTCCGGTAAGATATAAAATCCGAAGTATGTGGTTTAATCAAAACTTAAAAAACTTATTTATCTTTTTTTCTTTGTACATGGATCACGATGTGGTTGGATTGATTGGTTTGATCCACCAATGTGTGATCGTGTTGTTCAAAATATCCCTGGATTGTTAAGGGCTACGAACATGCATGAAACTGCCATTGAAGAATTGACAAGTCAATTTAGAAAGATAAAGATGTATTTGATGTTTAGTTGGTTAGCTTTTCTTGGTATTGTGGTAATGTACATCTTGGCCTAAGTTGATATGTGAATGTCAAGTAATGTTGTTGTAAGATGTCTTTTGGGATGTATGCAGTCTTTTGGGTTAATGAATGAAGAAGATTAGATTTGGGTAATTTTGTGAGTTTGTAACATGTATTGGGTTAGTTTGACTACTAAAAAGTCAATTGTAACTCTTTATATAAAACTAGTTTGACTACTAAAAGTCAACCTCATTACTAAACTTAAGAATTGGCTTTAAAAGTGAATACATAATATTACAAGAAAGATATTGTAATACTGCTAAAAGTGAATACATAAAGTGAACAGATTATATAAAACTAGGTTTGACTACTAAAATTCAACATTAACAATTACTAATCATAAGCATTCTCAAATACAGACATTGCAATACTGAAATACATACCAGGAAACCAAAAGTTACATGCCATTGTCAATTACACAAAACAGACACCAAAAGATAGGCTTAAACAAGAAATTGTTATTGTCAACATACATAACAACATTGTCAATTACACAAACAGATTACCCTACAACATCCTTTCTCTTGTTCTTTTTCTTTAGTGGTCCTTCATTACCACAAGCTGTAGCTTTCTTCTTTGATGTCTCACTTCCATCAGCAGTTTTCTTCTTTGTTCCTCCATCAGCAACAACTTTCTTTTTCTTTGGGGCACTTGCGTCATCATCATGTGTAGACGAGGACCTTTTCTTAGCATTTGATGAACCTGTACCAACAAATTAGTCACTGTCATCCTCATCTGAACTACTGTCATCCTCATCTGAGTCATCCACATCCTCTGCTTCATAACTTTAATCATGCTCAACCAAAGTTTCTAAAGGTTCCTAATTCTCATTAACATTCTCCCTTTCATTCACATGAACACTTGGCCCTTCATTCTCCCTTTCATTTACATGAACACTTGGACCTTCATTCAAATTTGCAGTCACATTATTTTCAAAGGGGTCAAATTCATAGTTCATGTTCAACAGTTCTTCAACAATAGAATCCACAATATCAGGTACACTAGCATTAACATTTGCAGGCACACTCTCAAGTACACTAGTATTAACATTTGCAGGCACAATCTCAGGTTCACTAGCATTAATATTTGCAGGCAAAGTCTCAGGTTCAGTAGCATTGGGAGTGGGAGTGGCAGATGGTGGGAGTGGGAGTGGGAGTGGCATTGGTAGTGGCCATGGTGGGAGTGGCAGTGGGAGTGGTAGTGGTAGTGGCAATGGTGGGGGTGGGGGTGGGAGTAGGAGTGTTAGAGGTAGAGGGTTTATGGTATTCTAACAATAACCTTTTTTTGGATGGGGAGGGAGTGGGAGTTTTAGAGGACAACATTGCTTATAACAGGAGGGAGGGTCAAATAAATGAGCAATTTTGATGTACATGTTCACAATACACCATAATTAACTTAGCATCCTTTATATACCTAGCCAAACCTTGTACATCAAGATCATTTCCTAAAGCTCTTAGTCCAATTTCTAAATCAGTCCCAGAAATCATATAATGATAGTAAATAGCTTATTCTTCATTAACGTAACCTAATTCCTCCATTACATCATTCAACTCATGTACTGAAAACTCATCCATATCAAATTTATCCACATACGCAACTAAACCATTAACACACCTCCTTGCATCATAGTCTTTAAACTTTCCAGCATGATGTATTCTCATATAAAACATATTTAGGTGTCCATCTGAAAATTCAATAACAAAAAGATAATTACTACAACGCATTCAAGGTAACGTCAACGAAAAAACCATTAATTAATGCAATAGATGTACGTAATATGCATAACAGAAACAAAATAGGAAAATGAACTAATTTTTTTGCCGTATGCTTTCAGGGGTGCATTGCCCTTATGCTTCAATGGTATTTTCCAACGTTTACCAACCATTGATTTAAAAGAGATGATCAATTTTGGGGTTTTGATTTCTAGGGTTAAGAGATGATCAGATTTTGATAACGGGGATTTGAGTTGATTTGGGTAGCTATGTTTAGAATCGGAGGGAAATGGAAAGTCAATGGGCATGGGTAGCTTTTATATTATAAAATAACCTAAAAAGACATAAATGCCCTCACTATTTAAAAACTTAACGGACAAAATAACGCCTCATCCAAAATAGGGACTAAATGGGTGAAGGTTTCAAAAATAAGTATGTTTAGTGTAATTAAAACGACTTAAGGATTAAACCCGTTATTTGAGGTATGCCACAGAGACTAAACGTGTAATTTTTTAAAGAAATTATAAATAATATTGATCTCACCTCATGATATCAGACGATTATGTTTAGTTGAAACACATTTCTTTTTCAAAAAAGATTCCGCATAAAACAATGTTCAATTTTTTTTCCCAATAAGTTCTTCAAGCTGAAAGTTTCCAACACATAAATCCCAAGGAATGTAGGTGTCATGCTGTATGAAACTCGTTCTAAATGATGGAGTCGACTCATCTTGACAATAAACCATAAATCCATGAATAACCACATATCACTTTTACATAATAAGGATGTAAATTAATCGTTATCAATGAATAGCATATTTTGCTTTAAAAATGAATAATACTTTTGCTCATGGAGCTATATTTTTTAACTCTATTTTTTATTAGGCATTACAATCCAAAACAGAATAAGGATGAAACAATTTATGACAAAAAAGATGTGCTAAGTTTTTATTTAATCTTAGGCTTCAAGCTGTAGAGTCAATCGAGTGCCTTTTTGATAGAAAAATTAGGAATTAACAATGGACGAGAGCATGACCCGCAACTTCTTTGCATTTGTAACCAATCAATGTGGCATGATAAAGCCAAAAGTAACATTGCCTCAAGATAACAAAGCATTACTAGATTGATTGATTGATTGAAGCCATAGCTTTAAACAATTATAGACGAAGCTATAATTTTAAACAATTATAGACGGACAAACAGATAGAAGTTTTTTTTTACTCAAACTATTTTTGGATAGTGAGTTATTTAACTTAGACGTACGCGTTATTTCAGTGACCGTTTATGATGTTTTATCTGACAACCTTCAAAATGTGTATCTAGTGAGTTTTGAACCTAAAACCTTTCATGAGAACACAAAAACACCTTACCGCTATGGAATAATACAATCTTGGTGGTGATCGATTAACTTTAATTAAAAGATTATCTTATGCAAAGTTAATCTTTCAATCATTGGAAATTTGGAAGTGCATATGGAAGGAAGAACCTCATCGCTTGCATTATTTAGCCATTATGAATATACGTCTCTAAGTGGTCTACATGCATTACTTTTACACTCAAACAATTCTTTGATCTTTTTATCTCTTTAGAGTGGAAGCATCGTCATATATTACATTTATGCTCTTGATATGGACGATACTGATGTTAATTTAGCCCTTCAAACCTTAAACAAAAGTATGTTCCTGTTTAAAAGAACCGGATGCTAGTAAGGAAGAAGTACAGGGGCGAATATTGCTACATCAAACACATTTGATGCTCTTGATGTGTACTATACTGATGTGAATGGTATTTCTTGTACTATTCTTATTGTTGAGAAAATTGAAAAGTATTAAAAGCTTATTATTGATGGAAAAGCTACTTTTGTGGATAATGATGGTAAGCCTCTTAAAAAGGTGCAGGTTGCGACTATCAAGCTTAGTTCTTATTCTTCTTCGTGTACGTCTTCGAAAAAGGTGGGCAACCCATACTCTAAAGTGGGTGAAGTTGTTGTTACTGACAGTGATAAGGACGAGGTACTTGAGCCGGATAATGATATGGCAAAGTTTCTTGCATCGTCTGGTGGCTATCATGAGTTTGAAGATTATTTTGATGATGATTATGTTGCTCAGGTCTACGATTTTCCAGGGCAATTGGATGCTTTTTGTGACCTGTATGATGTCAAGCTTCAAAGTCGTGGTAGGAAGTAATTTTATGTTCGGTAGGTCATAAGTTTGACATGTCTTTCTTATTTAGTAATTTCGGGTGTTGCACATTTGGTGCTTGTTCAATGCCCATGTAACGGACCGAAATGAGAGACTCACTATTATCCATTGTACTTAAACGTTTTTTGAAATAATATATTAACAGGGTGATCCCCTTTTACTCAAAAAAAATATATTACATTCATGTTACACGATCGATGTTCTATGGATAACGAATGAACTGTTCAACTATGATGTTTACGAATGTAAATGACATTTTTGTTTTTGTTTTTGTTTCTAAGATTGTAAGTCATCTAGCAAGGAACGTTTTACGGACAAGCACGTAACTAGTACATCCACATATGTTCATCCTTACCCAAATTAATATGATGGAGATATCTTATCTTATGTCTCATTCATTATAGCAACTGCCATAGACAATTATCTTCAAATGTCTAATAAACTATAATCAATTACCAATATTAGCAATTTTTTTTGTTTGAAAGTTATCATATAAAAGCACTCATAATACTAAAACTAGTTCAGTCGAACACCATCCTTACATGAACACTATCCTTACACGAACACCATCCTTACACGTTAAGCAAGAAGCGAATACAACGTAGGTTTGGACTTGTACATCGAAAACTAATTTATGCAAGAACCGAAGCCGAACTAATAAAACAATTTCATTATCCATACTAAATTACTGATGTCACAACTAGATTGATTGATTTGTTTTTAATCTTTTATCCTAGACATACACATTTCGTTGAAAAATTTTCTTTTTGAGCTTTCGCCTCCTACGAAAACAAATGACGGGGAATCAAGTTCCTTCGCATGGTGGAGATCCAAAGAACTTGTAAAACTCATGAAGACGTGTTTATTTTTTGTTTCGACCATTAGCTTATCATAAACAATAACAACAACAACAACAACAATACTCAATTCTGCCGAATGGGATATGAGGGCCGTATGATATACACAGTCACTACCCGAAAGTAAAGGGGTTGCTTTTGTGAGACCTACGGCCATGTGACATGAACCTATGTTCCAATATCACCTTATTCTATTTTTTATACTTGAGTACGATCATGTATTATTGTCATAGATCATGGACTCGTACTGTTTGTTGCGTAGTAGAATGAATCTCCTCTTCATTATTGTCTAGATGCATTTTAGACATCATATCATGCAATCCTATTTGTGATGTATTGAAAATTCGAAATTCACCCTAAAGGTTAAAGCAGTTGAGTTTTGCCTATTTTCTATTGATCACCTTTATTGCTAAGATGTACAAAAAGTACTACTCAATGGTCTTGAGTACGAGTTGAAAGCTTTATGTTTTTCTTTTTTTTTTTTTTTGGCAAAGAAATTGTATCATACATGTGAGAATTGAGAGGTGCAAAACTACAAAGAGAAACCACTCGAGACTTATGATGATAATAACAATCATATATGGACCATTGTGACTTAAACGCCAAATTTTTTTTTAAAGAAAAGAACTTAATTGCAACTGGACTTAGAAAACATGACTGAGCTTAACTTTAATATATGTGACTTGAGCCGGAACTTCAAGCGCACCGTGTGCGACAACCAACATCATCGATTGCGTCACATTTGAAGCTAGACAACTATAGTGATAGTACCAAATGGAGCATCTTTGGTACTGGATTCCTTGATAAAACTTGAATTTTGATTTGATGATGCTGTCCACGTACCAGTACTAAGAGGTGCGTAGTTTGGTAAACCCTCGTAAGGTTGTATTAGTATTAGTAGATACGATTAATAAGATCAAAGAGTGTGTTGCACTTATAATCTATGGGCACATGTTAATTAAACTTCTCTTAATATGCAGCATTTTTATTTTGTAGTTCTAATACACGGCGATCGCTAGCAATATGATTTCATAGAGGTACGTCCTTAGGGAAGTCTTGTGGATGCCTTTGTATTGTTTCTCTAAGCGACGTTTCTTGTTCCACTAAATTCAAAGGTAAATCCTCATATACATCTGTGAACATATCTCTAAGTGGTGGCTTTTCTTGTTTTTCAGCTTCATCCACCACGTGTTTTACCTGTAAATAATGATCGTTTTATAATGCTGACTTCTGGTTATGAAATACTATACAGATAGTGAAACAAACTAACATTCTTGTCAGCCACTATGATCATTTACCTGTTTCTTTACATCAAGATGAAGCTCGGATTCTTCTTTACCGCTCCACCAACCTTTTCTCTCGACCCATTTTCTAAATCTTGTTATAGGAGAATGAATTGTTCTCCAGTATTCGATTTCATCAGTAGACCGGTACTTTGTGGAATCATCAGATGTAGAGTGGTGGCTTACTCTATATGTCATGGCCTTAAGAAAGAAAACAAACATTTAACTTTAGATAAACAAACAATATGTAAAGTGAAAAGAAAAGATGACTAAACAAAGTCACGTATGATCAACCTCGATAAGTATAGGTCGTTGTTCATTTATGGCAATTTCACGAGCACTACGAACAGCATCATACATAGCAAGAGCATCATTGCCGTCTACCCTTATACTTGAAATTCCATAGCCTTGGCCTTTAACCACAATGCCATCACCTGCTCACATGTAAACATTCTCATGAATACGATCAAGGAGCAAATTGTACAATACTTCCTATGCAATTTTTCTTATTTGTTACCGAGTACTATTTTTGGACTAATGAGATAGAAAACTATGATGCGAACAATTACTTCGAAATTGATCGGTTACAGGAGTACTAATTGCCCATCCGTTGTTGCGACATATGAACACAACTGGAGCATCCAAAACCGCAGCAAAATTCAAAGCTGCGTGAAAATCTCCCTTCACAAGGATTACACTTTCATTAATAGATATATATCATTTGCACAACATTCTACATATATAACAAACATTCTATATAACGAATGAAATGAAAAGATTCATATACTACCTCACTCGAACTACCATCTCCGAGATAGGCCACTACACACGAATCCTTTTTATCCATCTTTAGAGAATAAGCAACACCAACTGCCTGTGGGAGTTGTGTCCTGGAGTAAGAAGAACAATGATGCAAACTTTTCATATACTCAACCAAAATAATTAACACGCAAAAGGATAAACAACGAGCAATGAGTGTAAAGTGACATACGCTAATGGTGATGAGATAGTCATAAAGTTAAGGTTTTTTGATCCATAATGAACTGGCATTTGCCTGCCTTTTCCATGACCAGCATTATTTCCAAAGCATTGGTTTGCAAAATCTTGAAGCGTAAAGCCACGCCATAACAATATTCCTGGCTCTCTATACTGCAACATATGTCGAGAAAGCCGATGTGATTAAACCATATATGATCTCTATATGACTAATTATATTTGTAGTTGAGACATTTAAAATTCATTTTTATTTTTGTCAAAGTTTAGTCGAACCTGTGCCAATATTACATCGTCAATGCTAAGTGCTGCAGCCGATGCTAAATTGATAGCTTCCTCACCAAATGAGGTTAAATAAAATGACAATCTACCTTGCCGTTGCGCCTCATAAAAGAATTTATCCATTGTTTGAAGGGTCACCATGCCGCTATACATTTTCAATGCAACTTCTTTACTGATCACCTAATAATTTATATAACCAGCAAGGTTAAAAGATCCATATATATAAACATGAGAATCTAATTGACAAAGAAAAAAAACATTAGCTTGCTAGTTACGTGTTCCAAAATGTTAGATGACGAGTAACCATCTTCATCAAGAACTCGATAACATGGCACCCTCTCCTCAGATGAACCAGGAAGAAAGCTCTTTTTCGCTGTAAAGGAAATCTTCCCACCAGGAAAATCCATATCCTGCCTCCAACAACAACAAAAAAAATTAATATATTTCCTTTACAATGTTCAAGTAATAGATTAGTGTCCAAACATTAAACATAACTTAAGGGCGTGTGTTATTATCATATGATATTGTCGAGTGTATTGTGACAATTATACACACATTCAATAGTAGTAGCAGTTTCTTCAAGAAAAAGAAAAAGATATGAAAAACAAAGAGAATGTTTGTTCATTAAATCGAACTCGCGGGAGCAGTAGCAGGGCTGTCTTTAAGGGATTGCATGCAGTGTGATTGCGCAGGGTCACTATGACGAGGGCCATAAAATTTTATGGACTTTTATTATATAGACAATACGAGCCTCAAGTTTAATTAGTTTATTCACTATTAGTACATATATATAGACAATACGAGCCTCAAGTGAAAGATGCATTGAGCCTTCATCAAGAATATGGGCTTGGAGGCGCCAACCAAGAAACGGTCCAGAAATGGTGCAATTTAATTCTTTGGTGGACCTCATTCGTGATTTCACCCCTTCGACAACCCTCGATACTTGGAATTGCTCATTAGATCCCTCCAACATTTACCAGGTTCGCTACATGAGAAAATCAATCGATAACTTCCTTCTAGTTTCGGAAAATGATGTGATTAGATGGAATAATTCAATTCCAATCAAAGTTAACATCCACTCGTGGCGCTTAGCCAACGATCGACTTCCTACTAGATGCAACCTTGACACACGTGGTATTGATCTTGATTCGACTCGTTGTCCGATTTGTGATCATGGGCTAGAAGACACACAACATCTTTTCGTGGATTGCACTTTAGCTTCGAATCTTTGGTCCATGGTGAAGACTTGGTGACGTTTACCCAATTTCCCGAATACTTTGCACGACTTAATCTCTTGGGAGGACTCGGCAAACCTTAACTTTCCCTCCAAGACTACTTTTGACGGGTAGTCCAAACCACATTTTGGATTATATGGCGACCGGGTTTGTTTTGATGTGAAACCCCCTAGAAAAGATATTCTCGAAATTAAAATTCTTTCTCACTCGTGGTTTCTTCATAGGAATAGGAAAATCAATCCCAATTGGATCGATTAGATTTTTGATCCAATAAAAGCTTGTACAATTCTTATGTAATGTTGTTTTTCTAGCTTTTTGCTAAAGTGTTTATAATAAAACCATTGCCGTTAAAAAAAAAAAAAAAAAAAAAACATTAGTAGATTGTGTATAAGGGCTATGGTAGTGGCACGGACCACCGTGAGCAGAGGCATGAAAAATAGTTCCAATCAAGATCAATTGATCCAATAGCCAGACTCGACATTAAATAACGAGTAAACTACACCATTCGTCCTTGTGGTAAACGTTGACCATCAAGTTTCGTCCTTTGACCAAACAAATTGCACCGTTGGTCCTTAATTGCGAAACGTTACTCAGCGTTGGTCCCTCACCCTAACTGGTGTGACTAACGGGCGTTAAGCCTTTTTAAGTGGAGGGTATATTTGTCTTTTCCTACCCACAAACCACCAATCATTTCTTCTTCTTAATATATCATCTTCTTCAAACCATGGGCACCATCTCCTCCCCAAAAGCAGATATCAACACAATCCCTTCCTATCACAATCAACTTCTTCTCTTCCCACCTTATCCCTCCTCCTCGATCCATCCCTTTCAAGCATCAGTCAAACAAGAAAGAAAAAGAGGGGATCGACCTATCTCTTTCCTGTCTTTCTCTCTTCCCCATGAGGCGTCACGAGAAACGTTATGAAGAAGCAAGATGATGGTGATTGATGCTAAAGTTGGACATCCACCACTGTAGATCAAGAAAGCACTAGTCAAACCTACTCTTTCTCACTCTTTTTATTCAACCGCAACTCACAAGGAAACAACAAAAGGTCAATTACAATCTACCCTTAAAAGAAAAATCTCTCAAGTTTGTTTTGGTGATTTTGGGTTCGACTAGTGTTTGGAGATCTTGCTGGGTTTTGGTGATTCTTTCTTGCGTTTGGGATCGAGTACCTTGTTTTGGGTTCATTGTTCTCACTTTATTTTCTTCTTCAATCGAAAACCCAGTAGTGATTCAAAATCGAAAACCCAGTGGTGGTGACAGGTGGTTTCATCGGATATGTAGTGGTGGTTGGTGTGTCATAAGGTATGAAAGAGGTGTAAGTGATTGTGATGATGATGTTGGGAATTAAAATGGAGTTTTTATGTGTGTATATGTTTATGGTCAACTCACGAGCTCAGGTACCTGATAACTCGAAGCTTTCATTTAGTAACTCAAGTTTTTGGCTGATGATAATGAAATGATACAAAAAAGTCAACTCAAGTTGCTACCTTGCTTTCATTTCATTTAGTGACTCGAAGCTTTCATTTCATTTCATTTAGTAACTCAAGTTGCTACCTGGCTGATGATAATGAAATGATACAAAAAAGTCAACTCGAAGCTTTCATTTCATTTCATTTAGTAACTCAAGTTGTATTTGTATTTGTATTTCATTGACATAATGCGGTAAAAAACAATTTAATGAATATGATTATCGAACTTTTTGAGGGTGGCCGAAGGTGGTGAGAATGGTGGTGGAGGGTGAAGATGAAGATGGTGGGTTTTGATGGTTTGAAGCAATGTTTTAAAAACCGGTTTTTTTATCGACCCGGTTAAATCGCCGGTTCACCGGGTCACCGGTTCAACCGGTTGAACCGCCGGGTCGAACCGGTTCTATACATATATATACTTTTTCCTATATTTAATAAGTAGTATTGCATAATCTAATAATTTATCCATGTTTATTCATACATTCGATTAAACTCATGAAGAAGATTAAGACTATATCAAAAAGTTTTGCTTTTTAAGTCTACATTTATAAAAACATAGCCAAAATTTTCAAGGTGATTCTAAATTATAAAATGGTTTATAGTAAAACTATATTAATTGGTGATTCTAAGATTATATATAACTATAATTTACTATTTTATAAAATTTTAACAAACATTAGTTATAATCATTTTACCTTTTCAATTAAACTTAAAAAAATTAATGAGAAAAAAATCATTTTGTTAATTTTTTTGAAAAAAAAAATAATAAAAAAAAAATAATAAAAATAAAAATTTGATAAAAAGTCATGACCCGGCCGGGTTTATCAAACCGGGTCAACCCGGGCCAACAAAAAACCGGCGGTTCAATCCGGTTCTCAACCATACAAAAACCCGGTCCTATCCGGCCCGGTCTCCGAACCGGTTCCCGGTTCAACCGGTTGAACCGGCCGGGTCAACCCGGGTTTTAAAACATTGGTTTGAAGAAGATGATATATTAAGAAGAAGAAATGATTGGTGGTTTGTGGGTGGGAAAAGACAAATATACCCTCCACTTAAAAAGGCTTAACGCCCGTTAGTTACGCCAGTTAGAATGAGGGACCAACGCTGAGTAACGTTTCGCAGTTAAGGACTAACGGTGCAATTTTTTTGGTCAAAGGACGAAACTTGATAGTTAACGTATACCACAATGACGAATGGTGTAGTTTACTCTTAAATAACAATATCCATTTTAAATTCCTATATATCCGGCATTCACTAGACTTTAGACACGTGTCCTCGTTCTCCAACAATTCACCATGCACGTATACACAACAACACTCCCATAGCACAACACGTATCACCCAAGCTGCCATCCTAAACCATTAAAAAATCACCAAAAACAGCCCTATAAAACCCAAACAACCATTTAAGTACCCATCACAATCATCTCTGCAAACAATCAACAACAGTCAAAATATATACACAGTTCAAAGTTAAAGCAAACAAGATGGTAGCTGGATTTCCTATATGCATACAGTGTGGGACAAAAAGCAACCCATGCAGGTGCAAAGTAGTGAGTCCCACAGTCGGGTTCATAGCATTTGCGGCTGCAGCTATAGTGGAGTGGCCAGTGGGTGCGGTGGTTTATATTTTTAAGCATATGAAAGGTCGTCGTATTATGGCTCATCCTGCTACTGTGGTTTATCCTAAAGTCAATAGAGCTATTCCTATATAATTAAGGGATGTATTTGACTCCGTAGTCATTTACTAATTACTATGGTAAGTTGACTATGTCTATGTTAATGTATAATGTTTAAGCTAAAATAATACCTGTGTACGTACCAAGATAGTACTTTTTACTACTCGAGAATATCTTGGCTTTGTTTTGTGCTAAGGATGTAAGAATACTACTTACTAATTTCGTTTCGTTCATGTATTTGTTGTAATGTATGTAGTTATGTACACCTATTCACTTTCTCTAAGAAGTATACACAAAAGTACATATTTTAAGGTTTGAAGATTTAATGTCTTAAATGATGGTGAAAAATATTTAGACGTTAGAACTTAGGCCGGCCAATGTTAATGGTAAATGGTAATGGTAATTATTGTGGTCATTTTATGCAACATTAGCTTTTTTTCTTCAAAATTATATTTTAATCATAACTTGATAATAAAGCGACTGGAATAAAAAAATAAACATGCCTTAAAAAATAATAATAATAATAAAAAAAAAAAATTGAAGTTTTGGTTGGCAGGTCAATCATAACCTTAAAAAGGTTGGAGTCACACTCGGTTGGCTTGTGCTGGGAGCGATTGGTTGAAATGCTCGATTGGTTGGGGGATCAATCGAGCCATTAGCATTGGCATTAGAACCGAATAATGTGCGCCGGAGTTTGATTAGGCCTATACTCCAGTGTCAAGTATGGTATTTTCCTTGGCGTTTCTTATTGAAATGATAGCTAAAAGGCTCTTTCTTTTTATCTTAATGGGTCTTGTGAAACTACATAGTCGTAATGCCATACATATATTGATCGTATTTTTTTTTTAAGAGTAAACTACACCATTCGTCTTTGTGGTTTGCGCTGACCGACGAGTTTCGTCTTTTGAAAAAAAAAATGCACCGTTCGTCCTTAAATGCGATATATTATCTACTGTTGGTACCCCTTGCTAACGTCTCTCACTAACTGTCTTTAAGTGTAAACACGTGATACCCATGTGAGGGTATATCAGTCCTTTACATCTACCACTTACCACTAGTATTTAAAACCCATCTCATTCAATCTTCCTTTTCTTTTTTCTTTTCTGCTTCTCTCTCAATCATTTCTGCTTCTCTTTCTAGAAAAATCACCCATTCTATCTTTACACAAACTTTATCATCACCCTATTCAATTCATCCACCACAACCACTTGGATCTACAACGGAACAATCTTGAAAAAAAAACCCAAATCCAATGAATCACCATATAAAAAACCCACAAATCACCTAAAAAAATCAAGAACAGAACATTTTTTAAAAAATCTACAAATCACTTACAAAAAATCACAGGCGCGTCGAACAACTAAAAAATCAACAAAAATCACCGACACACCACTTGAATCCACCCTCGCTGCCACAACCACCAACCAGACCCGTCTCTATTGCAATCAGAACCACCACCTAGCAGGTTTTCTAGAAAGCTACAATGAATTGGGTTTAATATTTTTGTTGGTGAATTGATAGTTGGGGTTTGTTATCTGTAATTGATTTTTGAAGTGGGTTTGTTATTTAATGAATATCTATCTTTATTTTGATTATAGAGTGTAAAATGTTTGTTATTGGAATTATAGGTAGGTAATGTTTTATAAATTCAAATGTTTGGTTTGATTAATAGTTGGGCATTTAGTATTAGATTTGAGTGTTGTTAGAAATGTACTTGAGGGAAACATCGAAAAGGAAGGATTTATACAGTAGGTTTTTATATGTGTTGATTGTGTGTTTTTTTATGAATTGTGAAGTGGTTTTGTAAATCTTTCTTAGTTATGATTTTTTTTTTCTTTTGAGTTTTAATGGTGCTCATATGTTTTAGTGGCTATGAAAATAATATTTTGGTGTTTAAGGGTTTTGTTTATATGCGAATTTATGTTTTTGAGTGGGTGGATGAAGTTATTGATCTAATGGATGAAGATGGGATTTGGAAATGGATTTTGTGTTTGGTGTTAATTTATGGTGATAATGGTGATGGTGGTGAGACGATGATGATGGCGGTGGTATTAATGTGGTTGTTTAGAAGGGTGGATGAAGATGGGTTGATGGAAGAAGAAAAAATTGATAAAAAGACTGGAATACTCTCACGTGGGTATCACATGTGGCAACATAATGAGGGTTAGTGTACGTCGTTAAGCGAAGGACTAATGATACATAACGTTTCGCATTTAGGGTAAGTGTTCGGTTCATTGAGGCCCATGTATGGTTATGCAAAATAGAATCTATCTCATTCTTAATAGCTTCTTTCCATTGAGGCCCTTCTGAGGAAGTAACCGCTTCTCGGTAAGTGTTCGGTTCACTTTCTACCATAAAAGAAACATAATCGGGTCCAAACGATTTCTCGATTCTTGGCCTTTTGCTTCTTCTAGGTTCAACATCTTTTTCCTCAGATTGATGTTGTCTCTCATTGTGAACAATGTTATCATCTCGTTGTCTCTTTCCGTAGACAACTACGTCATCTCGTCTAGATGACATTTCATTCTCCTTTTTCAAACAAGGAAACACGGTTTCAAAGAATGAAGCATTCCTTGATTCCATTATCGTATTCTTATGTATCTCGTGATTCTTTGAATCATGCACAAGAAATCGATAAGCGCTGTTATTATGAGCATACCCAATGAATACACAATCAACAGTTTTGGGTCCTATCTTTTGAGCCTTAGGTGCCGGAATTGCCACTTTAGCTAGGCACCCCCACACTCGTAAGTATTTATAAGATGGTTTTCGTCCCATCCATAGCTCATAGGGGGTCTCTTCTTTTTCCTTACGAGGTATCTTATTCAAAAGATAATTAGCCGATAGGATAGCTTCCCCCCACATGTTCTGATTTAAACTAGAACTTATTAACATGGCATTTGCCATTTCTTTCAAGGTACGGTTTTTTCTTTCAGCAATCCCTAATTCGCTGAGGTGAATAGGGTGCGGTGAAGTCATGCCTAATTCCGTATTGTGAACAAAATTCAGCAAATGGAGATACATATTCACCTCCCCTATCACTCCTTACTACCTTGATCTTTTTATTTAGTTGATTCTCAACCTCATTCTTGTATAGAATGAACTTATCTATTGCTTCATCTTTTACTTTTAAGTAAATACACATAGCAATATTTCGTACTATCATCAATGAAAGTAATGAAGTACTTACTATCTCCTCTTGTTGGCACTGATTTTAAATCACACACATCTGTGTGAATTAGATCAAGAGGCTCGGTTTTTCTTTCAACCGAATGAAAAGACGATCTAGTCATTTTTGCTTCAACACATGTTTGGCACTTGTGATTTGAGTCAATATGGAATGTAGGTATACAATTCAATTTCATTAAACGACGAATGGAATTGTAATTGACATGACTAAGTCGGCCATGCCACACGTTCGAAGTCTCAACTACATAAGTTGAGTTAGTGTTCATTTTAGAAAGAGTGTTTTCCATTACAATTAAATCCAATTTGAACATTCCATCATGGGCGTAACCCGTACCTACAACCATTTTATTCTTGGTTAACTCGAATGTGTTACACTTAAATGCAAGGCAAAATCCATACTTATTGAGCAACCACCCGGACACAAGATTCTTTCGAATCTCCGAAACATACAAAATGTTCTCGAGTCTTAACTCTTTTCCGGATGTCCATTTCAATATCACATCGCCCTTACCTTTGATGTCAGCGGTGACAGAATTTCCCATGAAAAGTTTTGCACCACTGTTAACCTCTTTAAACGAACTAAAGAGACTTTTGTTTAAGCACACATGACGGGTGGCACTCGTGTCAATCCACCACTCCTTAGTGTTTGAACCCACTTGGTTCACTTCTGAAATCATTGCAACGAAATCATGAACCATTCTGAAACTTTCACACAGAAAATTTGACAGTAGGTTGTAACTCGAGGTTGTACACAAAGTGATTTGCTTCTTACAAAAATAAGTTATCAGGAAACGCACTCCTCTTTAATAACTTATGCGCTCTCTGCACCAGTATTGCAGCCACAACGCACCTTGCAAATGCAGAAAATTAAAATCTAAAAAGATATATGGTTTGGGGCTGTTTGGACAAGCCTTTTAATGGGCTGTTTGGACAGGAGCTATATGCAGAAAAATCGTTCAAAAAATTCTGATTTGGAGCTGTTTGGACAAGCCTTTTAATGGGTTGTTTGGACAGCAACTTAGTGCCTAAAATGAGTGATAAAAATTGGTTAAGGGGCTGTTTGGACAGACTTATTATGGGGCTATTTTGACAGCAAAAAAGAGAATATATATCTTTTGAAACCTGTTCTAGATATTGATTGGATGAACCTTGTTAAAGGGTTGTTAGGACAAAAAATAGTTGCAGAAAATCACTACCAAAAATTAGTTCAAAAGCTGTTTGGAAAAAACAGTTTACGGGCTATTTGGACAACAACTAAGTGCAGAAAAAATGTTCTAAAAAACCTGGTTGGGCACACCTTGTTTATGAGAATCTGCGAGAACGTGGTTAGAACAATCCAAACATAACACGATTATATAGTACCACACATTATATAAAATTTGAACACTTCGTTAAATAAAATTCAACACAGAATATTAGATAAAGCACTATATGGTAAAAACCATCAACTTAAAACTGTCCCAAACACAACTTATTCTGAAACCAAATTGAAAAAAGAAAAAATAGAATAAAATTTTAGAATCTGTTTTTGAAACAAAACATGTTTGGTTCAAAATTAAATAAGATAACAGTGGACTTTCAGGAATAGATACAAACGAAGCACAAAGTTGAATTCAAATAGTTTTCTTCCTTATAAATGGTGACACGGAATTGTTTTAAGATTGTAGAAACTGAATACCGTTTATATAGATAATTAAAGTATAATAACAGGAAAAAATCAACAATTGAATTAAAATAAAGATTGAGAAGCACCTGAACCTGAACTATAACGCCGAATCAATAAACAAGTAGGTCGAGTCTCATGTTGAACACGATTCCCTTAAAACAATTCCGTGTCAATTACCACGGTTTTTTCCCAGGGTACAACGGCCCTAAGCAGTGTACTACCGGAATGACAATTTCCCGAAACTTTCTTGGAATTGTTGTGAGTATGCTGGAATCAAAAGGAGTAAGCTGTGATTTTCTTGGTGTGTTTTAGAATGGCTGAGAATTCTTGAATTTATACAGCAAAATAAATCAATCCATATTTAAATCCGTTAAATCCCATTCAATGGGTTGTTACAAAGTTTAAACAGAAACTCGTAACAGATACCTCATATTTGCTGTCACGATTCTCATTAATTTGCAACTTGAAGGAATTAAAATAGGTCAAACTTTGGGTCTAACAACTCCATTGATGGCAACCAGTTTGTTCACCCACCAATGTGGGATATACATGAACCCATTTATTTTTCCTTAAGTTTCATTCCAAACACCATACGTCGAGACTCTATATCTCATTCACACTAACTCCATTTTGGACATATAAAATCTCGTTAAGAAGCCCTCACAGTGGACTACGTGACCATATAAGACTTTAATCATTAGAACTATATTTACTAATAGTAATCTATGTCCAAAGTTGGTGAAAACGCATTCTTTCACTAAGATTTTTCCAACACATTGGACTAAATTTGATCTGTCTGGATTGTTTCAGTGGCAGAGTTGCTGCATCAGATTTATGGTCTTAGTTTTATCCGAGATATTAGTATGTCTGCTAGTTGTTTCATATTTCAGTACGGAATTGTGTAGTTTTATCATGGTCTTGGGCTTGTCCAAACCATTTTCTCTTTATTGTTGTAAATGTTTTGAGTGATAAATATATGTTTTGAGTGATAAATATATGTTCACCTTTTCATCAAAACAAATATAGGCTAAATATTGGAAATAAAATGTTTTTAATGTTGTTAGGAATTAGACCCTTTGACAGGCTTTCGATAGAGAATATCACTTCATTTTGAAAACGCCAAAGGGCCCAGAATGATGTGAGCACTAATGCATCAAAGATCATACAGAGAGAACCGGGCAGATTGATATACACATATATTGCTAGACAAATTGCCATAAGAGTGCTAACAACGCGTGGTAAATATAACCAAAGATGGTGCACGTAAGTACGTATAATAAGTGAGATGGTTCTTTTAGACTCGAATTTGTTGGACATTTTTTTTATGAAATTAACTATGAACATACCGATTTTGTACAAAAATCAGAAACCTCGAGGGAGGTGCATGCATGCTCTTCAGAATTATGAGTACGTAATGCAATTACATAGACAAAAAAAATGTTTACACTGTAGGGAAACGGTTACACTTTTATTAATAAAATCTATATTACAATAAATAAAATTAACAGTAAATAAATAACAGAAAATTAAATACAAACAGAATGTAAGCAGATAAACGATAATTAAATAAAATAATAAAATAGTCAAAAGACTTACTTGATCACCAAATAAAGATCAACAAAGAAGCACTAAAAGCCGAGGCACGTGTTTGACACGCTTCCCTTAAAACAGATTCGCCGTCTGTTTCCCAGGGTACAACAGCCAAAACAGTAAGTTGTACTGTCGGACTTAACTAAAGTGCCAGGAATTTCATATTAAGAGATGCGTATTCCATATGTTGGAAATCAATAATAACTATTGATTTGATGTGTGAAAAACTTGTGGAATTAGGGCCTCTATTTATACACAATAGACTCCATTTAAGTTTACTCATCCCACCGATGTGGGATTGAAAATAAACTATGTATAGACACATGATTACATATATACCAGCAATTATTTCTTTTCACAAACATCTGTTATTTTTAAATCCACGTTCTCACATGACGTGAAAAAAAAATTGATGTCATTGTTTGGGAGCTTGCTTTAAGCCATATAATGACTTAACAAGCCTACAAACTTTGTTCTCTTGTCCAGCAGCCATGAAACCCTCGGGTTGGTTCATGTAGATTTCTTCTTCTAAATCTCTGTTTAGAAATGTCGTTTTCACATCCAGTTGGTGAACTTCCAAATTTCTTAAAGCGGCAATAGCAAGTATCATCCTAATCGAGGTTATTCGCGTAACAAGCGAATATGTATCAAAGTAATCAAGACCTTCTCGTTGTCTAAATCCTTTGATTACTAATCTTGCATTATACTTGTCAATGGTGCCATCGGCTTCCATCTTCTTCTTGAAGATCCATTTATAGCCTAGTGGTTTACAACCAGGAGGTAAATCCACGAGCTCCCAAGTATGATTTTGTAAAATAGAATTTATTTCACTTTTAATGGCTTCTTTCCATTGAAGCCCTTCTGAGGAAGTAACCGCCTCTCGGTATGAAGTAGGTTCGTTTTCAACCATAAAAGAAACAAAATCGGGTCTAAACGATTTCTCGGTTCTTGCCCTTTTGCTTTTCTAGGTTCAACCTCTTCTTCCTCAGTTTGATCTTGTCTCTCATCTTGGAGATCATTATCAACTCCTTTGTTGTCTCTTATCACGAACAACATTCTCATCTTGATGTCTCTCATCATGAAGGACTTCATCATTTAGTTGCCTCTCATCATGGACAACTTTACCGACAAGCCTAGATGAACATCCATTCTCCTCTAATAATCAAGGAAACACGGTTTCATACAATGAAAGTTTTCCTTGATTCGGTTATCGTATCTTTGTGTATATTTATCGTTTCCGAATTACATACAAAGAAATGATAAGCACTACTGTTATGAGCATATCCAAACTTATGCAAACCACAGTTTTAGGTCCAATATTTTGAACCTTGGGTTTCAGTACCGATAGACACCCCCCACATTCGTAAGTACTTATAGGATGATTTTCTTCCCATCCACAGTTCATAAAAACTATCTTCTTTTTCTTACAGGGGATCTTATCTAAAAGATAAGTAGCCAATAAAACCGCTTTCTCCCACATGCCATGGCTTAAACCATGACTTTAACAACATGGCATAACCATATCTTTAAGGCACCGTTCTTTCCTATCAACATTTATGTTGTGGTGTATAAGGAGCAATAAATTTATGTCTTATTCCATGTTTAGAACATACATGAAATGGAGACACATATTCACCTCCAATATCACTTCTAACCGCCTTGTTTTCGATAATAAGTTGATTCTTAACTTATTTGTATAGATCAATCTTGTCTATATCCTTACTCTCAAGCAAGTAAAAGTCGCAATATTTTGTGCTACCATCAACAATTACGATGAAGTACCTAATTGCTACCTTAGTAGGTATCGATTCCAAATCACATAAAACTATGTGAATCAAGGGTTCGGTTAATATATGGTCAACCGAGTGAAAAGACAATCTTGTCAATTTGGCTTCAACATAAGTTTTACTTTTGTAATCCGTGTTTGTTTATTTAATTAAACAACGTATTGAGTTAAAATTAACATGTCCGAGATGGCCATGCTATATATTCAAAGGATCAAATAAGCTGAATTCATACTCATTTTTATTAAAAAAAAAAAAAAAAAAAAAAAAAAAAAAAAAAAAAAAAAAAAAGATTCAGCTTAAACATTTAATGAAGGGCATAACCCGTACCGACCAAAATTTAGTTCAATGTTAACTCAATGTTACTTGATAAAAATAAAGCCAAATTTATTAAGGAACCATCCAGACACAAGATTCCTACGAATCTCTGGCACATACAACGTGTTGGTTCACTTAAGCTTTTTTCCACATGTGAATTTCAACATCACATTTCTTTTCCCTTGCTATTAGCAGTTACAGAGTTGCCCATAAATTGCATCTCTCATTTTCTGCTACTTTGAAAGAGTTAACCAAACTCTTATCATCATACTCATGACATGATGTCCAAGTGTTAATCAACATTTTCTAATGTCGGATCCCGCCTTGGCGACAATTTTCATTTCATTCAGGCCATTTAACCCATAGTTATGGCACATAAAATCTGAATGCTTTAAAGCATCTACCGTACACATAACTCGAGTATCGGTCTCCCTTTCAACAAGTTCGGGAGCAGATCCTTTAGATGTCACTCATGACATTCTGAACATTCTGTTAATACGAGATTCCGTTATTAGTGTAACACTAAATTTGGAATAATTAACAACTTGCTATATCACAAAGTGTTTCTTAACAAACACGATAACATCAAATTTTGTTTAAAACACTACTGTTTTGTAAGATCCATTATACAAAACCGCTTTTAAACAAGTCTTTCGATTAAACAATTAAACAATATCGCATATTACATAATATTTTTAAACAAAAACAAATTTGTAATATGATTTTGTCAATCTTCTTTAACAATATCTTAATAGATCTGCATCACATGGTATAATTCTACAATGAAACTCGACAAGGTTTCAAAATAGATTTACTCTTTCAAAGAAACTCAACAAGGTTTCTATAGATCTACTATCAAATGCATAAAGTTTCAAGAACTATATTTTAGTTTATAATTAAACTCAACCTGGTTTAAATAAGCTAATCAAGTCAAAGAAACTTTTCCACAAAATATGATAACAGCTTGTATATTATCAGATTTTGTTTCAAACAAACTCATCTTGGTTTCAATAAACACGTTCTAGTAATCTAATAAAATAACAACTAGTATTTTATGAGATTTGTTTCAAAGAAACTGCACAAGGTTTCAATGAATCGGATTTCATTATGATTTTTAACCATGTTAGTAACTGGCGCACCAATTACATTCCCAAGATTCACTAGGGTCACAAATTATGTTACCATCAGTTAACTTGTGAATATTTAAACACAAAAATAGTTAAAACTGTTAAAACAATATGGTATCTAATAGGGGTGAGCAGAAACCGCACCGCAAACCGCAAACCCGCATAAAACCGCAAAACCCACACCGCAAAAACCGAAACCGCAATAAAAACCGCGGTGCGGATCCTGAAAATAAAAAAACCGCATTCTGCGGTGCGGTTTCGGTTTCCACCAAAAAACCGCACCACAATAACCGCACCGAACCGCAAAGTCATATTCAAATATATTTTTATTTTTATTTTTAAATAAACCAACTAGATTTCATAATTTTTGTATGATTAAATACTTTTGTTTACATTTTCATAATTAGTTATTTCAAACGTATTTTATTGGTTAATTATTATATACTTTTTATCAATTTATCATCAAAATTTTAAAAATTTCTCATTTGACTTATATTATTAAACTTGTACCAAATATGATTCCGAGAAACACAAGCTTGGTTTCAATATCCATATTTAAACAATAACATATGCAATAAACAAACTAAATAAATCAGTTTGAAAAGAAAATCATCATGGTTTCAATATAAACTGATTCAATAAATTGTTTTAAAAATCGTTTATAAATCTGTTATACCAAATTTGTTAATTAAAATTCTGTTTAGTTATAAAACTGATTTTCAAAGAAACTCAATCTTGGTTTCAGCAGAAAAACAGTTTGTATAAAATCTGTTAATTATATAAATCAAATTTTAATAAAAAGTGTTTTAATTCTGTTACACATAATCTGTTTTAAGACTGTAGGGAAACGGTTACACTTTTTTTTAATAAAATCTATATTACAATAAATAAAATTAACAGTAAATAAATAACAGAAAATTAAATACAAACAGAATGTAAGCAGATAAACGATAATTAAATAAAATAATAAAATAGTCAAAAGACTTACTTGATCATCAAATAAAGATCAACAAAGAAGCACTAAAGCCGAGGCACGTGTTTGACACGCTTCCCCTTAAAACAGATTCGCCGTCTGTTTTCCAGGGTACAACAGCCAAAACAGTAAGTTGTACTGTCGGACTTAACTAAACTGCCAGGAATTTCATATTAAGAGATGCGTATTCCATATGTTGGAAATCAATAATAACTATTGATTTGATGTGTGAAAAACTTGTGAAATTAGGGCCTCTATTTATACACAATAGACTCCCTTTAAGTTTACTCATCCCACCGATGTGGGATTGAAAATAAACTATTTTTCCTCTTTAGGCATGGTACCGAATGCCTAACTTTGAGACCCGATATCTCATTCACATCAACTCTATTTTGGACACATAAAGGCTTATTGCGAAGCTCTCTTCGAGGAGAACGCGAGCCTACAAACTATTACTCATATATGTGACACAAACATATAGATAATTGTGTCCAAAGTTGGTCAAAAGTCACTTTTGCCAACCAATTTTCCAACAATACTCACCTGATTTTCTTGAAATGTTGATTTATCATCATCTTCGGCTAAGATTATTTCTGTTGCTTCTGTGGAGTTGTAACGTCGATCCCCGAAAAAGGAGGCAGATGACGAATGGCATGAAAACAAATATCGGAATCCGAAAATACCTTTTCCATTAGTACCACAATCCTTGTTACTTTTTATACTTGAATTACAAAGAAGAGATGAGGGCAATGAAGATGTTTGGTTATTACATATGATTGTCTTGAGAAAGTTACCACAACCTCTTCTTGTTCTTGTTAACCTGAATGAGATGCTCATTTTATTGTGTGTGTGAGAGAGAGAAATGAAACCCGTATGCAGGTTAGCAGGTATATATATATAAAAACATAACAATCTTTATATATACAGTACATTTTTTGAGCTAGAAGGTGTTTAATTGAGAAGATGGAACTAATTATGTTGGTTATTCTTTTGTTAGGACATTAGCATGCCACGTTTATTTATTTTCAGTTTTAAATACATCTAACAGTAAAGTCATGTCCTACTCATAAATAAGTCTATCTAACATTAAAGTCATGTCATACTCATTAATAAGTGAGTTTTTAAGGGGACCATTGTATTTTAAAAATATATTTAACAAAGCGTGTACTTTTAAAACTAATTAGCATATCAATTAGCTATTTTCTTTAACAAAGTCATAAAAGATTAAAAATCATAAGGATGATGTCCTCATTTTCGCCAATCTCGCTATTTGCGACTTTTCATGGTGATAGGATGATGTAAGGCATGATTCTAACGTTATTGCCTGAATTTTGAATTTTGTGTGCTCGTTTGATGACTCATCGCCTCCCGCCTAGAGGAACCACGTGAACAAACTACCATACCATGTAGTTGTTATCATCACAACCAATACGATCAACGAAACTTAATACCACAATGGACTAAGGAATAACATGAAAACCATAACTATCTCAAAGTTATACGACAGTATCCTACGTTCGTGTTGATTTGCTTAGTTATCGGAAACTCTCGAACTAAGTCAATCAAACCGAAATTGTACATCATATCTAATCTGAATTTTATGATTTCTTTAGATCATCATTTGTACCTACGACTGATGATGTTCGAATCATGCTGAAACAACTAAAGAGTTGGCAATGCCAAGGACGTAGGAGACGAGGACATCATTGATTGAGAATGGTTGCAATTACTTATGAATTTAGGGGCCTAATTATTTATAAGTTTCTATCAATTTATGACTTTGTAAAAAGAAAAAAAGAAAAAAATATTATGTTAATTTCTTTAAGTGTACATACTTTGTTAAATAATTTTCTCAATTACCACTGTATCCTACTCATAAATAAGTCTATCTAACATTAAAGTCATGTCATACTCATTAATAAGTCTAGCAGATACAAATGGGATCCGGTTCAAGAATGCTTAGAGCACTAGGTGTCACGACAAGGCTTAGCCTCTTCGTCGTGCCATCTCAGCGCCACATCAGCATCCCATTTTTTCACAAATAACCACAACAAACCCCCTCCTCACTTATAACAAACATCAACCTCTTCATTTGAGGCCCACCACTATCACTTTATATAAAAAAAAAGAGAGAAAAAAAAAAGAAAAAAAAAAGTACAAGCTCAGCTCGTCGTGCAGACGACGATCCTTCCCACGGCGCTGGACGGCGAAGGGAGGCGGTGTCAAGATGCTCCAAGGCGAGCTGCCACGGTGGACGGCGAGCCACCATGACAAGCCCACACCGTGTGCTCTTATACTTAGAAGGAAATTGAAATTTTTTTGTTTGAGATATTAATTCATAATTTTTTATTTGATTCATCAGTATATATCAATTAATATTGAATTGAAATTATAAATTACAAATTTGATTAATATATATATATTTTTTAAATTTGTGTTATAATAATGATTCACTAAATTTGTACGTCACAATTGTGCTGATATTACAAAATCGTGAAATTTTCAACACTAAAAAAATTGAATTGAAGTTGAAAATTTATTGTATTTTAAGCTTTCTCAATTTAAATCATTCTAAGTGGATCCGTAGTCGATACAAATAAACCTACACAAGTACTTAAAATGAATGAACATAAAATATGAAAAATTACAAAAGTACTCATTTTCTCAACTTATAATCATATAGGTATGTTTGGTAAAATTAATTGTAAGCTGTATGCTATAAGCTATTAACATGAGCTACGTTTCTTTTTTTTTTTAATAAAAGTTTTGGATAAATTAACTGTTAACTGTAATTATAAGATGTAAAATGACATAAAAATGATATATCTATAACCGTAAACAAATATAAAACATAAAACACATAAACTCATTATATTAATAATAATCATAGTACTTTAAGACAAGATGCTTATAAACTGTTTTTACGTAAATTACACAATATTTATACAACACAATATTATGTAAGTTATATTTTTTTTCCTACGTTCATTTATATTTTTTTAATGTATTAATGAACGAATATGAAGAATCTCATATAATTAATAAACGAACATGAACAAGAAAATTAGTTCGGGTAAGAGTTCATACCTGTTTAATTTTTTGGTTGAAGTTAAAGGAACAAACATCAACAAGACCCGTCTATATTCGTTTGTTTCGTTTACAACCTTAACAATAACTTTGCATGAAAAATATACGGTTAACCTACGTGAAGGTAATGAAAATAATAAAAAAGATTTAGTGGTGTTGGGTTAGAATTATATTTTTAATTTTATTGAGGGATCTAGTGAGAAGAAAAATTAAAATGAGAAAAATAAGAAGGATTTTTAGCCACACATTTTAAATAGGAAGAAGAATTTTAAGGAGAAATGCATCTATTTTTGTAGATGCATCTAAAATATGTGATTGTTGTTTCTTATCATTTGTTTCATTTTAATTTTTTTTCTTATTTGATCCTAACTCCTTATAACTAAACTTTGAAAGTTGTATAGATATGATGGTGTTATAAATGAAGGGCTTAAATGTAAGTGACATATCAATATGTCAAAAAGCTCTATTAGTTAAATATTTCTTTCTAAAAGGTCATTTTGGGCCTGTTTATTTTGGAGCTTTTGTAGAGCTAATGGTTTTTTGTGTTATAAAAAATATCAAAATATAAAAGCCTTGTTTGGCTAAAAGTTTTGAAGCTTTTAAAACTCACAAACAGCTCTTATTTTAAAAGTTATAGGGACTGTTTGGTAAGAGCTTTTTTGAAAGCTGTTAGTTTTTTGTTACAAAAACAATATCTTCTAAAATAAGTAGCTCATACATTAACTTCAAACTTTTATTTCAAACAAATAGCTCATAAATGAAAAGTTGATTCATAAATTTTTTTAAACATTTTTGGAGCTGTTAAAATTTTAAATTACTGATATACCATTCAAATATTTTTTTACAATTATATACATGTCTTTTTATGCCAGTTTACATCTTATAATTATATTTAACAACTAGCGTACCAAACACTTTTATTTAAAAAAAAAGATACAGCTTGTAGCTCATGTTAACAGTTTTGGAGTTTACAACTTACAATATACAGCTTACAGCATACAACTTGTTTTGCCAAACATACCAAATTTAAGTTTCATTAAGATATTTAATTTTTCTCGTGTATATGTAATTTTTACTAGCTTATAGACCGTCAAATTGACGGGATTTTTAACGAAGTTAAAAATTAAGGAGTTACATGTGTGAATAAATTAACAAACGACAACGAACGCAAACATGTTCTATTGTTTTTTTTAAAAGAATAATAAACAATGTGCAATGGTACGATAAACTATTTGGTTTATAATTATTAAGAAAATAAACGTGTATGTATCCTCTCTTCTACTGATAGATACTCTTGAAGAGCAGACATATGCGGTCAACGTCAAACACTTGAGTAGTCCATGTTCATTCCTTGAACACCTATTATATAAAGAAAAAAGAAAAGAGAAAATCAAACTAAAAGGAAGTTGTGATAAGAATATATCTAGAGGTTAAAAATTGCATAAAACATGTTATTTATATAGTTGTACATACATGTTAAATATTGATTATAGACCTTAAAACACTTCTTTGTAAACAACATTTGTAGTACTTTTCGAGATATTACCATGTTCATCAGGGTCGTCTTGTTGATTTTGGAGGCCTTGTGCCATAATTATAAATGAGGCCCCTAAAAATATAATTATAGTGGCAAAAAATGTCAATATTATAAATGAAGGCTAAAAAAAGTTAGACAATCTCTTTCCTTCTTAATTCTTTTTGCGTTAAAAAGGAAAAAAAAACGATAATAAAAAAGTACCTTATAAACAAAACGTAATAAATGGCTTCATATTGGAATTATTGATTTTAGCAAAAGTCCTTTTATTGTTCCCTCAAGTTTCCACTCAACAACCAAGAAATAAAAATATATTGACTTCCCTAATATAAATACTGAAAAATACTACTAACAATGTATAAATACTGAAATGGATGCCCTAGAAATAAATTGGGCCCTGTGCACTCGCACAAGTTGCACACCCCTATCACCGGGCCTGAATTGTTCATCACAAATGAATATTTTCAACCTCTTCTAGTACTATAGAGCCTAAGCCTTATTTAGCTATCTACAACTATTGAATGTGCGAAAGGTATGCTAAAGAACTAGACTGCAATACGAAGTTCCAAAATGATGCCCAACCTAACATCTCTATAGTCTACACCCAATCTATATTAATAAATATTATGTGCCTTGCATAATGAAGAAGCAAAGCCCTTGTAAAAAAGAATTTTGCTATATTTGGGTTTCTGATGTTATTAAAAATAAAATCATTGTAAAGATATAAATAAACGTTTAATGAAGCTCTAGTGTGATTCCATTTTTTTATAAATTGTGATATAAATGTAGAAGCCGGAACGATTAAAGGGAACACATGTGAAGAGTTACCTATTACTCTGTCTAACAAAACTATCAACTCCAACTCATTCAACTACATTCAATTTAACATCTCTAATGTTAGAGAAACAAAGGCAATACTAGTAAAGTTCCATGAACATACATATGCATTATTTTATCTTGCAAAACGGGTGCTTTACCAGTATTTTATTTAAACATTTAGCATTCATATATCATGATACAACAAAACAACCATCCCTACAATGACACACTACAAGAATCCAAACACCCCCTAGACACTTGTAATTTTGACATGGGCAAATCGCATAAAAAGGTATCAATCTTATCTTCAATTTCAATTTAAGGTACCCAACTATTTTTTTCTCAATTAAAGGTATCAAAGTTATTTTTGGTTGCAATGTTAGACAATTGATAGGTTACCAGGTCACATCTATGCAGTCAACAGGTTACCCACATTTCCGGGAACATGACTTTTTTCGGCAACTTGCTCAACTTGAACAAAGAACATCAAACCTACCTGATGGTTAGTATACTTCCTATCAATGGCTGGAATTGATTAGTGATATCACTGATATGGAGAAAGAAAGATCAAATCAAAATTAAAATTAACGTACAATTGGTTTATATATTGGGTAATAATTTTCTTTTTTGGGTTAAAAAGCAGTGAGCTAGAATGATTTTTGGTCTATTCATTTGTTTTTTTGAACGAGGGTCTATCCATTCAAGCTTTAACCAATTGCTAATCCTTTTCCCACTGGGCCAAATGCATATTTTGTTATTGGGTAATAACTTTCTTTATTAGCTTATTAGATGAGAGCTAAGGATTGTAGTGTGCGTTGTTAGTGTGTTTATACGGATTGAAAATATGAAATAAATACATCTTTTTGTATGAGTTTTATAGTGACAGCACTTTGTGTGTTTGTGGGGAAGAAGAGAAAAAAAAGGAAAAGCTTTTATATGAATTTTGGAGATAAACGTTTTGACTTGTTATTGCATAGAATGAAGGATATGTTTATTTGGTTACAAATATAGTGAAAGATGCATAGATTTTAATGCAAATTAAAGTAAAACAAAAAATATAAATTTTTGGCCGGAAGTTGATTGGGGAAGATGAAGTATGTTGATGGTAACTTGGAACCTTTTGTGTAGGTAAAAGCTTCCCAACATTGCAATCAAAATTAACTTGGATACCTTAGATTGAGAAAAAAATAGTCGGGTACCTTAAATTGAAATTGAAGGTAAGTTTGATACCTTTTTATGCAATTTGCCCTTTTGACATACCTAAGATTAAAACTGAATTCAAACACCCCTAAACTCTTAAATATGACAGACCTAAGATTAAAACTGAATCCAAACACCCCTAAACACTTGCAATATTACAAACCCAAATTTAAGACGATATCCAAACACCCCTAAATGCTTATAATATGACAATCCCTAGATTTCAATTTCTAATGTTCCATTGCAATTCACCTGTTTGGACCTCGTGACCAACCCATAAAATCATCATCCAACTTATTTTATAAATCTTTATCCAAACACGACTTTCTAAAGCCATCAAGCAAGCACTATCCATTTGTAGGTTCATGCACTCTCGGAAAAACAATCATATACAAAATACTTTAGTTTGTATTAAATGAACAAAACTAATAACATTTTTGTGTGAAATAAAAAAAACCTAATAGTTCAGTTGTATAAAAGAGTCATGTAGCAAAACCATTTTGACAATAATCAAACAAATCATGTACCGTTTCATACGTTAATGTAGCATATTATGAACCTAAATATACTTTTAACTTTTGAGTAAATTAAGCATTAAAAACATAAACCAATAAGCCTAGTGCCTACTATTTAATGCTTATTTTACTCAAAAATAGAGACCCACCTGCTTGTATAGTTTTCCTTTTACTTTATTATAAGCAAATAACATATCCTAATAGAGATAGTATGTGTTGGAATCACTCCTAAATCATATTTCAAGTGTTTGTAATCAATATGTAATAGTTAGCTTAGTTAAGGCTTTTAAGTTAGTGATCAAGGTTAGATTCATGTAGAAAACCCATGAGCCTATCCAAAAGCCCAATAAGTAAAGGAAGGGAGCTTGAGTGTTGCCCTAGCTCCTTCCCTATAAATACCTTTGTAACTCTCATTTGAGAGTTGGTTGTTCATTTCAATACATTTTCCTACGCCTAAACTCTTCTTAATATTCGTGTGTGTGTATTGTGTGTTCAACCGATCTCTCTTCTATTTATTTCTTCATATTGATGCTTGTGTTATATAAATGGGAACCTAACAGTGGTATCAATCGCCAAATAGTTGGGTGAACGATTTGTTTTTGAAGTTTTTTCTTCCTACGCGTAAGTTTCAGTATACTAAACCTTCAAACGCTTCAAAACTTTGATTTTTTCACTTTAAAACTCAAGATTCTTGTACTTTAAAGGTTATTTGGTGATAAAGTTGAAGTTTTTAGCAAAAAGTTTGAAACTTTTGTGTTTTTCATTGTTTTTGAACTTGGTTTCATACGAGTAATTCTGTCTACGCGTAAGGTGCATAAGGGTTTTAGATCATCAAGTTTCACACTTTTGTGTTAGTTTGGTGATATTGAAGCTTTTTCATCACAAAAATCTGATTTAGAAACATTGGTGTGCTTAAAAATCGGTTTTAGCAAAAGTTGGCTATTCCTACGCGTAACTAAACCTTAATTTTACGCGTAAGTGTTCAAAGTCTACGCATAAGGTTCTTCTTGGTTTGATCTTCAGAAATACTGGTTTACTCAGTGTTTTCTTGCTTGGATAAGCCTGAAAACACTTCGACTTTGGATATCTTCTACACTGGATAAGTGTAAAGGATTTTTGGGATAATACCCTAGTTTTACGCCTAAGCATAAAAGTTTACGAGTAAAAAATCTTACGCCTAAGCATTTCCTACGCATAAGCACGTCTTACGCCTAAGGAAATATTACGCATAAGTTTCTTACTACTAAGTCTTTAGTTTACGCATAACCTAAGGTTTAACCAACCCTACGCATAAGCTATTCCTACGCGTAAGCTCTATTCTTACGCGTAAGTTGGTGTTTTTACGCATAAGGTTTCCTCTACGCTTAAGTTGTTTTCTACGCCTAAGGATACTTCATCAACAAAGTTTCATTCGACTACAAAGATCCATTTTTCAACACAAGTTTTCAAGATGTCTCAACCACCATACTCTAGCTACTTCCCTCATGTGTATCCTCAACCACAACAACAACAACAAAAACTCCATCAACAACAACAATTTTATCAACAACAACAACAACAACAACTTCAACAACAATTTCCTCAAGGAGCAATTCAACCACAAATGATTCAACCACCACCTAGTCTTCAAGTACAACCTTACACAAACTTTCACAATCAACATCCATCCAGAAATACTATGAAGGAACCGTCTTGGTTTGCAAAGATGTGTGAAGCTTTAAGTAGCTAACAATCCATTCATGAGGCTGGATCACTTAATAGACCTCCAATGCTCACTCCCGGAAACTACGATCAATGGGTGATAAGGTTCTTTAGGTTTTGTGATCTAAAGAAGCCACATGGAAAGTTCTTGAAGAAGGTCATCCTGGAAGGTCCGTTTCAGATGCCTACTGTCACTACACCCGGAGATCCAAATGCTAATCCACCAAGAGGTGATGTCACCAACATTGCCAATCTTAATGAACTTACTACCGATCAACTTCTACACTTTGAAGCCGATGAACTGGCAATGCAATACATCCTTTTGGGATTACCCAATCCGATACTTCAAAGTGTTGATGCTCAAAAGACTGCTAAAGCAATGTGGGAGCATATTCATCTTCTCATGGAAGGCACTGAACTCAATCAAGAAGACATGGAATCAAAAATCTACTTAGCATATGAATACTTCATGATTGAACTAGGGGAGACATTAGAGTCATATCATCATCGATTTTCAGACATCATCAATGACTTGGACAAACATAACATTATTATGCCAAGAATTGCTGTCAACACTAAGTTCCTGAGTAGTCTTGGTCCTGATTGGGAAAAGTATGTCATTTTCATTCGTCAAGCAAAGAATCTTCATCATGCTACATACGGATTGTTGTACGACTATTTGAAGCCCCACCAAAAAGAAGTTGACAAAGAAAGGGTTATCCGTGGACTCCCTGTCTCACCTTCACTTCCGGATAATCAACAATTAGCTTTATGGGCTCAAACTTGTTATCCTCAATTCCCGACATTACAAACTGTCTTCACAAATCCTCCACAACCAACTGCAACAATTACACCATATGATCCGTCACAGCACCAATCTCAAGAAACTCAATTGGTTCCATACAACAACAACAATGATCAAGCACTTTACAGTGAATCTAATGAGGATACAGAAGCTTTTGATGCATTGCAACAAGGGTTTGTCATGATTGCTAGAGCTTTCGGCCGATATTCAAACAAATCCAACAATCGCATTCGTACCTCATCAAACACAAGGAATCAGGCTGTTGTTAACAATGGACGTGTTGAAGTTCAGAATCGTGGTAATGTTCATCAGATGGGCGGTGGTCAAGGGTTTAATCCAATGGGAAGGAATAACATGGGTGCTCCACAACAACAAAGGGCTCAAGTGGTTGAACATGGTAATGCTCAGACTGGGATTAATGGTCTTCGTTGTTATAACTATAATGAGAAGGGTCATCTGGCTAATGCATGCCCAAAGCCGAGGAAAAGAGGCAGCGCTTATCACAAAGAGGCTTTACTCTTGGCTCTTAAGGATGAAGCTGGTGGAACTCTTACCAACAAAGAACAGAGCTTCATGGCAAATGCAGATTCTGATGATGACATGGAGGACTTGCAGTCTAATGCAGCAGTGATGCTAATGGCTAACATGCACAAACTCCACATGAGTGACACATGCCCGGTGTATGACACTGACGGCTTGTCTCAGGTACCGGATCACACTATAATTACTGATCTGATATCTCCGTTAACATCTGCATCCGACAAGGATCAGAGTGTTCAACATGAGCCGTCTACATCTCATTACGATGATAATCAAATAGATCCAGTAGTTATATTTGACGATCAAGATGACCTTATGGTTAATATTGATAATCAAGTTGACTCCGTTGTTATATTTGAGGATCTAAATAATGATCATGTTGAGACTCACGTTGAACAAGCTGAACTTTTGTCTAATCCAGAATTTGAGCTCATGACCTTAATTAATGACCAAAAATCTCAAATGGAAAAATGCCGTGACATCAATAAGCAATTAAAAGACAAAAATGCCCTACTGACTAAGGATAATGAATGCTTAAAATTTCAACTCAACAGTTTTCAAACACAAGAAGAATGTGAAAAAGGTTCTGAAGTCGCTTTTGCTAAATCTTACCAAAACGAAAAATCATTAGAACAACAGATACGTGATTTAGTTGCATCTAAGAATGCTTTGTTGTCTCAAATAGAACAACTAAAATATGATCATAAACAACAACTTAATGCTCTCACTTTGGAAACTAGAAAAGCCAAGTATGAGTTGTTAACTTGTCAAAAACAGTTCTGTGAGTACAAAAAGCATTCAAAGAAACGAATAGATGACTATCTTGAAGAAATTGTCGACTTACAAAACAAAATCAAAGAGTTTCAAAATGTTGTTTATAAACATGGTGAGTCAATCACAACTATTCAAAAGTTTACTTTTAAACCAACTCAAAATGGGTATGGACCGAATCTTGCTGATTACAAACCAAAGTTTTAAAATAGAGCATTCAAACCAAATCCTGAAGTTTACAGTGCAGAACATAGAATTGATGATTCCATTATGAGTGTTGTTGAATATAATCGTCAAGAGGAATTAGATGCAGAAGAAGAGAGTCGGTCAAAATTAGAAAATGTTGTTTATAACAAACCATTTAACTATTCAGAAGCCGTTACTTTTGTCACACAACAGGATTTTTCTAACACACCTTGGGTTATCACACCTACTTCTGAGTCTTCTAATGAGGGTCCCCTTTCCAATACTGCACAAATTAATGGTCCTTTACCTTCAATCAGTGAAATAAATCCATTAGCCGAACAATGTAAAGTTATAAAATATTTTGACATGTTCTTATCGAACATCAAACCTTTGGAACGTGAAATTGAAATCAATTCTGAAATAAAAGTTGAACATTTTCAATCGCCTCAAGCGCGAGCTCAATGAGATATTTTTCAGAAAAGAATTTTACCTCATGTCCGAAATTTGAAAATTTGTGCAATATATTGGGAAAGGGATTTTCACAAGGAACTTGGACTTATGAAAAGAGTTTTCGAGCAAACAGAAACATCGATTTCAAACACAAAACGTAAAAAGAAAATGTTAAGAAAAGATGTTGATCGACTCTTGGAAGATGTTATCTGTGCTGATATCCATAATGTTGTGTTATTACACTCTGTTGCATATGCATTTGAGTATATCTCTGCTGATTCTGTTGATTCCGTTGAAAATGTTGAGAATACTGATACTGTGTCACAAGTCAAGTCTTTAAAAGTTGAAAATGAACGTTTGTTAAACGAGCTTTCAAATGCAAAACGTCGTCTTCAATGTTGTAAAAAAGATTGTCATAATCGAGAACTCGCTTTGTAAAACAAAATCAACCAGTTGCATACAAAAACTCTTAATCCTAAAATTGAGCAACTGGATGATGAAAACGTGTCTCTGAAGTGTCAAATTTCAAAATATGAACAAGAAATTTCAAAAGTTAAAAAGGAATATGGTGTCATATTTGATTTACTCAAAAAGACTCGTGCTCAAGCGTCAAAATATATTGATGATCATCTTGCATATACCAAAGATGTTTTACGACAAAATGGAAATACTCGTTCTGAAAATCAAGATTTGTTACATACTATCCATGATCTAAAAGCAGAGTTGGTGAAACTTAAGCATGATAGGAATAGTAACAAAGTAGTAACTACACCTAAACAAATTCAAAATGACTCTAGAACATCTAATGACAAACCACAAGAAACTAATGTGCTTCCCTCTACTGAAACAGGAATAGTTGCCTCTTTTCCCAACACCTGCACTTCAAAGCCTAGGAGCAATACAAGGAAGAATAGGAAGTTGAAACTTAATAAAAGAACAATAAAGATCTCTGAAGTAGAAGAACACCTTAGGACTTTGAATAAGACTCAAGTTGCACCCACTTTAGATATTGCGTCTGACAAATGTAATGGAAAAAGTGTTGTAACAAATGTTGAACCTTTAAGTACTTTAAATGTTACGTTTGAAGATTCTTGTGTTGGTTGTCGTAAAAGTATGTTTTTTGGTTGTCATGCCAAATGTGTTGCGAAAACTATTTTATCTCGGAAGCGGAACATTAGAAAATGGAATACCTCTAGGCCCACTAATGCTTCTAAGTTTGTGCTAGGTAAACCGCCTTCTAGTGCTCATGCTTTAATCATTGATGTATCCATAGAACCCACTTCACCTCCTAGGAAGAAATTATCACCTAGTGCATTCACTAAGACCAAAGCTAAGACTAGTTGGAGATGGCAGAAATGGTTACATAATACACTTGGATTTAAATGGATACCTAAAATCATAAAAGCGTGTGTTTCAACTATTACTACATCGGAACCCTCTAACTCTTCGGGTTACACATCTACTTCTATTCCATCTGTGTCGTCTGTATTGAATGCAGGTGATACAGATCATCCTCTGGGTTGTTAATAGCGGATGTTCCAGACACATGACAGGCAATCTTAAACTGTTATCAAACTTTGTATCAAAGTTCATTGGCACTGTCAGATTTGGGAATGATCACTTCGCGGCTATCATGGGCTTCGGAGATTACATCAATGGGAACATCGAAATTAGCAGGGTTTATTTTGTGGAAGGTCTGGGTCACAATCTCTTTTCAGTCGGTCAATTTTGTGATGGAGATTTGGAAGTTGCTTTTAGGGAGAAAACTTGCTTCATTCGTGATCTACAAGGAAACGATCTTATGTCTGGTCAACGCACATCAAGTCTTTACACCATATCAATGCAAGACATGATTGCTTCATCTCCTATCTGTCTACTCTCTAAGGCAACATCTACAAAATCCTGGCTATGGCACCGTCGTCTCTCACATATAAACTTTCAAACCATAACCAATCTTGCATGATACAAACTTGTTGAAGGTCTCCCAAGATTTCGGTATTCTAAAGATCACCTATGCTCAGCATGTGAACAAGGGAAAAGCACTCGTGCTCATTTTTCTTCAAAGGTGGAACACAGCTCACAGCATGTGCTTCATCTTCTTCACATGGATTTATGTGGCCCGATGCGCGTGCAGACGATTAATGGCAAATGCTACATCTTGGTAATTGTGGATGACTACTCAAGATGGACTTGGTTTTATTTTCTTCGAAGTTAAGATCAAGCTCCACAGATGATCATCACCTTTCTCACGAAAATTCAAGTTCAGCTCCGGAACTAGGGGTGAGCAAAACCGACCGAATCTCGAATCCGTCCCGATCTCGAGTCCCGAATCATGTTAGTCGGGCTTGTCAGGGTCGGGAGTCGGTTTGTGTTTTCCGGTTAGTCGGGTTTTGGGCTTGTCGGGATCGGGTTGGGACAGGCCGAAAACCAAAAAACAACAAACAAAACTGATCAAATCCTGAATCCCGTCCCGATCCCGAGTCCCAAATCATGTTAGTCGGGCTTGTCGGGGTCGGGAGTCGGTTTGTGTTTTCCGGCTTGTCGGGATTCGGGCTTGTCGGGATTCGGGTCGGGCCGGGTCGGGATCGGCCCGATGCTCAGCCCTATCCGGAACACAGTCAGACAAATCAGAATAGACAAAGGAACTGAATTCGTGAATCAAACTCGTCGTGCTTATTATGAGAAAGTGGTAATTGAGCATCAAACATCCATTGCACGCACACCAGAGCAAAACGGAGTTGTTGAAAGACGAAACTGTACGTTAGTGGAAGCTGCAAGAACGATGTTGATAAATGCAAAACTTCCTGATTACTTGTGGGCTGAAGCCATGTCAACTGCATGCTACACTCAAAACCGTTCAATGATTACAAAACGCCACAACAAAACACCTTATGAGCTTATCCACAACCACAAACCGAACCTCAAATACTTTCATGTCTTTGGATCTCTTTGCTATCCAAATAATGATCGTGATGACTTTGGAAAGCTCAAGGCTAAAGCAGACATTGGAGTCTTTGTTGGATACTGTGAAAATTCTAAGGGTTACCAAATCTGGAATCGTCGTACAAGGGAGATTATGGAAACGATTCATGCCAATTTCGATGAGCTTACAGAAATGGCTTTTGAGCATAACAACCTGGAACCCGGAAATAACCGTCTAAACTTCCCTTAAACCCCATCATCAGCTGAACCTAGTTTACAACTTACTCGACGTCAAATGGAACAACTATTTGCTCCTCTGTTTAGTGATGATATTGATGAACGTGCTCCAGATGTATCAAATGTTTCCGCTGCTCAACCTGATAATAATCCAATACCTGATACACCTGCTACAACAACTACTGTTGAGGAAGCACCACCAGTTGATTCTACAACAACAGTCGAACAAACCGCATCCAATGACGCTGAACCAGCTGTTGATCTTCTGAACAATGAAGTACCCCCACCTGCAGATTTTGATCCAAATGCGTTCTTCAACCCTTTTGCAAATGCTTCTGCCACCTCTGATGTTGCGGAATCATCTACAAGTCATTTGAATCCTCCTAATCTGCAAAATGTATATCAACATCAACCCTCCACACATCGTTAGACGAAAGACCATCCTCTTTTGAACATTATTGGAAACCCGAATCAACCAGTCGTAACTAGACAACGCCTTCAGACTGACGGTAAACATTGCATTTATGCACTTACTATTTGTCAATCGGAACCCAAAAACATTAAAGAAACAATGACCTACGACAACTGGATTAAATCCATGCAAGAAGAACTTAATTAGTTTAAACGTCTTGAAGTATGGGAACTGGTTCAAAAACCAACAGGGGTCTATGTTATTGGTCTGAAATGGATTTGGAAAAATAAATTGGATGCTGAAGATACGGTTATAAGAAATAAGTCACGTCTGGTGGCTAAGGGTTATAGACAAGAAGAGGGGATTGATTACGAGGAATCGTTCGCACCGGTTGCTAGACTTGAGGCTGTTCGGATTTTTCTGGCCTTCGCGGCTCACATGAACATAACGGTCTTTTAGATGGATGTCAAAACTGCTTTTCTGAATGGAAAACTGAAAGAAACGGTCTATGTCAGCCAGCCAGAAGGATTCGTGGATCCAGATTTCCCTAATCACGTCTACAAACTGAACAAGGCTCTCTACGGTCTCAAACAAGCCCCTCGGGCGTGGTATGATAAGTTATCATCCTTTCTTATTGCCAATAATTTCACTAAAGGATCGGTCGACCCAACACTTTTCATACAATATCATGGGGAACACATTTTAATCGTTCAAATTTATGTGGATGACATCATTTTTGGGTCAACACATCTAAAGTACTCAAACGCTTTTTCAAAACTTATGAAAAAACATTTTGAAATGTCCATGATGGGTGAACTTACGTTCTTTCTAGGACTGCAAGTTCATCAATCACCCCGTGGTATTTTCTTGAGTCAGTCCAAATATGCCCTTGAAATTTTAAACAAAAATGGAATGCAAAACTGTGACACTGATGTGTGTCTAAATACACATCATTTTATACCCATCTAGACTGCTAAAACATCTGAAAACACTCAGAAATGCCACAAAATACTATAAATATCATTGAAATGTGTTTTTATGTGTTACAAGTGCAAAAGGATTGAAAACTGATGAAAAACAACAAAGTTTACATAATTTACAGTTTCAGTCCCTAAACTTTCAAAGATTGGCAAATCTAGTCCCTGGAATCCAAAAATGTAGAGTTTTATCAATCAAGGTCCCTGAAATATTCTAAGTTGTCAAAAATGATCCTTGAATGAATCTATGGGCAAATGGCAGAAAAGGTCCTTAAACTTTTGGAAAGTGTAAAAAATGATCCTTGTTTTCTTTTAAAGATGAAAAATGGCATTTATAGTCCTTGTATTATTGGTACTTGGCATTTTTGACCTTTTTGATAAGTTTGGGAAAGTTACAATTTCAGTCCCTCAAAAATCAGGAAATTACAAGAATGGTCCTTGTGATAATCCAAAACCAAACGGACCCTTTTTATTATTGAGCCAGTCCAAAAACCCGTGACCCACCTAATTTGAACCCGCCCCGTATTTAATAAAACCAAAACCAGGTTTGACCTGGTCAAACCCACTCCACCCCGCCTTCCCTATTCACCTTCCTCTACCTCGCCTGCATCCCAAAACCAGGGTGGTTTTTCCACCACCTCACCACCTTTCCACCTCACCTATCTACTCTCCAGCTCATCCCTCCTCCTCTTGTACACCCACTAAGCATTTAATGCTTCCCCACCAATCTACACTCCATCCTTACTCAAAACTCCTGGTTTTGCTTTACACCTTAACCCCCAGCCCATACCTACTATCTAAATTGTCCCCTACACCTCCACAAGCTTCCACAATTCTTTAATTGCCTCAAAATCCACTAGTACTGCTTTAAGACTTTTTGGCGCCAAAAATGCCAAGTGCACGGTTTTGATGAATTCGAAGGATCCAAGGGTTGAATAGAGGTGGGATACATTCAGAAAGGTCGACAGAGTTCAAAAGATCAATATAAAAACAGAATGGAGCAACGTGGATAGTTATCTAGTGTAATCTTTTCTAAGCTTATGTCGACTTAGTTAATTTTAAATTTCCAGTGTATCAATTAGCTTTCAAGCTTTGTATTTCATGTTCTCAGTGTATAATAAAACTTTTGTAAACCTCAATTTCAGTATTAAGTCATCTTTTCAGTTTATGCAAATTTCCTTGTTAAATTCTCAATATGTTTGAATATTGTTATTAGTGTTGTTAATGGACTCATAAGCTCATATAAGCTCCTTATATAGCTTCTGTAAGTTTTTAGAAACTTTAAAACTCAGTTTAGAATTAAAAATCAAAAATACAAAAAAATTAGTTATAAATCAAAAATCACAAGAAATGAAGAAAACTGCATGGAGCAAGGTGAATTCTGGATTGCCTTGGGTTTAGAAGCTTCTTGGGAAGCTTTAGGTTGTGTTCTTGGTTCTCAGTTCTCAGTTTTGGGCATAAACACAATTTGTAAGCAATTTCTTAAAAATTTGCATTTCCTAGTTTAAATGTTTAAAGTGTGTTAATTTTAGCTTAATTCTGTCTAAATATAGTTATTATAAGTTAATCAATGGATTTCTTGGTTTAAAAATCTGTTTTAGTGCCTAAAGCTTCAAAACAGCCTTTTAAAGGGTTGTTTGGATTCACTGTGTTACATGTGTTAGAGGTTGTTTGTGTTGTTGCTTGTTATTGTTATATGTCACATTAGTATCTAATAACGCAGTGCAACCATAAAAACCTGTCCCTGTTTGATAAAAAGTCAAAATTATCTTTAATCTTACTCTAGTTGTTAACTGTTAGGAATTAGATTGTAAAATTCATCACAGTTGCTTATAACTTGGTAATCTAGCTTAAATTCATCTTATTATAGCCTAATATAACATAGTCAGTGAGTAGGATTGATCCAAAGTTCATATAAGTCAACTTGTTAGTTTAACTTAAAAAGTCAAATTCTCACTTGGTCAGTTTTTGAATAAACTAGATAATTTTCTATAGGATTTAGTATTGAGTTTTATGTTTTATGCTTTTAGGTTTATAATATTTAGCTGCTCATCTTCATCATAGTATTTTTCATAATTTTTAGTTAGCTTGTTAAACTGCTTAATTGTTAGCTTTTTGTTAGACCCTCTTTCACAAACTTGCCCTGCTCCAGGATTATATTAGCTTTTTCAAAAGCTCACATCTTGATCCTCAGTGCATGTAAGTTAGTGAAATTTGTTGTTTTCATAAGCCCTTCTGTCTAGTTTGTTGTTTATATGCTTATATTTCCCTCTCATGCTTATTTGGACTGCTTATCATGCTCATGTTGTTTTCTCAAAATCACTCATTACACTGAGTCATCAGTATAGTTGAGACTCTTTTTATAAGCTCCTCAAAAGCTCTCTGGTACTCTTAAGCTTGTGTATTTTGGCTTTTTGAGAAGCTGACATATCCAGCTCAAAGGTTCAGAGCTTAACTTTGGTTTTGCAGCTTATTTAATAAGCCTGCTTGTAGCTTTTAAGTTGTCCCATTTCCTGTGTACACTGAATACTCAGTGTATTACAAGCTTTTTCTCAAGCGCACACATAGCTTATTAGTGGGAACCAGGGTTTGACCCTTAGCTTTTTGGAAAGCTCACCCACCCATCTCTTTAGTCCAGTGCTTATTTTCCACTTTTCAGCTTATTTAAAAGGGCTGCTACTAGCTTTTAGTTTTGTCCATTTCTCAGTATACACTGAGTCAGTATACACTAAGAAATCAGTGTAATTGAGCCACTTTCACAAGCTCACACAGAGCTTATTAGTGGGCCCCAGTGTAAGATTCTTGGCTTTTTGGGAACCTCAATAAGCCAGCTTATTACATCCAAGCTTGCTTTTGACCTTTGAGCCCTTGCCCCTAGCTAAATTTGGCCTACAAAATCCTTGCAGGCCTGTTTGGTTGATAGGTTTAGTGGAAGTGCTTATTGGCTTATCCTAAGCTTATCAGTGCTACTTTTTGTAATTTCTTACTCATTACCAGTTCCTTTAACTTATTTTCATCTTATTTCACTTTTGTTTCTTTTTGTTTAGCTTATTTAGCCACTTATTTGAGCTTAAACCATCAAGTTGAGCCAAAAGCTCAACTGTTAAGCTCATAAGCTTCCAATCTGCTTATTTTCAAGTTCCAAAAAGTTTGTCTTTGTAAAAGTTGCATATAATCAGTAGTATAATAGGTTTAAACAATAAAAAACACAAAAACATCAACTTTAAAAATAGTGATAGCGTTTATTTAATATAATTTAGCTTTTTAATTTTCTTATTAGCTTATTATTAAGCACTTATCTGTTTTTATATTTTTCTTAAGTTTCTGTCATATTAAAGTATTTTTAAGAATTTTCTCAGATTTTTCCTTTGTCATCTAGTATTTTTAATAATTAATAATAGTTTAATTAATAATTAATTAATATTTAAGTATTAAATAAGTAAAATTAATTTTTATTAAGTAAACCATGTTTTTATATTTTTCCTAGCTTTGTTAACTTAATTAGAACCTATAAAAATTAATCTTATAATTTTCCCTTTTTACTTTCTAATTTTAATCCTTTAATTAGTTTAATTAGATTTAAATTAGTAATTAACTTTTTAATTTATAAAACCTTAGCTAAAAGATAAAAATATTTGTTTTTAATTTTTTATAAATCTTTTAAGTTGGTCTAGATTTTTAGAAAATAAATTTGTAATTTTCTTAGTTAGTTTTGTATTATAAATCTTTTTAGATTAATTAAACTAAATTTTAAATAAGTTTAAAATAGTTTTGATTAATTAATTAATATTAAATTAATATAAAATTAGTAAAATATTTTCTTTTTAGATTTTAATTTTCTTTAAGTTTAAAAAAATTTAAAATTTTCATTTTATACCCTTTAGTTTTAAACTTGTCATTTTAAGTCCCTGTAGTTTTTAAATTCACATTTTTATTTACTTGTTATACACGTTTGTTTAATCTGATTGTTGTGCTTTATAGCTCTGTATCTAAATACAATTCCAAACAATCAGTAGTGTAATTATCAACCAAAATCCTTACAGATCATTATCCTTAGTGATCATTCTACTTCTAAACGTTTTCACACACCATTCAACCTCCGTGGGACTTAACGACCCGGGAATCCACTAAATTCCAAGGGAAATTGTATTGAGTCCATAATAGTAGACTTTTGTTGACTAAAACCTTTGGTCAATATTTCTTGACTGTTTTGGAAGCAATCAAATTTTGGCGCCGCTGCCGGGGAGGCTGTAGCGTGTTTTAAACATTTTCAGACCCATATTTGCACATATACCACCATTTGTAAACAGTTTTTGTAAAGTTATCAAAATCAAAAAGTTCATTAACACTTTTCCTAAAGTGTTAACAAATATATATATATATATATATATATATATATATATATATATATATATATATATATATATATATATATATATATATATATATATATATATATATAAAACAACAAAACAATCGTAACGTTTTCTATCCTGTATTTTCTTTAAGGTGATTCTTAAAGAGGTACAATTTGGTTAAACGAGACGATACCAAAAATATTGTCCAAAAGTATTTAAACCCTTATCACAAATCCATACCTACGTCTTTTTAGTGGTACTTAATAAATACATAAAAATCAACCACCACAAACCAAGGCAGAACACCTACCAACTGGGGGTGTGAACATTAATAAGTTCCCAATCTTAAAGATCAAAACTTGCCTTTGTGTCCTTGTGATTTGGTGTATTTTTTTCAAAGAAGCCATTTCATTTGTGATTATTGGTTTAAGTTCACTTGTCGTTTTGCCTCGCATTTGTTTTTAAAAACTGATTTTTATACTTAGTGCATGCGCACTCGTTCTTCCAGCTCCACAAGTCCACTTTCAGAGCTTGTAAGTATTCCACGTAGACGTAGAGGACGTTCTGCTCCTTCAGCCGTGACTGAGGAACGTCTAGCACCACCACCCCCTGTCGTAATGGCAGAAGATAAGCCGATGAATGAGCTTCTCCAAGCACCCATCGATGGTTACGGAGATGCCATTGTTGTCCCAGCCATCGTGGCTGATACTTTCGAGCTCAAAACCGGGTTGCTTAATCTTGTAACCCAAAGCCAATTTTATGGTTTTGAGCGGGACGACCCTCATGCACATATTCGATGGTTCAACAAGATTGCATCAACCATCAAATACAAGAATGTCCCACATGAAGCAATTAAGCTTCTTCTGTTCCCATTCTCTTTAGAGGGACAAGCCCGGATTTGGCTTGAGAAACAACCCCCTCGTTCCATTGAGACATGGGAGGATTTAGTCACTAAGTTTGTTAACGAATTCTATCCTCCATCCCGAACTACAAGTCTTAAGAATGAGATAATGAAATTTACTCAAAGATTTGATGAATCATTCGGTGAGGCATTGGATCGTTACAAAGAGTTGCTCCGAAAGTGTCCGCATCATGGTTTTACCGAGTTAATGCAAATGGATACTTTTTACAATGGTCTGAGCCAAGCTGACCAAGACTCTTTAAATGCCTCCGCGGGAGGTAATTTCCTGAGCAAGACCACAAAAGAAGCCTTACAAATCATAGAAAACAAGTCCCAGGTCCGCCCTGTACGAACAAAGACATATCAGTCTCAGTCTAATGCAGGACCTTCTACTTCATCTCACGTGAGTACATCTAGCACCGATGCTAAGATTGACAAACTCACAGATGCTATTCAGGCTTTGGTTCTTGCTAACCAAAAGAAAGTCACTTTCACACAGACACCATCACATGGTGAAGTGAAGAAAGTTGAGTTCTGTGTTACTTGTGATGGCCCTCATGCATACTACAACTGTACTGCCACCGATGGTAGTCCGTTTGAAGCCAATGCTATAGCCGGTACTTCACATCAAGGAGGTAATCAATACCGTCCTCAAAATGAACCAAACTATCGTGCTAATACTTATCAGGGACCACCCGGTTTTAACCAGAATCATAACATGCAAAACCGGAATCAGAACCAACCTAGAATGAACCAAGGTTATCAAAACCAAGGTAATTTCTATCCCGGACCAAATAAGGGTTTCTAACATCAAGGAAACTTTAATCAAAACAATTTCAATCGAGGGAATCAATTTCATGGGAATATGAATCCTAACCAAGGAAATTTTCAAAATCAAGGCCCTAATCCGAACAATAGAGGCCAGAATTTTCCTAATCAAACTCACGCCATTGTTCCAAATGGACCATCATCTGATGAGCTATTGAAGCAATTCATGAAATCCCAAGATGAAATGAACATGTTGTTGGTTAGCCAGATTTCTGACATTAAGAAGTCTTTAAATGATCAACCCTCGGGCTCAGGAAAACTTCCGAGCAACACGATCGCTAACCCGAGGGGCGATGCAAAGGCGATCACAACCAGAAGTGGTGTATCATACGAAGGACCCATTGTTCCTCCTACCTCCTCTTCTTCTTCTTCTCCTAAGGTAGTAGAACATGAACATGAGGCGACAAAAGACAAGGAACTTCCTACTAATAACGGAGGTACCAACGATGTCCATCCTCAAGTTGTCCCGAAACCCAAATCCAATCCAGGAGTTGTTTTTGAACCTCCAGTAGCTCCCGTTGAAAACCACATATCCAAATCTTCTATTCCTTACCCATCACGTTTGAATGAGCAAAAGCTCCGCGAAAAAGCCAGTCATCAAATGGACAAATTTTTTCAAATTTTCCAAGAACTACATTTTGACATAAGCTTTGCGGATGCTATCATGCTGATGCCCAAGTTTGCATCAACTCTCAAACACATGTTAAGCAACAAGGAAAAACTGTTTGAAATGGCTAAAACTCCTCTGAACGAGAACTGCTCAGCAGTTCTGTTAAAGAAGCTTCCCGAGAAGCTTGGAGATCCTGGAAAATTTCTCTTACCTTGTGTATTTCCAGGGATGGTTGAATGCTTTGCCTTAGCCGATCTTGGTGCAAGCATTAACCTGATGCCTCATTCAGTATGGAAGAAACTTTCTCTTCCAGACCTTACTCCTACCTGCATGACTCTTGAGCTTGCAGATTGTACAATATCTCGTCCACTTGGCATTGCCGAGGATGTATTCGTGAAAGTAGGAAAGTTCCATTTTCCAGCTGACTTTGTGGTTGTTGACTTCGATGCCGATCATCGGGTTCCCCTCATTGTTGGACGAGGATTCCTGAGAACGGGCCGTGCTCTCATTGATGTATTTGAGCAAGAAATCACATTACGTGTGGGTAATGAAGCTGTCACCTTTAACCTTGATCAAACTTCGAGGTACTCCGCAAACTATGATTCTGAGTCGGTTAACCGAATAGATATCATTGATGTTGCTTCTGAAGAGTACTCTCAAGAAGTTCTCGGTTATGTTCATAATTCTTCGAGTGATAATCTCACTCATTCATCTCAACCCATCATTGCCAATTCTACTCCTTCTCTCACTCCGTTTGAGGAAAGTGACTTCATCTTGGAAGAGATTGAAGCATACTTGTCTAGTGATTCGGTTTCATGGGAAATTGATCACGCTCCAATTGACATCGAGGGAGATATTCTTCTCATCGAGAAGATGCTCAATGATGATCCTTCATCAATCCCTTCTCAAGAACTTCATAAAGAGGAAATCAAAACCATTGAAAAATCTAATGATCCTCCCGAAGTCGAACTTAAGGACTTACCACCTCATCTCGAGTATGCATTTCTTGAGGGTGATGATAAATTACCCGTCATTATTGCTCGAGATTTGAATAAAGATGAAAAAGCTGCTCTCATCAGAAAATCTTGATGGAGGATGACTTCAAACCAGCAGTTCAACATCAGAGAAGGGTGAATCCTAAGATTCATGAGGTTATTAAACAGGAGGTTCTCAAACTTCTTGATGCAGGATTAATTTACCCGATCTCAGATAGTCCTTGGGTTAGCCCAATTTACTGTGTTCCGAAAAAGGGTGGCATAAATGTTGTCACAAATGAAGAAAACGAGTTAATTCCAACTCGATTGGTTACTGGATAGCGTGTTTGCATTGACTATCGTAAGTTGAATGACGCCACCCGAAAAGACCATTTTCCCCTACCATTCATGGACCAAATGCTTGAGAGATTAGCAGGGAACGAATACTATTGTTTCTTAGATGGTTTCTCGGGTTATTTTCAGATCCCCATTGATCCACAGGATCAAGAAAAGACCACATTCACCTGCCCATACGAAACTTTTGCCTACAGACGTATGCCTTTTGGCCTATGTAACGCTCCTGGCACATTCCAACGATGTATGATGGCAATTTTCCACGACATGATCGGGGAAACAATGGAGGTGTTTATGGATGACTTCTCGGTCATTGGGGACTCGTTTCAAACATGTCTCTCCCATTTAGATAAAATGCTAAAACGGTGTGAAGACACCAATCTTTGTCTAAATTGGGAGAAGAGCCATTTTATGGTCAAGGAAGGGATTGTCCTAGGCCATAAGATTTCAAAAAACGGGATTGAGGTCGATAGAGCAAAAGTCGATGTTATTGCTAAATTGCCTCATCCTACTACCGTCAAAGGTATTAGGAGTTTTTTAGGTCATGCCGGTTTTTATCGCAGATTCATACAAGATTTTTCTAAAATCGCTCGGCCTATGACTCATCTCCTTGAGAAGGATGCTCCTTTTATCTTCTCACCTGAGTGCATCGAAGCTTTTGAAACATTAAAGAAAAAGCTTACGGAAGCACCCATTCTCGTTGCCCCCGACTGGGATTTACCCTTTGAACTCATGTGCGATGCAAGTGATTTTGCTATCGGTGCAGTCCTGGGGCAACGTATAACCAAGCATTTTCAGCCTATCCATTACGCAAGTAAAACTATGACCGAGGCTCAAACCCATTACACCACCACAGAAAAAGAGCTACTAGCCGTGGTGTATGCATTTGAGAAGTTTCGGCCGTACTTAATCTTGACCAAATGCGTGGTGTATACGGATCACTCGGCTCTCAAATATCTCTTTGCAAAACAAGATGCAAAGCCGAGATTGCTTCATTGGGTTCTCCTCCTGCAAGAATTTGATATCATTATACGTGATAAAAAAGGAGCTGAGAACCTAGCTGCTGATCATCTGTCCCGATTAGAAAACCCACACCAAGATGTTTTCGAGAAAAAGGAAATAAATGAAACATTTCCTCTCGAAACGCTCAATGCGGTTACTTTTCGTAGAAACTCTACTACCCCATGGTTTGCTGACTTCGCAAATTACCATGCGGGTAACTTCATAGTGAAAGGAATGTCGACCCAACAGAAGAACAAATTCTTCAAGGATGTTAAACATTACTTCTGGGACGACCCCTACTTATTCAAAATCTGTGCGGATCAAGTCATCCGACGGTGTGTTTATGGACAGGAAGCTATGGACATTCTCAAAGCTTTCCATGCTGGACCCACCGGGGGCCATCATAGTCCAAATTACACCGCCAAAAAGGTGTTTGATTCCGGGTTTTATTGGCCCACTATTTATAAGGATGCCCACGATTTTGTCAAAGCCTGTGACGCTTGTCAACGTCACGGAAATATCTCACAAAGAAATGAAATGCCGCAAAACGCCATTCAAGTGTGTGAGATTTTTGACATCTGGGGCATTGACTTTATGGGGCCATTTCCATCATCTCGAGGAAACAAATACATACTCGTGGCCATTGACTATTTGTCAAAATGGGTTGAAGCGAAAGCTTTGCCTACCAACGATGCCCGAGTTGTTTTGAAATTCTTAAAATCTCTTTTTGCTAGGTTTGGAACTCCACGAGCTATAATCAGTGATCGTGGTACGCATTTCTGCAATGACCAGTTTGATAGAGTCATGCAAAAGTATGGTGTAACTCACCGTCTCTCTACTGCGTACCACCCCCAAACAAGTGGGCAAGTGGAAGTTTCCAACCGAGGGATTAAAAGAATTCTGGAGAGGACAGTAGGCGAAAACCGTGCCTCTTGGTCGGATAAACTGGATGACGCACTCTGGGCCTTCCGTACAGCTTATAAAACACCCATCGGGTGTACTCCATACAAGCTAGTGTACGGAAAGGCATGTCATCTGCCGATTGAGCTTGAGCACAAAGCATACTGGGCTTTGAAACATGCAAACTTCGATATTCAGACAGCTGGTGATCACAGAAAAGTTCAAATGAATGAACTAAATGAACTCCGTGATCAAGCATATGAGAACTCTTTGATCTACAAACAAAAGACAAAGAAGATTCATGACTCCAAAATCAAGAACCGCGTTTTCAACGTCGGTGATCGAGTCCTTCTTTTCAATTCAAGATTGAAGATTTTCTCAGGAAAACTAAAATCCCGCTGGTCTGGACCATTCACCATCACTAAAGTATTTCCTTATGGAACCATTGAGTTATCTCAACCCGATGGTCCAAATTTTAAAGTGAATGGTCATCGGTTGAAGCACTATTTTGGAGAGGACATTCCACCCATGGTTGTCCCGGATCTCCAAACTTTCCCCATGAACCAATGAATGCGGGGATCGAGTCAAGCTAGCGACTCGGGAATCAAAAACAGTAGCACACCATATGGGTTTTCACCCATATTTCTGACTTCTTTCTACTTTCTACCACCCTAGTGTGGGGGAGTTGCCCCCCGCTGTTGTATATAAGTTTTCATCCAAAAAAAAAAAAAAAAAAGAAAAATCATCACAAAAATAATGGCCGTAATATTTCCCTTTTACGTTCTATGTTTCGGCATAATCGCCGGTACTTTGAATATTGAGGGCAATATTCATTTCTAGTGTGGGGGGGAATTCTCACGAATTTTATCATGTAATTATACCACCCAATTCCCCCATTTTTGGCCAAAATTTTTTTTTGGAGTAAGTGTTTTGCACTTACTCAGCTTACGGTTATCAGTCCGCCATGTCTAATAAACAAAAGGATTGGCTAATCCAGGAGCAAACGGCTCTTGGTAAAGATATCTCAAATCCGTTGACGGCTTGCAATTTGCCCAAAATTGTATGGTGTTCAGCTCACCATATCTTTAATTAGTGAAGAGTTGGCTAGCCCGCAAGTTTATGGCTTGTGGTAAAGGCAGTTGGAAAACCATAATTGGTAAATCGACTCACCAAAGATATTTTATCTAAGAGTTGGCTAGTCCAGAAGCAAACGGCTTCTGGTAAAGACAAATCAAAACCGTTGAAAGCTGATGATTTGCTCAAAATCATTTGGTTATCATTGTACCAAGGTTCTTACTTGAACTGAAACAATTAGCTACTCCAGAAGTAATGGCTTTTGGTAAAGAGATGAAATCCATTAATTTTTCATAAAAGATTGCTAGGGACTAGCAATAGTTTAGTGTGGGGGATTGATGTGTGTCTAAATACACATCATTTTATACCCATCTAGACTGCTAAAACATCTGAAAACACTCAGAAATGCCACAAAATACTATAAATATCATTGAAATGTGTTTTTATGTGTTACAAGTGCAAAAGGATTGAAAACTGATGAAAAACAACAAAGTTTACATAATTTACAGTTTCAGTCCCTAAACTTTCAAAGATTGGCAAATCTAGTCCCTGGAATCCAAAAATGTGGAGTTTTATCATTCAAGGTCCCTGAAATATTCTAAGTTGTCAAAAATGATCCTTGAATGAATCTTTGGGCAAATGGCAGAAAAGGTCCTTAAACTTTTGGAAAGTGTCAAAAATGATCCTTGTTTTCTTTTAAAGATGAAAAATGGCATTTATAGTCCTTGTATTATTGGTACTTGGAATTTTTGACCCTTTTGATAAGTTTGGGAAAGTTACAATTTCAGTCCCTCAAAAATCAGGAAATTACAAGAATGGTCCTTGTGATAATCCAAAACCAAACGGACCCTTTTTATTATTGAGCCAGTCCAAAAACCCGTGACCCCCTAATTTGAACCCACCCCGTATTTAATAAAACCAAAACCAGGTTTGACCTGGTCAAACCCACTCCACCCCGCCTTCCCTGTTCACCTTCCTCTACCTCACCTGCATCCCAAAACCAGGGTGGTTTCTCCACCACCTCACCACCTTTCCACCTCACCTATCTACTCTCCAGCTCATCCCCCCTCCTCTTGTACACCCACTAAGCATTTAATGCTTCCCCACCAATCTACACTCCATCCTTACTCAAAACTCCTGGTTTTGCTTTACACCTTAACCCCCAGCCCATACCTACTATCTAAATTGTCCCCTACACCTCCACAAGCTTCCACAATTCTTTAATTGCCTCAAAATCCACTAGTACTGCTTTAAGACTTTTTGGCGCTAAAAATGCCAAGTGCACGGTTTTGATGAATTCGAAGGATCCAAGGGTTGAAAAGAGGTGGGATACATTCAGAAAGGTCGACAGAGTTCAAAAGGTCAATATAAAAATAGAATGGAGCAATGTGGATAGTTATCTAGTGTAATCTTTTCTAAGCTTATGTCGACTTAGTTAATTTTAAATTTCCAGTGTATCAATTAGCTTTCAAGCTTTGTATTTCATGTTCTCAGTGTATAATAAAACTTTTGTAAACCTCAATTTCAGTATTAAGTCATCTTTTCAGTTTATGCAAATTTCCTTGTTAAATTCTCAATATGTTTGAATATTGTTATTAGTGTTGTTAATGGACTCATAAGCTCATATAAGCTCCTTATATAGCTTCTGTAAGCTTTTAGATACTTTAAAACTCAGTTTAGAATTAAAAATCAAAAATACAAAAAAATTAGTTATAAATCAAAAATCAAAAGAAATGAAGAAAACTGCATGGAGCAAGGTGAATTCTGGATTGCCTTGGGTTTAGAAGCTTCTTGGGAAGCTTTAGGTTGTGTTCTTGGTTCTCAGTTCTCAGTTTTGGGCATAAACACAATTTGTAAGCAATTTCTTAAAAATTTGCATTTCCTAGTTTAAATGTTTAAAGTGTGTTAATTTTAGCTTAATTCTGTCTAAATATAGTTATTATAAGTTAATCAATGGATTTCTTGGTTTAAAAATCTGTTTTAGTGCCTAAAGCTTCAAAACAGCCTTTTAAAGGGTTGTTTGGATTCACTGTGTTACCTGTGTTAGAGGCTGTTTGTGTTGTTGCTTGTTATTGTTATATGTCACATTAGTATCTAATAACTCAGTGCAACCATAAAAACATGTCCCTGTTTGATAAAAAGTCAAAATTATCTTTAATCTTACTCTAGTTGTTAACTATTAGGAATTAGATTGTAAAATTCATCACAGTTGCTTATAACTTGGTAATCTAGCTTAAATTCATCTTATTATAGCCTAATATAACATAATCAGTGAGTAGGATTGATCCAAAGTTCATATAAGTCAACTTGTTAGTTTAACTTAAAAAGTCAAATTCTCACTTGGTCAGTTTTTGAATAAACTAGATAATTTTCTATAGGATTTAGTATTGAGTTTTATGTTTTATGCTTTTAGGTTTATAATATTTAGCTGCTCATCTTCATCATAGTATTTTTCATAATTTTTAGTTAGCTTGTTAAACTGCTTAATTGTTAGCTTTTTGTTAGACCCTTTTTCACAAACTTGCCCTGCTCCAGGATTATATTAGCTTTTTCAAAAGCTCACATCTTGATCCTCAGTGCATGTAAGTTAGTGAAATTTGTTGTTTTCATAAGCCCTTCTGTCTAGTTTGTTGTTTATATGCTTATATTTCCCTCTCATGCTTATTTGGACTGCTTATCATGCTCATGTTGTTTTCTCAAAATCACTCATTACACTGAGTCATCAGTATAGTTGAGACTCTTTTTATAAGCTCCTCAAAAGCTCTCTGGTACTCTTAAGCTTGTGTATTTTGGCTTTTTGAGAAGGTGACATATCCAGCTCAAAGGTTCAGAGCTTAACTTTGGTTTTGCAGCTTATTTAATAAGCCTGCTTGTAGCTTTTAAGTTGTCCCATTTCCTGTGTACACTGAATACTCAGTGTATTACAAGCTTTTTCTCAAGCGCACACATAGCTTATTAGTGGGACCCAGGGTTTGACCCTTAGCTTTTTGGAAAGCTCACCCACCCATCTCTTTAGTCCAGTGCTTATTTTCCACTTTTCAGCTTATTTAAAAGGGCTGCTACTAGCTTTTAGTTTTGTCCATTTCTCAGTATACACTGAGTCAGTATACACTGAGAAATCAGTGTAATTGAGCCACTTTCACAAGCTCACACAGAGCTTATTAGTGGGCCCCAGTGTGAGATTCTTGGCTTTTTGGGAACCTCAATAAGCCAGCTTATTACATCCAAGCTTGCTTTTGACCTTTGAGCCCTTGCCCCTAGCTAAATTTGGCCTACAAAATCCTTGCAGGCCTGTTTGGTTGATAGGTTTAGTGGAAGTGCTTATTGGCTTATCCTAAGCTTATCAGTGCTACTTTTTGTAATTTCTTACTCATTACCAGTTCCTTTAACTTATTTTCATCTTATTTCACTTTTGTTTCTTTTTGTTTAGCTTATTTAGCCACTTATTTGAGCTTAAACCATCAAGTTGAGCCAAAAGCTCAACTGTTAAGCTCATAAGCTTCCAATCTGCTTATTTTCAAGTTCCAAAAAGTTTGTCTTTGTAAAAGTTGCATATAATCAGTAGTATAATAGGTTTAAACAATAAAAAACACAAAAACATCAACTTTAAAAATAGTGATAGCGTTTATTTAATATAATTTAGCTTTTTAATTTTCTTATTAGCTTATTATTAAGCACTTATCTGTTTTTATATTTTTCTTAAGTTTCTGTCATATTAAAGTATTTTTAAGAATTTTCTCAGATTTTTCCTTTGTCATCTAGTATTTTTAATAATTAATAATAGTTTAATTAATAATTAATTAATATTTAAGTATTAAATAAGTAAAATTAATTTTTATTAAGTAAACCATGTTTTTATATTTTTCCTAGCTTTGTTAACTTAATTAGAACCTATAAAAATTAATCTTATAATTTTCCCTTTTTACTTTCTAATTTTAATCCTTTAATTAGTTTAATTAGATTTAAATTAGTAATTAACTTTTTAATTTATAAAACCTTAGCTAAAAGATAAAAATATTTGTTTTTAATTTTTTATAAATCTTTTAAGTTGGTCTAGATTTTTAGAAAATAAATTTGTAATTTTCTTAGTTAGTTTTGTATTATAAATCTTTTTAGATTAATTAAACTAAATTTTAAATAAGTTTAAAATAGTTTTGATTAATTAATTAATATTAAATTAATATAAAATTAGTAAAATATTTTCTTTTTAGATTTTAATTTTCTTTAAGTTTAAAAAAATTTAAAATTTTCATTTTATACCCTTTAGTTTTAAACTTGTCATTTTAAGTCCATGTAGTTTTTAAATTCACATTTTTATTTACTTGTTATACACGTTTGTTTAATCTGATTGTTGTGCTTTATAGCTCTGTATCTAAATACAATTCCAAACAATCAGTAGTGTAATTATCAACCAAAATCCTTACAGATCATTATCCTTAGTGATCATTCTACTTCTGAACGTTTTCACACACCATTCAACCTCCGTGGGACTTAACGACCCGGGAATCCACTAAATTCCAAGGGAAATTGTATTGAGTCCATAATAGTAGACTTTTGTTGACTAAAACCTTTGGTCAATATTTCTTGACTGTTTTGGAAGCAATCAGACACCTATGCCACACCAATGGCTCATACCAAGAAACTAGACGCTGATTTGCTTGGGAAATTGGTTGACCCTACCAAATACTGAAGTATCATTGGGTCTCTCATGTATCTAACCGCCAATAGACCTGATATTGTCTTTGCTGTATATCTTTGCTCCCGTTATCAGTCGAGACCAACTGAAACTCACCTCTCTGAGGCTAAAAGAATCCTCCGATACATCAAGGGAACCATTAACTTGGGGATCTGGTATCCGAAGGATTCTGGTTTTGAACTAATAGCTTTTTCAGATGCTGATCACGCAGGTTGCTTAGATTCTCGGAAAAGTACTTTAGGAGCATTACAATTTCTTGGTGACAAACTGGTGTCATGGCAATCGAAGAAGCAGGATTGTACATCGCTGTCTTCAACAGAAGCAGAATATGTAGCCATGTCGGCATGTTGTGCTCAAGTCATTTGGATGAGAACACAACTCAAAGACTATGGTTACGTATTTGACAGAATCCCGATGTACTGCGACAATCGAAGTGCTATAGTGATCTCGTGCAACTCTGTTCAACATTCGAAATCAAAGCACATCGATCTTCGATATCATTTCATCAAGGAGTATGTGTAAAAGGGTACTGTTGAATTATACTTTGTGGGTACGGAATACCAACTGGCAGATCTTCTCGCCAAAGCCTTAGCTCCTGCTAGGTTTACTGAGTTGGTCCACCGGATTGGTATGCGGTGTTTGACTCTAGAGGAACTGGATGAACTTTTAAAACAATCTTAAAACCAGTCAAACACCAAAACCTCTTTTGTAAATAGTTTTCAAAAACAAAATACAAAAATATAAAACTTTCAAAACTACAAAAATATTCTTCTATCTAAATTTCTTTTAACATGGCAAGTACAAATCTTCCGTCAACACTTTACTATTTCAAAATCTCAAGTAATTTTTACAGTCAAGTGTTGAGGGGGAGAAAGTAAATATTTTTCTGTTTCATAAAACCTTGTACTTGCATGTTACCTCATCCCGGTTGTTTCTTTGATCATGGTGGTCACATTTCTGGTTTATTGACACTCCCCGGACTCAAATTTATAAAATTTCATTATTTCTTAAGTCGAGGGGGAGTGTCGTCAAGTTTCTTTCCAAAACTATACTTCATAACGTAACCAAAGTGGAACTTATGGGCTGTGGATGTAAATGGTTGAGGTGGAGGGACTAAGATTGCCAAAAGCTTAAACTAATTTTAATAAAACTCTCCACCGAATTTTCTAAACACATTAAATTCAAAACATTTATTATTTCAACCACCAATCCCACGCATAAGATTCAATACTCAAATCCGTGCTTTAATCTTCGAATTTGTAAGTGTTTAATCGTTCTAGGTGATTATCTAAACATAGGTTTTGATTTGTTTTAAAATCCAACGGCTAGATTTGTCCCTAGGCTTGATTTCATGTTCTATTCATAAGCGTATGAACATGGAATCATGTTTGGGTGTTTCATGGTAAAATGGTAGTGTTAAAATGTTCAAATAATCCTTCTTAAACCATTTCTATCAACCAAACCCACCCAGAAACAACAATTGATCGTTTTTCAAATTAGGGTTCATACGCATGATTTGGGCGTTTTCATATGAGAGTGTTTCTGGTGAATTAGATGGTTGTGTTATGCTTTAGACATGTTTAATTGACCAAATCCAAACTTGAATCATGCCTAGAAACAACAAATGTTGAGAAATTGAAATTTAGGGTTTATGCTCATAAGAAATGGGTACTTTTGATTCACAAGGGTTTTAATGTTAAAACTTGTTTAATACATCTCCTTAGGCCTCTAAGATATCACAGAAATCATTTGGTGTCATCCCTATGGCTAAATCTCTTAATCATAAAAATTGAGTTCTTAGGGTTTAGCTTTTACGCGTAAGAGTGTTTTACGCATAAACTGTTTGGAATATTACTTCATATGAAAACTGAAAGGCATTGGATAATATGTTAATGAAAGATTTATGATGAATTTGTTTCAGGTTTTACGCGTGAAATATTCAGAATCAAGGTTAACCATAGACTTCTACGCATAAGGATCATCTTACGCGTAGAAAGTTACACGTAAGAGTAATCTTACGCATAATCTTTACGCGTAAGGTTCTACAAAGGGGACTACGCGTATCTTGTGAAGGATATGCGCGTAAACATTGAGTCTTACGCATAAGGTTCACTCTTACGAGTAAGCCTTACACGTAAGCTCCCACATACACTTACGCGTAAGCTCTATGCCTAAGGCTCTCTTTTCCTTCGCGTAACATTTCTTACGCGTAAGTCAAGATCCTACGCATAAGCTTATGCCTACGCGCATTGTCTACTGTTTACGCATAAGCTTGCAAATCCTACGCCTAGGCCTAATTTTTAACCAAAATTATGAATTGTTACGCGTACAAACTTGTAAATAAATAAATCATAACGTCACGAAACCAAAATGTCATTAATAAGCTTAAATGGTTACTATGTTGTGATAATTAGTGAAAATTTGGACTTTAAAACTCAAAGTTAATAAATTCACGAAACTTTTCACGACTACTTTGGACTATCAGACAAACAAGTGACGTTGGACACGTAACATTCATTGACATAACATACTCAATAAATTTGACAATAAAATCAACCTTTGACTAATGTAATGTCTTTCGATATGTTGGTTCTTTTGGCTAAATATCTTTCAGATCACGATATGGACGTCCAAATGGAAAATGTTGATGCACCAAATGTTCTCTCAATGGAAGACATCTTCCCCAACGGTTACACAATGAAGATCGGGAAGAACAACCTCATAGTTAATTTTGACAACTTCACATGTTCTGAGTCTTCTTGTCAAATTGTTGTGGATATCCTAAAGACTCATCCATACAAGAATATGCTCACAAACTCTGAAACTGTGCCAGTGATTTATGTTCATCAATTCTGGCACACCATACAAAAGGTAAAAGGTCAAAGTGCTGTGACAGTGACACTTAACAACAAACAAGTCACCATCACTCCTGTAGACTTAAGGGCTATTCTCCTTCTTCCTACCATCGAGCCTACTGATTACATTGCCACTCCAACGGAAGAGGTCACTCTCCAATTCATGGTCGACATCGACTACGATGAAGCTGTTGGAATCATCACAAAACACTCATCTGTTGATCTTAAGAGCATTCCCCAGCCATGGAGAACCCTCTACATCATGATTGCAAAATCAGTTTCTGGACGTGACAGTGGTTTTGAGCATCCGAAGCTCATAGAACTACAAATATTTTGGGGCATGGTCAACATGAAACACATCGAATTTGCAGCTCTGATATGGGACGACATGATGTCTTATCTTAAAAAGCCTGGCACCAAGATCCCTTATATCAGATACACAAAACTGTTGATCCAAAGGATTCTAGGGAATAATCCAGATATTCCCTTGAGACTTGATGACCCCAACCATCACTCCGTACTTCTTGAGCCCACACTCAACATGGTAAGATTCAAAGAATCAACAACGAAGAAACAAGGTGCTGTATTGCCAGATTGTCTACTTACTGATGCTATCAAGGGACTTCAATCGTACAAACGGTATATGTTTGCAGTTGAATCAGGCAAAGTGGGGTTCATTGATGAAAAGTCTTCTGGTACACCTAATAGGAAGACCAGGAGAGGTAGTGCAGGAAGTGTTACAAGCACTGGAAGTCCACTAAAGTATCCAAAGAGAAATCCATCCAGAAAAAGGAAAGTACCATCAACGGTTGCTATTCCTAATGCTAAACCGGAACCCAAAACTGATGGACGAGGACTCCGAGGATACTGAAACAGATGAAGAGGTTACCTACTCAGAAACTGCAATAGATGATACGCTAAAAGTTGCAAAACCCCTCAGTCCCAAGTCTGATAAAGGGAAAACTCCAGTGCAAGAGCAAGAAGAAGAGAGCTCTGATGATGAGCCGCATGATGAAGACAAAGACTACAGAAAGAAGTTGAAGAATATCAGACTTCAACATGTTGCTAAATAATTCAACCTTCAACAGACTCGTGGCCCTAGAGGTTCAAGTGGTGGTGCACTAACCACACCAGTTTCTAATGCGGTTAATCAACCCAATAAGGGAACTGGTACCACCACCCACGAATCAGAACAAAAGAAACTAGAGGACAAGATCATTTTTGACTTTGAGGAACCAGACAAAATGAAGAAGAAGACTGAGAAAAGTACTGATGAAGATGCTGAGGCTGCAGCTAAAGAAAAAGCAGAAAAAGAAGCTCAAGCTCAAGCAGATGAAGAGGAAAGGATCAAGGCAGAAGAAAAGGCTAAAGCTGAGAAGGAAGCCGATGATTATCTTTTAGATAGTCCCGAACGAAGCAAGGAACAAACTTCTGAGCCACCAAAGGAACCTGAGCCTCGTCATGAATCCTCATCGTCAGACTCATCTTCTCACTCATCTCCACCACCATCCAAAGCCACCACCAGATCCGCATCCAAATCGGTAAAGAAACCGACCGATACTTGGATATCACGAGCTAAGAAAAAGATTGTCAAAGCTGTCAAGCAAGTCAGGAAGAAAGACGTGACCAACAAGAAACTGAATCAACTTGCAGACAGGATCAATCTTCTTCAGGGCATGATAAACGAGATGTCAGATGAAAGGGAACAGCTGCAACAATTTCTAAATAGAGATATCCAAGGGGAAATGCAGAAGACAATCAGAGAATACACTCACAAGTTTCTCATCGACACTGTCCCTGGAGTGACAAGAGAGATGTTCACCAGACAACTCTATCCGAATCTCATGCAGTTGGTCAAGCAAACAATAAAAGCAACGCCTTTAACAATAACAATCAACCCAACTGAGCCTGCAGTTGCCTCCGATGCAGAAATGGTTTCCAAGCTTGTATTACAAATGTCTCAACGATCTGCAATGTTTACTTCTGACGAAGCTAAACTGTTTGACTCATTGCTGGAATACCAACTTAAAACTTCATGCAAAGTGGCAGCTAAAAGGGCAAAGCGTCTAAGAGACGATGATGATCAGGATAAGGATAAAGAGTCAAAACGCAAGAAGAAATCTGATGAATCCTCCTCTATGCCACCACCACCCCAAAGGACCTCCACCGAAAGAAGATCTCCTCCATGTTCTGCTGCTACCGAGAAACCTCAGGACTCTGAGTTACCACCACAAACAGAGAAAACCGGTGATCATTTCGAATACACTGGTGGTGACGATGAAGAAATCCCTGAGCCCCAACAACAACCCACCTCTTCTGCCACAACAAAGAAACCAGAGTCATCATCAAAGCCAAAGAAAAAGAAGACGAAGACCCCTGTTGTCTCATTGCTAGATGACGATACAACCGAAGAATATGAATGGTTTTCTTGACTTGTTGATGCTACCCCCTCATTACCAGAAGGTCAAGAAATGGTAGATGGGCGTATCATGGAGCATGTGAAGCTGATTCAAGAAAAGTTCAAAGTGAAGAAGATGACAAAGACAAAGTTGAAGCGAATCAAGAATGATGCATTTCAACTACTCAAGGATAGCTCAGACAGTGCCATTGAAGTCGAATATCATCTCGACAACATAGCACGAGCCATGTCTAACAACATTGATTGGCTCAATCCTGAATCAAACATTGACTTCACCAGACCAAACAAAGCTCCATACTACACTGACTGGACCAGACCACTACCTACCATTGGCCGACCGGATCAACCCAAGATTCCATTCCGCTATTTCTTCAACAACGACCTAGAGTTTCTTCTACACGGTAGCGATGTCTCCAAGAAATACGCTACATCACTTACACTCCCTTTCCTGGCAGCAATATACTCCAACAACATAGCCATCAAGGAAGACGCCACCAATATGCTTGCTGACAAAGTGGAAAAGTATGACCTCGATGCATTGTATGGGATTCACCATTGGCTTGAACGCCGAAGAATCTACTACAAAAGCTGCCAGGTTCTTAAGTCCAAAAAGGAAGTGTTCAGTGATAAACGGATCATTGCTATTCAGCATGTTTCCTTGTCGTCGAAGTGGGACTACACATTCCTCAAGAAAATAGTGGTCAAACGACAAGACGAAGAGGAATATGACTTCTGTGAAGCGGATTTTCCGAGATTGTCTCTAAACGACATTGAAGATATGTATCTTACAAAGGTACAAGGACGAATGCGACAATTCTCTACAACTATCCAACGCGAGTACATCAAGTCACTGTTAATCTTCATCAGAAGCATCGTGATCCAAGAACGTGTAGAAGACATTCAACTTGCTGTGGAATCGTATCAGAAACGTGTAAACCTCACAAAACCTCAGCTCGACCTTCCTGACATAAACCAACTTGCTCAATACACCCTTATCAAGAAACCATTTAGGGCAGTCTACAGAAGTGAACTACACCATAATTGCTTCATGGCGTGCAAAGAGCTACACAAGTTTGGGGAACACACATTGAAGAAAGTCAGGGACGGTTTAGCTTATCGGTTAAAGGAGATACATGACGGCATAGGGTCACCGAAGAGATGGAATTCGAGGGATAAAAGGGATGTAAAGAAGATCATCACGCGGATTGATGAAAGGTTGTTCAGAAGGGATCAGATCAGAACTTTGGAGAGTTTTGTAGGCGGCCGTCCAAGCATATCTCTCACGGGCTACCAACATCCAGAACGCATTCCTGGAGTTATTGCTGGAATACTTGAGACTCCTGGTACCCCTTGATTTGTTTCCTTATCATTTAGATGTGTGATTTTATTCTGACAATGGCTTGTGCACACATAACAGTGTACAACCCGTACTTGTCATGAAAGGACTCTGTGGTACGCTTCAGTGCCATAATCCTTATAAAAGGAGTGAAAGCGTCTTACTTTTGAGTAAAACTAATCAAAACTTTCACTTTCAAAGTTTTGCTCAAAAGAACAAGTACTTCCCCTTATGATTTTCAAAACCTCAAAAGTTAATATCACTTGTTGAGGGGGAGTATTTGCTTAAAACTTTGTTCACTAATTGTTCTTCGTGTTAATCTTCCCACAAAACTCGAAATGGTCATATTCGATATCAAAATTTCGTCAAAAATAACATTTATATGCCATTTTTGAGGGGGAGAAAAATTATGTGATAAGAAATATGTTGTGAATTGCTATTGAATCTTTGGGCTAAAGACTTAACTAATGAATTGACGAGCTCTTAAATGTTAGTAACTCGAAAAGACTTGTCCGGGATGGGTAATAATTTCAAACTAGTTCGCTAGTGATGTAAACGTGTCTCACAAAGGATTTGTCCTAGTAGAATGTACCATTCGAGAAACTCTTGGTAGTCATGAACCTTGACGAGTCAAACCTCCTCACCAAGGAGTGTTTAAAACTTCAAGCTAACCTAATCAGTGATGTAACCGTGTCTCCCGGGGAATTGTCTATCTTGAGTTAATCAATTCAAAAGTGCGCGCTCTTCTCTCACCTTGCAGATTTCTGTCAAAATACTTAAGCACGTGTGGAGGGGGAGTATTTATGCAAAATATAAAACTCTTTTAGTGGTACAAAATGTTTTTTAATCATAACCACTTTGAGAGACTTTTCATGAAAATGGTTTTAAGGCAACATAGGTTAGCCATGGAGGTATAAGGTGACTAAGGTTAGGAATAACCGTCCTATGATCCACCAGAGCCGGAGGGATCTACCCAAGGACACCACCAATAGTTAGAATTTAGAAGTCCTTAGGTATGATTATAAAAAGGAGAAAATGAGAATCGGAGAAAGAAGGAGTTGAAGAATTAAAAAGAAAAAGTAAAGAAAAGGGTGAAAATAAATAGCCCTCCAGATTATTCAACTTAGGGCAGACACCGGGTTCAATTCATATGCTACTGGTTGTCACCTTATGACACCGGTATTGAAGATCAAAGTCGTCATGGACCCAGTGACGCATGCACTAAACCTTCTTAGCCACTCAAGTTTCTCCCAACAGAAGCTTGTTTCATTCTCACAGGGAACCCTACGTAAACTATCGGCTTTTTCTTAGAGATTGCTGGTATTGAAGAAGGAGACCCTCTCCCTAGTCTCCGCTCAGGAAAACCAAAGCGCATTATTGAGTCTAGAGCCACGAGATTCATCAAAAGATCTCTTAGGTACACTTGACAATTCATCGCTTGTCGTTCAACAATAAGAACACAAGTGATACATTATCGAGTCCTTCACAGATCTTAGCAATCTGTCGAGAACATTTATGAGGGGTTCACAACTGTGATCCTCAGTGATTGAATGGAAACTCCTGCCAGGGTCAACATCAAATAGCCCTGACAGCAGGTCACTTCGGTAACTCCTTGTGGGTTACGCTTAGTGTGTCTCAAACGGTCTACAGTCGTGGGGTGATGCTTCGGTGTACCTCAGCGACTCACCTGAACCGTAGGTGTACTTCGGTACATCGCGTTATCTTACTTGTGGGAATCCAGTTCAGGAACAGCCTTTGTGAGAATTAGAGACGTGTTTTCACACTATGCTGTTAACACACTCGAAGTTCAAACTTGTAAGCGCTGGTTTATTTCTAACCCATGTTTTATCTTTTCTTCTTATGGATGCTCACGGGTGGAAAATATCGTGCAGATTGTTCACATGCTCATACCAACAACAACACTAATTGAAGTTCTCTCAAAAGGCAACAAAAAGTCAGAATGATTCGTCGTCAAAGTCAAAGAATCTACAAAGTTTAAAGACTAAGAGAACTACATCAGTACTGAAATCCAACGATAAAGAGTGTGTGAGCATCTTGGAGAAAAGCGTGGAGACACTGAAGCAGCGAAGCAGACCTGATGCAGATAACCACAACATACTATCACTACCACCACAAAGAACAAAGATTAATAAAGACGTCAAAGCAGAATACTTCAAAAGAAACAAGATCCCTACACTGGGGAGATTGTTCGAATCAAGACACTTCTTCTCACAAGAAAGAAGAAAGTCAGAAGACGTCAAAGCAACTATTACATCAGCACCTACAACGTTTTTCATTCTAAATCATTAATTACCAACACTTAGGGGGAGATTGTTGGAATCACTCCTAAATCATATTTCAAGTGTTTGTAATCAATATGTAATAGTTAGCTTAGTTAAGGCTTTTAAATTAGTAATCAAGGTTAGGCTCATGTAGAAAGCCCATGAGCCTATCCAAAAGCCCAATAAGTAAAGGAAGGGAGCTTGAGTGTTGCCCTAGCTCCTTCCCTATAAATACCTTTGTAACTCTCATTTGAGAGTTGGTTGTTCATTTCAATACATTTTCCTACGCCTAAACTCTTCTTAATATTCGTGTGTGTGTGTATTGTGTGTTCAACCGATCTTTCTTCTATTTATTTCTTTATATTGATGCTTGTGTTATATAAATGGGAACCTAACAGTATGTATAAAAAGATATAAAAAGGTATACCAATGCCATAAAAATATTCGTAAATGAGCTATAATATTTACCAATACTATCCATGGTGTTTTGTAACTTATAGAAAGTCAATAACTATAGCATACCTTGCCTAGTCAATGGGATGTTGTTTCCTCGTGGTCGGCCGCTTCCCTTTTTACAAAACATTAAATGATTTGTATAGTTTCTTGAAGCTCATAACTTGATAATCGCAACTATTTAACACCTATAGCAGTTGTCCAACAACAGCGAGAGCAGGCTGCAGTAAGTTGTTACCGTAGCAAGTCATGATGCGAAAACTATCCGTTTAGACCTACATTAAAGGTTACCTATTTTCAGTTTGATAATATTTTCACTTCTAAAAGAACCTCTTTTGAAAGCTATTACTTGAGAACTTTCTTCCATATGGAAATCTTATGAATCTTATGCAACTCTTTATTCCAAAAAAGCAACTCAACCAATTAAGAGTTGTCAATAAGAACTACAATCTGGATGTGACAACTCGGTAATTTGAAATTTAATTATATATGTTGTCAAGAATAATCCTGAATAACCAAAAATTAAAAACTCGGTTTGATCTTTGTGAGCCTTTACTTGAATTATTATTCGTATCTTTGATGAGATTTCGTGGATTATTATGATGATTGAATGATTAATGATATGTTTGATGGTAAGTTATATTAGGCACTACGCGAGTCAGCACAATAGAAACCTAAGAACGCGATAAATGTTAACGATTGACTCATTAAACGAAAATAGACGTGTTTATGATCATTTTTAACGGAAAAATAGATTTAAAAACAATGGCGCAACTTAGAAAATTATTCGGTCACGTCTAATATATTTTACGAGCCTTTATTCGTGTTTTGGGAAAGTTTAAATAAATTACACCAATGGTCCTTGTGGTTAAAATCGACGCCCCCTTGTTTCTAAACAATTGCAACTAAGGTCCCTAGGTGGAAATAAAAACCCTAACACCCTCATTTTCTCTATCCTTCCACCAAACCCTAAACTAACACCTCTCTCTTTCTCTCTTTGAGCCGCCGCCGGCCACACTCCAAGCACCACCACCGCCGATCCCCACCTTACACCACCACCACCAAAACATTCACCACAACTCCCTCATCATTTTATATACCTTGCGCGCCAAAACCATCACCTCTGCCACCTCTTTCATCATCAACGCACCACCAAACTTCATCACCATCATTCTTAATCACCACCAATGCTTAGATCGAGCAAAAGAATGTAGGAAAACATGATTTACACTCATGTGTGACTCGATGTGAGTGACTCGTGACTCACCGAGTCATTTTTATTGTTTTCTTGGTTTGGGTTAGGGACAAAACGAATGGAAACACATTTTATTAATAAAAACTTAAATGAAATATAGTTTGGTATCATGTTGTGTGTCGTGTGTGTCGCGTTTGGGTTGAGCCGTGAGCATAAGCTCACGCTTGTGGTTATTATTATTGTTATAGTTATGTTTTGATTTGGATTTGGATGAGATTATTGTTATTGTAGTTGTCGTTGGGAAGTAAGTTGAGACCCATAAGGGTTCGTTTGGTTTTTGTTTGTTTAGCCGAGAGCTAGCCGTGACCAAAATGGTCCGTTTGGTTGAATGGCTGTAGTCGAGAGGTATGCCGAGACCACTAGGGTCTCGGTGTTGGGTTTGATTATTGATATTTTCGAAGTTTGTTGGAAGTTTGATTGAGTAGTTATTGTTGGTATTAAACTTGGACTGTTGAATTTGGATATGGAGTTGGATTGATTGCGGTTTTGAGTTGTCGAGCCGTAGGTTTAGGGCCGGTGACCGATGTGTTTGTGATATTGGACTTGATATATTATTGTGATACTTTGTGCAACGTCGGTTTCACCGTGACTTTCTAGTCAGGGTTTGACCCCGACAACGCTGTAAGATGGACTTTAGATTATATTGGACATTATGACTTGCAATTTGACCTGAGATTTTTAAAACTCGGACACGTGACTCGAAACGGGTGATAACTCAAAATCTATTGTTTGAAAATAATTATATATACATACAACTAGACATGGAAAGAAATAATAAGAGTTTATACGGTAAATATTAATTAACGAAACCCTTGTTATTTAATATTTAACAGAAACTAATAATTCAAAATGAAAAAGTTTTTGAAATGTAAAGTTTATTAACGAGAGTTATTAAATGTTTCGAGGGCACACAAAGCGAGAAATATTACTCAAAGTAGTCTTATTACTTTTATTGAATTAATGTCAAGTTGACAAATTGAATAAGTATTCGACCATTCGTTCGATGAATTTATTAAGTCTTAAGGTTTTATCTCTTGGTATAGTTTAGTTGTAGAGATTGATAGGGATGTTGCAACAACTTGGCGGATGGTTATATGAAATGCTGTTCTGAGTCGTGTGTAGTGGTCTTTTGTTTGGCGTGAGTTCACTTGAGTCATGCCGTGTCTCCACTCACGCACAATGATACCAAACCTTAGTAAATAAAAATAAGGATATTTTTGGAAATCAAAACGAAACATACTTGGAAATAGTTTGGAAAATTAAAACTTTTTTGGATATACGTTAAGATAAATTTTGTATTATTAGGTTGTGCCGAGTCCATAGTTGCCGTCACTTGTTAGCTGCTATTCTACTTTGCTTCTATTGGTTATTTGTGCTTTGATTGATTGAAGTGAATTTCATAGCCCCACTTTTTAACTACACTTTATTTAAACTTGGGGTGAGAAAACATGCAAACTATTTTCTTGGACCTGCCACTACTTTTTGATTTGCTGTATGTATTGACTAGTGAAGGTTATATATGCGGTAGATGTTGACTTAAACTAGGATATCAATCCTTTGCTATATCGTTAGTGTCTAGCTAAGAATAGATATCTACTTCCGACCTAGTCCAGGATAGCAACGTATTATACCTTGCTATATCGTCGGTGCCTGGCTAGAGTCGCTTAGGCCCTACTGAGATCTCACTCTCGTTTTGATATTGGAATGATTATTGTTGGAATGTTTGATATATATCTGCCTTAGTCCCACATAGCAAATAAACTCTATCATGTCCTCTCCTGAATTTATGATTAAACCTATGAACTCACCAGCGTTAGCTGACTCTTTTAGCATGTTTTCTCAGGTAACTAAGATGATGTTTTGGACTGCTTGTTTCTTGGAGGCCTGGCAAAAAGGCATGGTCGAAGGATCAAATAAAACCCTGATAATATTTGTGGACCTATCTTATGCTTTCTTTTAGGCCTTACTTTCAGTGCTTTAAATAAATGTAACCTAATGACTAAATGTTGGATTGGTTTTATGTAACGGATTATGCTATGTGTGGTGGATTATTACTAAGTCTAGGTGTCACAGTTTTTAATATGATTTCGATAAGGAATTAATTAATTAACTACTAAAGCAGATAAAAGCAGATAAAAGGAAAAGGTTTAATCAATAGAGGAGAGTGGTGCTAACCTAGTTATTCCTCCTAGCTAGGAATGTCTACGTCTACTTACTTCCAATTACTTCAGGTGGGGTCAAATTCGAGAGGACAACATTTGGTCAATTCGCCTTAACCTATCAGCAAAGGTGCCACCACTGGAGAAGTCAGGTGTCCCTTCATAAGTCCAGTTGTTCTTGGTCCCCTAAGCCAAGTCATTAAGTACCGCTACATGCTAAATTTATAATAGTGAGTTCCCGGGCGTTAGCAACTTAAACACTCACCCCCTCATTCTTAAGTTCATTCTTAAGTTCATCCAAACGGTAGGTGGTCAGTTGGTCAAATTGCACAAGTAGAAAGGGTCTTCAGTTGGTCATATCTTACCCTTCCCCGTCTCAGTCTACTCACTTAGGGTCAGTTGGTCATATCTCCTAAGCAACTAGCCTCTACCGCCATTCAAAACTACCGAAACAAGGGTAGCTACCAATAAACTATGCATGCATACACTTAGAAATAATTATACAGAAGTAATGTAAACGGAAACAATACAATTAAGGAATCATAACTAGGCCAGCACCAAGAGGTGCTTAGCCGCTCATATTAACCATACAAATCAATTCAATATTCAAAGTTACGAAATACATGAATCGAAAGTAAAGAAAAGATAAAATGCTAATGCTTATCGTAGGGGAGTGATTTCTCCCTTGGAGACAGCTCCGTATGCTCATCTAGACCTGCCTTTGGCTTCTTCCCACGTTCTTTGGTTGTGGTGTGTGGAATGGGATGCTTTGAAATGCTGGAAATCGTAGGGTATTTATAGGCCAGATCTGGGTTACGGCATAACTAATATAAGAGTTACGCCGTAATCTTCAATTCCTTCATAATTTGCACTAGATCTGCTGGTTACGGCGTAACCTTATAAGTGGTTACGCCGTATCTTCAATATTACTTGGTTACGCCGTAGTTGATGAAATAGTTACGGCGTAGTTATCAGCGGCGTGGAACCTCATTTGACCTAATAAGTTACGTCGTAGTCTTTAGAGGGAGTTACGCCGTAATCTTCTAATGAGTTGGCTTTCTGAGTCACACTTTAGTTACGGCGTAATGTGAGAGACGAGTTATGCCGTAACTTCTTCAAAGTCAGCATACTATGATAAATCTTTGATATTTCTCCAATTCCGCGTCTCTTTAGCTCCAATGCTCGTAATTTACCTGAAAGTTGAAAACAATGGAAAACAAACGTAAATCCATATAAATGATATAAATTACAGGCATTATCGGCGGAAATTGATGCTTAATATTCAGGACTAATTGATGTTATCAAACCACTTTTCATAAAAATTGATCCTTGACCGACGCATGCCAGCCTACCAAGCTGAAGCTTCTAGTATCGATATGATGAGCTATTAATGTTTTGGTATGAGATTGGAAAATTTGGAAGATTAGGAAGGGAATTATGCGACATTTGACTTGTGGATATGCTTAGACTTATGCAGTATTTGATATGAGAGCACATCTAGACTCATGCGTTAATTGTTCTGATAATATAAATTTGGAATTATGCGGTATCTGAAATGAGATCATGTTGATTGATGCAATATATGGTATTACTAAATTGGAAGATTTATGTTATGTTGGAGTTACGGGTCGGTTTAACGTTAATAAACCAGGCCGACACAATTATCGGACTTATTGGGTTGATGAATCCAATAAGGCCCGGTAAGTGTGTCGGAGGAATTTTTTAGCGTATGGCCCACCCTTATGACTCGCCAATTGTGTGCGACGCCCTGAAATATGATAACTAAAAACACCATTGTCACAGACTGTGTCTCCTCCCTATCTAGTTCTCACTCACTCATACTGCTTTCGATGGCATATCTGCATGTTTCTGTTATGTTCATGACATTCTCCTCATATAGACGCACCGATTAACTCCGAGATAGGACACCCGTCTTATGCTTCCGAAATGCTTATCCTATCGCCAATTAGAACTCTGCCTTGAAAATCAGTATATTGGAACACGTACTTGGTAGGTGCCACTTCACATTTGTATTCCAAAAGGACACAATTGGTTATGGATTTTACTTTCTCTAACTCGAGAAGTTCTCAATTAGAGGGTCTAGTTCCCTTACCACCTACCGTTATCATCTGTCACTATCACATGCAATGATTATTGATAATTTCTGTTCGATTTTTTTGGAATCTTGTATCCAATCTGGGTGCCTAGGCATATCCAAATCCTTGGATTGTGGGATCCAGATGGAACTCTTTATTTCTATGAGAATCGTATTCTTTTCCTGATGATTAATATCCGTTCCAGTATCCCATTTTCAGTGCTCACCTCATTTTGTGATTAACCCCAGACGAAACGCGACTAAGACGACCTGGACACCCGCTGTTTGTGCTCACGCAAGCCCTTGGATACGACCTGCAGCTGCCATCGATCCCCAAGGATAACTCTTGATTAACCCCATTCAGGTTATTAACAACCAAATTTCACACAATCTCGCGATAGCTAATCAAAATCTAACGGAGCAAGTGGCCCGTCGAGTGGCCTAACTACTAGCTTAGACAACTCACCCAAACCTCACTTCTCAAAATTCCAGTCTGAGCGAAGACAAAAAAAGGAATCACGCCTTCTAGAAGTTTAGTAATTTGGTGTCAACCGGATTTAACGGTGCTAGGGGAGCCATTGTCCTGACTCAATGGTTGAAAGAAGTGGAGGCTGCTTTTACAATGTGTCGTTGTGAGAGAGAAAACATGGTGGATTTTTCTTCCTCCATGTTGTGAGGAGAAGCCTGGATGCAGTGGTGCGCCCGCCTCAGGACCGTCGGGACTAACATGGCCTAAGCAATGACGTGGGAAGAATTTAGGGAGATGTTATTTAAGGAGTATGGCCTTAATGGCAAAGGCAAGGAGTGGGAAGTCGAGTTCTGGAATCACAAGATAAGAGGTACTAACCTACAGACCTATACTCATCACTTCCTGGAGTTGATCCAGTTGTGCCCCGAAATGGTAAAGTGTGAGGCTTGTAAGATTGCGCATTACATTGGGGGACTACCTCGCCCAATTAGAGACGATGTAAGCTCGGCTGAGACAACAAGCCTCCATGACACCATAAAATGGGCAAGGGCTCGCATGCACCCAGCAATTGGAGATGCTATCGCTAGGATAGTGAAAAACAAGAGGAAATGGGAAAACCACACGAAGGGTGAAACCTGAAAGTACTCCAAACAAATGACAAGAGGTCGCTAAGATGAAGGTTATCGAGGAAAAGGAGAAGAAGAACTACAAGGTAAACAAACCATGATGCAATGGCTGCGGACATCATCACTACGGAGAGTATACTATGGTGTGCAACAAATGCGCAAAGGTAGGACACCTAGCCAAGTATTGTGGATCTGCCCAGACAACCCTCGAGACGGGTTGGAAGGCCAACGTCACCTGCTTCGATTGTGTAATGAAGGGACACCTCGAAAGTGAATGTAGGGGATAGTGGAATCAGGAAACTGGTGGAATGGAGCTAACAAAGAAACAAAAGGCTAGAGAGAGCCATAGAGAATAAGGCATGACGCCATGGACGACTACTTTAATTTTCTAAACCCGAATCTGAATTTTTTTTTAGTTACAATGTTGTAAGACCTTGCTCTATGGTGCAGCGACCTTGGTATACGCTATTCTGGGATGTAAGCTTATTCGACTTTGGGATATCCAAGACCCTTTTATCTTCTATACTATCTTTCTTATGATCGTTCTTTTCCATCATCATTAGTGTATATTACCCTATTTCTCTTCTCTACGATTTTCTGTATCTTTATCACCGATAGTTGCCGGCATCAATGTCTCAAATACTATTTGTAAACCCACAAGAGTTCATCACCCACCTTAGTAACTAAATTTGGCATTACATCATCAGACCAAAATTATACAAAGACTGGCCACCTATTATAATTCGGGTACGGATCATGTTATGCCAGAAAAGGTTGCTCAAACCTCTATCTAGAATTAAATTCCTCCACCCATGATTGAGAGATGGCTACCAAATCAAGCCTACCCTTCTTCCGTTCCATGAATCCAGTCTCATCTAGCATTATAATTTAATCCGAAAGGATAAGTTACGCCACCCACTCTCATAGGACAACTTCTCCGTACAACGTTTCACGTTACTCTACCTATTACGATATCCTAGAATCCTTGTCGATGATTAGACAAAATCCTGAGTTGGATGATTTCTTGATGGTTCGTAACCTCGTGCATGGTTAAAAGGAATGGTTGCTAGTAGCAATCATGTCAAACACTACGGTGACATATTCAGGTCCATGATCCAAGTCATATCCTTCGCGATAGATGCTAGGAAACGATACCGAATCTACCAATCGATTGCTAGTAGCAATCAACACCATTCCACGTAATTCTACCCTCCGCGTTAGGAATCAAACATACCGTTGAGACTAGTCGACTGTAGTAGGAGCGAATGTATGTCTGCTTAGTTGAAGGAGGAGCCTACGGAAGCTTTACATCAGCTACTCTTAAACCCTTACTCCGATCTGCTCAAAAGTTTGAGCGAACTCGCTGAGAACCCAACCGCGATTCGAGTACAACCAACAGAAAGAGTTCGGAAAAGGGAATCCTAAAGGCCGCATTTACGCCATGGTAGCTATTATTAACCCCTAGATAGTCCTATCGGTTAGACAATACCCCATCCGCCTTCATGAGCCTCATAAACAGCGTGCACGGACCATCATCGGTCAAGTGTTGATAGTATCCAACGATGATAATCTAAGATACTCGAAGAGATAAGGAGAAACATGAGGAACAACGGTAGAGTAACTTCCTTGAGTATGAAGTTTGAAATTTGACCGTTGACTTCGTGGGCATGTAAATTGTATTTACAAAGATTCCACCACAATTTAGTTAATTAAGTACCGAGTTACCCCTACCCTCCCTACTGTGAGACTTCAAATACTTAGGACTAGCTTGGTAGTACCGTAGATTTATCGAAGGTATTCCAAGATAGCAAAGCCTTTAACCAGGTTGACTCAAAGGATGTGAAGGGTAACTCAGGAGAGGCCGAAGAGGAAATGTTGTGACTTTGGAATTAGGTGCGGTGTAGTACACCTATCCTAGCTGCTTCGGAAGGAAATGTAGATGTTGTTACAGATGGCTGTGTTTCGTATAAAGATTGGTGAAATGTTTCAAGGTGAATAGAGAAGGAAGTAGCTTACACCCCTCGTCAATTTGAAGACATGCGGGGAGAGCTACACCGCTCCTGATTTAGCATAGGGTGCGGTGGTACTTGTACCCAGAATTTAGGGACAATACCTGTAGTGTACAATGTGTATAGTATACACACAACATAAGGGTTGTTCGGATTTATAAAATCCTGTTGTTAAAGAGTCGGTCACCTCAAGTATATGTATTCGTTAGAAAGCTCGTAGTCGTAGTTATTTATTGTTAGTAAGTAGTTTGTTAAGTAACACCGTGGAGGACGGACGGGTCTTTACCCACTGTATGCCTGATCCACAGCCCGTAGGAGGCGTGTATTATAAGAACCTATAAATACCCTTTGCCTAGCAAGGTAAAGGGTTGGAGCTTTTCATAATATCATTTTTTCTTTGTCTCACTAAGTTCCCAAAACTCTTCCACTTTCTCTCTCTAGAACTCATTCTATACGCCCTTCTTGTGTGATTTATTATGTGTATGTGAAAACCAATATGTTACATTTGGTATCAAGAGCCATGGTTTGATCACTCATCTTTCATGTTCTTGGATTTCTAGTGGTTTTCATAAGGTTTTTGGATGTGAATGAGTTTAGAGTAGTTTGCATCATTTGGATCATTTCTTGTGTTAAAGTTTGAATTTTGATAGTACTTTTGTGTTTAGAATCATTATAAGTGTTTAGGTTTTGGTTTGGAAGGCTTGAATAATCGTGGTTGGGTTGTTTTTGGATTGAAAAGTGGTGTTTTTGAAAGTTTTCTAGCATGCGATTTGTGTCTCGAATAGACTTTTCTATGTGATTTGTCCTAAAAACTAAGCGATTTGTCTCTTTAGTGAACGCTTTTTGAAGCGATTTGTCACACTTTGTATGCAATTTGTCATTTTCTGTGAAGCGATTTGTCTATTGAGACAAAACGACAAGAAAGGACAAAGTAGTGGAAGTAGTGGGTGTGCTTGTGTACTATGCGATTTGTCAACTTAAGCGATTTGTCCCTTAAGTTATTTATCTCTTAAGCGATTTGTCCCTTAAGTGATTTGTCTCTTAAGCGATTTGTCATCAGTGCGATTTGTCATCTGTGCGATTTGTCATCAGTGCGATTTGTCAAGTGTGCGATTTGTCTTGTATACGATTTGTCTTTTGAGACTTATCACCCTTGTGATACGTTTTACGGTTTTCTCTTGATTTAGTAAAATCCCGTGAAAGAATCTATTTCTCGGTTTAATCATTGAGTAGTAAAATCCCGTGGAACTTTTAATCATGTCTACGATCACTTCTTCAGTTGCTGATGACGTTCAAGCTACAGGATCCGATACTCGTCCTCCCGTGATGGATAGAACCGACTATGACTCTTGGTCTCAAAGAGTCAGACTATATTGCTTAGGAAAGGAGAATGGGGTTAATATTCTGAAGTCAATTGATGAAGGGCCATTTCAAATTGGAACTACAAGGGACATTCTCGAAACTGTTGCTGATGGAACTGTTGTGTTAGGATTAGATAGACTAAGAATGTATGATTAGCTTGATGAAAAGGAAAAGAAGAGATATGATGCTGACATTCGAGCCTCAAACATCATACTTCAAGGCTTACTAAAGGACATCTACAAACTGATCAATCACAACACCGAAGCCAAGGCTGTCTGGGATAATGTCAAGATGCTTCTCTCTGGGTCGGAACTAACCAAGGAAGACAGAGAGTCTCAGCTGTATGATGACTTTGAGAACTTTAAAATGAAACCAGGGGAAAGTGTTACTGAATATTATGTGAGATTCCACAAGCTTGTGAATGATATGAGGAATATCAAAATGCCAATGCCAAATATCCAGCTCAATTCAAAGTTTGTGTACAACATGAATCCCGAATGGCAAAAATTTGTCACTGCAGTCAAGCTGAACAAAGGATTAAGGAACACCAATTACGAGCAACTGTATGCTTATTTGCTCCAAAATGAGAAGCATGCTGCATTCGAACGAATGATCATGGAAAAGTTTAATACCAGTACTTGATGAGTGTCTAAATACTCATCATTTTTATACAATATAAACTGCAAAATCATCTGAAAACACTCAAAAATGCTTCAAAATGATAAAAATATCACAAATCAGTGTTTTATGTGTTTTAAATACAAAAATATCAAAATCAGATGAAAAACGTATCAAATTTGCAAAAATTGCAGTTTTAGTCCCCCAAGTTTCAAAAATTGTCAAAAACAGTCCCTGAGCACAAAATTTCAAAAGAAAAGTCACCAAAGGTCCTTTTTAAATCATAAGTTGTCAAATTTAGTCCTTTGGTGAAAAAATATAAAAAGTTTGAGAAAATTGCAAAAATGGTCCTTCAACTTTGAAAATTGGCAGAAATGGCCCCCGGAAAATCTGAAAATGGCAACTTTGGTCCTTGCATTATTAAACTTTGTCATTTTTAGTCCTTGGAGCAACTTTGTTGAATTGGCAGCCCAGGTCCCTGAATTTTCAGAAGTTACAACAAAGGTCCCTAAGTAATTAAAACCTTTTAATACCAATTTGGACCCTTGCCAATTCTGGACCCCCTGTCACTTTAGCCATTTTGACCCCCTGTTTATATTAAACCCAGTCAACCAAGTCAAACAAACACACCTGTTGGCGCCTTTCTTCTTCCCCACCATATCCCTGAAATCACTCAACCAAAACCCCCCCCCCTCCTCTCCATATCACCTTCCTGTCCCCTCCACATCAACATAAAACAAATATCATTAATTAACTCCTCCCAAAAACACTCAATCTCACACACCTGGCGTAATCCAATTTTGGCGCCAAAATGATCAAACGGCCATTATCAACTTAAATCATCCAATGGCTATTATTTGTGGTGGGATTCAATTTTGGCTATCAGCTTTCAGTAGTTTAATGTTTTATTAAAGTTTTTGTAATCTCAATTTCTTGTACTCTCTTTTCAGCTTTAATAAAAAGTTACCAAGTCTCATTTTTTGATCTTGCATTTCATAATTTGAAAACTAAATAAACTGTTTTTAAGATTGAAATAAGCTCATATAAGCTGTCTATAGCTTTTGTGAGCTTATTTGTGTTTACTTGTTCCATTTAAATCATTTGCATTCACAAAAGCTCTCAGTCAACGAAAGTCAACTGTGTTACTGTTTTGGTTCAGAATTGGAATTGGGTTGATATAGTTGCTGTATTGGGTTGTTGATTGATGTTTTACATTGGGTTTGTACTGTTACTCTGCCCAAATTTGGCTAGAATAACCAAGTGAGTAGTCATTTTCTTCTTCTCAAAACTGTTTTTATGAATGATCATGTGGCTTGATGATTGGTGCTTGATTTACTGTTGTTTGATGCTCTCTGATCTCAGTTTTTCAGTTGTTATAATGTTTGCTTAAGTAGGATCAGAGTAATAGTGTAATCTGTTTGTTAGAGTTATTAAGAGGGTGTTTGGATTAGTATTTAAAATAAGCTAGAGGTAAAAATATAAGAGTAGTTAGGTTGTTTTAGGTTTGCTATAGTCATTTACATTCAAACCTGTCTCAAACTTGCATTAGTTTCTCACTAAAGTCAAAGTAATAAGTCCACTGATCTTGTTAGCATTACTGTTGAAATCAGTCACAGTAATCAATCCACATAGGTTTAGAACTTGTTAAACAAGGTTGATAAACTTTCATTTCATCAAATTATATCCTAATCAGTCCACCATTTGCAATATAATCTCAAGAAAGTCAAAATGCTAATTTGTTCTTAAAAGTCAAAGTGAGCCATTTAGCTAGTTTTTGCAGAAAGTGCAGATCATGCACAAGGTTCATTTCAAATAGTTTAAGTTTCATTTTTGGTCTATAAGTAGTCAGCTAGGTGATCTTTGAGACTGCAATTTTGCTTTTCACATTTGCTGTTCTAATAAGCTCATAGATAAGCTCAAACAGCTTACCTGTTGCCTGTTCTGTATCAGCAGCCCTGCTCAAAAACTCAGCTTATGCTGAGTTTTTCTCAGCTTTTGCAACTCTTGTACAAGGCTCATTTGAGCTTGTCCAAGTCTGAGCTTTGGGTTTTAGTTAGTCACCCAGGTCATCTTCAGGTTTCAATAATTAGTTTTTGCTTTCCAGCTTATTCTAGAGCTTATTTCTTGGCTTGAAGTTGATACCCCTTTAACTGTTTCTGCCATAATCTCAGTTAGCCAAATCTGTGCTAGCTTGCTTATCAGAGGTTTAAGCTTGTTGATTTGTGTTTCATCTTGGTGATTTTAGCATATTAGGCCTTTTGGTTTGGTTTGGTGCTTTTTGGATTCCATTTGCTTATTGAAGTGCTTATTTCAATAAGCACTTCCTTATCAGTTTCATATTCTGCCAAACAAGCCCCTGTTTTTCTATTTTTCCTAGCTTCCTAATAATATTTTAGACTTTTCCTGAAATTTTCAGATTTTTCTAAGTTGTTTTGCTATTTTTCTTAATTTAAATTAGTTTTTAAGCACTTTTAAATAGCTTTAAATACAAATAATTAAGAAAAGGTTCTAAAAAATAATTTTTCTATTTTCTTAAGTTTAGATAAATGTAAAAAGCTTAAAAAGTATTTTTCCCTATTTTTCTCCTTTTATTTGGTATTTTTAATAATTTAAATTAGTTTTAAATAGTTTTAAATTAATAATAAATACATAAAAAGCCTAAAAAATATATTTTCAGTTTTAAAATTAGTTTTATCATATTTTAGATTTTTCTAATTCTTAATTTTATTTTTCTAGTCTTATTTCATATTTTCTTTTATTTTTGAGTATTATTAAATAGTTTAAAATAGTTTTTAATTAATAATAATTAGATAAATAGTTGTAAAAATAATTTTCTTTTTCTATAAATTTTCTTTTATCATTAGGTTTGTAAAAATGTATTTTTCATATTTTTAGGATTTATATTGTGTAAGTTTCACTTTTTATTTTGTATGTTTACGTTATTTTTATTTAAACGTAAGTTTTAAGTTTTAGGTTTTAAACGTTCATCACTTTAGAAATAGTGATAGCGTTTATTTAATATCTTTTATCTTTTTAATTTTCTTAATTTGCATTTAAGTCGCTTTTATTTATAAACTTTTTCTGTAGTGTAATATTCAATCCTAATCCTTTCTGATCGCTATCATTAGTGATCATTCTATCGTCTGATCTAGTGTTTGACACACCATTGAGTCTCCTTGGGACTTAACGACCCGGGAATCCCCTATATTCCCTGATCTTAATTGCATTTGTGTCTGAGCAGTTTTAAGTCTGTTTAGACTTGACTGTTTTGCGCGGATCAAATTTTGGCGCCGCTGCCGGGGAGGCTTTAGCGTGTGTTTAGCCTTTTTTAGACCCACTCTTGCACATAACCCATCCTTTGTAAAATTTTTTTTGTAAAGTTTTCAAAAATCTCAAAAAGTTCATTAACACTTTTCCTAAAGTGTTAAAAACGCCAAAAATATTTTCATTCTTTGTTTTTATCGTCATGTTTTTCAAAAACACCAAAAATATTCCTCTTTACCCTCCTACCTCTTTGATTCTTCAATTCTTACCCTCTGATAACCTTTGATTCTTTCCATGTCTTATCCTCACCCTCTTGGTTGTCAATGGTGTGGTGGTCCTTATAATGGTGGCAATTGCCCCAGTTGTAGCATGGTGGAATCAGGAAACGGGTCTGTCTATAACCAAGATCCCTATTCCTACCATAACACAGCTGATTCATTCCATCAGCTACCACACTGTGAGACACATCAGTTGTACTGTTGTGAGTACTGTGGTGGTTCACATTCCAGTTTTGATTGTCAATCAGGAAACACGCTTGTCTATGAGCAGGTTCCTGATACCAATTATGACTACAACACATACCACTCACAGCCACATCAGTTTTACTGTTGTGAGTATTGTGGAGGTCCTCACTCTAGCTCGGATTGTCAAACAGGGAACCCAATTCCTTGTAGCGATTACAGCTCTTCATATCATGACCAACCTCTACAGTACCAGCCTGATTCACTTCCTCAAAATCTTCTCCTTGATCTTTTGGATTTAGTGAAAGATTTGAAGGAATCTAAACACTCCCATGATAATCCAAATGAAAAATCAATGGAAGTTTTGTTAGCCGAAGAGCGGGCTGCTAAATTAGATTCCCAGATTGCGTTTGAAAAATCTGTTAGGGAATCAATTGCAAAAGAAAAAGCCGCCAAATCTAGCTCTCGATTCCGTTTCATTCCTGATGACGATGATGATGAAGATATCCTTGATATCCTACAATTTTATAACAGTTCATCAAGTTCATCAGTTGAAACTCCTTCCATGAAAAGTCAGGGAGAAAAGACTATGATGGAATTACTAGCAGAAGAACAAATGTTAAGCATTAAACATATGTATGCTAGTCCTTCTAACCTCCCTCAGTCTGTTGCTATCACACCCGACATTCCCACTCACTCTCTAAACATGGGGGATGAGCTTCTTAGCACTATTCCAGAAATGGAATCGTCTAGTGTTGAGGACCTTATCCCAATCCCGAGAGAGTCACAGGGAATTTCTGATCATCTGTGTGATATCCCTTTCCCTCTTGAGTGTTCAAATGACCATCTTGAGACTTTCTCTGATCTTAGTGACGATTGTGCTTCCTATGGAGACATCGAGTACGTTGAGGCATCACTTCCTCAATCTGATGCTGATTCCCTTTTTGAGGAGTTCTCCGGTGAACTCACTCACATCAATCCACTCTTTGATTTCGAAGCCGATCTGGGAGAGACTGAAAGTCTCATTGATAATGATCATTCACTCACTTCTTATCCCAACAATCCAAATGAGAATGTTGATCACTTTGTTCCCGAAACATTCAAAGCTACTTTCACTAATCCTCTATTTGAATTCAACTCTGAATTCACTTCAATTTCTGAGAATCCAATCTTTGATACTCAGACTGAGGATAGTGATGAGCCCACAATGGAACAAGAGTTCACAAATTCACATCATGTGAATGATTCTCTTCATGAGGAGTTCGCCGGTGAACTCACTCATATCATATCTCCGCTGGAGTATGATTGCTTGGATGGCAAAAATCATGATCGGGGGAAGAGAATCTCAATTTGCATAGTTATGACAAATCTTCCCACCCTCCCCACCGAGATGCCTTCCAAACCAAAGAGCTCAACCGATAAAATCCAAACGAGTGCTACTGCACTTGATCCTGAGGAAGAAGATCTAATCATGATTGTTATCATGATTTTCTTTCTTTTCTTCACCTACTCGGTGACTTCCTCTCTTCTTCACTCCTTCGGGAGTGAGGACACTATTTTTGACCCCGGCATTTTCGTTTATCATTTGTAAGCCGGGTCTGTCTCTCTTTATCTCGTCGGTGTGGAACTTTCACGTGCTTCAAATGTTTGTCCAAACATCCTGAATGAAAGTCCGACGGAGATTGTTTCTTCCACTTTGCTTCCCCATGAACCAATGAATTCGGGGTCGAGTCAAGCTAGCGACTCGGAAATCAAAAACAGTAGCATGCCATATGGGTTTTCACCCATATTTCTGTCTTCTTACCCCTTTCTACCACCTAAGTGTGGGGGTGATGCCCCACATGTTATATATATATATATATATATATATATTAAAAAAAAAAAAAAAAAAAAAAAAAAAAAAAAAAAAAAATCTTTCAAATAATGGCCTTAGTATTTCCCTTTCACGTTCTTTGTTTCGGCATAACCGCCGGTACTTTGAATATCGAGGGCGATATTTATTTCTAAGTGTGGGGGGGAATTCTCACGAATTTCATATATTATCTACCCAATTCCCCCGTTTTTGGCCAAAAAAAAAAAAAAAAAAAAAAAAAAAAAAAAATTTTTTTTTGGAGTAAGTGTTTCACACTTTCTCAATTGGTTATCAGTCCGCCATGTCTGTAAGACTAAAGGATTGGCTAATCCAGGAGCAAACGGCTCTTGGTAAAGATATATCAAATCCGTTTATATGGCTTGCAATTTGCCCAAAATTGTATGGTTCTCAACTCACCATATCCTAAAAAGTGAAGAGTTGGCTAGCCCGCAAGATTATGGCTTGTGGTAAAGGCAGTGGAAAATCCATAATTGGTATTCAGCTCACCAAAGATAATATTGATAAGTTATCTAAGAGTTGGCTAGTCCAGAAGGGTACGGCTTCTGGTAAAGACGAATCAAATCCGTTTACAGCTTATGATTTGCTCAAAATCACATGGTTATCGGTGTACCATGGTTCTTACTTGAACTGAAACATTCGGCTACTCCAGAAGTAATGGCTTTTGGAAAAGAGATTAAAATCCATTATGTTTTCTCAAATCATTGCTAGGGACTAGCAATATCTCAGTGTGGGGGATTGATGAGTGTCTAAATACTCATCATTTTTATACAATATAAACTGCAAAATCATCTGAAAACACTCAAAAATGCTTCAAAATGATAAAAATATCACAAATCAGTGTTTTATGTGTTTTAAATACAAAAATATCAAAATCAGATGAAAAACGTATCAAATTTGCAAAAATTGCAGTTTTAGTCCCCCAAGTTTCAAAAATTGTCAAAAACAGTCCCTGAGCACAAAATTTCAAAAGAAAAGTCACCAAAGGTCCTTTTTAAATCATAAGTTGTCAAATTTAGTCCTTTGGTGAAAAAATATAAAAAGTTTGAGAAAATTGCAAAAATGGTCCTTCAACTTTGAAAATTGGCAGAAATGGCCCCCGGAAAATCTGAAAATGGCAACTTTGGTCCTTGCATTATTAAACTTTGTCATTTTTAGTCCTTGGAGCAACTTTGTTGAATTGGCAGCCCAGGTCCCTGAATTTTCAGAAGTTACAACAAAGGTCCCTAAGTAATTAAAACCTTTTAATACCAATTTGGACCCTTGCCAATTCTGGACCCCCTGTCACTTTAGCCATTTTGACCCCCTGTTTATATTAAACCCAGTCAACCAAGTCAAACAAACACACCTGTTGGCGCCTTTCTTCTTCCCCACCATATCCCTGAAATCACTCAACCAAAACCCCCCCCCCCCTCCTCTCCATATCACCTTCCTGTCCCCTCCACATCAACATAAAACAAATATCATTAATTAACTCCTCCCAAAAACACTCAATCTCACACACCTGGCTTAATCCAATTTTGGCGCCAAAATGATCAAACGGCCATTATCAACTTAAATCATCCAATGGCTATTATTTGTGGTGGGATTCAATCAAGGATGTGAGAGAAGACTCCTGGAGCTATAAAAAGAAAAGAAAAGAGAAGAAAAAGGAGCCAAGTAGTGTAGTGTAGAGTAATGCATTATTTCCTTTAAAATTTAGTTTATGTTTATTGTATTTACAGCTTTCAGTAGTTTAATGTTTTATTAAAGTTTTTGTAATCTCAATTTCTTGTACTCTCTTTTCAGCTTTAATAAAAAGTTTCCAAGTCTCATTTTTTGATCTTGCATTTCATAATTTGAAAACTAAATAAACTGTTTTTAAGATTGAAATAAGCTCATATAAGCTGTCTATAGCTTTTGTGAGCTTATTTGTGTTTACTTGTTCCATTTAAATCATTTGCATTCACAAAAGCTCTCAGTCAACGAAAGTCAACTGTGTTACTGTTTTGGTTCAGAATTGGAATTGGGTTGATATAGTTGCTGTATTGGGTTGTTGATTGATGTTTTACATTGGGTTTGTACTGTTACTCTGCCCAAATTTGGCTAGAATAACCAAGTGAGTAGTCATTTTCTTCTTCTCAAAACTGTTTTTATGAATGATCATGTGGCTTGATGATTGGTGCTTGATTTACTGTTGTTTGATGCTCTCTGATCTCAGTTTTTCAGTTGTTATAATGTTTGCTTAAGTAGGATCAGAGTAATAGTGTAATCTGTTTGTTAGAGTTATTAAGAGGGTGTTTGGATTAGTATTTAAAATAAGCTAGAGGTAAAAATATAAGAGTAGTTAGGTTGTTTTAGGTTTGCTATAGTCATTTACATTCAAACCTGTCTCAAACTTGCATTAGTTTCTCACTAAAGTCAAAGTAATAAGTCCACTGATCTTGTTAGCATTACTGTTGAAATCAGTCACAGTAATCAATCCACATAGGTTTAGAACTTGTTAAACAAGGTTGATAAACTTTCATTTCATCAAATTATATCCTAATCAGTCCACCATTTGCAATATAATCTCAAGAAAGTCAAAATGCTAATTTGTTCTTAAAAGTCAAAGTGAGCCATTTAGCTAGTTTTTGCAGAAAGTGCAGATCATGCACAAGGTTCATTTCAAATAGTTTAAGTTTCATTTTTGGTCTATAAGTAGTCAGCTAGGTGATCTTTGAGACTGCAATTTTGCTTTTCACATTTGCTGTTCTAATAAGCTCATAGATAAGCTCAAACAGCTTACCTGTTGCCTGTTCTGTATCAGCAGCCCTGCTCAAAAACTCAGCTTATGCTGAGTTTTTCTCAGCTTTTGCAACTCTTGTACAAGGCTCATTTGAGCTTGTCCAAGTCTGAGCTTTGGGTTTTAGTTAGTCACCCAGGTCATCTTCAGGTTTCAATAATTAGTTTTTGCTTTCCAGCTTATTCTAGAGCTTATTTCTTGGCTTGAAGTTGATACCCCTTTAACTGTTTCTGCCATAATCTCAGTTAGCCAAATCTGTGCTAGCTTGCTTATCAGAGGTTTAAGCTTGTTGATTTGTGTTTCATCTTGGTGATTTTAGCATATTAGGCCTTTTGGTTTGGTTTGGTGCTTTTTGGATTCCATTTGCTTATTGAAGTGCTTATTTCAATAAGCACTTCCTTATCAGTTTCATATTCTGCCAAACAAGCCCCTGTTTTTCTATTTTTCCTAGCTTCCTAATAATATTTTAGACTTTTCCTGAAATTTTCAGATTTTTCTAAGTTGTTTTGCTATTTTTCTTAATTTAAATTAGTTTTTAAGCACTTTTAAATAGCTTTAAATACAAATAATTAAGAAAAGGTTCTAAAAAATAATTTTTCTATTTTCTTAAGTTTAGATAAATGTAAAAAGCTTAAAAAGTATTTTTCCCTATTTTTCTCCTTTTATTTGGTATTTTTAATAATTTAAATTAGTTTTAAATAGTTTTAAATTAATAATAAATACATAAAAAGCCTAAAAAATATATTTTCAGTTTTAAAATTAGTTTTATCATATTTTAGATTTTTCTAATTCTTAATTTTATTTTTCTAGTCTTATTTCATATTTTCTTTTATTTTTGAGTATTATTAAATAGTTTAAAATAGTTTTTAATTAATAATAATTAGATAAATAGTTGTAAAAATAATTTTCTTTTTCTATAAATTTTCTTTTATCATTAGGTTTGTAAAAATGTATTTTTCATATTTTTAGGATTTATATTGTGTAAGTTTCACTTTTTATTTTGTATGTTTACGTTATTTTTATTTAAACGTAAGTTTTAAGTTTTAGGTTTTAAACGTTCATCACTTTAGAAATAGTGATAGCGTTTATTTAATATCTTTTATCTTTTTAATTTTCTTAATTTGCATTTAAGTCGCTTTTATTTATAAACTTTTTCTGTAGTGTAATATTCAATCCTAATCCTTTCTGATCGCTATCATTAGTGATCATTCTATCGTCTGATCTAGTGTTTGACACACCATTGAGTCTCCTTGGGACTTAACGACCCGGGAATCCCCTATATTCCCTGATCTTAATTGCATTTGTGTCTGAGCAGTTTTAAGTCTGTTTAGACTTGACTGTTTTGCGCGGATCAGTACTAGTGATGCAAGTTCTTCAAATGATTCAACTGCATTCTACACTAATGTAGGAATAACCACCAAAGCATCACAAGTCATACCTACTGGGGATGGTAATCACAAACTTATTCCAGATCCAAGTGATAAGTCTTCAGACTCATTCATGGAACAATTTGCTCATTAAGTGGCTCTAATGGTTAAGCAAAACCTGAACTTTACCCCACCTACTAACAATCATCTCAGAACTTCTTCTAATCTTCACAATCATGCTATGGTTAAAGATGGAAGGGTAGTTGTGCAAAACGTACAGGGAAGGCAGAATGCGTATCTTCCACATAATGAGCAAGGAAATGTTGGGGTCTGGTTATGGAAATGTTGGTATAGGTGGAGGATATATGGGTAATTAGAATCGTGGAAGGAACATGGCCCAGGGACAAGGAAAGCCAATCAAGTGCTACAACTGTGGTGGAGAATGACACATAGCAAGGAACTGCACTCTTCCAAAACATCCACAAAATTTAGAGTAATTCAGGGACAAAATGCTACTAGTGCAAGCTCAAGTTAGTGGAGTTGTGTTGAATGAGGAAGAATTGTTGTTCCTAGCTGAGGGAAATGCCAAAACTTATGATGCTGATGTGGATGAACAACCAGTGCAGGGTATGGGTCAGAACAATCCCAATGCATTTCAAGTTGTAGACTATGATGCTTTTGACTCTGATGTCGATGATGAACCAACTGCCCAGACCATCTTCATGGCTAGCATTTCACCAATGGTCTCTCCAAAGGTCTCTTCACCACAACAGGCCAGTCCCTCCAAGGAATCGATCATATCTGAGGTATTAAAATTATACGATGAGATTGATGGGCAAAAGATTCACGACAAAGTACAATCAACTGAAATCATTGAATCAAATATTGAAAATATGGGTAATAGTAATGTTGTTCCATATGATCAATAGGTGAAACAAGATGAAAGTGAAATTGTACCAAGTGATGCATCTTCTGCAGTCAATGATGACTATATTTTTTATGAATTCACTGCATGTGCTCCTGATGATTCCATAACCTCTGAACTAAATGCCTATAAAGAACAAGTTGCCATATATGAACAGCGTGCTAAATTTGAACTGACTACCCGTGAGCAGGAGATGGATAACCAAATACGTAAAGTTATTAGAAAAAGTAATTTTAAGGAAGGAATGTTAAAACAAGAGTTAAATTCCTTACAAGAAAAGCTCAATAAAACTGTTAAGCAAAAGCAAGAACTTCAAGAAAATGTAAAAGTTCTTAAACAGGAATTTACTGCTAAGGAATCAAACTTTTAAATGACTTTTCCAACCTAAAAACTTTGAAAAAAAAACTTGAAAACAAACTGTACGTACAAGGGAACACCATTCAGACTGCTCACATGATCACTAAGCATAGAGTCTTAAGTGATAAGCATGGTATTCCCCTTGTAGAGGAACCCAATCCCAAGTATGGTAAAATAGCTAGAGCTGCTCAAAAGGTACTCTATGATGGTAATGAGATCCTTAAGCCTAGGCAAACACCATCATGTATAGGAAGCACTGAAGAGGATAGAAAATTGGAAGATGCATCTAGGGAGAAAATGGCAAAGAAGTTAAATGATCCTTGGTGTATAAAGAATAATATAATGCTTAAATCTCATGATTACACTAATGAAAAGTGGATAGCTTTGAATAAGTTTAAACCTCAAACTCAATTAACCCCTGAGCAAGTATTCTGGAAGAAACATTTGGATAAACAAAAAATTGATAATCTTATTGAGAAGAATCCTCCTTGTAGGAAAATGCCTCCAGCCACTGTGTATGCCCCAAATACACCTATGCATTTAGTGCCCATAACTCTTTTTACTCAAAGCAAAACCTTAATCAGCCTATATGTAGTTTGTCAATTATTTGTTGATTTTGAGAAAACGTGTAAAAAGAGAATTACACCCACAGGGATTACTGAAGGGGAAAGGGGTTTTGAGCAAACTAAAGAGTGTTATTTAACTGAGGTCATGCCTTTCTTTAAACTACTTAAAGAACAATTTGAAAGTCTTCAAAAGATCATAGATACAGAGATAAAAGAAATGAAAAAGGTGTTCAATGAAATGGAAATTGAGGTCAAAGATTATGAACGTGAACTTAAAAATAATGAAATCGAGAAAAAAAAATCTGCATATCTTAAATGATAACTTGATTTTTAGATGTGTTGCTCAGGATGTGTTCTACACTGTTACGAATTATTCTATTACTGCTTCTCAATTTCATGAATTATCTGTTGCCTTGAAAGTTTCCCATGATCGTGTTATTAAGCTTAAGTCCACAAATTCAAAATTGTATGAGAAAATAGAACAAGATGATCATGATAACTTGGTCAAACATTTTTCTAAATTGGAAGTTGAACATCTTGCTTTGAAATTAAAATATCAACATCTAAAAGAAAATGTTAAAACCTCAAATGCCAAGACATCCTCGGATGCTCCTGAGTTTGATACAGTTTTTGAAATTAGCAAATGTGATGAACAAATTCGAGCTCATTGTAACATGATCAAAAGATTGAAAACCCAAATCTCACAATTAAAGAGTGAAAAGAATGATGTGACTGGCTCCCAAATGCCTCCTCCTTTAAATTCTCAGAATTCTCAAAATTTTCATCTTCAAAACATCAGTAATGCATTACAACATGAAAATGAATGTTTTCTAGCGGAAAATGAAAAGGTTAAATTGCATTTCAAAGAATTATATGAATCAATTAAAGTCACTCGTGACAAGAACAACGAAAAGGTAACTTCTTTACAAAATGAAATTGAGAATCTAAAGAGTCAAGTAAAAGGGAAAATGCCAATCACCAATTGTGAGATACTGTACCAAAGGTGCCTGCTTGTGCTAAATATGCTATGACTGTGAAGTACATTTCACCTCATCTTAGGAATAATGAACTTGCACTTCAAACAAATTTTTCGTACCTTAAGGATAGTCTAGAATGTCTTCGTGAGATAGTTGAAAAGGATAAGATAGAGAAGCCACTTGATAGTGCGATTAAGGATGCATGCTTATATGCCAAACGATCTCAGGAGCTGTTAGAATGCCTAATAACCATATATCCTAAATTTGGTACTAAGAAAGATAGAGTAGTTATGCGTTGCTCTATGCCCAAAGTCAAGAAAGTGTCCTTTGATGTGCCTCCTAGTACTTCAGATCCCAGCACTTCTAGACCAGGAATACAGAAAGTAGTGAGACTAACTAATGTTCCCATCATTCCCTCTATAGGAGTAATCAGTGACACTAAGGCAAGCAGGTCAAAGCCTCCAGGCAATACAAAGCAAGATAGGACCTCGCAAGCTAAGAGTGATCAAGGGAAGGAAGTAGAAGACCATCCTAGAAACAATAAGTTTGAGTTTAATAAGAGGAATCGTGTTAATTCTAGTATTAGCTATAAGCGTATTGTAATTAATTCGAATTCTGCTACAATTTGCAAAACATGTAATGAATGTTTGGTTTCTGACACTTATCATGAATGTGCTGTGAATGAAGTAAAATATGTTGCTAAGTCTCCAGTCAAAACTGTTAGAACTGCTAAACAGGTTAAGGATGTCAGAAAACCAAGGTAGAAAAAGGTTTTAAAACATTGGAAACCAATAGGAAGAAAATTTAGTAATGTAGGTTATCATTGGAATCCTACTGGTCGTAAATTCAATCTTAATGAATTGTGCCCTAAATTATCTAGTTTAATGCCCATTAGGAAACGGATGCCCACTGGTAGAATTTTACCTTTGAGAAGTGGACACACTTTGAATAGATCTACTGTCACTACTAGTCCTGAATCTACCTCTAATGATATCATTGATTTTGCTTCTAATATGGGTGTTCCAATCTCATTTACTAACCAAATGGAACCCATTCTTGCATGGGGATCCAAATTGTCCAGTCATCCATACTTGTCTGTGTTCAACTGCAGGTCGTACAAATCATTCTGTGGTATTTGGACTCAGGCTGTTCCAAGCATATGACTGAAGATCGCTCACGGCTCATGAACTTCGTGAGTAAATTCATCGAGACTGTTGATTCATGAACGACCACTTTGGGGCAATTATGGGTTACGGAGACTATGTTGTTGGTGACAATGTAATTTCCAGGGTCTATTATGTTGAAGGTCTTGGTCATAATTTGTTCTCTGTTGGTCAATTCTGTGATTCAAATCTAGAATTGGCCTTTAGAAAACATACTTGCTTCGTTAGAGAACTTAATGGTGTTGAACTTTTAATAGGAACCCGTGGAACCAATCTGTACACCATCTCCATCGATGACATGATGAAGTCCTCTCCAATCTGCTTGTTGTCAAAGGCTTCGAAAACAAAGTCTTGGTTATGGCATCGTCGTCTCAATCATTTGAACTTTGAAACCATAAATGATATTTCTAGAAAGGACCTTGTAAGAGGTTTGCCCAGATTGAAATATGAGAAAGATCATCTTTTGTAGGACCTTGTTTCTCTCAACCTTATCACAATACCCAACCTTTCTCACACGAGTATAACACACGTTAAACACAAACTATATGCGTGAATATGAAGAAGAAAAGATAGAAAGATGGTGACTTAAGATGTAACTCGTGTATGTAGAGAGAAAAAGATGAAACAAGAAACTTGTATTACTTCAAAGAAAAACACACACAAACACACTCAAGCACACCCCTCAAATGACCATTTGAGGGGTATTTATACTTCCTTACATAATGCCCTTATTGGCTTTCCATGGGCTTCGTATGGATTGGGTTGGGTAGGATTGGATTACAAGTGATAAAAGGCTAGCTTAACTAAACGTATAACCATTTAGCTTGACCCAATCCACGAGCCCGTTGACTATTCTATCATGATATCTAACACACGTTACAAAGTTCCTAAACCTGAATGACCATCACTTTTATTAAATATTATTAAGGCTAACAATCTCCCCCTAAGGGGTGGTCATTCAAAAGATACTCCACTTGATTAGGTCTTTACTTTCCTTGAGCTTGAACTTTATGTGTAGATATAGAATAGTCTTGATTTTCGTTCCTTCATGCTTTGTGATCATTAAATGTGGTATTCTGCCGTTGTCAACTTCATTAGTTAGGTGTCTCCACATCATTCTCCACCATGCTCACACTTCTATTTGACTTTTAATTACCAATGATGTAGTTCTCGAGCCTTTATACTTTGTAGATTTTTTGACATTGACGAAGAATCATCTTTAACTTTGTGTTGCCTTTGATTTTGATGAGAACTTTCATGTGTTGTTGGTATGAGCATGTGGAGAATCTGCACGATCTCTTCCTCCCGCGAGCATCCATAAGAAGAAAACATAAAACATGGGTTAGAAATAATCCAGTGCTTACAAGTTTGGACTTCGAGTGTGTTAACAACATAGTGTGAAAACACGTCTCTAATTCTTACAAAGGCTGTTCCTGAACTGGAGTCCCACAAGTGAGATAACGCGATGTACCGAAGTACACCTACAGTTCAGGTGAGTCGCTGAGGTACACCGAAGCATCACCCCACGACTGTAGACCGTTTGAGACACACTAAGCGTAATCCATAAAGAATTACCGAAGTGACCTGCTGTCAGGGCTGCTTGATGTTGACCTTGGCAGGAATTTCCATTCAATCACTGAGGATCACATTTGTGAAACCTCTCATAAATGTTCTAGCAGATTGCTAAGATCTGCGTAGGACTCTAGAATGTATCACTTGTGTCCTTATTGATGAACAACAAGCTATGAAATGTCAAGTGTTCCTATGAGATCTTTTGATGAATCTCGTGGCTCTAGACTCGATTAGTGCATTTTGGTTTTCCTAAGCGGAGACTAGGGAGAGGGTCTCCTTCTTCAATACCAACGATCTCTAAGAGAAAGTCGATAGATTATGCAGGGTTCCCAGTGAGAATGAAACAAATCCTTTTAAGAGGAATTGAGTGGCTAGAAGGTTAGGTGCAGTGCGTCACTGGGTCCATGACGTCTTTGTCTTCAATACCAATGTCATCTTAGTGACAACCAGTAGCAGATGAATTGAACCCAGTTTCTGCCCTAAGGTTGATTATGGAGGGCTATTTCTTTTCACCCTTTTTCATTACATTTCTTTTTAATTCTTCAACCCCTTCTTTCTCCTTTCTCACATTACTCCTTTTTTCAATCATACCTAAGGACTTCTAATACTACCTATGGGTATTGTCCTTGGGTAGATCCCTCCGGCTCTGGCGGATCATAGGACATATTTCCTATCTTTAGTCACCTTAAACATTTTGGTTTTATACTCCCCCTTTAATAAAGCATAATCAATTAAAGGGTTTTAGAGGGAGTTATCTTGAGCACAAAATATTTTAAAAGATTTTGAAAATCTTTTTGAACAATCTTGAAAAGGTGCTCAAGATGATGATGATTTCTTACCAGTTTTAAATGTAGTGCACTGAAGCGTACACTAGATTTTTTCTTTAAAAACACGAGTTTTGATTTGAAAAATAATCAAAAGTCATCATTTTAGTCCGGGTTTCATACTGAAGTATACGAAAGCCATTTTATGAAGAAATTTTTTGAGAAACGACATGTTTTAGAAAACATTAAAGAACTCTCGTTCAAGCATCTGTACATGTCCGTATCATTGTTGAATGACATTTCTAGAAACGTACAGAATAACGATTATACGAGAGACATGTCGCGAGAAGAATATTTTTGGATTTTTGATTTTATATTGTTTTTGTATTTTTGAAAAGTTTTATATTTTTATATTTTGCTTTTGTTGGTTTTTCAAATTTTGTATTTTGTTTTTCAAAAATATTTACATCGAAGCTTTTTGAAAAAATTATTTTCAAGAAGATTTGAGAAGACGTTCTAACTCCTCAGGGGTTAGGCTTCACATTTCAATTCGTCGAACTAAATCGTTAAACCTTTCTTTTGGAAGGGCTTTAGTGAATAGATCGGCGAGTTGGTAATCTGTCTTCACGAAAAATAATTCAACAGTACCTTCTTCTACGTGCTCTTTAATGAAATGATAGCGTACTCTGATATGCTTGGTCTTTGAGTGATGAACAGGATTGCATGAGATGGCTATGGCACTTTTCGAGTCACAATACATAGGTATTTTATCGAAAGTAAAGCCATAATCTGTGAGTTGGGTTCTCATCCATAGAACTTGAGCACAACACGCAGATAGAGACACATACTCAGCTTCAGCGGTTGAGAGTGCAGTGCAATCTTGTTTCTTTGAAGACCAACTGACTAACTTTTCCCCCAAAAAATGTGCTCCTCCGGATGTACTTTTTGTTGTTACTTGATCACCTGCGTGGTCCGCATCTGAAAAGGCAATTAGATCAAATCCGGATTCCTTCGGATACCAAAGTCCCATGTGAATGGATGTCTTCAGGTACCGAAAGATCCTTTTAACCTCTTTGAGGTGCAGTTCGGTAGGCTTTGCCTGAAACCGTGCTAATAAGCAAACAACAAAATGAATATTAGGTCGACTAGCAGTGAGGTACATGAGAGAACCATTCATGCTCCGATATTTCTTCGGATCAATAGGTTTCCCAAATAAATCGGCTCCAATTTTTGGTGAAGTTACCATTGGTGTACCGACCGAGTCACAATTATCCATACCATGATTTTTCAAAATCTCAGTTGTATATTTAGCTTGATTAATAAAAATTCCACGAGGGGACTGATGTATTTGTAAACCAAGAAAAAAATTTAGTTCCCCCATCATGGACATTTCAAATTTGCTTTTCATGAGATTTTCAAAATGTTTTGAAAGATTCGGATTAGTGGACCCAAAAATGATGTCGTCCACGTAAATCTGAACAATCAAAATGTCGTTTTTGCATTTTTGTGTAAACAAGGTAGGATCAACCGTTTCTTTGGTGAAATTATTTTTTATCAAGAAAGAGGACAGTTCGTCATACCACGCTCTCGGAGCTTGTTTCAAACCATAGATTGCCTTTTTCAGTTTGTAGACGTAGTCTGGATGTTCCATGTCTATGAAGCCTTCTGGATGACTCACGTACACTTCTTCTTTCAGAGTTCCATTCAAGAGCGCGGTCTTAATGTCCATCTGATAAACCGTGATGTTTTTGTAAGCTGCATAGGCTAAGAATATCCTGACTGCTTCAAGTCTAGCTACCGGCGCGAATGAATCTTCAAAGTCTATCCCTTCTTCCTTTCTGTATCCTTTGGCCACAAGAAGAGCTTTGTTGCAAATTACAGTAATTTCTTCATCCCTTTTGTTCTTCCATAACCATTTGAGATCAATGACACGAATGTCAATTGGTCTTGGAACCAAATCCCAAGAGTCATGGAGACGGTATTGGAGAAGTTCTTCCTGCATTGCTTCTATCCATGCATTGTCTGCCATTGCCTCCCGAATGTTCTTCGGTTCAATATTGCTAATTGAGCAAATGTAAATGCACAAGTCGCAATCGGTGGCAAGTTGGCGTCTCGTCTGAATTGGCCGTGAAGGCTCACCAATAATTTGTTCAATTGGATGGTCTTTTGTCCACTTCAGAGTAGAAGGATACCGTTGGTTAAACGTATGCGAGTTAGATGGTTCTCGTAAGCTTGGAGATGATTCAGGTGATTCCGTAGCAAATGGGTTTTCAAATAAGTCTTCATCTAACGTTGCATCGTTATGGTTTTGTGAGGGTTCTTCTTGAAATGATCTGTTTAGGATTTTCTCATCAACTGCTGGTAAAACTGTTGTAAGAATAGGATTTGCAGAAGTCGATGTAGATGACGTTGATGGAGTTGGTGCATTGGTTTCGACCGTTGTAGATGCATCTTCTGTTAGTGGTGGTGGATGATTTTGAGTGGGTGCAGCGGAATGATGGTATGATGCATGTGTCGAAGTTCCACCATAATATTCATCGAACATTAACTCGAAGAAATTCTCCCATTCATGTTCATGAGGAGTTCCAGCAAAAGTTGATGGAGCTATTTGTTGTACAAGTCCTGAACTGATGTGTCCAGAAGTCTGCGGGTTTGGTGCGGGTTCTAGAGTGAGTCTCTCAGAAGCCATTTGTGAAAGTTCGTCAAAATTCACATTCATCGTCTCCATTATCTTCCTAGTTCTCCTGTTATACACCCTGAATGCCCTCGAGTTTTTTGAGTATCCAATAAAGATTCCAATATCACCTTTAGCTTTCAGTTTTCCTAGATCTTCTTTGTCGTTTGTCAGATAGCAAAAAGCGCCAAACACGTGAAGGTAAGAGATATCAAGTTTTCTGTTGTTCACTAGTTCATATGGGGTTTTATTGAATCTTGGATGGATTAGGGATCGGTTCTGAGTGAAATAAGCAGTGGCAACAACATCAGCCCATAGAAATAACGGTGCACTAGAATAGATTAGCATTGTACGAGCAGCTTCCACAAGAGTTCGATTTCTTCTTTCAACTACTCCATTCTGATGTGGAGTTCTAACAACTGATTTCTGATGAGTAATTCCAACATCTTCAAAATAGGCTCTTAACTCCTGATTAGTAAATTATGTGCCGTTGTCTGTTCTTACTACTCTTACTGGAGCTTTAAGAAGTACTTGAATACGTTTCAGGAAGGTGATGATGATTCCTGGTGCTTCATCTTTTGACCTCAGAAACTTAACCCATGTATATCTTGAATAGTCATCAACGATAACAAGAATATACTTTTTCCCATTAATGCTTTCAACTCTCATTGGGCCACATAAGTCCATGTGCAACATATGCAACCTTGCTTCCAAACTAGGTACGGGTTTTGGTTTATATGATGCTCTTTTGCTTTTTCCTTGTTCGCATGATGAACATAGGTAATCCTTGGTGTATTTGAACTTTGGAAGTCCGTTGACGATGTTGTCTTTGGCCAGTTTGTTGATGGTGTCGAAATTGAGATGGGATAATCTTCTATGCCACAACCAGGACTTTGTTCCAGATGCTCGTGTCATAAGACATATTGGTGATGAAGAGGCCATTTGGGTAATGTCGATAGCATACAAGTTTGTATCACGATTCCCAGTTAAGAGATCAGTGCCATCCAAGTTTCTAACGAAGCAAGCATTTTTCCTAAAAGCAACCTCTAAATCTGCATCACATAACTGCCCGACTGAAAACAAATTGTGTCCCAACCCTTCGACATAGTAAACCCGAGTGATCAAATAATTTCCAAAAGGTAGATCTCCATAACCCATGATAGCTGCTACATGATCATTTCCAAAACGTACGGTTCCCATGAATTTCCAAACAAAATTGATCAGCAGCTTCAGATTCCCGGTCATGTGCTTGGAGCAACCCGAGTCGACGATCCAAAGACATATTTCGATAACCTGCCTAGAACAGAAGAAGAAGATTTTGGAAACCATTTTGGTTTTGGTTCCTTTGGGTTAGAGGTAAAATCCTGATCACACTCATAGAAGTTTTCTACTGGGTTTACTGGTTTATCACTCATTCTACCATTCTGGAGTGTGAAAATTCTACCCGTTGGTTTCCAAATGTCATCCCTAAAGTAAGGACTATGCTTCCTATCAGTAGTGTAAGACCTAAATCTTGCAACTAGACTTCTTATTGGTTTAGCATAAGTTCTTTTAGGAAGGTTCTTCTGAACAGGCTTAACAATCTCATTCTTAGAAGCACAATCATCATGAACATTAGTTAAAGATTTCTTGCAAGTTAAATAAATAGAATCAACACATTCATTAAACTTAGCAAGTTTCATAGGTTCAGTACATTCAGATGAAATGTCTTTCTTATTAAAAAGCGGTAAATTCCTAGGGTGTTCTTCTACTTTCTTCTCTTTATTCAAGCTACTGCTCTTAGAGGCATGCGAGACTCTATTGTTCCTTGTATTGCTCTTAGGCTTTAGTCTGCTGCTCCTAGAGGTGCTTTTTAGTCCTGTAGAAGGTAAGGCACACGCATTAGGATTTACTTTGTTATCAAGAGAAGTGGTTTCGGCTTTCCTAGTCTCTTTAGAGTGCTTGTTTAAACTTATGTCGTTGGTTCCATATGTTTTAGATGTGGAGGCAAACGCATTAGTGGTACTCATCCTAAAAAGGCCAGGTGCTAAAACTTTTGGGTTCTCGATAACCGCTTTTTCATTTTCAACATATTGTTTAGGCAAGACAGGTGGAGTGACTTGTTTTGACAAATCATTTTTCTCATTGACTTTTGGAGGAGGCATAGAGATTGACATTTTTGGTTTGAAACCCGGTTTAGGAACATTTGCTTTCTCCTCAATCAATGGTTTTGCAATCTTAGTATCCACAGCCTTTCCTTTTTGACATTCCAGCTGAGCCCTCAAAAGATCATTTTTCTCTTTCATGTCATTATAGGCACGCTCATACGACAGTTTGTCATACTTGCATTCCTCAGTTTTTCGATCAAGTTGTTTAAAATATGAGACATTTTCTTTTTCAAGTTTTTCAAGAGCTTTTTCATATTTTGAAACAATGTCGGAGGTCTCAGACTCGAGTCTTTCATGATCTTCAACAGAATATGTTTGTAAAACAATGGACATAATATCGGTACACAGAACATCTTCGAAGAGAGAATCATTTAAATTTTCCAAAACTTTGATGTGTTCAACACTTTCAGTAGCTTTCTTTACCAGGGATTTATGGTCCTTGACAAAGTCAACTGTTTCTTTCAAAAATGCTTTTTCAAAATGAATTACCCTTGAATTGATGTTATTCAGCTGAGGGGCAATTTGAGTTTCAAAAAACTTTTTATTTTCATCATCAAAACTAGAAAACCAGATGTTAGTTGTAATATTGGTTTTAGATTTGACAGTCTCTTGAAGTCTCCCAATTCTAGTTTTAACATCTTCTAAAATGCTTCTGGCATCACTTGTGTTAAAAGGATTGTTTGAAGACATTTTTTCGATTTTCGAAAGAGATTTTGAGACAACTACAGGAGTTGAAACTGGTTTAGAAACTGATTTTGAAACAGGTGTTGACTCTTTCTTTGAAACACTGAGTATGATGGAAAACTTTGATTTTTCTTTTTGAGGAACAAAAGAAATGCCAGAAATTTTGTTAAGTTTGTTATAATCAATAGGTTTTAGATCTGGGTTCTTTTGTTGCATTTTTGATCTACTCTCATCAGATAGTTCTAATGTTTCAAGAGAATCACGAACAATTATGGGTTCATGCAAATATTTCCCATTGTTCAAAACATTCCGTTCTTTCTGAGCTTTCTTGAGGAAACAAAGAGGTGTGTTACCAAGTGCCATTTTTTGTGTTGTATGAAAATACGGATTTGTTTGATTAATCAGCATATTAGTTGATTTAGTTGAATGACCCGTTGTAACAAGAAAATTTTCTAATTTTTTATTTTTACATCTTTATCAAGAATTTCATCAAGAAGAGAATCTTCTCGTTTTGAAAAATCAGCGATCAACTGTTTCTTCTCTTTTTCAAGATCAGAATAAGTTGCTTGTTGTTAAGAAAGTTGGTTTTTAAGATCAGAAATTTCCTTGTTTAAAGATTTTATTTTCAAGTTCAAATTAACATCAAGCGTGTTATAATTGATTTGCAATTGTGTTTCTCTTAAAACGGAATCTCAATAACCAATTTCTAATTCTGACTCTTTGTTTTTGTGAAATTCAAAAGCTTTTGCATTCTCCTTGTACCTCTCAAGCTCAGCGGTCAATTTATCATTTGCGGCCTTAACATCGCGATTGACCTTTTTAACTTTCTCAATTTCAATGCCACAATTATTGATTAATGTTTCAAATAAGGCACGTGTTTCCTCATCAGTCTCAGTATTTTGTGTCGCACAGCCTCCACTAGGATCCACATCTGGAGTTTCAGAGTTAGTATTGCTACAACTCGTATTGTCCAGGTATGTGTCATAAGTAGGTGCTGATGTCACAGAATGATGTTCGTCATGAGTAAACACATCAAATATGACATTTTTATAGCATGGATCAATGATTGGTACCTCAGATATTGCGTTGGCGTCATAAACAGGAGGTGCGTCAGACTCCGTGTCATACTTAGCTTCCTGAAGATTTGCCATGAAGATGCAGTTTGCATTGATGTCCTCTAGGTCTACTAAATCATCCATAATAGCAAAAAAGTCATTCTCCTCAGCACTCAACTGCAACCCTGCTTCTGACTTCTGTGCTAACAGCATAGCTTTGTGAAGATACATATCATTTTTCTTTTTCGGCTTAGTAGGACAATTCCTTGCCATGTGACCCACTCCTTGACAATTGTAACACGTAACCTGATTACCCTGATTCATATTTCCATAATTCCCAACGACTGGAGCTGCAACATTCCCATTCTGATTACCCACTGCTCTATTTCCAACATTCTGCCCCATCTGATTTCGAACATTCTGACCCAACTGATTACCCTGATATGGAACCACCTAATTACCCATGTGAAATCCAGTAGCATATCCCTGCTGATTCCCAATAACTCCAACCATTTGTCCTTGATGACCCATATTCATACCCGGCTGTGCAATTTGCCTGTTGCGAGTGTTTGATGAAATCCTTTGGTTGTTGTTAGTTGGTGTGGAATAGCGACCTCTAAATGCTTTAGTCAAAAAAGCAAATGCAGTTGACAAGGCTTGTTCTTGTTCAGTTTCAAGATCAGTGATTCCTTGTTCCTGGTATTGTGGATATTGTTGATGTTGAATGACTTGTTGTTCTGGTGTGTAGAATTGTTGTTGAGGGATAACAGCTTGTGGTTGTGGAATGTATTGCTGCAAGTTGTTGTTAGTGGAAGATGATGAAGCTTGTTGTTGTGAGTTCACTGGAGTTGGAGTCTTTGCAATTAGTGCCAATGGATCATGATTCTTTGCCAATTTTTCTTTCCTAACTTCATTGACTTCAGCTTGGTTTTGTTTCAGAAAATCGTTGAGTTGATCAAAGTTCACCTGATGTAAGTCTTTTGTTTGGTTGACAATAGTGACATATCGTCCCCATTCTTCTGGAAGATTGTTGAGAAATTTGATGTTACTCACGATAGTTATGGGTGCCAACTTGTTTCTGATAAGCTCATTCATCAAAGTGCAAAACCTTCCATAGTAGGATTCAATGGATTCTCATGGAGTTGATGTAAACCTCTCCCATTCAGTTAGCAGCTTGTTCTCCGTGTCTTGTTGACCAATTTCTGTTCCATAACATAGCCGTCTAACACGTTCCCACAAATCGTAGGCAGTTTCACAGCTGTCTACAGCAGCAAAGATGTCTCTTGGTAAACCCAGTTGGACAATATGAATTGCCATGTCATCTGCTTCGACCTGCTTGTTATCCTCTTCAGTGTATTCTGATTCATTTTGAACACGAAAAGATGGTAGGACGGGAGGTGTTGCATCAGGATTTCCAGGGTCTTGGACTGGTCGAGGCTTGAAGGGTTCATTCGTAATGGATTGAATCATGAGTTTTCCATTAGGTTTAGTCTTGATGTAATGAAGCATACGACTTGTCCATTGAATATATCCACCTTTTTCGAGCATAGGAGGACGGTTTTCGGCACCGACTGCATGAATGTCTTGTTGAGTAGCCATTGATGAAGGTATTTTGATGATCAAGTTGATGTAGGATTGATTCAACGATAAAGGAGTTGTGTTTTATGAAGATTAAGCTCGGTTGTTGTAGTGAAAATTTGCTCTAAAAACTTAAAAACCTCAATAAATTCTGTTCGGAGCATTTTTAGGACTTGAAGGTTGACCCGTTTATTTGGCGTGTCATTATCCTCGTTCTCACAATCGTTTTGATGGGTAGAACGCTGAAAACGGAGTTACGGTTCAAAAGTTATGGCCGTTTGAAGTTTTGCTTAAGCTCTTACTCATAAACCTTGTTCTTAGGCGTAATATTTTGGTGCTTAGGCGTAACCTTTGTACTTAGGCGTAAGATTTGAATCTTATGCGTAAACAGTGACCTTATGCGTAAAAATTAACTCTTATGCGTAAACAATATCCTTACGCGTAAGATTTCTCTTATGCGTAAAAATATCTTACTCGTAAGTTTTAATTCTTATGCGTAACCCAGAGTCTTATGCGTAAGATTGAACTCTTAGGCGTAAAACACTTGCTTACGCGTAAAACAAAATCGTATCTCTCTAACTTGTCCAAGCTAGTGAGATTTCACAAGTCGGAGTATTCCACAAACTTATCCAAGTGAGGGAAGTACTGAGTAACCATTGTTGCACGAATATTCTTCACCAGATGCTTATGCGTAAACCTTAGGTGTAAACTCCACTTCTTACGCGTAGAAGCTTATGCGTAAGAATAGGGTTTTGACTTTCCTTGGGCGTAAAAAGAGGGTTTTGACTTTCTGTCCTTGCACTCCTTACGCGTAAACAGCCCAGTTTGATGCAAAAACACGAATTTTTTCACCCAAAAACACGAATTTTTTCACCCAAAAACACGTTTCCAAATGATTTCTTTTGCACAAACTTCTTCCAAAACACTTAAAGATCAATAAAAACTACAACTTTAACCTTAAAACCACGTAAAAATCAAAACTTTAAGACAAAAAGCCCACGTTTATAGTAAAAAAACGCAACTTTATGTGTAAAGTTCTAACAAAAAACGTAACACAACACTCCTAAACCATTGTTAGGCGATTGATACCAATTGTAGGACCTTGTTTCTCTCAACCTTATCACAATACCCAACCTTTATCACACGAGTATAACACACGTTAAACATAAACTATATGCGTAAAGATGAAGAAGAAAAGATAGAAAGATGGTGACTTAAGATGTAACTCGTGTATGTAGAGAGAAAAAGATGAAACAAGAAACTTGTATTACTTCAAAGAAAAACACACACAAACACACTCAAGCACACCCCTCAAATGACCATTTGAAGGGTATTTATACTTCCTTACATAATGCCCTTATGGGCTTTCCATGGGCTTCGTATGGATTGGGTTGGGTAGGATTGGATTACAAGTGATAAAAGGTTAGCTTAACTAAACGTCTAACCATTTAGCTTGACCCAATCCACGAGCCCGTTGACTATTCTATCACGATATCTAACACACGTTACAAAGTTCCTAAACGTGAATGACCATCACTTTTATTAAATATTATTAAGGCTAACATCTTTGTTCGGCATGCCAATTGGGAAAAAGCAAGAAATACGCCCATAAACCCAAACCTGCAAACTCAATTACGGAAGTTCTTTATACTCTCCATATGGTTTGTACGGACCCATGAGAGTGCAAACCATTAACGGGAAGAAATATGTGCTAGTCGTGGTTGATGACTATTCTCGGTTCACCTGGGTTAAGTTTTTGAGGTCAAAGGATGAAACTCCAGATGTCATCAACCAACTTATTAAACAGCAGCAGGTTCGACTTAATAAAACAGTCAGAATTATCCGAACAGACAATGGAACTGAGTTTGTTAACAAAGAACTGAGTCAGTTTTATGAAAGCATTGGAATCAGCCATCAAAGAAGTGTTCCACGTACTCCTCAACAGAATGATGTAGTTGAAAGATGAAATCGGACTCTTGTCGAAGCTGCAAGGACTATGCTGATTTACTCAAAGGTTCCAATGTTTCTCTGGGCGGAAGCTATTGCCACTTCATGCTACACCCAAAATCGTTCCCTGATTCACATCTCTCATGAAAAAACCCCTTACGAACTTATCCACAACCGTAAACCAGATCTTTCCTTCCTTCATGTATTTAATGCTTTATGCTATCCAACGAATGATTGTCAAGATTTAGGAAATTTAAGAGCTAAGGCGGACATTGGAGTTTTTGTTGGTTACGCACCAAACCGGAAGGGTTACCGAATCTACAATAAAAGAACCTGAGATATCATGGAAACTATTCACGTCACGTTTGATGAGCTGTTTGAGCAAATGGCTCCTGGACAATCTAGTTCTGGACCTGCATTTCAACATTCATTAAGTAGTCCCATTAGTTCTTCTCTTGTACAGAATCCCTCACCTACAGTTCCATATGTACCTCCATCGGGTGAAGATTTGAAGAAATTGTTTGATCCAATGTTTGATTAATACTATGAATCTCTTGATAATGCTCATTCTACACCATCAACAATGGCGGCTCCTAATCCAATCAACACATATAATCCAACTGTTTATGTGTCTCTATCTCAAGAAGCGCCTGCTGCAGATCACTCATCATCATCCTCAAATCCTCAATCCTCGAGTGTACATCATGGAAATGTTTCTGCCAACTATGATGGAGATAACCCCTTTGCCACTCCAGAAGATGCACCGTTTGAAAATATATTTGCCCCTGAACCAACACCTGAACTATCTTCATCAAGGGATCCAAACTCTGCTACATCAGTTCTTCATCACCAACCACATGAACATCTCAGAAAATGGACACATGATCATCCATTGGACAACATTATTATCAAATATCGAACCTAAATATGTCAAAACAGCAATGTCTGAGAACAACTGGTTTAGTGCTATGCAAGAAGAAATCCATGAGTTTGATCGTCTTGATGTATGGGAATTAGTACCAGCTCTAGATTGTGCTATGATCATTGCTCTCAAGTGGATCTTTAAAGTAAAGCTTGATGAGCACGGTGATGTTCTGAAAAATAAGGCAAGACTGGTGGCTAAAAGATACCGACAAGAGAAGGGTATTGATTTTGAGGAATCATTTGCTCCGGTTGCACGAATTGAGGCTATAAGAATCTTCCTGGCTAATGCTGCTAGCAAAAACATGATAGTTTATCAGGTGGATGTAAAGACTGCGTTTCTGAATGGAGATCTCAAAGAAGTAGTCTACGTCAGCCAACCCGAAGGTTTTGTGAATCCAGAGCATCCTACCAATGTCTATCGCTTGAAGAAGGTCCTTTATGGTTTAAAACAAGCTCCAAGGGCATGGTACGATACACTGTCAAAGTTTCTCTTAACTAATCGATTCAGCAAAGGAGCAGTTGATCCCACATTGTTCATCAGAAAATCAGGCAAACACTTAATTCACGTTCAAATCTATGTTGATGATATTATTTTTTCCTCGACCGACCCTAATGAATGTGACCGTTTTTCAAAGGAGATGGGCTCTAAGTTTCAAATGTCTATGATGGGACAAATGTCATTTTTCTTGGGATTACAAATTTCACAAAGTCCCGGAGGCATTTTTATTAATCAATCTAAATATGCAAATGAAATTTTAAAGAAATTTAGATTTGATTCTTGTGACCCTGTTGACACTCCCATGGTGGAGCGCACAAAAATGGATGAGGACCACTCAGGGATTATGGTTGATCAAACGAAATATCGAAGTATGATTGGATCCCTGATGTACCGCACAGCCAGTAGACCTGATATTATGTTCGCTGTATGCATGTGTGCTAGATACCAGGCTAAGCCTACCAAAAAGCACCTTGAAGCGGTTAAACGGGTCTTTCGGTATCTCCAAGGAACCATTAACATGGTACTTTGGTATTCGAATGACACCAATATGTCACTAACATCATATGCAGATGCAGACCATGCAAGGTGTCAAGATAAACGTCGAAGCACGTCAGGTGGTGCTCAATTATTGGGAGATAAATTAGTAAGCTGGTCTTCAAAGAAAAAAATGAGTACGTCTATATCCTCTACAGAGGCAGAATACATAGCCAAGTCATCTTGTTGTGCTCAAATCCTATGGATGAGATCACAATTATCTGACTATGGCTTTGAATTCAACAAAATCCCTCTGTATTGTGATAACAAAAGTGCCTTGCTCTCTGCTGCAACAATGTTCAACATTCAAGAGCAAAGCACATCGACATTCAACATCATTTCATCAGAGAACAAGTGGAGAAAGGTATGGTGGAACTATATTTTGTGAGAACGGAATATCAGCTAGCAGACATCTTCACTAAAGCCCTTCCTAGAGAACGTTTTGAGTTTATTTTTCCACGACTGGGACTAAAGAGTCTACAACCGGAAACACTCAAACGTCTTCAAGAGGAAGAAGAGGAGTAAAGGCTTGTCTTCATCTATTCTTTGTACATATATTATCAAAAAGCAAAATACAAAATTATAAAACCCACAAAAAGCAAATAGAAAAATATAAAATTTCAAAATCCATAAAAATCAGAAAATCTTTGAAAAAGTCCAAAAATATTTTATCTGGTTTCGATAACATCTACGGACTTAGATTTGTCATTCGAAGAATTACACGGGTCTTTAAATGAAGTTTGATCAGGTGTAATATATTTTAATTAAAAAAAATGAGATGGAGAAAAATGATGGTTTACTGTCATTTTAGGCAGTAACCCGTTTTTCAAGAAAGAATAGAGCTATGCTTCATCCAATTTTAAAAATCTCATGCTCTGATTCTAAAAACAAAATTTTTATAAGGAATATTTGTCGCCAAAAAGACAAATGTTTCCAACCAAATATGATTCCTTTTAAAGATTCTTCTGAAACATATTTGTCATCTAATAAAAACAAAATTGCTTTGAAAATATCTCAACCTTTATTTTGAAAATCATCTGGACTTATCATCTGTCAACATATCTATCACTCAATCAACAACTTACGTCATTGATTGAGGGGGAGAAGTGATTTCAAAAAGGATATTTTTTTTCAAACAATTGGCACGTAAATGTTCAAGGTCTAATTTTAGATAATCATAAAGAACAATGTTGTATACAATTGGATCCAGACCAAGATTGTGTTTTCATAAGATCATTAAGCATGTTTTAAACATTGGAGTTTAAAGTCTCAAACTCTGATGTTTTCAAAAGAAAGTCACAATTCTCCTCATAATCTTTCAAAATTAATTTAAATCAATAGAGATCACAAATCTCAAAGGATTTGAAAATTGTGACCGGGGGAGAATCTGTGATTTAAATTGGATATAAACTGATAAATCGATAAGTGGTTTAGAAATATAATAACAAGCTCTCCTCCCTACATGTGTCAAACGATTTCAAATTTTCCATACACATGTTAAGGGGGAGCAATTATCTTAAACCAAAAAGTATTGAAACGTGATTGATTTGTCTCAAAGTGCAGGTTCCTTCTAATATGTGCAAAACTCGTTTGAATCTCGATGCACATATTGAGGGGGAGCAATCTATTGAAAACCTCATCCTTCCTAAAATAATTTATCCAAAGTACTTAAAATACTAGATTTGATCGGGAAGTGATGATGATTATTTTAGAAAATGTTAATCAAAGATTGGATCTCTCATTCTTAATCTAAGATTTCAAAAGTCCTCTTGCGTCCATGTGCTAAAATGATTTCAAATACTTGAAGCACATGTTGAGGGGGAGCTTTTCTAAAAGGATAAAAAACAATTAAGGTACAAATAGGTTTGATTTTATATCACAAATACATTGATTGATTTTCAAATGGTTTTTCAATTGGTTTCGAGGCGGAATGAACCATACCAAAAGACCGACCAATTTATTTTATGCACGTAGATATAAGGACGGTTAGGTTAGGTATCCGTTCCCATGATCCCGCCAGAGCCGGAGGGATCTACCCAGGGACAATCCACTAGATAGTGTAGAAGTCCGTAGGTATGATGAAAAAGGAGAAAAGTGAGAAATGGGAAGAGTGCGGACTGAGATAGAGCTAGAACTGGAATAAACCCAACAAGGTTCTAGTAATGAAGTCTCGGTAAGCGTTGAAGGGGTTGAAGAATGAAAAAGAAATGGATGAGAAAAGGGTTAAAAGAAATAGCCCTCCAAGAATTCAACCTTAGGGCAGAAACCGGGTTCAATTCATATGCTACTGGTGGTTACTAAGGTAACACTGGTATTGAAGACAAGACGTCATGGACCCAGTGAAGCACTGCACTAAAAACTTCCCAAGCTACTCAAGTTCCTCTTAAAAGGACTTGTTTCATTCTCACGTGGAACCTACATAATCTATCGACTTTCTCTTAGAGATTGTTGATAATGAAGAAGGAGACCCTCTCCCCAGCCTCCGGCATAGGAAACCAAATATGCACGATTGGGTCTAGAGCTAAGAGATCATCAATAAATCTCAGTATGACACATTATTCTTGAAGACTTGTTGTTTCACACAATGTGAAAAGTAAGAATATATTTTAAGAGTCCTACGCAATATCCTTGTGGTATTGCCAGAACATCTGAGTGGTATGTAAAGTATTCACGATGAAGATGGAAATCCTTCTAGAGCCAACATCAAACAAGCTCTTGGTGGGTGACATGTGAGATCTTTCATAAGATCAAGCTTGTGACAACTGGATAGAAACGATGGGGCCATTCAATCATGAATCAGTCTTGGTCCAGGAAATGGATTGACGGATACCTTTGAAAAACCGGTCGGTGTGCTCAACAACTCTTTCTTATTGCACATCGACTGTGTATTAATCTTTCAAAATTAAAAGGGTATTTATGATTGAAAATTGATTTATTTTATATAAAACCTTCGTCGTATTGCAAAACTCTTTCTTCAAGCAATCCGTGATAGTTTTCAAATCATTTTTAATCAATCAGTAAATCTCAATTTGCTAGTTCACTCACTCCGTGTTGTCTTCTTTGAGACGTTCTGGTTTGAGAAGGCTAGAGCAGCTGTGAAACCCTGTCAAGGAGATTCTTCAGAATTTTACCTGATCACAGGCAGTACTTGTACTGATCAATGAGGAACCGTGGGCTGTGCACCTCAATTCAACGAAAAGTGATCAAAGACACTTTCGTGCGCTTTTATTGCTAACTGTTGTTTGCAGGAATACCCGATGGTTGCGGCTGATCAGAATTGGGGTGTCTATCCATAGTCACATGCTCACACATCACATTCATCTCAAAGAAATCATGATAAGTGCGTATCTTCATCAAGTGACTCTGATATTTTCAGTCCATGCTTCTGCTACGCTGCTGCAAATGTCATGAATCAACAAAAGTTTCAGCAACTCTGATGAGAAGATATCATGATCAAGAATGTGAGCATGTCGGTCCTAAAGTCACACTTTCACATGATGGCAATACTACAAAGGATGAGTCAGATATTTATGGTGGCTGATGATCTCAATGTTGGCTCAAAACTCATCATCACGTGGATCAGTTAAAGACCTCCACTTGAATGAACAAAACATGCAGAAAATGAATAATCAAAGACTACGGACTACAGAGCAAAGAACTTAACCAAGAATCCAAGAACACCAAAATGTAATATCTGTTTGTAATTGATGTAATTGAGGTGACCTCCCTTAGGGGGAGATTGTTAGGATTTATAGAATCCTGTTGTTAAAGAGTCGGTCACCTCAAGTATATGAATTCGTTAGAAAGCTCGTAGTCGTAGTTATTTATTGTTAGTAAGTAGTTTGTTAAGTAACACCATCGAGGACGGATGGGTCTTTACCCACTGTATGCCTGATCCACAGCCTCTAGGAGGCGTGTATTGTAAGAACCTATAAATACCCTTTGCCTAGCAAGGCAAAGGGTTGGAGCTTTTCATAATATTATTTTTTTTGTCTCACTAAGTTCCCAAAACTCTTCTAGTTTCTTTCTCTAGAACTCATTCTATACACCCCTCTTGTGTGATTTATTATGTGTATGTGAACACCAATATGTTACATGGGTTACGACATGTCCTAGACCAGAAAGAGCGGACCGTCGAAGCAGAAAAGCTAGAGAAAACTATATGGTGATTATGACTACAAAAGTTGCTACTATCTGGGTAGAGGAAACCTGGCTACTGGCGCTCTTAAGCGAACAGAAGGAGTGCAACCATATCAGTCAGAGCCGTAAGGATGACTATCGGTTTGCCCTCACCAACCCAAATGCTTGAGGTACAAGCTAAAATTGTCAAAGAAGAGAATTGACAACTATAAGGATCCCTGCGATAAGTTGAAAACAAATAGAAACTGCTACATAAAGCCTTCCGAGGGAACCTTACATTTTAGGGATAAGAACTGGATACCCCTCCCACGGAGTATTAGAGATCGGATTATGCATGGGTAGCATAAATCGGGATACATCAGTCACCGCGGATCCGAAAGGACGTATCAAGATCAGAAGTGGAAGAGAACCACCTTGGGCTTATCACCAGATTACTAGGTACATAAAGTGGTAGTAATACCATCTGAGTTATCGTGATCATCTTACTGAATCTACTCATTACCTCGTTATCGATGAAAGTAATAATATGGGCGGGCTTGACCGTCTATACTAGGGAGAAACCGCCTCCCTGGCGTAGAGCGCCGATCCCTATCACATCCAAAATTAAGATTGTCGTCCCACGTCAAAATTCTGAGAATGAAACCTCGCCAGCAACAAGGCAGTACTGTTTGAAGCACTTTATGGTCGAAAGTGTTGATCCTCTACCCGTCGGACCGGATCCGAAAACAGCAAATTGTCTACGCTAAATTCATCCATGAAACCGCTGGAAAGATGAGCTAGATCACGAGCGAAAGGAGAAAAGCAAAGTGACGATTGAGATACCACCTTGAGATGGTGAGATACGTTCAGTAAACGTAAGAAGCTAAAACCTCTTATACTACGCCTTGTCAAATTCTTTATGGAATCAGACCAGTAACTCAAAATACTCATGATATTGCCGGAACTTGGTGAAGTTCACAAAACTCTCGACGTGCCTAATCTAGAAAAACATTTCTGATAGAAATTGCCCCTGTATATTCCTCGACTTTCCTTCCAGCGTAACGATCATCAAACTCCATTGAGGAACCCATCGAAATCCTAAATTGTGAAAATCTGGCGATCTAATCCAAGTTGAATCCGTGTCATCGTGCCTTACTAAAAATCCTGGAATAATCTTCCACTCACGTGGGAACGTGAGAATGAAATCGAGCGAATCTATCTCTATCTCTTTTCAACCTTAGTGAGTAACCTGAATTGAAACTTGGGACGGGTTTCTTATAAGGCAGGGAGGCTGTGACAACCCGGTAATTTGAAATTTAATTATATATGTTGTCACAAATAATCCTGAATAACCCAAAATTAAAAACTCGGTTTGATCTTTGTGAGCCTTTACTTGAATTATTATTTGTATCGTTGATGAGATTTCATGGATTATTATGATGATTGAATGATTAATGATATGTTTGATGGTAAGTTATATTATGCACTACGCGAGTCAGCACAATAGAAACCTAAGAACGCGAGAAATGTTAACGATTGACTCATTAAATGAAAATAGACGTGTTTATGGTCATTTTTAACGGAAAAATAGATTTAAAAACAGTGGGTCAACTTAGAAAATTATTCGGTCACATCTAATATATTTTACGAGCCTTTAGTGGTGTTTCGGGAAAGTTTAAATAAATTACACCAATGGTCCTTGTGGTTAAAACCGACGCCCCCTTGTTTCTAAATAATTGCAACTAAGGTCCCTAGGTGGAAATAAAAACCCTAACACCCTCATTTTCTCTATCCTTCCACCAAACCCTAAACTAACACCTCTCTCTTTCTCTCTTTGAGCCGCCGCCGGCCACACTCCAAGCACCACCACCGCCGATCCCCACCTTACACCACCGCCACTAAAACATTCACCACAACTCCCTCATCATTTTTATATATACCACATGCGCCAAAACCATCACCTCCGCCACCTCTTTCATCACCAACGCGCCACCAAACTTCATCACCATCATTCTTAATCACCACCAGCGTTTAGATCGAGCAAAAGAAGGTAGGAAAACACGAGTTACACTCATGTGTGACTCGGTGTGAGTGACTCATGACTCACCGAGTCATTTTTATTTTTTTCTTGGTTCGGGTTAGGGACAAAACAAATGGAAACACATTTTATTAATAAAAACAAAAATGAAATATACTTTGGTATCGTGTTGTGTGTCGTGTGTGTCGCGTTTGGGTCGAGTCGTGAGCATAAGCTCACAGTTTTGGTTATTATTATTGTTATAGTTATGTTTTTATTTAGATTTGGATGAGATTATTGTTATTGTTGTTGTCATTGGGAAGTAAGTCGAGACCCATAAGGGTCCGTTTGGTTTTGTTTGTTTAGCCGGAAGCTAGCCGTTACCAAAAGGGTCCGTTTGGTTCAATGGTTGTAGTCGAGAGGTATGCCGAGACCACTAGGGTCTCGGTGTCGGGTTTGATTATTGATATTTTCTAAGTTTGGTTGAGGTTTGATTGAGTAGTTATTGTTGGTGTTAAACTTGGAATTGTTGAATTTGGATATGGAGTTAGATTGACTGCGGTTTTGAGATGCCGAACCGTAGGTTTAGGGTCGGCGACCGATGTGTTGGTGATATTGGACTGGATATATTATTGTGATACTTTGTGCAACGTCGGTATCACCGTGACTTTCTAGTCTCGGTTTGACCCCGACAACGCCGTAACATGGACTTTAGATTATATTGGACATTATGACTTACTCTTTGACTCGAGAATTTCAAAACTCGGACACGTGACTCGAAACGGATGATAACTCAAAATCTGTTGTTTGGAAATAATTATATAAACATATAACCAGACATGGAAAGAAATAATAAGAGTTTATACGGTAAATACTAATTAACGAAACCCTTGTTATTTTATATTTAACGGAAACTAATAATTCAAAATGGGAATAGTTTTTGAAATGTAAAGTTTATTAACGAGAGTTATTAAATGTGTCGAGGGAACGCAAAGCGAGAAATATTACTCAAAGTAGTCTTATTACTTTTATGGAATTAATGTCAAGTTGACAAATTGAATAAATATTCGACCATTCATTGGATGAATTTATTAAGTCTTAAGTTTTTAATCTCTTAGTATTTTTTTGTCGTAGAGATTGATTAGGATATTGCAACAACTTGGCAGATGGTTATATGAAATGGTGTTCTGAGTCGTGTGTAGTGGTCTTTTGTTTGGCGTGAGTTCACTTGAGTCATGTCGTGTCTCCACTCACGCACAATGATACCAAACCTTAGTAAATAACTTTAACAAGGATATTTTTGGAAATCAAAATGGAACATACTTGGAAATAGTTTGGAAAATTAATACGTTTTTGGATATACGTTAAGATAAATTTTGTAATATTAGGTTGTGCCGAGTTCGTATTTGCCATCACTTGTTAGCTGCTATTCTTCTTTGCTTCTATTGGTTATTTGTACTTTGATTGATTGAGGTGAGTTTCATAGCCCCACTTTTTAACTATGCTTTATTTAAACTTGGGGTGAGAAAACATGCAAACTATTTTCTTGGACCTGCCACTACTTTTTGATTTGCTTTATGTGTTGACTAGTGAAGGTTAGATATGCGGTAGATGTTGACTTAGACTAGGATATCAACCTTTTCTATATCGTTGGTGCCTAGCTAAGAATAGATGTCTACTTCCGACCTAGACCAGGATAGCAACGTATTATACCCTGCTATATCCACGGTGCCTGGCTAGAGTCGCTTAGGGCCCTACTGAGATCTCACTCTCGTTTAGATATTGGAATGTTGTTGAAATTTTTTATATATATCTGACTTAGTCCTACATAACAAATAAACTCTATCAGGTCCTCTACTGAATTTATGATTAAACCTATGAACTCACCAGCATTAGCTGACTCTTTTAGCATGTTTTCTTAGGTAACTAAGATGATGTTTTGGACTACTTGTTTCTTGGAGGCTTGTCAAAAAGGCATGGTCGAAGGATCAACTAAAACTCTGATAATATTTGTGGACCTATCTTATGCTTTCCTTTGGGCCTTACTTTCATTACTTTAAATAAATGTAACCTAATGACTAAATGTTGGATTGGTTTTATGTAACGGATTATGCTATCTTGTTTTCCTATGCTTGTGTTGTGTACCAATCCTGTAGCACCCAAAAAGTTTGATTAAGTCTTCCACTGTACCAAATTTTGGGGGTGTTACACTGGATCCTGAAAAATCAAGAAATTAAACATTCCAGTTATATTGGACAACATAAAATTTGTAAACTAAAACTTATCTATAGTTCTTTAAGTTCCATAGCCTCAATATTGTGACTATAATATTCCATTTATCCTATGTTTTGTTACTTATCATGTTAATTTCCATAGGGAAGACCATATGGCGGACCGAATGAAATTTGATAATCAGCTCAATTAGCTATGCCGAAAGGATATTGAGTTAGATTTATAACACTGAAAAGTTCACAATTTTTTGGGTAATTTAAGACCTGTGATTTCATCTGAGTGAGCATTGGCTACATAGATGTCGGGTCGACTTCCCCATCCAGGCTTGATACTCAATACCTTTATATGAATAGAGTTTGTATATTAACTTTCATGTAAATATTTGAGGAAACAATCAAATAGATTAAATTCTCATATATAATACAAATAGAAAAACCAAGTCAACAAAGTACCCGTATAGACCCATCACCAATACCACCTGCAATGGATTTCCCTTCACGATACTGATAAGGATTTAAAACGTATGCTTTTAAAGGGTCATTTAAGCCCTAAATCGACATATTTTATATCTGTTACTGCTTAAAATCGTTCCTTTTCACCTTTTTAGGTCTTTTGGAAGAAAAATGCTGGAATGAACCATATTTGGATGAAAAGGAGCGAAAACATGAAGAAAATGGCAAAGTCAAGATCGAAGACACTCAAAGCCTGTTCAGCACACCTGACGGCGTCCCATCCAAAGGGCGACGTCGTCCCTCTATGAAGACTTGATCAAAAAGTGCACGCGACGGCTCAGAAGAATTTCTGGTCCTAAAGCCTGATGGCGTCACGCCTAACTTCTGGAAGGCGTCACTCATACTTTTCACACCAGACGCCCAAGATCCAAGATTCAGAAAACATCCTGCATGAAGACTAACGGCGTCGCACTTCTCAAGTGATGTCGTCCCAACGATGACTTGGCCCAGACGAAACCCTAATGACGGCGACCTGACGGCGTCGCTAGCAAAAGGCGACGCCGTCGTGATTGTAAATCTATATATATAATTTGATTTTTCTGTATTTTAGGAGGTAGAACTTTGGAGAGCAAACCCTAACTCGGTTGCAGTCCGACTTGGACAGTATTCTAGGGTCCCATACCCTATTTAACACATCAAGATAAGTTAGTTATTCCAATTATCATTATGTCTACCCCATGTTCAATTGATTGTGTGTATGCTTGCTTGTTTAACGTGTCTAGCTAAATTACTTGTGTGTTTGCTTAGATCTATGAAACCTAGTTATTGATTGTTGTTAGGTTGTCTCTTGTCTTAATTGACAGAAGCCATAGGAGTGCAACTAGGCTATCGTTGTGTTTATTGCGTGAGTGTGCTTTACGACGATAGGGTATTCGGGGAAGATATTATTATACTTGTCGAACCCGTGTATTCTATAGGAGAGATACATTCATAGAACTAGGGAATACGCATCCCTACGACTAATAGGAATACAACGCGTTAAGATAAAGGAAGTGACAATTCAACCGACCAATAAAAGATAACTAGGGAGTAATAGTATCTAAGTGAACACATCTTTAATCATCATACGAGCACACCTCAATTAGCATAAACTATCCATAGTTAATTAGTTAAATTAGATAATTAGTAGAAGTAGTGAAAGCGGTAGAAGTACTACCCCCTAATCATATACCCCGAGGTTTTACCTTTGCTTTCTAAAAAATCATAAAAAGAATAAAAAGAATCATCCTCAACCCCACCTTCTCGTCATAAATCTTTTTCTAGCATTCCTATTCCCTTAGAGAATGATATCAATCACCGAGGCTTACCCCATACTACACTACAACGATTAGGTTCACTGCTAGAGGGTTGAAAAGCTTGCTCGTAGAAAATGAGGTTTTCTCGACCTCAAACCCTGCTAACAAGTTTTTGGCGCCGCTGCCGGGGAATAGAATAGCTAGTTAGATTTCTATCTCCTTTAGGTCCACTCGCTTGATTCCTATCAAGTGAGATTTTTTCTCCTTTCATTAGCTTCCTTGTAGTCTATCCCCCTTCTTTGTGTTTGTGTTCGTAAAACCTTTTTCATTTGTCGCTATGGCAAGTGAAGTTGCATTTGAATCATTAACAAATGAGGAACAATTGAATTTCACAGATAGGATTGCTTTTTATTGTTCTAATGAATTTGTGAGTGATCTTAGAGATATCCAAGAGGAGATAGGTGTAAAGTTAGAGGGCTTTGATGAATTTTGTGCATGTGTGGCTTCTATTCAAATATCATTGTTAGGATCAACTCCTTTTAGTGCGACCATTTGGAAAAAAATTTAGAAAAGCTTCTTAAGCGTAACCCATGGTTTGAATGTAGTGATAGGCTTGTCTACATCACAACTTGAGGAAACAGATAAGGAAGAATTATCCAACCTTACGCACCATGAATAAAGAGACCTAGATTTTAAGAACATGGAACCTAAATCCGAACAAGATTGTAAGATGGTTAGAGTTGAACTACCTAGTTGAATGCGTGGGATAGATTTCAAAACATGTGACACGCATGAGGAATCCTTTATGCAAATAGAATATAGTAATCAAGTTTTTGAGAACGATTCTTATGAATCGGACCAAGAATTTAAAATGGCTAAAGAAGGATTTGAGATACTTAGGAGTGTATTTGGGTTAGATCATACTAAAACACATGATGAACATATAGGAGATCTAGATATAATGGAGACTGAGGTGGAAAATCCAAGCCCACAAGCCCTACCATCACTTGAGGAACACACACCGCCTATAACTTACTGGTAGAAGTAGAAGAGACTATAGGAACCCCAATTGATATAGAACCTTTGGACCAAACACCACTAGAGAATGTAGGTTTAGTTTCTTGTCATGACCTCTCTCTTAGTTCTAAGGGAGTTCCTAGTTTTGATGAACCGGAGCCTCAACCAAAACCCTTACCCAATTTTCCGTCTTTAGATGTGAATCTAGGAATTGAATTAGGCCCCAATCCACCCATCAAAATAAATATTCCGGGTAGTTGCCTGATAAAGGTAGTAGACTCTAAGCCATGTAGAGTGGAAGCTAATATAGGAGTAACCCATGACCTTACACACTTAAATCACCCATTCATGGTTGATAACAAGAAACATTATGGGTTTAAATCGGGTTTATTAGGTCAAGATGGATCCTTAACTAAGAATTCTTGAAGTTGATAGAAGATGATCCGTTTCTAGGAAGAAGAGTTGATTCACCCGCTACACCAATAGAATTAGGTAAGGTTACAATAAAAGAAGTACACCCCTTTGAGCATAAGTATCACCCATCACCCTCTCCTCACGTGGCAAATTTCCACCTTAAGGGGGTGCATCGCTACTATCACCCGCACTTAAGCTTAAGTGTAGGGAAAACTTCCCCTTTATCTGTTAAATAAAGGTAGAGTCAAGCTCGTGACTCGAACAAAAACAAGCGCTTCTTGGGAGGCAACCCATGTTAATTTTTTTGCATATTCTTTTTCATTTTTATTTGTGTGTTTATATATCTTTTTCATTATTGTTTATTCTCATGTTAGACTTTGTGAAAATGCGTTTTTTTAACCTCGTCTTAATTACATATAAAAGTATTTTACAAAAAGATAAGTGTAGGGAAGGTCACATATGTATTTAAGAACATGAACATGAAATTTAAAATAACTGAAATTGATATATATGTGTGTTTATTAGAGTCAAATGCTTGTATCGAGTCATAATGGATATTTTACAGAAATTTTTCCAGGTTTTAATTATGTAATTTTTCCAGAAAAACGCAATAGACTAGCTTTTGTCAGGACGACCTGACGCCGTCAGGATTATAGCCTGACGACGTCAGGAAATGTAGAAACAGAATGTTCAGTTTTCATTTTCTGTGCAGTTTATAATTTTTGGAAACTCCCAAGTCTTACTTTTCCAGAAAAACTGCAAACATTCATTCCACAAGCATTATATCTTACTTGATTTCTAGTGTAGTTGTGTGCCATATATAGTTTTACCGCCGATTTTACGCGAAGGTTTCGTTTGTTTTCTTATGAGTATGCAGGTTATATTGGACAAGAAGAAAAAACACATAATGGATGAAGCTTATTATTTATGCATTCTTCTTGAAAGAGGATTTAACCACAACTTTACACATATCCTAACAAGCTAATTAGGGGAGTACTAGTTTCTTTTCCTTACTTACCTTCCTTTATCATAACTTTGATATTTTCGGGGAACATTGGGGACAATGTTCAGTTTAAGTGTAGGGAGGGAGAATAAAACGGGAACTTAGAAACTATTCACTCACTTGATCATTTGTCTTGTCCTTGGTAATTTGTGTAATAAACTATTCACTCACTTGAACATTGGGTTACGCCGTAGCTACACTCCAGTAGCGTCTGCAATGTTTTGCCATAATTATGGCGTAACTCCTTCTAGGAGTTACGACGTAACTATCCTCAATATTACTTCTTTCTCTTTAAACACTATAACCTTGTATTAGTTTTTAAATGAACTTTGTGGGTATGTTCTCTGTAAGCCCTCACGAGACTACACTCGCCCACTTGGGACACCAAATGGTTTAAAAGGCTTGTTGCATACGCTAAATGCAACCGTGATTCCTACAAAAGTGAGTTAGATTCATTTTCATTTTTCTTTTTCTTTTTTATAATTAGGCTTGTTGGTAGTGTGATTTCAGGGGATGAAGTTTGCTCGTGGATGCTTAAGCGAAGGCACGATTCTTCTCGTGGGCCTTCTTTCTTTTTAAGAGCAAATTTCAGGTAAGTTCTTGTAATATATTGGATTTCACAAACACATCAAACCATGACTAATGGGGCGTACACCTTAAGGTTTTAGAGAGAGAAAGTTTAGAGGTTTAGGGAACTTAGAGAGAGAAAGTAAAATCTTATTATGAGTTCCAACCCTCTACCTTGGGAGGTAGAGGGTATTTATAGTACCTTACATAAAACGCCACCTACGGGCTGTGGATCAGGCATACAGTGGGTAAAGACCCGTCCGTCCTCCACAGTGTTACTTAACTAAATACTAACTACCATTAAATAGCTACGACTACGAGCTTTCTAACGATTACATATACTTGAGGTGACCGACACTTTAACAACTGGATTTTCTAAATCCTAACAATCTCCCCCTAAGGGAGGTCACCTCAAATTACATAGAATACAAACAGATATTACATTAAGATTGTTCTTGGATTCTTGTTTAAGTTTATTGCTCTGTAGCCCGTAGTCTTTTGATTCTTCATGTTTTCCATGTTTGGTTAATCCAAGTGGAGGTCTTTAACTGATCCACATGATGATGAGTTTTGAGCCTGCGTTGAGATCATCAGCTTCCATAAATCTCTGACTCTTCCTTTGTAGTGTTGACATTATGTGATGTTGTGACTTTTGGACCGACATGCTCGCATTCTGGATCATGATTTCTTCTGATCAGAGTAGCGGAAGCTTTAGTTGATTCATGATATTTGCAGCAGCGTAGCAGAAGCATGGGGTGACAATATCAGAGTCGTTGATGCACTTATCATGATTTCTTTAGAAATGAATGTGTTGTGTGAGCATGTGGCTATGGATTGACCTCTCCATTCTGATCAGCTGCATACGTCGGTATGTACCTGCAAACAACAATTAGCAATAAAACACACGAAAGTGTCTTTGACCACTTTCATTGAATTGAGGTACACGGCCCACGGTTCCCCGTTGATCAGTACAAGTACTGCATGTGATCAGGTATAATTCTGAAGAATCTCCTTGACAGGGTTTCGCAGCTGCTCTAGCCGTTCTCAAACCGGAACGTCTCAAAGAAGAAACACGGAGTGAGTGAACCAGCGAATTGAGATTCACTGATTGATGAAAAGAGATTTGAGAAACAATCGTGTACTGCTCAATATAAAGTGTTTTTCCAATACAACAAAGGTTTTTAAGGAAAAGTCAATTTATCAATCATAAACACATTTTATTTTGAAATATTAATACACAGTCGATGTGCTAGAAAAGACTTTTAACCACAACGACCGGTTTTTCAAAGGTATCCGTCAATCCATTTCCTGGACCAAGGTTGATTCAATGATGAATTGCCCCATTGTTTCAATACAGTTGACACAAGTTTGATCTATTGAATAGATCTCACATGCCACCTACCAAGAGCTTGTTTGATGTTGGCTCTAGAAGGTTTTTCATCGTCATTGTGAATATGTTTGCATATCACTCAGATGTTCTGGGAATACCACAAGGATAATGCGTAGGACTCTTAAAATATATTCTCTCTTTCCACATTGTGTGAAATAGAGAGTCTTCATTGACAATGTCTGTCACACCCCCAAATTACCTGTTTTGCAGTGGAATGGAATTCCTGGGGATTGACTGTCATAGCATCACAGTTACAGATATATTGAACGACCTAAAGTGTCGTTTGGAAAACACATCGTTTGATTTAATAAAACAATCAGAGTTTACAAAGTTCAGGTCCCAAATGAAAATCAACTTGTGCGGAAATAAGTTTGTTACAATTCAAACGATGTTTAAAGTGAGTAAAAACCCAAGTGAGACGCGTCGTCACCGCGACTCTAAGATGTGTCCACATGCATGCCATGAAGTGAATGCCTTAGATACCTGAGATAAAACATGCTAATAAGTGTCAACACAAAGGTTGAGTGAGTTCATAGGGTTTGGGTTGAAATGTGTAGCCTTTCAAAATCCTTTATGCAGCAAAGGCATCGTAAATCCACTCAGTTCCAAGTTCCGCCCATACAAAACTTGTAACCTGTGTATTCACAACCCATTGCCAAATTGTATATAGTTTATATTCAAGCGCATGATGTCAAATGAATTCACATAATAATGCATGACTTAATGTATCAATGTTTACTTGACATAATTATACCAAGACATTCAGTTCAATGAAAATCCCAAGACATTCAGTTCAATGATGTTCCCAAGACATTCAGCTCAATAATAATCCCAAGACATTCAGCTCAATGATAATCCCAAGACATTCAGTTCCAGGATAATCCCAAGACATTCAGCTCAATGATAATCCCAAGACATTCAGATCAATGATTTATGATATAGGATATGACTACTCATTAAGTTCAGTTAAGCATGTAGTTTCAAATAATCATGATAGTCATAAAAATAGTTGAGCATGTATCTCCCCCAAAAGTAATTCAAAACAATTAAAAGAGTAGGGGCTATGACTCACTTGGTGGAATGATGCGAAGACAAAAGTGAGTACACTGAAATGTAGCGTGAAACCTTAATCTGGACCTATTACGAATGATATGATATGTAATGAGTTGCAATGTAATGTTATGCATGCATTTCGTATGTTATTTATACCATTTGCGAGTTTTGAAAATAATACTTATCGTCAAAAAATACTCTTTTGAACCCTTCAAAAATCACTTTACAAGTTTTTACGTCAAAATGTCATCCTACAATGTTTTTGTAATGATTTATAGTGAAATTTTCACTTTTCGTCGTAAAATAATGTCGTCGGAAATTTCGTGAAATTGACAAAAATGGCTTTGAAAAACTAGTCGTAAAATGGTGTGCGTCGATCGTTAGGAAACGAATTCAACAGTTTTAGAAAGTTTGTATCGAAATATAAAAGTTTCAGTTCAGGAGTTTTCGACATAAAGGTCTCGAACATAAAGATAATAAGGGTTAAAGATGGTGATTTTGTCTAATTGTTGTGTAAAAAGTGAGTTTCGGCCAATTTTAAGCATCCGTAAATAATTTATTAAAACTCCGCTATACAAACGGTTGGTCGTTTTGAAAAATATGCTTGGTGATCTTAATTTTATTAGAAGACATTTCGTTTCAAAAAGTTCCACATCAAGGTTAAAAACAGCCTCAAACATGGTCGATTCAGCTACCGTAACACTTGTATCGTAAAAATAATACAGTTTTTCAGAAAATAATAGTTACGGCAATTTTATGAAAACGTGCATATCTTAGTCGTTTCAAATCCGTTTTCTACGTATTATATGTCCTTAGCTTCGTATCAAAGTATACTAATATATTTTTGATAAGTCGAAATAATTTGTAAAGCTTAAGGCTCGTTTTTGACTCGTACAAGATAAAAATAGTATGCTGTTTTTCTGAAAAATATATATTTCGTCGTCAAACTTTAAAAATTCATAACTTCTTCGTTATAACTCCGTTTTATTCCGTTCAAGCGGCCACGGATTCGTTTTAAAGTATATTTTCTAAATATCAGGGCCAAAAATTCGTGACTACTGTCGGATTTTCCAGAAAAACAAAATAAGGACAGACCACTTTTAATACTTGTCGAAAATAGTTTTTCTCGTACTAAACCTATTCCAATCCCTTCAAATCAACTCCAAAGCTAATCTAATCCTACCATACACCTTCTTAGGGTGTCATGGGTTCCTAAACATCATCAAGACCATAGTATACCAAGGGGATAATTATAGGATGACCTTATATATATATATATTTCTAAAAATCATGTAAAAATGGTATAAACAACACAAATCATGCATGCTTGCTCCAAAAATGAAGAGATACTTATGAAATGAAAAGGAGATATGAAAAATATAAATGATATGCTTACAAGTTAATATGATGAGGTGCAAAGAACAAGGTTAAACCTAAACACTCTTGGTTTTTATTTCAAAACCTTATAAAGAGTATTATCTAGATTGTTAAAACACTTGGACTAGCAAAATTTTTGATCCCTTGAAAACCCTCTTGATGGCCGGTTCTTGATGGAGAAACAAAGAGAGAAAAAAAAACTTTCTAACACTTGTGGAAAAATTTTGTGAAGTGAATGAGTGAAAAAATTATGAAGTAAGACTTATATGTATTGTGTATAAACATAAACAATCAAAGACCATGCCCCATTTAATGCTAACCCTCCCCCTTGGTCGGCCAAGGGGGGAGGGACTTGTATATATATATATATATATATATTTTTTTTCTTTTTACTTGTATATAATTGTGTAAATATTTGATAAAGTGTAAGTAAATGTGTAGGAAATGTACAAGTAAAGGTAAATGGAAATTTTTAGGTAAAAGTAATTGTTAATAGATCAAAATAGAATGTAATGAGATAATAAAAATTGTAAAAATACATTCCTTGTAAAATTTGAGTGATAAATAATTATCGAGTAGTTTTTAAGAAAAACGTCGTAATAATATAACTTTAACGATTTATATACAAAATAAATTTAAAACACTAGGTAAAGTAAAAATATAGTTTTTATAAACTAAATGTAAGTATAAAAATATGTCGGGATCATTTTTGAAAGTAATGGATTAAATGTTCAAAATAATAACTCACGCGATAACGTTTATTTAATATAAAATTTACGCGTTAAAGGTGAAATGCAAAGTCATGAATGAACTAACATGATGCAAATGATGCTAATGAAATGTAGACTAAACTTAGTCCATAAGAAATGTTCGTGATGATATGATCATGAATTCGCCGCTAAACCATTAAGGTTACGCGAATTTGGAACACGTAAACCTAGTTTACGATAAATGTTGAAATTGTAAAGCATAAATTGTTTTGAGAAATGACCTGAAATTGCGAGTTGTCACAATGTCCTAATGAGATTTATTGATGATCTCGTGGCTCTAGACTCAATTGTGCACATTTGGTTCCTATGCCGGAGACTAGGGAGATGGTCTCCTTCTTCAATATCAACAATCTCTAAGAGAAAGTCGATAGATAATGTAGGTTCCCCGTGAGAATGAAACAAGTCCTTTTAAGAGGAACTTGGGAAGTTGTAGTGCAGTGCGTCACTGGGTTCATGACGTCTTGTCTTCAATACCAATGTTACATTGGTAAACACCAGTAGCATATGTATTGAACCCGGTTTCTGCCCTCAGGTTGAATTATTGGAGGGCTATTTCTTTTCACCCTTTTCACATTCAATTCTTTTTCATTCTTCAACCCCTTCAGTGCTTACCGAGACTTCATAACTAGAACCTTGTTGGGTATATTCCAGTTCTAGCTCTTTCTCGGTCGGCACTCTTCCCATATCTCACTTTTCTCCTTTTTTCATCATACCTAAGGACTCTACACTATCTAGTGGATTGTCCCTGAGTAGATCCCTCCGGCTCTGGCGGGATCGTGGGAACGAATACCTAACCTAACCATCCTTATATCTCCATACATAAAGAAATTTGGTTGGTCCTTTTGGTATTGTTCTTCTGCCATTGGAACCAATTGAAAACCATTTGAAAATCAATCCAGGTACTTGTGATATATTATCAAAGCATTTTGTACATGAATTGTTTTTGATATTTCAGAAAAAAGAGCTCCCCCTCAACATGTGCATCGTATATTTGAAATCGTTTTGGCACATGGAGGGAAAAGGAAGAATTCAATACATTGATTAACATTTTCTAAAAATATCTACATCACCTTCCTGATCAATTTCAAATAATGTTAAAGATATTTTTGGGAGAGGATGTGGTTTTCAAAAAGTTGCTCCCCTTCAATATGTGCATCGAGATTTGAAAGAGTTTTGCACATATTAGGGAAAACCTGCACTTAGAGATAAATCAATCACGTTTCAATCCTTTTTGGTTTGATATAGATGCTCCCCCTTAACATGTGCATGGAAAATTTGAAATCGTTTGGCACATGTAGGGAGGAGAGCTTGCTAATCACTTACAAACCAGTTGTCGAATTATCAGTTTAAATCCAATTTAAATCACAGATTCTCCCCCGATCACAATTTCAAATCATTTGAGATTTGTGATCTCTATAGATTTAAATTGTTTTTGAAAGCGTTTGAGGAGAATTGTGACTTGCTTATGAAAACATTTAACCGATAAGGATTAAATCTGAGACTTTAAACTCCAAAGATTATACATGCTTGAGTATCTTTTGAAAACATGACATAAGCCTTGGTCTGAACCAATTGTATGACAAATAACCTTTTGATTTAATTGAAATCATTCTCCCCTCAATCAATGACATGAGTTGTTGATTGAGAGATAGAGATTTTGACAAATGTCAAGTCCAGATGATTTTCAAAAATTGAGTCCGAGTTATTTTTCAAAGCTATTAGTTTTCATTAGATAACAAATATTATTTAGAAGAATTTATAGAAGGAAAAATATTTGTGAAGGAAACATTTGTCTTTTTGGTGACAAACATTTGTTTTTAGAATCAGAGCATGAGATTTGAAAAATAAGATAAAGCATGGCTCTGTTCTTTCTTTTAAAAAATGGGGTATAGTCTGAAATGACTATAAACCTTTGTTTTTCATTCTCTCAATTTTTTTTTAAATAATTTATGTACATTCGAACCACATCTAAAGACCCGTGTCACTCTTTGAATGACAACACAAAGACCGTAGATGTTATCGAATCAAGAAAAACATGACAATATAACAATAATTTTTGAAAATTTTCGAGTTTTTCAAATTTTTTATGGATTTTTTGAAAGTTTTATATTTTTCTATTTGCTTTTTGTTGGTTTTGTAATTTTGTATTTTGTTTTTGATAAGAATATGTACAAGGAATAGATGAAGAGATGCCTTTACTCCTCTTCTTCCTCTTGAAGACGTTTGAGTGTCTCAGGTTGAAGACTCTTGAGTCCAAGACGGGGAAGAATAAACTCGAAACGTTCTCGAGGGAGTGCCTTAGTGAAGATGTCTGCTAGCTGATATTCAGTTCTTACAAAGTAAAGTTCTACCACACCTTTTTCCACTTGTTCCCAGATGAAATGATGTCGAATGTCAATGTGCTTTGCTCTTGAATGTTGAACATTGTTGCAGGAGAGAGCAATGGCACTTTTGTTATCACAATACAGAGCAATTTTGTTGAAGTCAAAGCCATAGTCAGATAGTTGGGATCTCATCCATAGGATTTGAGCACAACAAGATGACATGGCGATGTATTCAGCCTCTGTAGAGGATATCGACGTACACATTTATTTCTTAGAAGACCAGCATACAAGTTTTTCTCCCAAGAATTGAGCACCACCTGATGTGCTTCGACGTGTATCTTGACACCCTGCATGGTCTGCATCTGCATATGCTGTTAGTGACATGTTGGTGTCCTTCGGATACCAAAGTCCCATGTTAATGGTACCTTGGAGATACCGAAAGACCCGTTTAACCGCTTCAAGGTGCTTTTTGGTAGGCTTAGCCTGGTATCTAGCACACATGCATACAGCAAACAGAATATCAGGTCTACTGGTTGTGAGGTACATTAGGGATCCAATCATACTACGATATTTCGTTTGATCTACCATGATCCCTGAAGGGTCCTCATCCAGTTTGGTACGCTCCACCATGGGAGTGTCAACGATGTCACAAGTGTCAAATCCAAATTTCTTTAAAATTTCATTAGCATATTTAGATTGATTGATAAAAATGCCTCCGGGACTTTGTGAAATTTGTAATCCCAAGAAAAATGACATTGGTCCCATTATAGACATTTGAAATTTGTAGCCCATTTCATTTGAAAAACGGTCACATTTAGTAGGGTCGGTCGAGGCAAAAATAATATCATCTACATAAATTTGAACGTGAATTAAGTGTTTGCCTGACTTTTGGGTGAACAATGTGGGATCCACTGCTCCTTTGCTGAATCCAGTAGATAAGAGGAACTTTGACAGAGTATCATACCACGCCCTTGGAGCTTGTTTCAGACCATAGAGAGCCTTCTTTAAGCGATAGACGTGAGTAGGACGTTCAAGATCCACAAAACCTTCTGGTTGACTGACGTACACGATTTCTTTCAGATCTCCATTAAGAAAGGCAGTCTTTACATCCATTTGATAAACCACCATGTTCTTACTAGCAGCATTAGCCAAGAAGATTCTGATTGCCTCAATACATGCAACTGGAGCAAATGATTCCTCAAAGTCAATACCCTCCTCTTGGCGATATCCTTTTGCAACAAGTCTTGCCTTGTTTTTTAATACATCCCCATGCTCATCAAGTTTCACTTTGAAGATCCATTTCAGAGCAATGATCATAGCACAATCAGGGGCTGGTACTAATTCCCAAACATCAAGTCGGTCAAACTCATGAATTTCTTCCTGCATTGCATTGAACCAACTGTCCTCTGACATTGCGGTTTTGACATCTTTTGGTTCGAATTTTGACAGTATGGAATTGAAGAAGCACCATAAGGCATCTGTTGCAAGCTGTTTACGGGTGGATACCGGACGAGAGGGATTCCCTATGATATTATCCAACGGATGATCGTGTGTCTATTTTCTGAAATGCTCGTGTGGTTGTGGTTGAAGAAATGAGGTAGCAGAGTTGTTTTCCCCTGATGAAGATGGTTCTGATGATGGTTCAGGAGTAAATATGTTCTCAAAGGGAGCATCTTCGAGAGTAGCAAAGGGGTTATCTCCATCATAGGTGCCAGAAACATTTCCATGATGTACACTTGATGATTGAGGATTTGATGATGAGGATGAGTTATCTGCATTAGGCGCTTCCTGACTCAATGACATAGAAACTGAGGGGTTGTCTACGTTGACTGGGTTAGGGGCTGCCTTTGTTGATGGATTTGACTGATCATTAGCAATAGGCTCATAGTATTCATCAAACATTGGATCAAATAATTTCTTCAAATCATCTTCTGAAGGGGGTACATATGGAATTACTGGTGAGGGATTTTGTACAAGAGAAGAACTAATGGGACTACTTAATGAAGGTTGTGATGCGGGTCCAGAACTTGATTGTCCTGGAGCCATTTGCCCAGAAAGCTCATCGAACGTAACGTGAATAGTTTCCAAGATATCTCGAGTTCTTTTGTTGTAGATTCGGTAACCCTTTTTGTTTGATGCATAACCCACAAAAACTCCAATGTTCGCCTTAGCTCTTAATTTTCCTAAATCTTGACCGTCATTCGTTGGATAGCACAAAGCACCAAATACACGAAGGTAGGAGAGATCAGGTTTTCATTTATGGACAAGTTCGTATGGAGTTTTTCCATGAGTGGTGTGTATGAGGGAACAATTTTGGGTGTAGCAAGCAGTGGCAATGGCTTCAGCCCAAAGAAACATTGGAACCTTTGAGTAAATTAGCATTGTTCTTGCAGCTTCAACAAGAGTCCAATTTCGTCTTTCAACTACACCGTTCTGTTGAGGCGTACGTGGAACACTTCTTTGATGACTGATTCCGATGCTTTCATAAAATTGTCTTAGGTCTTTGTTAACGAACTCCGTGCCATTGTCTGTTCGAACAATTCTAACAGTCTTGTTAAGTCGAACTTGTAGCTGGTTGATAAGTTTGATGATGACATCTGGAGTTTCATCCTTTGTCCTAAAAAACTTAACCCAAGTAAATCGAGAGTAGTCATCAACAACGACTAATACATATTTCTTCCCATTTATCGTTTGCACTCTCATAGGACCGCACAAATCCATATGAAGAGTATGAAGAACTTCCATAACTGAGTTTGCAGGTTTGGGTTTGTGGGCATATTTCCTGCTTTTTCCCAATTGGCATGCTGAACAAAGATGATCTTTTTCATACTTTAATCTGGGTAAGCCTCTTACAAGGTCCTTTCTGGAAAGATCATTAATGGTGCTGAAGTTCAAGTGATTGAGACGACGATGCCATAACCGTGACTTTGTTTTCGAAGCCTTTGAAAACAAGCAGCTTGGAGAAGACTTCATCATGTCTTCGATAGAGATGGTGTATAGGTTTGAACCACGAGTTTCTATTAACGGTTCCACACCATCAAGTTCTCTAACGAAACAAGTATGTTTTCTAAAAGCCACCTCTAGATCGGAATCACAGAATTGACCAACAGAGAACAGGTTATGACCAAGACCTTCAACATAATATACCCTGGAGATTACACTATCACCAACAACATAATCTCCATAACCCATAATTGCACCAAAATGGTCGTTCCCGAATCTAACAGTCCCGATGAATTTACTCACGAAGTTCATGAGCCGCGAGTGATCTCCAGTCATATGCTTGGAACAGCCTGAGTCCAGGTACCACAGAACGATTTGAACGACCTGCAGTTGAACACAAACAAGAATGGATAACTGGATAATTGGGATCCCCATGCAAGAATGGGTTCCATTTGGTTAGTAACAGTGATTGGAACATCCACATCAGAAGCAGAATCAATAAAATCATTAGAGGTAGATGTCGGGCTAGTAGAAACAGTAGATCTATTCAAAGTATGTTCACTTCTTAAAGGTATAGTTCTACCAGTGGGCATCCATTTCCTAATGGGCATTGACTTAGATAATTTAGGGCACAACTCATTAAGATTAAATTTGCAGCCAGTAGTTATCCACTGATAACCTATATTACTAAATTTTCTTCCTGTGGGTTTCCAATGTTTTCTAACCTTCTTCCGCCTTTGCTTTCTAGCCTTCTTAGCTTGATTTTTGGCATTAAAAATTTTAACTGGGTATTTAACAGCATTAATCAAATCATTCACACCACATACATGATTAGTAACAGAAACCAAGCAATCATCATTACATGTTTTGCCAAAAGTAGAAGAATTTGCATTAATTACAGCATGCTTAGAGCTAACACTAGAATCAACACGATTCGTTTTATTCAACATAGTTTCATTCTTCCTAAGGTGATCTTCTACTCTCTTCCACTGAACATTCCTAGCTTGCAAGGTTGATGAGTGTGTAAATACTCATCATTTTTATACAAAATAAACTGCAAAATCATCTGAAAATACTCAGAAACACATCTAAATGATCAAAATATCACAAATCAGTGTTTTATGTGTTTTAAATACAAAAATATCAAAATCAGATGAAAAACATATCAATTTTGCAAAAATTGCAGTTTCAGTCCCCCAAGTTTCAAGAATTGTCAAAAATAGTCCCTGAGTCAAAATTTCAAAAGAAAAATCATCAAAGGTCCTTTTTAAATCATAACTTATCAAATTTGGTCCTTTGGTGAAAAATGTAAAAAGTTTTGAGAAATTTACAAAAATGGTCCTCCAAGTTTGAATTTTGGCAAGAATGGCCCCTGGAAAATAGCAAATTGGCAAATTTGGTCCTTGTACTTATTGAGATTGTCAATTATGGTCCTTTGAAGCAACTTGGCAGAATTGGCAGAATAGGTCCCTCTAGTTTCAGAAAATGCAACAAGGTCCCTCTAGTTTAAAACCTTTATCCCATTTGGCCTAGTCAAAACCTTTTGAACCCCCTGTCAAAATGCAATTTGAACCCCCCCTTTATAATATCTATCCAGTCAACCCAGTCAAACATCTCACCCCACCCTTTCCCCCGTTTTTCTCCACCATGTCTGCCCACCATGTCCAGCCACCATTTCTCCACCCACCAGCCTCCATTCCACCTCACCATGTCCCCCCCTCCTCTGCTAACATCCAAGGATCATTTATTGCTTCCTCACCCACTATATCACCCCAATTAGGCAGAATAGCATTTTGGCGCCAAAAACCATTTGAATGGTTGAGATCACTTCAAAAGCATCCAATGGCCAGGAATCATCTGGGAAAGAGTCAGAGATGAAAGAGAAAGGCTTTGGGTTATAAAAAGAGGCAAAAGGATGCATGAAGGGAGTCTTCTAGTTTTTTATTTTCTTCTTATGTCGTTTTTTATGTAGAAGTTTTATTTTCAGTGTAAAACTTGTATCACTTTGTTAAATTGTATCAATCTTATGTTTTCAAGTATATTGCAATCAAATTTAAGCATCAATTTCAGTTCAAGTGCATTTTTCATTTTATGCCTACTGTTGAATTTGTAATTTTCTAAATCTGAATTCCAAGCTTCAATAAGCTTCTTTACAAGTTGAAACAGGCTTATACTAGTTTATAATAACTTTTCATAAGCCTTTGTTTAAGTTGGGAACAACATTTGAACCTGGTCAACAAAAGTCAAACCAAGGAGCAAAATGGGTACAGAGGTGAAATGGGGTGATTCAAAGGTGGAAATGGGTTGAAATGGAAGCTATTGGGTTGGATTAGGATAGTGGTTCATTGGTTTCTTGTGTGACAGGCCATAGTGGCCATTGGACATTTGTAAGTGATTTTATAAAATTCTTGCATATCATGCTTTTGTTGTTTAATCCTGTTAAAACATGGTCAAACAGTAGTACTTAGGTTAATTAAACTTAGATTGATCACTATTACAAGTTGGGTAAGTGTTTTGTTCAGTTTTACTTGTTAAACAAGTTTTTAAGGGGTGTTTGGTTTATCAGTTAAACCTATTTTAGAGGTGTGTTTGTGAGTAAGTTAAAGGTTGTTCATGCTTGTTAGACTCAATTGAGTCTAAATCTGTCTTACTTTTGTGTTCAATAGCTCAATAAGTCAAAGTTCCATTCAAATCATTCTCACAGTCCACTGTGTGGATTTTTAAAAGAGCAATTCATCATTTTGTGTTTAAAAGTAATAGACAAAGGTTGTAATAGCTTTATAACATCATTTAACATCATAATCAATCATAAAATTGGATCCAAACTTCACCAAAGTCAAAGTAAGGTCTGTTTTAAAAAGTCAAAAATGATGAAAAAATGGTTTTGTGCAGAAAGTGCAGCATCTGCACAGGGTTCATAAAAGGTTTTCAAGGTCTGGTTTTTAGGATACAAGTAGTCCTCTTGGTTGTTTATAAGACCCAATATCTGTTTTTGCCTTAAGCTGTGTGGATAAGCTTGTGCAAGGGCTTAAAGTAAGCTCCATTTGCCCTGCACCAAGACTCAGCATTAGCTGAGTCTTTTCTCAGTTTTGGCCAAGCTTGTGCAGGCTTCATTATAGCTTGTTAAGAGCTGGTTTTTTGGTTACAAGTAGTCATTCAGGTCTAGTTGAGATTGTAATAGTTGGTTTTCAGTTTTAAGCTTATTTGGTTGCTTATTTCTAGCCTGCAAAGTGATTCCATTTTCTGTTTTTAACCAAACAATCACAAACATCAAATCTGTTGAAAATGGTGATTCAGTAGTTATAGCCTGTTGATTTTCATTGAATTTTGGTCATTGGTGCATAATTTGGCTTCTGTAATCACTTGGTAGCTTTTAGTGAGCTTTTGGCTTATTTGAGTGCTTATTTATAAGCACTTATCACATCAGTTGCTTATTTCTCTACACAAGTACCTGTTTTTCTAATTTTCCTAGGTTCTTAATATTATTTTAGAATTTTCCTGAAATTTTCAGATTTTTCTCAACTGTTTTGCTATTTTTCTTAATTTTAATTAGTTTTTAATACATTTTAATTAGCATTTAATACAAAAAATTAGAAAAAGCTTCAAAAAAAATAAGTTTTTAATTTTCTTAGACTTAGATAGATATAAAAAGGCAAAAAAGTAATTTTCCATATTTTTCATAGCTCATTTGGTAATTTTTAGTAATTTAAATAGTTTTTAATAGTTTAAAATTAATAGAAAATAGAAAAATAGTCACAAAAATACAAAAATAGTTTTGAAAAGTCTATTTTGATATTTTAGACTTTTCCAAGTCTTAATCTTATTTTTCTAGCTTAATTTCCTAATATTTTGTATTTTAGATAATTATTAAATAGTTAAAATTAGTTTTTAATTAATAATAATTAATTAATTAGTTTTAAAAATCATTTTCTTTTTCTAAAAAGTTTCTTTTATCATTAGGTTTATAAAAACATCATTTTCATATTTTTAGGGCTAATATTGGTGTAGTTTCACTTTTTATTTTGTACGTCACGTAGATTTTAATTTAAACGTACGTTTTAGGTTTTAAACGTTCATCACTTTAAATATAGTGATAGCGTTTATTTAATAGGTTTTATCTTTTTAATTTTCTTTAATTTGTATTTAAGCCGTCTTTATTTGTTGGCTTTTCTCGTAGTTATAATCTCATTCAGATCATTTTCTGTTCAAATTTCTCGATCACTAGACGTAGATTGATCCATTGCACAACTCGCTGGGACTTAACGACCCGGGGAAACATTGTACTCCTCAGATCTTAATTGCATTGGTGTTTGAGCAGTTTTTAGTCTTTCAGACTTGACTGTTTAGCACCGATCAAATTTTGGCGCCGCTGCCGGGGAGCTGTGCTGATTTATCTCCCGTTTTAGCAGATTAGTTGTTTGAATCCTCACTCTTTGTTTATATCATCCATCTCTGTATATATATATATCCATATTTTCTTCTAAAAAATCCAAAAACCCAAAAACAAGCAAAAACGTATAAAACACAAAAATATTTTTCTTTTGTTTCTATATATGTATCAAAATAAAAATACAAAAAGAATCGTCGTTTTCTCTAATAATTAATAACTTAAAAGATTACCACCGAAAACCAAGGCAGTGCACTACCTAACTGGGGGTGCGACCATAATAAGTTCCCGAACTAAAGATATAAAACTTGCCTTTGTGTCCATTGTGATTGGTGTACCTTTTTCAAAGAAGCCATTCATTGTGGATTATTGGTTAAGTTCACTGTTGTTTTGCCTCGATTTTGTGTTAATTGATTTTGTTGTGATATCGACGTTTCAGAACCAGAAAACCCATAAAGATTCTTCTCACCCCAGTTTTTACAAACCATCTTCATAATTCTTATTCTCATGTGAAATATCTTCATAATTCCATTTCTCTCATTAGCTCTGAGTTTCCTTAGAGTTATCTCTAGTGCATGCGCACTCGTTCTTCTAGATCATTGAGTCCTTTGCGTGATCTAGCAGAAATTCCAAGAAGACGTTCTCGTAGACGTGCTGCCCAAATAGTCGAACCCGAGATTCGTACTATTTTGAGCAACAGTATGGCAGATGAACGTACCATGGCGGAAATGCTCCAGGCACCCACCGAGGGTTATGGAGATGCCATCGTCTTGCCCGTTATCAATTCTGATCACTTCGAATTGAAGACACATTTAATCCAACTTGTGTCTACGAATCAATTCCGCGGGTCTGATCGAGACGACCCGTATGCACACATCCGTTGGTTCAACCATTTGACATCAACTCTCAATTACAAGGATGTGCCACAAAAGGTGATCAAATTGATGCTATTTCCGTTCTCACTTGCGGGGGCAGCCAGGATTTGGCTGGAAAAAGAACCCCCTCGATCCATCGAAACTTGGGAGGATCTTGTTCAAAAGTTTGTCAATTATTTCTTCCCTCCATCAAAGACGACTAATCTTAAAAATGAAATTTCTGGATTTCGTCAAAATTTCGAGGAAAATTTTGGAGAGGCATGGGAGAGATTCAAAGATCTCCTCAGGAAATGCCCCCATCATGAATTCACGGAGCTTCAACAAGTCAATATCTTTTACAATGGGTTGAACGGTAATGATCAAGATTCCTTGAACGCATCCGCGGGTGGCAATATCTTGAATCGTAAACCTAAAGATGTGCTTGAAATTTGCGAGAGTAAATCAAAAGTTCCTTTTTCTCGCAACAAAGTCAATGTTCCAAACACTCCTGCTTCTTCATCCGGTAACTCTTCCGAGTTAGCCGCTCCGTTAGCCGCTCTAACGGATCTCATCGGTTGTATGATTAAAGAGGTGAAGGAAATCAAAAGCGAAATTCATAAGCCGGAACCAATCAAAGCCATAAACAAGGTGTGTGAAATTTGTAGTGGTCCACATGCGTATTATGATTGTCAAGCAACTGATGCTTCCTTCTACCAAGCTCCCGTAGCTTCGGTAAACCACAATCAATACCGACCACAGGCTGATACTCACTACCGTGCACCTAGCGGTATGACACCACCTGGTTTTCCTCCTGTGCAAAACCATGGCAATCAAAACCATGGAAATCAAAATCGCTTTGTTCCAAATCAAGGACAAAATTTCAATAACTCTCAAAATTTCAATCAAAACCGGAACAATTTCAACCAACCTCAACCATATCAAGCTCCTAATCATCAAAGTTATCAACCACCTCCTCAAGCTCCCATGCCAAATGACTTCATGAAAATGACTGAGACAAACATGCGTTCTATGCAAACTCAGATCAATAACATGAGAGGTGAGCTAAAAAGGGAAATTGATACTACATTGTCTCGGCAGACAAATGAGTTAAAGAATATGATGAGCAGTTTTATGAACATGAATATGAACAAAGCTTCACCATCTTCTGGAGGACTCCCAAGCAATACAGTTACCAATCCAAATGCCGAGTTGAAAGCCGTCACCACTCGTAGTGGTAAGACGCACAATGGACCTACGACTCCTATGCCCCCTCCTCCTGTGGCATTTAGTCAAGTTACCAAGGAGACAACGGACAAGGTGCATTATTCAAGCCCACGAAGTACCGCACACGTCCCACCTTCGGTAGTCCAAGCTTTAAGTCCGGAACCCGATGTTCCGAGGAAAAATCTTGAGCCAGAAATCACTTCCATCCCGGCTCAAAAGTCTAGTCAGCTTCCTTACCCATCAAGAATGAATGATGAGAAGCTCAAAGACAAAAACAAAGAGCAAATGGAAAAGTTTTTCCAAATCTTCAATGAGCTTCATTTTGATATAAGCTTCGTTGATGCTCTCGTTCTAATGCCTAAATTTGCATCCACGCTTAAAGGCTTACTCACCAACAAAGATAAGCTATCAGAGTTGGCTAAAACTCCTCTCAATGAGCAATGCTCAGCAGCCATTCTTAATAAGCTTCCTGAAAAGCTTGAAGACCCTGGCCGGTTTTTAATCCCGTGTGATTTCTTGGGGATGTTTCAATGCTCCGCCTTGGCCGATCTTGGCGCTAGCATTAACCTCATGCCACTCTCAGTATGGAAGAAACTGTCTCTTCCTGAACTTTCATCCACTTGTATGACACTCGAGCTAGCGGACCGTACCATAACTCGTCCACTTGGGATAGCCGAGGATGTTGTGCTAAAAGTGGGAAAATTTCACTTTCATGCTGACTTTGTTGTAGTAGACTTCGATGCAGATCCTAAAGTTCCCCTCATCTTAGGGAGAGCTTTCTTAAGAACGAGTCGTGCTCTGATTGATGTGTTTGCGGAAGAGTTGACCATACGGGTTGACAACGACGAGCTCACGTTAAATATCAACCAGAACTCCAAACCTCTATACAAAAAGAGTGTTGCCAAAATTGATCAAAAATCTGAAAGAATCAATGCAACACTCTCAAATTTCACGGTTAGGAGTGTTCACCAAAAACGTGCTGAGCTCAAAGCTTTGAAAATTACCCCTGGTTCAAACAAATGGTTTGAAAGCTGTACCAGGCAGGTCAAGAGTGTTCTTGATGATGATGACGATGATCTAGAATCGGAGACTTTATCGGAAGTGGTGGAAACTGCTAGCTCTAAGAGCACACCACTTGTCCTACCTCCGGCGTCAGTTTGTCGCATCGAGATTGTTAAGTCTGTGGATGAAACCAAACTCTCTTCAGTTTCATCCGAGTTAGATGATGATGTTTGTGATCCAATGGGAGACATTCTTCCCATTGACCAATTGCTCAAAAATGATCCATCATCTTCTAGTCTTATTCCCGACTCTTCCATTCCTTCCCTCACTCCTGATGAGGAAGATGACAACTTTTGGAATGAAGTCGATGAGTTTCTTAGTGATGAGTCAATTCCAATGGGAATTGATAACACTTACCTTGATCCGGAGGGAGACATCCTTTTTTTGGAAAGTTTGCTAAATGAAGAACCGTTTCCCACCCTCCCTCCCGGACATCTTACTGACAATCACCATTTAAGCTTCAAGTTTAAGCTTAAAAGTGTCAAAAATGGTGATTTGCTTCTTTCTGATGAGGAATGGACTTGCATTGTCATGTACGTCTTTATTCCATTCTTCACAGATGGTGTGGTTGCTCTTTCCCTTTTCTCTTTCGGGAATGAGGACACCATCTTTGACCCCGGTATCATTCCTCATAGTTTTTACTATTAACAATACCGCGGTTGTGTCTCGTCGGTGTGGAACTTTCTGATGTTCATATGTTTGTTAACACTGTGAACGAAAGTCCGACTGAGATTGGTTTTCCACGTTACTTTCCCCATGAACAAATAAATTCGGGGTCGAGTCAAGCTAGCGACTCGGGAATCAAAAACAGTAGCATGCAATATGGGTTTTCACCCATATTTCTGTCTTCTCACCTCTTTCTAACACCCTAAGTGTGGGGGGGTTGCCCATATGTTTCAAAAAAAAAAAAAAAAAAAAAAAAAAAAAAAAAAAAAAAAAAAAAAAAAAAAAAAACTTTCTAAATAATGGCCGTAGTATTTCCCTTTCACGTTCTTTGTTTCGGCATAACCGCCGGTACTTTGAATATTGAGGGCAATATTCATTTCTAAGTGTGGGGGGGAATTCTCACGAATTTTATCATATAATATTACCAATTCCCCCGTTTTTGGCCAAAATTTTTTTTGGAGTAAGTGTTCTACACTTTCTCATCAGGTTATCAGTCCGCCATGTCTGTAAGACAAAAGGATTGGCTAATCCAGGAGCAAACGGCTCTTGGTAAAGATACCTCAAATCCGTTTATATGGCTTGCAATTTGCCCAAAATTGTATGGTTCTTCAGCTCCCCATCATCCTCAAAAGATAATGAGTTGGCTAGCCCGCAAGATTATGGCTTGTGGTAAAGGCAGTGGAAAATCCATAGTTGGTATTCAGCTCACCAAAGATAATATTGATAATTTATCTAAGAGTTGGCTAGTCCAGAAGGGTACGGCTTCTGGTAAAGACAAAATCAAATCCGTTGAAAGCTGGTGGTTTGCTCAAAATCACATGGTTATCGGTGTACCATGGTTCTTACTTGAACTGAAACATTTGGCTACTCCAGAAGTAATGGCTTTTGGTAAAGAGTTTGAAATCCATTATGTTTTCTCAAATCATTGCTAGGGACTAGCAATATCTCAGTGTGGGGGATTGATGAGTGTGTAAATACTCATCATTTTTATACAAAATAAACTGCAAAATCATCTGAAAATACTCAGAAACACATCTAAATGATCAAAATATCACAAATCAGTGTTTTATGTGTTTTAAATACAAAAATATCAAAATCAGATGAAAAACATATCAATTTTGCAAAAATTGCAGTTTCAGTCCCCCAAGTTTCAAGAATTGTCAAAAATAGTCCCTGAGTCAAAATTTCAAAAGAAAAATCATCAAAGGTCCTTTTTAAATCATAACTTATCAAATTTGGTCCTTTGGTGAAAAATGTAAAAAGTTTTGAGAAATTTACAAAAATGGTCCTCCAAGTTTGAATTTTGGCAAGAATGGCCCCTGGAAAATAGCAAATTGGCAAATTTGGTCCTTGTACTTATTGAGATTGTCAATTATGGTCCTTTGAAGCAACTTGGCAGAATTGGCAGAATAGGTCCCTCTAGTTTCAGAAAATGCAACAAGGTCCCTCTAGTTTAAAACCTTTATCCCATTTGGCCTAGTCAAAACCTTTTGAACCCCCTGTCAAAATGCAATTTGAACCCCCCCTTTATAATATCTATCCAGTCAACCCAGTCAAACATCTCACCCCACCCTTTCCCCCGTTTTTCTCCACCATGTCTGCCCACCATGTCCAGCCACCATTTCTCCACCCACCAGCCTCCATTCCACCTCACCATGTCCCCCCCTCCTCTGCTAACATCCAAGGATCATTTATTGCTTCCTCACCCACTATATCACCCCAATTAGGCAGAATAGCATTTTGGCGCCAAAAACCATTTGAATGGTTGAGATCACTTCAAAAGCATCCAATGGCCAGGAATCATCTGGGAAAGAGTCAGAGATGAAAGAGAAAGGCTTTGGGTTATAAAAAGAGGCAAAAGGATGCATGAAGGGAGTCTTCTAGTTTTTTATTTTCTTCTTATGTCGTTTTTTATGTAGAAGTTTTATTTTCAGTGTAAAACTTGTATCACTTTGTTAAATTGTATCAATCTTATGTTTTCAAGTATATTGCAATCAAATTTAAGCATCAATTTCAGTTCAAGTGCATTTTTCATTTTATGCCTACTGTTGAATTTGTAATTTTCTAAATCTGAATTCCAAGCTTCAATAAGCTTCTTTACAAGTTGAAACAGGCTTATACTAGTTTATAATAACTTTTCATAAGCCTTTGTTTAAGTTGGGAACAACATTTGAACCTGGTCAACAAAAGTCAAACCAAGGAGCAAAATGGGTACAGAGGTGAAATGGGGTGATTCAAAGGTGGAAATGGGTTGAAATGGAAGCTATTGGGTTGGATTAGGATAGTGGTTCATTGGTTTCTTGTGTGACAGGCCATAGTGGCCATTGGACATTTGTAAGTGATTTTATAAAATTCTTGCATATCATGCTTTTGTTGTTTAATCCTGTTAAAACATGGTCAAACAGTAGTACTTAGGTTAATTAAACTTAGATTGATCACTATTACAAGTTGGGTAAGTGTTTTGTTCAGTTTTACTTGTTAAACAAGTTTTTAAGGGGTGTTTGGTTTATCAGTTAAACCTATTTTAGAGGTGTGTTTGTGAGTAAGTTAAAGGTTGTTCATGCTTGTTAGACTCAATTGAGTCTAAATCTGTCTTACTTTTGTGTTCAATAGCTCAATAAGTCAAAGTTCCATTCAAATCATTCTCACAGTCCACTGTGTGGATTTTTAAAAGAGCAATTCATCATTTTGTGTTTAAAAGTAATAGACAAAGGTTGTAATAGCTTTATAACATCATTTAACATCATAATCAATCATAAAATTGGATCCAAACTTCACCAAAGTCAAAGTAAGGTCTGTTTTAAAAAGTCAAAAATGATGAAAAAATGGTTTTGTGCAGAAAGTGCAGCATCTGCACAGGGTTCATAAAAGGTTTTCAAGGTCTGGTTTTTAGGATACAAGTAGTCCTCTTGGTTGTTTATAAGACCCAATATCTGTTTTTGCCTTAAGCTGTGTGGATAAGCTTGTGCAAGGGCTTAAAGTAAGCTCCATTTGCCCTGCACCAAGACTCAGCATTAGCTGAGTCTTTTCTCAGTTTTGGCCAAGCTTGTGCAGGCTTCATTATAGCTTGTTAAGAGCTGGTTTTTTGGTTACAAGTAGTCATTCAGGTCTAGTTGAGATTGTAATAGTTGGTTTTCAGTTTTAAGCTTATTTGGTTGCTTATTTCTAGCCTGCAAAGTGATTCCATTTTCTGTTTTTAACCAAACAATCACAAACATCAAATCTGTTGAAAATGGTGATTCAGTAGTTATAGCCTGTTGATTTTCATTGAATTTTGGTCATTGGTGCATAATTTGGCTTCTGTAATCACTTGGTAGCTTTTAGTGAGCTTTTGGCTTATTTGAGTGCTTATTTATAAGCACTTATCACATCAGTTGCTTATTTCTCTACACAAGTACCTGTTTTTCTAATTTTCCTAGGTTCTTAATATTATTTTAGAATTTTCCTGAAATTTTCAGATTTTTCTCAACTGTTTTGCTATTTTTCTTAATTTTAATTAGTTTTTAATACATTTTAATTAGCATTTAATACAAAAAATTAGAAAAAGCTTCAAAAAAAATAAGTTTTTAATTTTCTTAGACTTAGATAGATATAAAAAGGCAAAAAAGTAATTTTCCATATTTTTCATAGCTCATTTGGTAATTTTTAGTAATTTAAATAGTTTTTAATAGTTTAAAATTAATAGAAAATAGAAAAATAGTCACAAAAATACAAAAATAGTTTTGAAAAGTCTATTTTGATATTTTAGACTTTTCCAAGTCTTAATCTTATTTTTCTAGCTTAATTTCCTAATATTTTGTATTTTAGATAATTATTAAATAGTTAAAATTAGTTTTTAATTAATAATAATTAATTAATTAGTTTTAAAAATCATTTTCTTTTTCTAAAAAGTTTCTTTTATCATTAGGTTTATAAAAACATCATTTTCATATTTTTAGGGCTAATATTGGTGTAGTTTCACTTTTTATTTTGTACGTCACGTAGATTTTAATTTAAACGTACGTTTTAGGTTTTAAACGTTCATCACTTTAAATATAGTGATAGCGTTTATTTAATAGGTTTTATCTTTTTAATTTTCTTTAATTTGTATTTAAGCCGTCTTTATTTGTTGGCTTTTCTCGTAGTTATAATCTCATTCAGATCATTTTCTGTTCAAATTTCTCGATCACTAGACGTAGATTGATCCATTGCACAACTCGCTGGGACTTAACGACCCGGGGAAACATTGTACTCCTCAGATCTTAATTGCATTGGTGTTTGAGCAGTTTTTAGTCTTTCAGACTTGACTGTTTAGCACCGATCAAAGGTCCTATCATTCTTTGTGTTGCCTTGAGGCTTTGACCTGCTCACTTTGGTGTCACTTTTTACTCCTGTAGAGGGAATGGGAACATTAGTTGGTTTTGCTACTTTTTGCATTTCAGGTTTAGAAGTGCTGGGATCTGAACTACTTGAAGGCACATTAAAGTTCACTTTCTTAACATTGGGCATAGAGCAAGGCATCACAGCTTTATCTTTCTCACATAAGGATTTAGGGCATGTTGCTCTTAAACATTCTAACAGCTCCTGAGATCGTTTGGCATATATGCAAGCATACCTAATTTCACTATCAAGTGGCTTATTTATGCGATCCTCTTCTACAATCCCACGGAGACATTCTAGACTATCCTTAAGGTGACAGAAATAGTTATGAAACACAAGTTCGTTATTTCTAAGATGAGGAGGAATGTATTTAACAAGTGGCATTTTCCCTTTTACCTGACTCTTCAGATTCTCAATTTCCTTTTGCAACGAAGTTATTTTTTCATTGTTCTTGTCACGAGTGACTTTCATTGAATCGTATAACTCTTTGAAGTGTCGTTTGACCTTTTCATTTTCTTCAAGAAAACTCTCATTTTCTTGTTGTAATAAGTTAATGATATTTTGAAGATGAAAGTTTTGAGAAAATTGAGAATCTAAAGGAGGACGCATTTGGGAGCCAGTCACATTGTACTTTTCACCCTTTAATTGTGAAATTTAGGCTTTCAACTTTCTGATCGTGTTACAGTGAGCTTGAATCTGTTCGTCACGTTTGTTTATTTCAAAAACTGCATCAAACTCTGGAACATTTGAGGATGTCTTGATGTTTGAGGTTTTGACATTTTCTTTGAGATGTTGATATTTTAGTTGCAAATCAAAATGTTCAACTTCTAGCTTAGAAAAATATTTTACCAAATTATCGTGATCATCCTGGTCAATTTTCTCATTTAGTTTTGAGTTTTTGTTTTCAAGCTCAATGACACGATCATGGGAAACTTTCAAAGCAACAGATAATTCATGAAATTGAGAAGCAGTAATAGAATGCTTAGTAACCGTATAAAACACATCTTGAGCCACACAACTCAATACTATGTTCTCATTTAAGATACGCATATTCTTCCTTTCAATTTCATTATATTTGAGTTCCCCGTTCATAATTATTGACTTCAACTATCATTGCATCAAATTCCTTTTCCATTTCTTTAATATCTGAGTCTATCCCTTTTTGAAGACTCTCAAATTGACCTTTTAATTGTTTAAAGAAAGGTATGACTTCAGTTAAATAGCATTCTTTAGTTTGCTCAAAACCCCTCTCCCCTTCAGTTATCCCTGTAGGTGTGATTCTTTTCTTACATGTCTTTTCAAAATCAACGAATAGTTGATAAACAACATATAGGCTGATTAAGGTCTTGCTCTTAGTGGGAATAGTTCTAGGAACTAAATGCATTGGTGTATTCGGAGGATACACAGTAGCTGGAGGCACTTTCCTAAGGGGAGTTTTTGTTTCAACAAGTACATTTGCTTTTTGCTTATCCATGTCTTTTTCCAAAGAACTTGTTCTGGGGTTAATTGAGTTTGAGACTTAAACCTGTTCAGGGAAATCCAATTTTCTTTTCTGTAATCATGGGGTTTGATCGTTATGTTTTGATTTTTACACTCAGGATCTTTTAGCTTCTTATCTATTTTCTCCCTAGAGACATCTTCTAATTTTCTATCCTCTTCCGTGCTTCCAATACATGATGGTGTTTGCCTAGGCTTAAGGATCTCATTACCATCATATACGATTGTATGGAAAGCTTTAGCCTTTTTACAGTACTCGAGATTTGGCTCCTCTACTAGGGGAATACTATGTTTATCGCTTAAGACTCTGTGCTTAGTGATCATGTGAGCAGTCTGAATGGTATTCCCTTGTACGTACAACTTATTTTCAAGCTTGTTTTTCAAAGTTTTTAGGTTGGAAAAATCAGTTAAAAGTTTTGATTCCTTAGCATTAAATTCTTGTTTAAGCACTTTAGCATTTTCTTAAAGTTCTTTCTTTTGCTTAACAATTTTATTTAGTTTGTCTTTTAAGGAATCTAGCTCTTGCTTTAATATTTCTTCCCTAAAATTACTTTTTCTAATAATTGTACGCATTTGGTCATCCATTTCCTGCTCACGGGTAGTTAGCTCAAACTTAGCACGTTGTTCATAAATGGCAACTTGTTCTTTATAGGCATTCAGTTCAGAGATAACAGAATCATCAGGGGCACATGCAGTATATTCATCAAAAATATAGTCATCATTGACTGCAGAATATGCATCACTTGGTACAATCTCACTTTCACTTTGTGTTGGGAATTATACGTTTGAGTTAATAAGACAAAAAGAATGAAACAAGAGGGACTTAATACGACAAGAAGGAAACCTACAAAAAGATGGAAGGACTTGCTTGCAAAAGAAGTTTTATTTATTAGTCCTTTGTAGTATTTTGTAAACCCTAATCCTCTAGTATATAAAAAGGACATAGGTGTAGGTTTTAGATACAAGTCTTCTAAGATGTAGTCGACTTAAAGGTGTGTGTGTGTCCTAGGCGTATAGTCTTGTAAACGCCTAGGTTATTAGTTTAGTTAGTAGTTTAGTTATCTAGACGTGTTCCTATAAACGTCTAAGATTAGTTAGTGTTAGTGAATGAAAACCTTTAGCAACAACATTGATGTTCTTATTATTCCGTTGTGCATTCATGTTTGACTTTGTTATTGTTATCCCTAGATGAGCTTTTAAACGATCTTATCAATTGGTATCAGAGCGGGGAGCTCTTGATATAGGGATCTACAAGGTTTTTCGAAGAAAAGATGCAAAATTCGAAGTTGTTACAAATTTTCGTATCTTTATGTAGGGCTGTTTTCAAACAGCGATAACTCTTTATTGAACCGTTGGATCGAGCTACAATTTTTGCTGGTGCATCTCAGTATATCCGTCTAACGTTTCACCGGAGGGATTGTTAATTAGAGCTCTCAATCAAAAGTTATAAGCTGTCGAAGTCTGCTGCAGAAACTGAAAAATTTTCGTAAGGTTACTACAGCACTGTTTTGAAACGATCATAAGTTTTTCGTTAACCGTTGAATCGTGTCAAAATTTTAGGTGGACGTTCTTTATATAGCAATCTAACTTTTCACTGGAGGGATCGTCGATCTGATCTTTTATGCAAAAGATACAGGCTGTCGAATATGGCTGCTGACAAAGTACTGCTCCTTGCTCAAAGTACTGCTGTTTATCCTTCAAATTACTGCTCGTCCTTGTAAAAGTACTGCTCTGCCTGTATAAGTTGAAAGTATTGCTCGTTGTTTTAAAGTACTACTACTTGTTCCACATTGGTGAAGAGTCAATTGTCAACAGTGGAGTATTATTGGTCTATTTTTTTATGGTGGGATCATGGGTCTATAATATAATAGGCTTGTTTTGGAATTGAGGGGAAGTTGTACAAGTTTTTGGTACTGAGATTTTTTTGGCGACACACACATGGGATTTTTTAATCACGCACACAAGTTATTGGTTAATTTTTCTTAAAGGTTTTTAAAAGGCTCGGTTTGGAGATTTATTGAAGAATTGATTACGAAGAAGATTGATTATCATTTATTTGATGTTGTAGTTGAGTTTCACAGGGTTGTGTTCTTATCATATCTCAAAGTGGGTGTTACACTTTGTAGATAACTTGTTCGTGCTTAAAGGATGTTGACGAAGACTTGCAAAATCTAGTTTTCATAGGTCAAGGGGTGGATGGATGAAGACCTAGTTAACTATCACTTAAAGGAGTTACATTGTAGTGCTCAGTGTCTCAGTGAAGATGAGGATTTTGTCAAGAGATTGCGGTCTACTTATATTTTTGGTTAGCAGTATAAGTTCAATGTCACGTAGATAAACAAGACATAAGATACAAGTTTGGGTTATTTTACTTCTTCATCAAATTCGTTATATTTGGTTTTCTTCACAAGTGATCATTACAAGAAGCTTACAAATTTGAAGAATCATTTGATGTTCACACACCACTCAAGGGGAAGTGTTTGATTTTTACTACTATTGATCATCATTACTACTGCTAGTTGGAGTTTTCTACTGTTTTGGATTCATTTTTAGTAAGCATTTTGGTGTTCTTCATGGAGGGCAATTCGAAACATTGGACGGCTTAGATTGGAAGTATGATATTGGTTCGTGGTGGTCAAGATCATTATTTGCATACGTTCCCTATTTAGATAATTACAAAAAGGGGAAGAGATGTTTGAGTGGCATGGCATGGATTAAGGGGAAGACAAAGGAAGACATACTTGTTTCATTTATGGTGAGATCCCTGATCTCAATTTCTCTACTTTGTCTAGGGAAGTTCGTTCAAGAATGGTTTTGTCATTATCAACAAGGGGAAGATTGTTGAGAATTATACGTTTGAGTTGATAAGACAAAAAGAATGAAACAAGAGGGACTTAATACGACAAGAAGGAAACCTATAAAAAGATGGAAGGACTTGCTTGCAAAAGAAGTTTTATTTATTAGTCCTTTGTAGTATTTTGTAAACCCTAATCCTCTAGTATATAAAGAGGACATAGGTGTAGGTTTTAGATACAAGTCTTCCAAGATGTAGTCGACTTAAAGGTGTGTGTGTGTCCTAGGCGTATAGTCTTGTAAACACCTAGGTTATTAGTTTAGTTAGTAGTTTAGTTATCTAGACGTGTTCCTATAAACGTCTAAGATTAGTTAGTGTTAGTGAATGAAAACCTTTAGCAATAACATTGATGTTCTTATTATTCCGCTGTGCATTCATGTTTGTCTTTGTTATTGTTATCCCTAGATGATCTTTTAAACGATCTTATCACTTTGTACCACATATTGATCATATGGGACAATATTACTATTATCCACATTATCTATATCTGATTCATTAGTTTCAAGTGATTGTACTTTGCTATGTATCTTTTGCTCATCAACTTCATCGTATAGTTTTAATACCTCTGAAATGATTGAATCTTTGAATGGACCAGCCTGTTGTTGTGATGAGACCTTTGGAGAGACCATTGGTGAAATGCTAGCCATGAAGATTGTCTGGGCAGTAGGTTCATCATCGACATCAGAGTCATATGCATCACAGTCAGCAACTTGAAAGGCATTTTGATGATTGTGACCTATTTCCTGAATTGGCTGCTCATCCACATCAGCATCATATGTTTTGGCATTTCCCTCAGCAAGAAACAACAACTCTTCTTCATTCAAAACCGCTCCATTGTCCTGAGCTTGCACCAGCAGCATCTTGTCCCTGAAATACTATGCATTTTGAGGGCGTTTTGGAGATGTGCAGTTCCTTGCAATATGTCCTTCACCACCACAGTTGTAGCACTTGATTGGCTTTCCTTGTCCTTGATTTCCATTCCTTCCACGATTCTGATTAGCCACATACCCTCCACCTACTCCACCTTTTCCTTGTTCATACTGTCTTCCTTTCACTGGTTGCACCATGATCTTACCATCTTTGACAATAGCATGATTGTATAGATTGGATGCAGTTTTGATCTCATTGTTAGTGTGTGGAGTGAGGTTCAGATTTTGATTAACCATAAGAGCCAGTTGATTGATGAAATATTCCATGATTGTGTTTGAGTTTGGAGGCTTATATGCTGGATCTGGAATGAGCTTGTGGTTACCGTTACCCGTTGGTATGACTTGAGAGGCTTTGGTGGTAATTCCTACATTTGTGTAGAATGTTGTTGAGTCATTTAATGAGCTTGCCTCTCCCTGATTAGATTTGAACTTTTCAAGAATCATTTGTTCAAACATAGCATGCTTCTCATTCTGAAGTAGGAAAGCATACAATTGCTCATAGTTGGTGTTCCTTAATCCTTTGGTTAACTTAACTAAGGTGACAAATTTGTGCCATTTGGGATTCATGTTGTTCACAAACTTTGAATTGAGCTGAATATTTGGCATGGTCATTTTGATATTCGTCATATCATTCACAAGTTTGTGGAACCTTACATAGTATTCAGTGACACTTTCTCCAGGGTTCATTTCGAAATTCTCAAAATCATCATACAATTGAGATTCCCTGTCTTCTTTGGTCAATTCAGAACCAGAGAGAAGCATCTTAACATTGTCCCAAACTGTCTTGGCTTTAGTGTTGTGATTGATTAACTTGTAGATGCCTTTTGGAAGACCCTAAAGTATAATGTTTGAAGCCCTGATATCAACATCGTATCTCTTTTTCTCCTTATCATTGAGCTCATCATACATCTTTGGTCTGTCCAAACCTAAGATCACTGTACCATCCGTAGCAGTTTCAAGTGTGTCTCTTGTAGTCTCAATCTGATAAGGTCCTTCATCAATTGATTTGAGAATGTTAACCCCATTTTCCTTTCCCAAACAGTACAACCTAATTTGTTGAGCCCATGAGTCATAGTCATTTCTGTCAAGCATAGATGGACGAGTATCTGATCCAGCTGCTTGAACGTCCTCAGCTACAGAAGAGATGATTGTAGGCACGTTGGTAGACATGATTACAGATTTCACGGGATTTTATAACTCTTTGATTAAACCGGGAAATAGATTCTTTCACGGGATTTTACTAAATCAAGAGAAAACCGTAAAATGTAACAATAAGAAACAATACTACACCAAGTTGCTTCAAACCTTGAAGACAAGTCGCTTAGCACCAAGTCGCTTTGCACAAAGTCGCTAGGTAAACAAGTCGCTTCAATGGACAAGTCGCTAGGCTCACAAGTTGCTAGAGTGACAACTCGCTAGAAGAACAAGTCGCTAGTGACACAAGTCGCTATGAAGACAAATCGCTAGACACAGAAGTTGCTAGAATAACAAGTCGCTAGATGGACAAGTCGCTAGGGACAAATCGCTAGACAAAACAGTACGACCACTACTTTGTACTATTTGTCGCTTTGTCTCAAAAGACAAATCGCTAGAGCACAAGTCGCTTCCCACAACAAGGTCAAGTTGCTGAAGAACGTAGAGACAAGTCGCTACGAAGAACTCAAGTCCGAACACAAGTCGCTAGATAGAAATATTCAAAAGCAACACTTTTCAATCCAAAAACTAACCCAACCACACTGTTTCAAACCTTCCAAATCAAAACCTAAGCACTTATAATGATTCTAAACACAAAAGTACAATCAAAATTCAAACTTTAACACTAGAAATGGTCCAAATGATGCAAATACCACTAAACTTTTTCAACCCCAAAAACCATATAAAACCACTAGAAATCCAAGAACATGTAAGAGAGATGATCAAACCATGACTCTTGATACCATTTGTAACATATTTGATTTCACAAACACATCAAACCATGACTAATGGGGCGTACACCTTAAGGTTTTAGAGAGAGAAAGTTTAGAGGTTTAGGGAACTTAGAGAGAGAAAGTAAAATCTTATTATGAGTTCCAACCCTCTACCTTGGGAGGTAGAGGGTATTTATAGTACCTTACATAAAACGCCACCTACGGGCTATGGATCAGGCATACAGTGGGTAAAGACCCGTCCGTCCTCCACGGTGTTACTTAACTAAATACTAACTACCATTAAATAGCTACGACTACGAGATTTCTAACGATTACATATACTTGAGGTGATCGACGTTTTAACAACTGGATTTTCTAAATCCTAACAGTTCTCGCTCTAATTCTACTTTCTCTTCACCTTTATTTAAATGTTTAGTACAAAAGGGACTTTGTAAATTTTAAGTTGGGGGGGGGGGGGGGCGGGAGTAGAATTATCTCTTGAACTTTATTTTGGCCCTCGTTTTTTTAGTTTATTTTGAAAAATTATGCCATTTTAAAATTTTGACAAGTTTTTCTTAACCTAACTAGATTAGACCTTAGCCAAGTACATTCTAACCCTTGATATTATATGGTAAGATTAGCCTTATCCGTTTCCAAATATTTACCCCAAATCCACCAAATTATGAGTGTGCCGGTAGCTTGTAAACTTTAAAACTTGGCATTTGCATCATTTCGAGACCATAGACGAGGCATGTTGAGTTAGCTTAATGTATTTGGATTATTCAGTTTAAGAAGGCAATATTATAGGATTATCACCCAAACAGCCTATCCTTGTGTGTCTATCGATTAGTCATCTCGACTTCTCGACCCCCATGTTAAACCCTTTTGTTGCACTCACCTTTAGTGCAAGATACCCCTAGATACACCCATCTGAGCCATTCCTTTCATTTTTTCACCCAATATATTATTTCGATACACCCATACACCTTAGCCTACCGTGTAGTCTTTATTTGTGATCGGGAAGTCATTGTTTGCCTAAGTTCAAGGTTCAAGTGGAAAGGTTCAGAAAGCACGCTTTCATCAAAGACATATATTTTAAGATCATTGAAGACCCCCCAAATTCTCATATTGTTCATCTCAAGTGGGGGATGCTATGTTTAGTTTTTATTAAAAAAAATGATTCGGAAAAAAAATGATTCGAAAAAAAAAAGTATAGTTATTTGTTGATTGTAAAGTGCAAATTTATAAGCACTATGTTCATGAGCTCATCATAGATTTAGCATCGACGAGGCCACCTCGGTCACAATTGAAGAATGAAGTTGGCAGTCATTGCGCCAACAGTTGAAGAAAAGGTAATGTGCCCATCATGACGTCCTCTAATGGCACATCTACTTAACAGATCATGATCCGGTTTCTTGGCTTTGAAACTAGAACTTTGGATGAACGGTAAGCGGTGATAACTTTGTTATAGGTTTAGACTATTTGCTTGTTATTTTTACTTTACACAAATTATATCCCATGTCTTATCCTACCCTTTAGTCATGAAGCGTGTCTAGGTGATGAAGCGAGCAATCTTTGGTGTCTTGGCCATGGATTTGGTCATGTATTATTGATTTTGTCCACTTCGTCGTGATATGTTAGTAATGACGATTCACCCTTAACCTTTTTCGTGTCTACCCATATTGCCTTCGAGAATTGTTTAGTCCTTAACTCTAGTGGTGGAGATTTGTGTAACCGCTAAGCTTATGATAGAATACATGCTATGACTGTGCGTTGAGTGATCACCCTAAAATTGACACTTAGAATAGTTGAGAGATTTGAGTGTTTTGTTCCCATTTCGTGAGGTGTTTGGGTTTGTTTTATTCTAGCATAAGGGATTTTTAAACTTATATTTTCCAGGTAATGGGAGATATCTTTTTAGGAATTTATCTAATAAGGTCTACTTGAGGGCAAGTAGAGTTCAAGTGGGGGGATATTTGATAACATCAAATAATCCTGAATATCAAGTGTCAATTTCCTCCGATAATGATCGTATTTTATATCATTTATTTGGATAGTTTTCCTCTATATTTCACTTTCAGGTAAATTACGAGCATTGGAGCTAAAGAGACACGGATTTGGAGAGTTTATTAAAGATATATGATAGTATGCCCACTGTGAAGTAATTACGGTGTAACTCCTCTCTCACATTACGTTGTAACAAAAGCGTGACTCAGATGACCAACTCAACAGCAGATTACGGCGTAACTCCATCTTAGGATTACGCCGTAACCAATTAGGTCAAATGATGTTCCACGCTGCTACAAGCTACGCCGTGACTCCTTCCAACGATTATGGCCTAATCACGATATTGTAACATGTATTGAAGATACGACGTAAATCATTCCATGTGTTACGCCGTAACCAGCTATAACGAGAGCAATTATGGATTTATATAGGTTACGGCGTAACTCTCAACTTAAGTTACGCCGTAACTAGATCTGGCCTATAAATACCAACCCTAAATTCTGCATTTCACATCATTCACTCCACACCACAAAGCAGAGAACGTGAGTAGGGGACTGAAGGAAGATCTTGAGGAGCATACAGAGCCATCTCCAAGGGAGAAATCACTCCCTAACGATAAGCATTAGCGATTTATCATTTCTTTTACTTTCAATTCATGTATTTCATTATGTCAAATGTTGAATTGATTGTTTCATTAATATGATCGGCTAAGCACCTCTGGTGCTAGCCTAGTTATGATTCCTTAATTGTTATGTTTATGTTTACATTGCTTCCGTATAATTGTTTCTAGTGTATGCATGCATAGTTTGTTGGTAGCTACCCTTGTTTCGGTAGTTTTGAATGGCGGTAGTGTCTAGTTGCTTAGGAGAATTGACCAACTAACCCTAAGTAGGTAGACTGAGTGGGAAGGGTAATAATTGACCAACTGACGACCCTTCTTCGGTTGTGCGAACAGACCAAATGATCACCTGCCGTTTGGATGAACTTAATAAGTTAGGGATGAGTGTCTAAGATGCTAGCGCCCGGGAACTCATTGTTATGAATCTTGCATGTAGCGGAACTTAATGACTTGGCTTAGGGGACTAAAAACAATTGTACTTTCAAAGGTAGAAGCTTGATTTCCGGTGGAAACCTTTGCTGATAGCTTAGGACGAACTGACCAAATGCTGTCCTAGCGACCTAAAACCCCACTTGAAGCAATTGGAAGTAATTAGACATGAACATAACTTGAATGGATGAGTAACTAGGTTAGCACACTTCTCCTCTATTGATCACAACCTTTACCTTTATTTTCTTTTTGTCATTTCTTGCTTTATTAGTTAATTAATCATTTTTATCTAAAAACCATTAAAAACAAATGACACCTAGACTTAATTAGAATCCGCTCACATAGCTCTTGGGACAACCTCGGTTTTATCGATTACTACACTACACACGATCGGGTACACTGCCCGTTAGTGCATAAGGTAGACCATAGGTAAACGAGACACTTATAAATATTAAAACCTGGTCAGTAAAACCTACATCAAAACACAACCCTAACCTATTTGGACATGTTATACAAGCCAATAATCTTGTTCTATTGCTAGTTAATATATCATATACCTGATTTCCATGTGCTGAAATCAATTGCAACTTGATCATCTCTAGCTTATAGTATCTGCAATTCTTCTTCCAAATTATGGACATCTTGAGACGGCCCTACACCTTCTTTACCTTCAGAAATCCGATTTACTTCATCACCATTAACGACGAAATTTCCAACGTCAAATTGTCATTGAAAAAACAACATTCTTTCTTTGACAAAACGTGAGGCATGAGCTCCTTTAGCTTGTACAAACTTAACCCTCATAAATTATCAGTATTTTTTTAATTACTTTTAGTATAGTATGTACTTGAAAAGGTTCACATATGTGTTTTCAGGTTGGCCCAACTTTTTTTGACTACACTTAGAAAACTAACGCATTTTGGCCATTACCAAACAGACAAAGTTGATCTTATTCAAAGTTTATACACACTTAGTGTTTATATGACATTCAGATTTTAAACAAATAGTGTTTCAGGTCGACCAACCTTTTTCAACACATTTCAACAGTACCAGTTATGTACACAAAGTAATATAGTCGAGGAAACGTACAAGAAAGACCCGAAACACTTTCATGAAAAATAAGCCTGCAGCCTTTAGTTCCTCCGGCATTTTTTCCATTTGAAGCCAACTCTTTGTCAGCACGCATACACAATCACAATAGCTAAAAATTGTTTTGTTTACTCTCCGTGTCTATTCGATCTGCTTTGTTAATGAATCGTTAGAATTTCTCTGAGAGAGAACAAACATTGTTGCTTCATTACAGCCTTTTTGATAACACCAAATAGTCCTGATATTTTAGTGTCAATTTCTCCCTAATATGCTCATCACTTGTATCATTTTACTTGAATATACACTCTTATCAATAATATTTTGTTTTCAGGTTAATAATGAGCATAGGTGAAGAGACGCGGAATTGGAAGGTTATTAATAGAAATACACAAGAGTATGCTGACCAGACAAGAGTTATGGCGTAAATCCTTACTCTACTTACGCCATAACAAGGATTAACACTAGAAGATCAAAGTCAAAGCTGACCAAGGTTACGGCGTAACTCCTACACAAGTTACGCCGTATATATATTTCCAAGACCTAAAAGAATTTCATGGGCAAAAGAAGTTACGACGTAACCACTTTCATGGTTACGGCGAAAAGTGGTTAACGAGAATTCTACGTTCGTAAATTACCTTTAGGTTACGCCGTAGTTTCATCACTGAGGACAAGATCATCCTAGATTCAAAGGTTGCGGAGTAACTAACCCTAGAGGTTACGCGGTAGCTTAGTCGAGACTATAAATACAAGCCCTAATTCTGCATTTTGAGAGATCGTCTCTTGTCACCCCTTCCTAAGGGAACGAATAGGTCATGACTTCAAGGCATTATTCAGCAGCATACAAGTCATTTCCAAAGGAGAATTCACGCCATACACTTCATAAGTTTTAGTATTTCATATTACATTCTTGTATTTAATTCATGTCTTCATTCATGATGTTAAACATTGAATTTTCTACATGTTTTAATATGACCATGTAAACACCTTTGGTGTTAGCCTAGTTATGAAATTGTTATTGTTATGATATAGTTTTCTCGTTTTCATATCACTTTATATGTATGCTTTCTTTGATTATTTTGGGTAGTATCTAGGAAGCTAGGAGAAGTGACCATAGGACCCTAGTAAATCAGGTTGCGAGTAGTGGTGAGAACTGACCATAGGACTATCACTATCTTACGTGAGAATTTTACCCAGCGATCACCTTCCAAACAAAAATGCTTAAGAAGTTAGGGGAGACCTAAGATCCGACCGGCTGGGTTTCATTAAATAAGTCTTAGATCGTAGCGGCACTTACCGACTCTTCCATAGGGTAAAACCACGAACTCTTGTAATCATTAGGTTACGGAATAGGACGATATGGAAAATATGCTAGACAAATTGATCATAGGAGTATCGCGACTTTAATCCCCACGTGGAGCGATAGAAAACATTAAATAGAAAATGTAGTCATAACTTTAATCCCCACTAGGCTAGCACATTTCTCTATATTGATTCATCTTCTACTTTTATTCGCTTTCTATTTTATTTCATTTCATTAGTTAATTAATCAAATTATAAAACCCCTTTTTTAAAACCAGAGACGCAAGAATTTAGATTAGATCCACACGCAAAGCTCTTGGGACGACCTCAGCTTTACCAAATACTACACTACACACGACCGGGTACACTGCCCGTTAGTGCATTAGGTAGACCTTAAGTAGACGAGACTTTATAAATATTATAACCTGGTCAGAAATCTTACATCAAGTTTTTGGCGCTGCTGCCGGGGAGTTATTATAGGATTTTAATTTATGTTTTGTAAATATTTTGCTTTTATAGGTTTAGGCTTTTTATTTGCTTTTTAGGATTTTTGTTTTTAGTTTTCTTTCTCCCATCTTTTCTGTTTTCTTTGTTTCTTTGCTTATTTTAGGAAATTATGATGGGGTGGAACTTGATATTAATGAAATGACGTTGAATGAATACTTGGAGTATAAGCGCGAGAAGACAAATACATTCATGAGGAATCTTCAATCAAGGAGAACTTTTGCAAGTTTGCCCACTCCTGAACCCTCAACTCAAACTCCGCAATCATACAACAAAATCGGTTCTGCATTCCCCAGTCCAATGATTATGGGCATTTCTAAAAGGTGTGAGGGGTCGTATTTTGATACTTTTCACCCTACGAAATATGAATTTATGGAATACCCGGATTCTGATGAGGAGATCGATGATGAGGAATTTTGGAAAGATTTTGTATCTAAGGAAACTCCTATTCGGATTACGTTGAGGAGATTGATACATTTTGGAAGGATTTCGTGTCTAAGGAAACCCCTACAAGATTACCTCCTCTAGGCCCTTTTTTAATCTCACCAACTGAATACCAAGCCGGTGATGCAACTGTACATGCCGCCGGTTACTGATCAATTGGAGGATGTGAGAGATGAAGAAATAAGCAAGGATCAATCAAAGAAGATAGAAGCAATGAGCCTGCAGGATGATGAAGCAATTCCACAAACTAATATGGAATCAACTACAACACAAAATGGTATGACTTCCAACTCTTCTTTTAGTACTAACGATCTTACTAGTTTTCCCATATAGGTTGCTAAAATTATGGATGAAATAGTGCAACCCTTAGCCTCACAAGACATGCTTATCACACCACCCAATGATGGTTATGTAGCACCAGCTACCGAACCACTTTTGGTTGAGCTTGTGAAGGAACTAGAAGATGAAATCTTGGACATTACCGTGGCATGGAGGCTAATAATTCAACCACAACACGGAGTATTTAATTCATCCAAGGCATCAATCAATCCAGGTAAGGTAAGGATGGAAATGACATCTCTTTTAAGGTATAAGTTTAATTTATCATTTCCCTATCCAATAGCAAATTCACACCCTCACAGTGTTTATTGCTATTTTCACCCACACTTGATTTCAAGTGAGGGGATGAACACCCTTTTACTTAGTAAATAAGGGAGTCAAGCTAATGAGTCAAACAAAAACAAGTGCTTCGTGGGACGCACCCCATGCCTATCTTTTTATTTTAATTTTAGTTTTATAGGATTTTATGCTTGGTATGCTTTGTTATAACATTGTGCAGGTATTGAAGGAAGAATGATGGCTTGAAAACGTACCACGGAGTTTCACTCCTGGAATTCGTCTCAGAAAACTTCTACGGGGTAACTCTATGTTATGGTTACGTTCGTAACCATCCTCAAACATCAGCAATTTTGTCAGGTTTCATTACCTACGGCGTAACTCAATTCATGAGTTTACGCCATAATTTTCCTCTGTACCAGAAAAAAAGTATTATTATATAACTTACATACCTTAGCCTTGTAATAGTTTTTAAATGAACTTTGTGGGTGTGTTCCCGGTAAACCCTCACGAGACTTCACGCGTCCACTTGGGACACCAAGTGGTTTAAAAGGCTTGTTACATACGCTAAATGCAACCGTGATTCATACGAAAGTGAGTTAGTTTTTTTTATTTGTTTTATTTTTATTTTTTTAGATTTATGCTTGTTGGTAGTGACGTGATTTCAGAGATTTTGAGTTTGCTCATTAGGCAAAGCGAAGGCACTTTTTCTCAAACATGATCCTTCTATCATTTTCGGAGCAAATTTTAAGGGAGTTCTCGTTCTAATTCTACTTTTCTCCTTTATTATTACATGTTTGTGTACAAAAGGGACTTTGTATATTTCAAGTGGGGGGACGGGAGTAGAATTATAACTTGAATTTTATTTACCCATTTTCTAGTTTATTTTGAAAAATTATGCCATTTTAAAAATTTTTACATGTTTTTCTTAACCTAACTAGAATAGACCTTAGCCGACCGCACTATAACCTTTGATTTCCTTGGTGAGATTTAAGCCTTTTCGTTTCCCCATATTACTCAAATCTACCAAATATTGAGTGTGTCGGTAGTTACAAACTTTAGAACTTGGCTTTTACATCATTTTGAGACCATAGACGAGTAGCATGTCAAGTTAGCTTGATACATTTGGGAGGGACATTTTGAAATAGCCCATATGTGTTAATTGTATGCGTTTTTAGATTAGTCACCTCGACTCTTAGACCTTCGTGATAAACCCTTTTGTTGCACTCACCTTTAGTGCAAGATACCCCTAGTTACACCCTTTCGAGCGATTCTTTTCATTTCTTAACCATTATGTTATTGTTTCGTTACACCTATTCGCCTTAGCCTACCGTGTAGTCTTGGTTTATGATCGGGAATTTGCCGTTTGCCTAAGTTTGAGGTTCGGGTAGAGAGATTCGGGAATCACACCTACATTGAAGACTTATTATTGAAGATCATTGAAGACCCCCCATATTCCTCACATATGATTCATCTCAAGTGGGGGATGACTTATTTATTTGTAATTATTGTTATGAAAAAAAAATTATAGTAGCTTTTATTTATTCATTTGTTGTATAAAGGATAGTGCAAGTATCATTAGCACTAGTATTGGAGCTTATTGGACTAGAATCGGGGAACATGCCTTGATCAAATTTGATTGATGATCAGAGTTGGTGGCTTATCTACATCAGCTTGTTGTTGAATACCAAGTTAGTGTGCTCCTCGCCATATGACATCTACATTGGCACACTAACTTATTACATCATGATCCGGTTTTCACGTCTTGAAGCTTGGATTTTGGATGGATGGTGGGTGGTGACGACTCGGTTGTAGGGTAAGACTATTTGCTTGTTATTTTATTTTTACACCATTTATGTGCATCCCTTGTATTATCCTACCCTTTAGTCATAAAGCATGTCTAGGTGAAGAAGCGAGCAATCATTGGTGTCTTGGCCATGGATTTGGTCATGTATCATTGATTTTTTCCCCTTTGTCGTGGCACGTTAGTAATGACGATTCACCCTAGCCTATATAATATTTTCACCCAATATTATCTTTAAGGATTGTCTTGACCTTAGCTCCAGTGGTGGAGCTTTGTGTAACTACCAAGCCTATGATAAGAATACATGCAACGACCGTGCAATAAGTGACCACCCCGAAATTGACACTTAGAATAGAGAGAGTATGAGTGTTTTGTTCCCATTTCATGAGGTGTTCGGCTTTGATAAATTCTAGGATAGGAAGTTTTTAAATTCATATTTTCCAAGTCTTTTGGGAGATATCTTTTTGAGAATGATTCTAATAAGGTCTACTTGAGGGCAAATAGAGTTCAAGTGAGGGGATATTTGATAACATCAAATAGTCCTGATATTTTAGTGTCAAATTCCCCATAATTTGCTCATCATTTGTATCATTTTACTTGAATATATACTCTTATTCGATAATATTTCATTTTCAGGTTAATAATGAGCATAGGAACGAAGAGACGTGGAATTGGAAGGTTATTAATGAAAATACACAAGAGTATGCTGACCCGACAAGAGTTACGGCGCAAATCCTTACTCTAATTACGCCGTAACAAGATTAACACTAGAAGATCAAAGTCAACGTTGACCAAGGTTACGGCGTAACTCATATACAAGTTACGCCATATATATATTTCCAAGACTTAGAAGAATTTCGTGGTCAAAAGAAGTTACGACGTAACCACTTTCATGGTTATGGCATAAAGTGGTTAACGATAGTTCTACGTTCGTAATTTACCTTTAGTTACGCCATAGTTTCATCACTGAGGATAATATCGTCCTAGATTCAAATGTTACGGCATAACTAACCCTAGAGGTTACGCTGTAACTTAGTTGAGAATATAAATACAAGCCCTAATTCTGCATTTTGGGTGATCATCTCTTATTACCCATTCCCAAAGGAACGACTAGGGCATGACTTCAAGGCATTATTCAGCAGCATACAAGTCATTTCCAAGGGAGAATTCATGCCATACACTTCATAAGTTTTAGTATTTCATATTACATTCTTGTATTTAATTCATGTCTTCATTCATGATGTTAAACATTGAATTTCTGCATGTTTTAATATGATCGGCTAAACACCTTTGGTGTTAGCCTAGTTATGAAATTGTTATTGTTATGATATAGTTTTCTCTTTTTCATATCACTTTATATGTATGCTTTCTTTGCTTATTTTGGGACACCCTCGTTTTGGTAGCATGGAAGTATGGGTAGCATCTAGGAAGCTAGGAGAATTGACCATAGGACCTTAGTGAATCAGGTTGCGAGTAGTGGTGAGAATTGACCATAGGACTATCACTATCTTACGTGAGAATTTTACCCAATGATCACATTCCAAATGGAAATGCTTATGAAGTTAGGGGGTTTATCCTACCCAACGATTAAAGTCGCTATGGTCTTTAATCCCCACATGGAGCGATAGAAAACATTAAATAGAAAACGTAGTCATAACATAACAAGATTAGTAACTAAGCTAGCACATTTCTCTCTATTGATTCATCTTCCACTTTTATTCATTTTCTATTTTATTTCATTTAATTAGTTAATTAATCAAATTATAAAAACCCCTTTTTAACCAGTGACGCTAGAACTTAGATTAGATCCACACGCATAGCTCTAGGGACGACCTCGGCTTTACCGAATACTACACTTCACACGACCGGGTACACTGCCCGTTAGTGCATTAGGTAGAGCTTAGGTAGACGAGACTTTATAAATATCAAACCTGGTCAGAAATCCTGCATCACTTTTTGAACCCATATACAATATGCTTATATTAAGTGGGAATTCTTACCATTGTGAAGGAATAATGATATGACTATAAGAAATGTTTAACCTTTAAAAGTTGTAAAAATAGCTTTACAGTCGTTGCTTTTTCAGAATTCTATCAAACACTTGTGTCCATATTGTCAAGAAACGCAAAATTTAGATCATATGAATTAATGGTACAAAATTATATGACAAAAATCAAGACTTTACCTTTGTCTCATTCATTAACCCACTTATCATTCCAAATGAACCGCTTACAACCTATAATGCAAACAAAGTTAATGAATGATTAAAGCTTCAAATATATTCGAAATTCAAAAAAAAAATAAAAAATAAAAAAAATGAACAAAGTATGTTACTGTCAGGCATATCAAAATCAAAATTATTGTTTGACTCAACTTCAATAGGAAACAATATTCAAACTGCTACAAAAATACACCCCAAGAAAAGTTCAAATCCGCTAGTTGTTAAATGTTACCATCGAAAATTTATTTTGCTTTACTATCGCTTTAAATTATTTGATGTTGAATGTAAGTGAATCAAATTGAATAATTTAATTGATGATAAAGGTTTTCCCTAAATTTTTTATGGTGATTTGAAAACAAATTAACTTTAAAGGTCTATTAGCAATTGAATTGAAAAACAATAAACATCAACTTGAACTGAATTTTACATATAGCATTAAAAATTTTTTAAAAAAACAAAAAAAAAACAAAACAAAAAAAACAAACAAACAGAGGATATCAATACAATCAAAACTTACCTAATTTATTATGTTGACATCAGTAGGATTTGAAGAACAATAGTTATGGTTTCCAAGTTTATCTCAGGGTTAGGGAAAGTCATAAGATGATATGCAGAGGGTTTGTGTATGTGTTTTCGAATCAGTTGAGGAGAAGATTTAAACGAAACTAATGTGTGGTGTTTTTGACTCAGCCATAACCATTATCAATTTTGTAAAAACTGATTTGTGATTTTATGCGTGAATGAAAGACGGAGAGAACAAATCGAAGATTAATTTTGTATGGTGTGGAAGTGATGGAAAGGATTTGATATGTAGAATGGATTTGAATTTCAAATAAGGGTTGCATATTAAAGAACATGCGTTACATTTGCTTTGAAGAAGATTAAAGAGGAAGTGTATAGTAGAATTCATTGCTTCACGCTAGAGAGGGGTAGTACTTTACAAAACTACCACGAAATGTGGTGCAACCCACATCAGAATATTAATTAGAGGGCTGCTTCAAAGGGTGGTACATAACTCTGTTATATTAGAATACATAGATAGATATGGCTTTTTTCGATCGATGATAGTCTATGACACATTTAAAAAGTCATTGTCTACGTGCGAGTACTTAGAGCACAAGGTATGGTAGACATTTCAAATTGTTACGAATTTATTTTCTTCTTAAAATAATCTTATGTTTTGTCATCAACAAAAAGGGAGAGATTGTAAATACAAATAAACCATATTCGTCAATTTTCTTCGTGTCATTCGTGAGCCACCATACCGGCCAACATGCCAAAGTTGAGCCAAATGAATTTGAGTTAGTGAAATGGCTCAAGCCAATGGTTTTTTTTTTTTAGTGAGTGGGTATTTTTAGTAGAGTATTTTGTAGGACCCAATAACATGTTAGTAGTGTGTTATGAGGGAGGAGTGTTTTAATTACTGATGTGTTATTGAATGGAGATGAAGTAGCGTTGATGTAGTATATCAATAACGTGTTATCGGATAACACCATACCTAGTAATCTTAGACACGCATAATGAAAGGGTCCCATATATTAGAGCAAGGGGTATGGTGAGCTCCCCACTTCTCTTCACTTGGGCCCCACGTGTGCCACATCACCTCCACATCACTCCAACACACTAACAAAAAAATACCCCCCAATCACAACATACTCACTTCTCTTCACTTGGGCCCCACCCACTATCATTTTATTTATTTTCCATATTTTCCAAACACAACTAAATTCATTTCATTCAGTTAAAATAAAAAACACAACATAAAAACATAGACTGCTTAATAAAAAAACATACGAAATTTAAAATACATTGCGAAATAAAAAAACATACGAAATTTAAATTAATGTTATTGTTGCTGATGAAGTTGCCAAACATGCTCAATGATATTTCGTTGAAGTCTTGCATGCGTTGCCGTAGGCCAATTGGCGTAAGGCAGATGTGCATTTCATAATTACACTCATACTCATTACACCACACGCATCGGGTCGGACTCTAAAGAAATCAAAATGCGGTGGAAGAGGATCAACAGTTTGAATATGATTTTCGATACCTTGTACTATTTGTAAGAATAGTCTACGGCTCATACGAAATCGACGCCTGAAATAGTACTCCGGATACTTTGGATTATCAGAAAAATAGTCTGATATAAGACGGTTTTCAGCAATTTCACGGTCACGGTAGATGTAATTACGGCTGCGTGAACTTTCGGCTTCATCTTCTTGCAACGATTGCTCATAACCTGCAACTTTCAAGATCATCTTGATATCGTCGAAATCATCAAGATCGGAATCCGAATTTGAACCAGCCATGTTTATTTTGATGTAAAGAGTTGAAAGAGATGTGTGTGAATGAAAGAAAAGAATGTGATAGATTGTATAAAAATGGGGTATTATTTATAAAGAGTGGGGAAAGTTTTTTTTTTAAAAAAAATCATGCCGTTAAACTAATAGTGAATTGCAACAGATATGTGTTTTGTCCTTTTCTTCGTTGTTCCCCCGGCGAAATGCAAACTGGCGAGGCAAGCTGGTATTGTGGCGATGGACAAAAAATTGTGGCGAGTAGCCACGTAGGAAGTGGCGAAAACTGGCACCTCCCATACCCCTTGCTCTTAGAAGAGAATTGAAACAATTATAATGACATATCTGGTCGAACAAGTACAATGTTGTACTTTACAATTTCACCACATATTCGTATGAGATTGAAACTTTATTAGAGCTGAGGGTATGGGAGAAATTAACACGCTAAATGCATCAATTTTTCATGCCAAACTCGTGCCAACCATACCGGCACTTTATGCCATTGGTGAGCCAAATGTTCCCAAGCCATTTGAATGGCTCATGCCATTGTGATGTTTTGTGTCCTTTTTGTTTTGTTTTTTTTTTTGTATTGTGAGTGAGTGGGTATTTTTAATGAGGTATTTTGTGGGACCCAATAACGTGTTAGTGGTGTGTTATGAGAGAGTGTGTTTTAGTTATTGGTGTGTTATTGAGAAGTGTATGATGTGGCGCTGAGGTGGCATACAAATAACGTATTATTAGTATCTATGATACCTTGTGCTCTTAAATGAAGGGGTGTGGTAACATTCACCCACATGGCACTCATATGTGGCGGCCAAAATGACATGCTATTTACGTGTTAACACACCACACCCTTTTTCTTGTGCCATTTGAAATGTGACTAAAGTCACCTTAGCGACAATTTCACTTTTTTTTTTTTTTTTTTTTTTTTAATTTTGTTGTTTAGTTTGTATTTTAGTTGGGTATAGTAGGATTTAAAAAGTGTGAAACGGCACGTAAACGACATGTGAAATGAGGGAGGAGTATTTTTGTTGTGTGATGTGAAATGTAAAAAGCTAAGGTGACGCTGATTTGGCACAAATAGCACGGTAACGGCATGTTACCACACCCCTTACTCTTAGAGGTAACTATATACAAAACACAATAACTTAAAACAAAATTTGCTTGACTCCCATAGATAGATTTTTTTTAAAAACAAAATCAGCAAGATTGTGTGGTCAGAATTGTTTGGTTTGAGATTCAGAGGGATTATGTTAAGTTGTTAGGGTTATGGTCGGGTTTTCACTCGTTTTCATACTTTCTACCGGGTGAGTGCCCTTAGTGATTATGCGGTATACATGGGTTTGACTGGTACAGTTTGTCCTTTCGATTTGTAGATTTTCAAAGCCGTAGATTCTAAGGTCCTTTGTTGTTTTAGAGTCGTTTTTGCTGTGGTCTAGAGCCGTTTGGTTGGGTGCTTTGAGTGGTTTGAGTTGTAGTTGAGTCGTTTGGCCAAAAGTTATGTATCATCGTTACGTCTAGCATCTTGCTAGTTTTAATTATTAATATAAGAGTTAATTTCATAAATGGTCTTTGTGGTCTGTCGGGTTTAACGAAAATAGTTCTTAATCTTTTTTTTTTCTCGAATCCTCTCCCTATGGTCTTGACCCGTAACTTGTTTGGTCCTTTGACCCCAACTCTATTAGTTTGAGTGTTAAGTGAAAGGCTATTTTAATCATTTCTTATAATTTTTAAAACAAAAAACTACATCTCTCTCTCTTTTCCATTCCATATACAAACCACATATCTCTAAAATCTTATCCCATTTTGTCTCTCTTGAATGCTCCCAATCTTAGCCATCTTAAGCTTCCCACAGTCGACTGGAAATAGTCGGTCACATACCTTGGTTGACCGACTTTGAAGTCGGTCGACTGTGATATATTGGTCACATATCGGTCGAGCAAGAAAAAAAAATAATCGGTCTAAAATTTGACCGATTATTACACACACATTTTTTTTTCTTTCTTTTTTTCTTGCTTTCTATCTTTTTTTTTTTTTTTTTTACTTGGTCACCGACTGTGGCAACTTGATCGTGTCTGCTCATCGGAGAGAGAAAGCTGATGTGGCAAGGGACGACCTGGGTCACAACTGTGGCTAGCCTTAAAACCTATCCAGCGGCTCAACGACAACAACCACACATGTGCAAATGTGTTAAATAATGGTACAAACAACCACGCACAAACAACAACCCATTTTGTGTTTATATTTTTTTCCCATATTAGGTAAAACAAACCCAATTTTTTTTTTTTTTTTTTTTTAAGGACAGCCCAAATCTCAAACTCCCCCGCCACCATGCACAGTAGCCACAACGACCACAGTCGCCGGAGAGATCGTCGCAACAGATTTGTGGTGTGTTGGTTTTTTTTATTTTTAACTTTGTATATTTTGGTGGGTTTTGATTTGTATGTGTGTTTTGTTCGGGGTTGATTTGGGTTTGAAGTTAGAAATAAGGTTCAGTTGATTTTAGTGGGTTTTGATCAATGGGTGTTTAAAGTCGCGTGTTTGGTTGGTTAAATAGTACCAACGGATGGTGGTCGGAAGTAATGGAAGTGGCAAGAAAGAATGGGGTTAAAGAAGTGCTGAAGATGTATATTTGGATTGGGTCTAAACATGTGTATTTGGATTCGATTAGGCCTTTTTTGTTATCTCTATATGTAGTGTAGTGAGCTTGAGATTGATGTTAGTCGGAAATTGATGTAGACTAAATAACGAGATAACACAAATCAATCATGTTGATTCACACGAATGCCAGGATCGATTCTTCCAACAATCGCTGATTCAATAAAATGCCGACTATTAGGATTCTTAGCAAGAAAGCTGCCAAAACTAGACTTTTGATATTTCTTTCAACTGATTATTCTACATTACAAAGGAACTCTTAAATAAGGTTACAAAACTGAAATGGGCCCTAAAAGACAAACGGGCCGAAAGTTATTGCATAAAAAAAACCCGAAAAAAATTAAAATGCAAATAACTCATAAAATAGAGTGTTTCGGAGCCCCGTAGCCCAACTTACGCCCCTTTTAGTAAGGCTTCTTTTGTCACGCGATCTTTAGTCTCCAAAAACATAATAGCCTGTGCATCAACCATTTGGGCCTTTTTTGTTATCTTTATATATAGTGAGCTTGAGATTGATGTTAGTCGGAAATGGTTGCCGGAAAGTTTATGAAATGGTCGGAAAAAATGGTGGTGACAAGTGGCGAAATATATGATGGTGTTAGTTTTTATTAAATGGATTTCTTTTTTTTTTTTTTTTTGAAAAGAATCCTATTATATAGATATTAATAAAGTTTTATTATTATTATTTTTAAATAAAAGAGGGCAATTTTGCTATTTCACTTGTTTGGGCATGGTTTTCACGGTCAAACAAAAACGGAAAATATTGGTCAAGGGACCAAACTCGTTACGGGTCAAAATCATAAGGAGATGATCCGTGAAAAAAAAGATTAAAGAATATTTTCGTTAAACCCGACAGACCATTTATGAAATTAACTCTTAATATAATTTATTGCCTTTCAAAAAAAATATACTTACTAGAGAACTATGAAACATCCAATTTATAGGATTTTGACTCCCATAAGCCCGGTTTGAAGCTTAGAGAAGAAACATCAGCTGAGTTGAAGGAGAAATGTCCTCATTATGAACAAAATCCGCCTATGTCTCCGACGATCCATGATAAAGTTTTATTCCTTTAATCCTAAACGAGCCATATAAACGTCCATGAAAAGTTTAACCACGTACTTGTCGTTAAGAAATCATATTTTCCTGTTAAAATGTCTAACAAGGAAGGATTGAACAAGCTTTGCGGTGAGGCCTACCACTACCAGCAACTTAAGTCTTCAACCATATGAACTTGATCTTGGGACAGGACAGAAAACAATGGTCCTGAGACTCCTCATCTAAACAACAGAATAAGCATGATGTCCAAAAAAAAGGAATATCATGTTATTCCCGTTGCATAAGATGAGATATCTAGTTGGCAGACGATCTAACGCAACATTTATATATCATGTCTCAAAAAACGATACTGTCAAACTATAGTATCAAAAGTTCAAAACCGAACATGCAATACAATATATGCAAAACCCGAAGATCGATCTAAAAAAATTCTATATTGGAAACAACAATATATTAAAAAGTAAAGAAAAGAAAAACAAATAAATTCAAACTGCAAACAACTGCACACTATATATTCTGCTCAGTCAAAATGACCTATAATTAGGTTTTGAAGTAGTTGGTTTGGCTTTCGCAAAATCTACAAGATCTTGAAACAAAAGGTCCTCAGCTGGTTTCTTTTTCTTGGCAGAAGCAAGAGAAAGGTCACGAGTCTGATCTACCAACCCATCATACGATGAACCTGAGCTAGTATATAAAGGCGCAGACGGGGCAACTTGTGTTTGCTGGTTGTGCATGTCCCACTCAGACTGAGGTGGATAGTTAGCAGATTTGGTGGACTGAGTGGGTTCTTCATAAGAAGGCTGATCAGCAAATCTGACTCGACTGGGCTTTGCTATTGGTGGTCCACTTGAATGTGTTTTGGAATTGTATAGGTCACCGCTTAGGTAGTCAACTGTCGAACTGGAGCTAGCATGGATAGGATCGATTGTGGATGGTGGATGAGAGGCAATTGGGCTAACGCTGTTATCGTTACGAGCATGCAGTGTGTCCCTTGCTGACCTGAAACAAGACAGCCAATAGCTTTAGGATGATACTTATAATATGTTTTAGTAGGGCAATTTTGGTTCATGTGGAAATAGGTCAAGTTGGGAATTTGACAATTTAGTTACATGCAAAAACAACAACCAACTGTAGCTAAACAAAACTTATTGAAAAAATCCATTAAGATTCCTAATATCTAATTATCAAATTTCAGACCAAACTTGAAAAACTGGAACAGCCTAAACTCGATGAACTTGCTAGTTGCTAATTATATTAATCATTTTTTTCACAAATGCGCAAAGACTCAAATTCTCAAAAATGTTATAGAGTTAGCAACCAACTTAGGGTCATATTATAATGCCTAGGCATGATAAAATGGGTAAAATTTAGGGAAAAAAAAGAGACGGGTCAAACGGGATAAAGTCATCCATCCCATAGTCAGACTATCTTCACAACTTCCTCAATGGTTCTATTTTAAACAAACATTGAGTGCTAGTAAAGATTTACGAAACTGTCTAAAAGTTTTGACAGGTCAATTAATTTGATTAGGCTCGACTCAATTACCAATTCTTAATATGTACCCGTTTCCATCTGCCAGAAAGCCTAGGGTCAACACTAAGGAAAAGTTCAAACTTTTAAGATGGGAAAACTTTAATATATCGCAAAGTATCCCTTGCGTCCGTTTGTAATTTGGGCATTAAACTTGAAACAAATTAGTAAAACCGCTATACTTTCCAAAAGTAATCATTTTGGGTAACTTTGACTGCAAAACTGTATACTGCAGTGATCGAATGGTTTTTATAACGGTTCTGGTAAGCTACACAGTCTTCCCTACAGTTTTCAAAAGTTGGTTTTAGTATTGATTTTAATATTTGGTGACAAAGTAGATTTAAATCCAATCTTTGTAGCTATTTATAACAATCTGATCTATCTAAAAGTTATAATGTATAAAAAAAAAGATGTACCTTGGTGCTAACCGCCCATAATCATCTTCTGGCTCATCATCCTCATAAACTGCATTTACAAGAGGTGCAACTGAATTATCCCGAGCCCCAAGCTCATTGGGAAATCCCATTGCAATGCCATCATGGCGACGAAGAACACGCATCAAAGTATCATTCAAGGCCAAACCCTTACCTAGAAGCACCTCATCTCTATAAAAGGAATGTGCAAGTTGTAGTTAGCATATAACTACATATTTATAGATGGAAGAAAAAAAATCATAAAAAATATTTAGCAGTTTCAGGTACGTGCTTACGAGGTACTATTAATGAGGGTTGTTACACGATTTTGGTAAGAACGACACTGGCCTACAAGGTCAACGATCAATTCTTCCTTTACCGCCTGGGACGAGACAAGAATTAAGATTATGTATACAAGTTTCAAGTAATAAAAGTAAAACTTTAACATAAATGATTTAGGGTGTGTTTGTTTCATTTAGATGTTCTATGTCTGAATCTGACTACCACATCTTACTAGTAAGATGTGGTTATAATGTCTGAATCTGAATGAAAATGTGTTGTTTGTTATTTTATAATTGTCTGATTGGTTTTAATTTTCCCTTTTTTAAGTATATATTAAACTATTGCAAATACGATTAATAAGTAGATAGTATAAACTTGAAACAAAACATTTTTATCATAGATTTAACACAATTATAAATCATTAAATAAATTATCTTAATACATATCCAAAATTTAACATAATAAAAACTATTACATAAATCGTCTTAAAATAAAACATAACCTTAACGCAATGAAACAACAATTAAGTAACTTAACCAATACCAAATAATTTAAAACCTAGCTTTGCATAAGTTGTGCCGCGATTTGATCTCGTAAGTTAATCATGTATTGTTGATCCGCGTCACTCCCAATTGGTTGAACAACTTCAACATCACCATCATCATGTACATTTTCATTATCATGTACGTCACTTTGATCGTATTGAGAGAACAAATCATCATCTAGACCCTCTTTTCGAATAAAATTATGAATAGCAAAACATGAAATAGTAATATCTCTTTGTGTTACCAAAGAAAATTTGGGCATACTCTTCAAGATTGGAAAACGCGCTTTTAAGACTCCAAATGCCCGCTCAATTACGTTCCGAAGTTTTGCATGAGCGTGATTGAATTTTTCTTTACTGCTCATTGCACGTTTCCGACGAAAGTCTCCTAACCAATACCGGACATTGCGGTATGGAGCCATAAACCCACGCGTGTGCTTATAGGCAGCATCACATAGATAATATTTATCTGTAAAAAAACAAACATATTAATTTTTGGATATTTTGATATCTAAGTTTTCATATATATTACAATTCCAAACTTAAATACCTGCAGGGGGAATCGGAAACTCAAAATGGCAGATTTATAACAGCAGTTACTATGCTAATATCACCATCATTAGCAACAACATCTTGACCAAATCAACACTTTCTTAACATGGATATCTTTAGCATCACATGCCTACCTGCAAGCCAATATTAAACGATTACTCTAATTCTAAAACCTAAACAAATTATCAAACCGGGCTCAACTCTTTACGCTTTCTACTAACTTTACTTGTTATAAGTAAAGTTAGATACTTTCCAATTCACGCCGAATAAACCACTCATTATCTATCTATATATAACAATTGTCACTTGTTATAACTACAACTTAAATTAAAACTTAAGCCAGTAGACTTGTATACTTTTCGTAAAAATTTCGAAACTTTACGCCACGAGACTACAAATAATCCTAGCACAAATAGCATAAGCAATGCCGACCTCGATAATCAGTCACCAATCACGCCTTAATTTCTGTAAATGCCGACCTCGATAATCAGTCACCATACTATTTCTTTTTTAGCCATAAACATACACGGAAAAACCCACAAATTCAGCAAGTAAATAGTCCTTTTTCAACCATCGACATACACGAAAAAACCCATAAATTCCTCAAGCAAAGAGATCATTTTTCAGCCATAAACATACACGAAAAAACCCATAAATTCCGCAAGAAAATAGACCATTTTTCAGCCATAAACATACACGAAAAAACCCACAAACTCAACAAGCAAAGAGACCATTTTTCAGCCATAAACATACACGAATCTACCCATATATGATCCATACATAAATGTAAAACACAAACCCATATCACTTTATAACCAACCCATCAATAAAATCAGTTAAAACCAACAATAAAATCATGTAAAGCAGGTAAAGAGGAAAAAAAGAGCATACCTTAGAGGTGGTGAAGATGGCGGCTATAGGTGGAGCTGACAGCGGCTATATGTGGAGAAGAAGGCGGCGTAGAGGTGGAGAAGAAGGCGGCGGTGAGAGGTGGCCGGCCGAGGTTGGAGGTGGCCGGCGGCGGGTGATGGTTTTGAAGATGAATGGGTTGATGAAAGGGTTTTGAAGAAAGGATCTGTTGATATTGATGAAAGGGTTTTGATAAGAGGCGGTAAGATGTGTTCACCACCTCTTACTGAGTCAGACTTACAAGATCTTAACACGTCTGACTCATGATGAAAAAACAAACAACAAAAACCTCTGACCGCGTCTGACTGGTAAGACGTTAGAGGCAGTCAGACCTTTTTTTGTAAAAACAAACACACCCTTAGTTAATTGTTACCATTTTGTTGTTAGGATCTAACGCGCTAAGCATATCCATCAACACGTCTGCTATTCCTTCTGCATTCACAATTTCCGACAAGCTGCAGTCACCAAAGTATCCATTATTAGACCATGACTTAGTCTCACGAGAAAGCTTATAGACCATAAAAAAGTATAGATACATAAGTAAGCAATACCTAAGTCCAGAAGCATCAGTTTGAAGGGAGGCCTGAATAGCTGATTCTTCATAAGCCGAAAGATGGTGAACAACCGGGTGCGTTTGTGGAGGTGTAAACAGTGGTACACTATCCTCTACTCTGGGAGGAAAATCTACTCCAGCAGACTAGTGGTTCATCAAAAAGAAAAATGTAAGTTAAAATTGCAACAGTCTACACAAGGGCTTTTGGCATTGCATTTTTTAGGGTGATCATGAACTATTGTGTTCTTGAGTCGCAAATAATCAGTTTTTGCTTCAACACTCATCATTTAGGTGTCAAATATTCAGTTTAGGTGCAGGCAACAAAAAACTGATTCTGGTTATCTGTCTTATTATCCATAGTCATTTTTGTATATCTTTGAAACACGCTTCTATAATGAAAGATATAATGCCACCAAAGTACATAGCAAATGAGATACCTTCAGTTCGTTATATGCTGCATAGTACTGAGGATACCTTCCTCCGCGACCACCAAAAGCTTCTTGCCACGTATCTATCAATATTAGAATCTTTTCTCGTACATTTAAATCTGGCTGCATATGGAAATTATTAATGTTACATAACAACACAAAACATCTTACCAAAAAAGAACCAAAATGCTGAACAAATGACAACATATATTGCACCTTTTTCTTCACTATTTTAACCATATCACGCAAGATGTCCCGATCAATGATGTGCTGAAATACGTTCTCCCCACAATTCTTACTCAAAGTTTCCAGTACCTAATTCAAAGCTCAACAGAATAAGATCAGATAGCATTCCAAATTAACCAAATAAATAACAATCATGAACAACGAAATGAAATACATACAAAAAGTGAAAGTAGTTGTATTTTTGGACTTTTGCTTCCTAGACGTTTCTTTAGTGTCTTGATTGCATCTTTTGCCTGTCTGCAAATCAAGATAACAACTACAAACTTAGTTACCAATAAGCAGCATAACTTTGCCAAGAATTCTAAACTTTCAAGGGTGTTTGGCATCGCGTTTTGAAGTTGACTTTCAATATGCAACGGGTGTTTGGGATTGCTTATTCTTTAAATAAGCTGCTTTCAATAGGCAATTTTAAGTTGCTCAAAATTATTAAAAAAAAAATAGCAGTTTCAAGTTAGTTATTTGAAACAACTTATTTCACTCGCAGATAATCATATAAGCACATATTGGTCAAATATATACCTTGGATCCATATTGATAAGATCACATAGCTCGATATTTATAGCCCAGTCTGGACCTATCAACACATCACTTGTTGCCCTTTCGGCATATGCCGCTGCACTATTGTTATCACTTGCCATTTCTTACTTTTCCCTATAAAACCAAAAAAAAAAAAAAAAAAAAAAAAAAAAAACATAAATAACAAACCACAATATACAACTACAAAACATGACCAACGTATCTATAAAAGACTGATATATCCAATACAGGCAACAAGCTCAAACACGATACAATGCTAGAAAACAAAAAAATGTCGGTTTTTCCAGGCTATTTGGCTAAGCAAACCCGCACACTTAGGTCTGGTTTAAAAACAGTGATTATACATAATTAGGGGTAAAAACGGATCAACTCGTAAGCTGCTCGTAAAAGCTCGAAACAATCAGAGCTTTAAAGTTTAAACAACAGGCCGATTAGGCTCTAGAGCCTAACCAAAATACCTAAGCACACATTCGAAATATATGCTTTTCTATATGTAACTAAATACGCTTCATATACACATAATTACTTATTGTTTCATGTATATTTATACGAATACAATCAACGAGACGGAGCTTAGTGTATTTAACAAGTCAAGCCCGAGCCGAGCTCAAGCCTGGAAAATATGTGATGACCCGAGCTCAAGCTAAAATCTCTAAGGCTCAAAATGAGCAGGGAACTCAAGCTTGAGACTTATAAATATAAATGAGCCGAGCTCGAGCTCTGACATGCTCGTGCTCGATAATAAAACTGCTTCATATAGGAATTCCTTACCTCACAACAAAAACAAAACAAATTTCTTTAGCACAAATGAAGAAAATATATGTGAAATGAGTTTTTTATATAATTTTCTGCATGAAGCTTATTTTAATTCCTTCTTATATATGCTTTTGTTTGAAACTTTGATAAGAATATTATTCTTGCATACCTTTTGACTTCAAAAGCTACTGACTGTCACAATGGATTAGGAGACAGACGAATAAGAGATAAGATGATGTGTCATTTATAGTTGTGGTGATTGGTCTGTGATTTAGTTTGGTAACTTTTGACTTTTTCTTGAAGGTTGGTGTTTGTAAGCGCGTTTAAAGAATATTCAACTGGAGCACACGAAGGTATGAAGTTGACTTCAGTTGGCTTCTAGTCTTTTTTTTGTCATCATTCCATTTATCCTTTTTAGCTAAACGTGTTAGAAACTAATTATTTTTCAAATAACTGTTTTTTCCGGTGGCTGGGTCGAGTTGTCGGTTCACGGTATAGCCGTTCAGATCAGCTTTCCGTAACCATACTAGTTTCTGGTTCAACAGGTTAAACTGACTGAGTCAACTCAGATTTTAAACCATTGGTTTGAAATGATTAGTCTATGAGAAATTTCAATTAAATTTCTTAGCTATAGGTCATGAAGATTTATAGTTAGTGCAATAGTAACTAGTAACATAAATAGTTAGCAGGCGGACCAATGATGCTTTAGTCCATTAGTAAGAGCTCTTGGGCTTGGGTCAATAGACCCGGGTTCAAACCTCTTCCATAGCACTAAAGATTATTTGGTACCATCCCTTCACCGCAAATGCTCAGATTGACTGGTCATCGAGGGACTTTTGGAGAAAATGGTCAGGGTTCAAAGCCCACCTCCTGATAAGTACAGTCACTGGGACAGGTGCTCATTGCCTGGGGCCGGGTCCTTGGGAGAAGGTCCGGTTGACATCCATAGAATGCATGGTACCAGAGTGATCCCACCGATCTTCACCTTTTGGAGATAATAGCAGGGTGGATCTACATTGAAAACAGGATATGTACGTGCATACTTGTCTAAAATTTCGACGGTGTATAAAATTCTGTTTTTTCTTAAAATTATAGTAGTACCTTTCTTATGAAACACACTTTCCCATTTTACCATTTTATACAAAAAGTTGCCATTTTGATACAGAATGTTAACATGTTGCTAATTGATAGATTGTGTTATGCTAAAGAAAGAACACCAACAAAAAAACTAATAAAAGATCCCAGAGAAGTAAAAAAATGGTATCAAAACTACATGTGTTTGTAACTTGAAAATACTAGGATTTCAAGAACTGATAAAATTTCAAATTTTAAAATGAAATTCATAGCTTAGAACTTTCTATAAACAAAAAATTCATCCTTAGATCATTACCATGTTATAGCCCAGATTAATTTTATGGGATGGGCTTTGTATTTGGGCTGAAGATGAATTAATTTCCTATAGCAGATTAAGTTTACATGACATTAGCACTATGCACTATGAAGTATTATAAGTATATATTAAATCACAAAAAAAACGGCGCCGTTTTTGACTTTTGCTACGGTACAGCTACAGTGCTACAGTGCTATTTGGGCCGGGCCGAGCTACAGTACGTGGGTCGGGGCTGCTACAGTACAGTGCTACAATGCGCCCAAAAAAAAAGAAAAAAAAAAAAAAAAAGTTTATAAAATCTTTATAAAAAGTTTATAAAAAATTTATAAGAAATTTATAAATTTTTTATAAAAAAAGTTTATAAAAAATTGATAAAAAAAAGTTTATAAAAAGTTTATAAAAAAAAGTTTATAAAAAATTTATAAGATATTTATAAAAAATTTATGAAAAAGGTTTATAAAAATTTATAAAAAAAGTTTATAAAAAAACTATAAAAAAGGTTTAAAAAAAGTTTATAAAAAAAAAGTTTATAAAAAAATTTATAAGAAATTTATATAAAAAAAACGCAATTTTTTTTAAATCGGAAAAAACGGTTTTTTTTTAAAAAACCCAATATATATTTTAAATAGATTTTAAGAAAAAAAATAACACAAAAATATTACAAATACACAAAAAAAAAACATAACGTAAAAAACTGTACAAATGTATTTTAACAAAAAAAAAA